>OX387375.1:21522726-22772726 GCA_947563715.1 Lycia hirtaria | reverse complement strand
ATCGAGCCCAAACCTGATGGGTTTATCTTGTTTAGTTAAGAAGCTCCTAGGGCCGTCTTCCGGCTTCATCATCAGAACAGCTCCATGTTACCATATTATTGTATTGTCACCGAAGATACTTGAACACCAAATTTGAGCCCAATCGGACATCGGGAAGTGTCAATATAGCTTTCAAGATTCGTGCCGAACACACATACATACAAACATTGCGAGTTGAATAAAAGTTTGCAAAAACAGTCCAGAGTGATCATTGAGCTTAGAGACTGTTTGTTTAATATTATAAAAGAGAAAGTCTTTCTGTCTGTTTATTGCCCTTTCACAGCTAAACGGCGGAATCAATCGTTATGAAATTTGGTATTAAATCTATTTCTTTAGGAACTTGAAGAAGGATTTTTATCACCATTATTCCTACGCGTAAAGAACCCTGAATCTCGCACAAAAAAGCGCGGAATACAGTTAGTTTTTTACAAATAAGAAGCTAAAATATTGATGCTGAAATACTGGTACAGTACTGGTACAGTTTTTTGCATTCTAAATGAGGCGTCATGAAGTCAAGTGAAAATATAAGCGATATTGTTGATAGCGTTATTATTTTTTATTCTTCGTGTCAATTTACTACGAAAAAACCCTTTACCCGTTTTGTTTTATACTGAACCGTGCAATGTTTTTCAGCAAACAGATGGCACTGTGAGAGTCCCGTCAAGTGCAGGAATCAACACGTCGCAAACCATAGTCATAAGCAATATTGGTGAGTG
Organism: Lycia hirtaria; assembly: GCA_947563715.1. NCBI lineage: Eukaryota > Metazoa > Arthropoda > Insecta > Lepidoptera > Geometridae > Lycia > Lycia hirtaria. The sequence goes on along the minus strand of OX387375.1, from coordinate 22,771,971 downwards.
ATTCATCTGTTTTTCACTGTTGTTTGTCTCATTCTTTATTCTTTATTATAAAATAAATAATAATAATATTTTTTTTATAAATTATTTTCTCATTGGCCCTAGTGTGTGAGTCTAACACGCCAGCCTTAATATTTTAACCCAATCTAGTAGCTTGAAAAAAAAACTTATCTAAACAATATGTAATATTCGGACTGTTCAGGATTATTTGGATATATAATATTGAATATTATATTCCGTATAGTTTCTAATTAAAACAGGAGAAAAAGAAAATGGATATAGAAACTAGGCCAACAAAACACTAGCATGACATAATCTTGACTCGTTTCAAGCAGACTGGTCGGATATGGCGTGTGGATAGGGCACTGGATAGAGATAGCGTTCGTTTAGTGTCTTTTGTAGAGGTAGTGGGAGACTTTCGCTCCAAAGTAAGATATTTGATAGCATAGTAATAATAGATAATTTTTATTTATTATATAACGTAATATTTTTTTTACAATATAAATAAAAACTAATAAAAAAATAACATAACATGTTTATTGACGTGATAACGTCTTATAAATCGATGAACGCCGGCTGCACGCACAAAAAAGCATGACTGATTGTCACGTTCCTCCTGAGCCGAGCGTGCAAGCGAGAGCACGGAACAAGCGATAGAGAGGCACGATCGGCCTAAGTGTTCGGCTTGTGACGCATCTATCATGGCGTTATGACGTAAAATTATCGTCCGTAAACTGACTTTACAAACAACCATTTTTTATTATTATTTATAGTTTAAGAAAAAAAAAACTAATCAACAAACAAGTTTCTTCAAAGTTATTTAAATTTATTTTATTTTTCTTTTTTCATTCTAGCGTCCCCAACAAATACTACTCCTACAACCACCGCTCCAGTTCTAAAACTACAGCAGGTAAACTATTTAACACAATTTCAATTTCAGGGGTTTTTTACACAATTTTACTCTATTTTCATTACATGTATATTTACATTTTCCATAGAAATTAGGTTGCGTTTCGCTAATATGTAATTATCATACAACACGGCACTTCGTTAAAATCAACGACTTTCTAACCTGCAGACAATTTTGGGAGCCAAAGTACTAGCGACAACCTCCTTGTTATTATTTCTACATATAATTAATTAAAATATGTAATATTGCGATTGAGATTGTCTTAAGACAAAGAAATTATTTTTCCTTAATTAATTTTAATTTTGGTTTAAAATAATAAATAAAAAAAAATTCCGGGTTGCCAGTGCCGCTTGCCGTTGCCGTTGCCAATTGCCGGTAGGTCCTTAAGCGAGGACGCCATTAGCGAAATATAGCTAATGTATTATCGGAAATGTTCGCTTCACTTTTTTAAACAATCACGGTCATTCATTAAAGCACTGTTATTATTAACGGGATATTTACCGTGGTTCGTGGTTGCGTGGTGGTTTCGGTAAATATCCCGTTAAAAATAACAGTGCTTTAATGTTCGCTTCATTTCTTGTGTACAGGATGGAAGTAGTTGATTGAAATATTCATTATTTTTATTCCATTTTTTATTTATTTTGTCGCCATCATTGTTTTAGGTGAATCCAATACAGCAGGTTAAGCTTGCTCATGGGATAAAACTGCAGCAGGTGATTTGCATGTTTGATAATACTGATTGAGGATGGAATGAGTAGGGGTTGAATGTTGAACAAACACACACTTTTGAATAAAATAATTTTCTTTGCACTTAATTTTTCTTTTCAAAAATGTTGCTGACTGACATTAGCTTGTTGATTTTTTTCCATTATTTAAGTATTTTTTTTAGTTATATATGATAGGTTTGTTTGACCGCCAACTCATCTGATGTTATGTGACGTTGTGGTCAAAAATGAACTGATTTAAATAAAAGAGAACAAAAATTCTGACTGCCACTGTAGTATATGACAATCCATGGGATCGACGCATATGGCCACATGCGTCGATCCCATGGTTGGATGTTTTCTTCATCCAAATGTTTTGTTTTATAAAAATATTTATTGTAAATATTATTTAGTAAATATTTATTTATTGTTGTTAAATTAAAATAACTATCGACCTTTAAGTTGAAACACAATATTACAAGTTTCAGTAGCTCTCATACAATTTTAACATAATATAGATATGACATTTGCATGAGAAAGCGGGCCAAGGAATTGGTTGCATCATTGCATGAAGGATGGATCACTGGGTGACATACACTTATATAACGACTGGCGATTAAAATAACTTTGTAATACAAATTGCTCTGCACTATGTATTATATATATATATATATATATATATACTTATAATATTGAATAGTACTGACCTCTACTCATGAACAGGTGGTTGTCAAAACCTTCAATATTCATATAAATAGGCATATGATTATCGCGCAGCAGGATACTCGCACATGGCTTTTCAAATGGCATGTCAATAATCTGTCAATTGTATTGGAAAAGCTTGAACATAAAATATGAGGTCAGCGCTATAGTACAAAACTATTAATATTACGCAAGTTATATAATTTATAAGTGTAGGTATTAGTTGGAAGGTAGCATTAACACTTGCCGTAGATACTAGTGCATAATGGTTAAGTTTCGAACAAGGTTAATAGGCTTCGTAAAGCACACTTTCGAGTATCTGTAATAAGGTGAACCCGCACTACTATGCTGCGTTTTGGGGCGGATAATTGCTCGAGGCTACATAGCCCTTTAATGATTTAAAAATGTGATGACTGCGGCGCATCTCTAGTGTGCGTTCACCTTAAAATACATATATCTAGTATCTATTTATATATTCGTCTTGGATATTAATAATTAATATAAATATATAGCTATTTTTTTTTACAAATTCTAACATAAATTTTTCATTCATTAAGCCGGTGCCGAGCTCCGGAGCGGCGACATCTAGCGGCGTTCGCAGCGTACTAATGGACGGACAGCAGTTGAAACTCGTAGGTGGGCGACACGTGCTTGCTAGGATACTGAGACCTGCCCATCCACCTAACCAATGAACAACGTTCTAGCATATAATGTGTCTCAATTCAATGGCCATCGATCTAACTAACTAACCTACCGACGCATTTTTACGTCGACGTTCGGATGTTTTATCAGTGGTGACATATATCGGTGAGTGCAAAATGATTATGATTTTATTCTCCAAAAGGTTGTTTAGGACCGTGCGTTGTTTTTATCTACAACGCATACGTTGCATAAATTTTATTCGTAATTTGGGCGTAACGACTCGGAATTTATGATGTCTTACAACTTGTATGAAATGATGATGAAAGTTATATTAAAATTCTGTTAGTTTTTAACAGACTTTTCATAATGTACGCAACTTTTATAAGTGTATATGTATTAGGAAACAAAATAATTACAATATTTGAAAAAAAAAAAAAAAACTTTTGCAAATAAAAGCTTGAAGAAATTGTTTGTTAAATTTATATCCGTCTTTTTGCGAAGAAAACTTACAATTTATCACCAATCTAAATTATTTGTTGAGAAAATAATGTTGTTATTTTATTTAGTTGCAAATTATATTACGCATTTAAATAGCTTGGGTACTATTTTTTACATTGTTAACTCTGAATAACGTCGAAGTTATAATAATGAAATAACAAGATACGTTCATGTTTGCAATCACACAAAGAAACCGAACTCGGATAATATTTAGTTTTTTACGTGTGAGCGCATTATTATTAAATCAAAAAAATTTGAAGTTCATTAAATTGGATTGGAAAATATTATTTAGGGTGGAAATCGTTCTCATACAAAAGTATTTTGACCAAATTTATTATTATAATTTTACTATTAAGTAATTGTTAGTTTTAATATCGGTTTTTATTGGCGGTAAATCATATTTGTTAAAGAATCTGAAGATGGATATTAAATTTTATTAAAAAAAAATTTTTGCGAAAATTATAGGTAAATATTTGATTGACAGTTTTGTTATTAATCTCAATCTTTTTCTCTAATCCATGTGATTTACCGCCATTGAAGATCGATAGTAAAGCTAACCACAATTACTTAATTGTAAAATTATACTTTTATTGATCATAATTGGTAAAAATACCTTTGTATGGAATTCATATTATCCTATCATTAATTTTTCGACTAAAATTTGTTTGAAGCTATTATAGACATTGTGTGTGGTAATTACAACCTATCTTTTTACGGCTATGATTGTGACATAATAATGAACAGACTACGTATCGATGGTGCCTAAGTATCCATTGTCCTCTTTGTAGGTAAATCAGATAACTGCTATGCCTAGTACATGATTATATACCTACCAGCTAGTAATTGATAAAATAGCTCCAAAAAATTACCATGATTGCTTTGTAAGTAACGCGCTACCTCAAACTAAATCGCTTTTAAATAGCATAAGCATAGTGGTTGTATCAATCTTGCTTCTTGAACGGTTACTGAAATGTGCCATACGTACAATGCCTTTCCCCCCACGGAATCAGACTATATCGCTTCAGTAGCAACGATCCTGACGCATATCTTTCCCTTTTCTACTTTTATTAGTATTTTCATACATGCTCGTTGGTTGCGGGTGCTTTTGACATGACTTTTTTCAAATACCTGTTCAATTTGGTCCTGGTTCTTTCGTCTACATAGACACACTTCCGAAAAGTTTGTGGGAGAGGTTAATTATGACATTTACAATTAATTTCTATGTTCACACAGAACATTTTATGTCATTTCTCCACTAACGAATCTCGATCAAAGATCTACGATAAGGATTGTTTTGTTATTCATTCTAGAATTGTAGCCGGAGTACCGTATTACCAAGAACTTTACTGCGAGCTATTGAAATTAAAAATATATGCGAACTACTATAGAGCAGATGATTGGCATTAAAATCAATAAAATCTCAACCACACGTCCCAATTATTGTTTATCACATACCTACAAAAAAAAAATCAGGAAAATATCCCGGTCTTAGAATAATATGGTAACCCTAATCTATAGTCTGTTTACGCGACACTCACAGAAATGATATTGAGTGAACATACTTGACACGAGGGACGTCACTGCCGTGTATTGTCCTCTGTCGCACTTGAAGGATTTACCATATAGGTCTTGCTTTAGCTAGTGTCAACAGGTGCTCATGTCACTTCATATGTCAACTTGTTATCGTGATATATAGGGAAATCTTTTGTTCACAAACTAGTTGAACGGTTAATAACTTTGGAAAGATTCATTACTTTGAAACTTAAAATGATATAATTCGTAGATCTATATTCATTTTCATTTTGTGCGCACTATATATATACGTTTTTCTTTACTTTTCTTTGAGATCTGGTCAATATTTGAAATCTAGAAACTTTTTGTAAATGTATTTAAGTTAATTGTATGTATAGTATAGTGCAATATTATGGATGATTTATGAACGCTTAGTGCTGGAATTCACGACTCTTCGTATTGGCTGAATTTGTTCGATAAATCAATATACTCATTCTCGGTCAGTATCGAGTGAATGAATATCCATGCAAAAGTCGAGACTACTGGTGTACGGGAGCTTTGTTTACCAATAAATTGCCATATTTTTTTTTATTCGAAAATAGGCTTTCGTTTGACCGTCAACTCACCTGGTGTTAAGCGACAGTTACGGTCTACGATGGAGCGCGCTTGCCTAGAAGAAACCTATTCACTCGCGATTTGAAGACACCTAGATTATATACAGTCGATTATGTTCAGTCTAGATTATTGCCATATGTTATCTAAGACCATCGGTAATGTAACGCATAAAAATTAACATTGAAAATTAAATTTTAAGATAAGAATCTTGACGTATAATTTTCATTGTGTTCATTATTGGAAATATTGCAAATGTATTATGATTATACATATTTTAATTTCAATAGCTAATTTTTTTTATATCACTTCATGTTTGGAATTTCATTCAAAATGTAAAAAGTATTATGTAAATAAATTTCTATTTTGTACGATTTGTAGATAACTACTTATTATGTTATAAATATGATGTTTAACTCAAATGTATGTTATATATACAAATTATATGATATCTTACATACATTATGAATGAAATAATTTTACTATTAAGGTTCTCCATTTTCTAAGAAATTGAAAGTTTTCTGAAACTAAAGTGTACAATTGTATTATTGTACATACTTACATATGTATATAATTATGTTATTATTTTAACTAAAAGTTAATTCTGATCAAAGTTAGAATGGTTATTTCATTCGTCAGTAGAAAAAATACCCGACCGCATCGAATCCCGTATAGCTCTTTATTTTTACCTTGCCATTTTTTATGTGTTTGGGTAAGCATTTTGACCACAGCTTGCCTAATATTAAGCGACGGTGTGATTGAAGATAGTAAGTACTTACTAATTTTTTTATTGATATGTAGGTACTTATGTGACGTCTTCTGATGTTAAGCTGGTTCGGTTAAAGATAACCTGCACCCGTCCCGTGGTCCCGTCACAAAAAAAGTGCTTTATGCGTCTTGAATGCGCAGAAATAGTTTTTCGGGTCCGTTTGGCGTACCGCGAAATATTACGGTAAAATCAGGTGCCCTTCCTAACTGGCTACGCATATATCCCCACAATTTAATCTTAATTCTGGTATGAAATGAAGATAATTATAAATTAATTCGAATTTAATAGAAGGTTAACTCTAATTCAACTAAATTGTGACATGTACTTAAGCTGTATATTTAACAATGATCGGCCTTACCGAAAAACGTTACTTAACTTTAACCATCGTCTTAAATTCTCTATCTTCTTTCCGCACATGTCATTACGTGTCAGCGAGAAGTTGACAAAATATGTTAAGCAAAGCTTAAAGTTAAGTAACGTTTTTCGGTAAGGCCCGAAGTGCCTAATCAGTTATATAACAGGTGATTAAATTCACCCAGTTTGACAGTTAGCAACCCGATCATAATGTGCTGCTTTTATTGTAAGAATAAATGATTGGATGATTTGTATTTATACCGAGCACTGTTTACTGTGACGGGACCTGTATAACCAGAAAAATCTGGCTACAGAAAGTTTAATAGAAATATTTATTTATACTTTATTTTACATACACGAAAAAGTCAGATAAAAAGTTGATGTCTGTTTTAATGCTATAGCTAATACGGTTCTCTGTAAATATACTTATTGGAACACCAAAATGTGTGTATATATTGAAACCATCCAATTTTATACATGTTTTAAAGAGATTCCTAGAATATAAAGGCAACCGATTCAATGTGCATATATCAGACAACTAACTGCCACCTTCCTTTTTTCCTGAGTTTAAATCGTATTATTTGTATGGCCGAGCTGATCGTCAAACGCAGTATATTCGCTTTAAAAAAATACTATGAAACAAGTTCAAGTATTTTAAACCTTATTCTCTAGTCTAAGATGCGCACATCGATTGTTTCATTATTCGTCTAGGGAACTCTTTACACCCAATGCACTTTGAGTTTTAATTTTGTTGATTTTAGTTATAACGTGTATTATATCTCTAATGTTATTGTACATATATATATATATAGTTATGTTGTAAATAGGTCTGATTTATTAATGTGAAGAATATAAAGGTTAATTTGATTGCTTATAAATTGAATTTTCTTAATACCTATTTCCTCTGTGAATTGTGGGAGCTAAGACTGAAATGCTATATCGAGGAGCAGTGCCAGGGGCTGAGTGTAAACGTGGGTTTAAAATCCTAAAAGACAAAGAGACGGATCAGCACCACTATTCACAATCATTCGAAATCGGGTCGGAAACTATATCTCCATCTCTGTCATTCTGTATGGAAATGACAGAGGTGGAGATATGGTTTCCGAACCGATTCCGATTCAGACAAGTTGTGAATAGCCCTATAGTAAGAGACAATCTCGACTTGGATTTCGTTTATATAAGACGCCACCAGATACATCTCATTAGGTTCTGACATTTCATGGTTACCAATCAACATTTCATATATATTTATGTATTTATCCTTGTGGCAGGAGATTATGAGGAGCAGGTCATGAATAATAAGAATATCGTTATGGGTGGGAAAACATAGTTTATTTCATCATTATGTACATGGTGAGTCAGCTTAAAAAATAAACACAGCTCCAACCAACGGGACTATCCTAACACAAAGCTGTACTTACTACTATTCATACATGCGCTGTGTCTTGAATGATATAGAATGTTGCATGATACACGATATAATTAAAACTGTTAAACATATTTTTCCCCACATGTCCAATTATGTAAACAACAATGGCCAATGGCAATTTCATTTCGGAATTACGAGTTGTAATTGGTTAGTTATACGCCATATTTGTTTACAAATTTGGACAAGTGTTAAAAATGTAAATGTAAGTCACGCATGATGCTGGTAGAGTCTAGTATAAAACGCGTCGTGTCTAATTCACCACAATTCCTGCTACTTGAACAATACAGATACTACGGAGGTATCACATTTTTAACTAACCCTTTTCTTCCTTACTCAAACAGTCATCTTTACCGCTAACACAGATAAATATGCATAATATATTTTAATACTAGAATCAGCGCCATTTCTAGCTCATATTCTACTACATAGTTTCCAGAATCATTGTAAAGTGAAATATCTTTCTATCGATGGAAACTAACGTGGTTTTCACACATTTCAAATAAAAACTACGTGACTACCCACGACGTCTGTCTCGGTCCGAGACTGACGTTTGCGCTGCTCCTTTTGAAAAAGACCGCCGAATGCGGTTGAAACTAAAATCGGATTTCTTTACTCAAAACAGACGTGAGTGACCCGTAGTTTTTATTTAAAATCTTTCTATCGAAATCATTTCAACGTGTGTGTGTAAGAGCATCACGACCTGATCTCTCTATTTCGCTACAGTTTTGAATAGTTTTTTTTATAGATCGACGTGTTCCATCCCGGGCCATAGTCGTTTACCATCAGGTGGATTGTACTAGCTTAGAATCATAATTTATCATCCCCAGCAAATGCTGGCTAACAGACAGAACCATTTTCCCTTAAAAGGTAATCACACACACAGAGGCTCTAAAGCTCCTGTTTTGTCCATTGCATCTCAAGATAGAAAAGGCGCTGATTACCACATAAAGATAATATTTAAATCCAAAGCAATAGTGCCGTTTAAAAAGCATAAATACTAATAAAACGCGACCAATAAAACAAAACACTAATCCTATCAAATCAATCCTATATCAGTCTTATAACTATACTTTAAAATAGAAACATTTAATTGAAACGTCAAAATAGATAAATTGCAAGGTGATAATGAAAGAGCGATTTATAATGTTACACCGAGAATGATATTTTATCTTATTCTAGTCGACTACACAAAAATATGTATGCTTATGACGTACAGTTATACCACAGGGTTTTAATAATACTGACGAGTAGTTTCAGAGATATGATATACGTGGTGAATGATCTGCGTTAGTCGCCAACGTTAGAGCCTTTTTAGGCGGGTACTCAATAACGAACCGTAACTGACACCAATAATTGTAATTTAAAAAACTGAAGCGACTGAACCGTCTTCAAAATACACAATTTCGTTTACTTGGATGACATCTTACCAGTTATTTTGTTATAAAAATCCAAAATACTGAACACCGATTTTGATAAAATATGTATGGGACCACCTCTAAACTATTTAACTATTAAACCACCTCTATACTACTACCAAACAAAAAAGGAATCATCCAAATGTATTCATAATTACAAACATAAAAAAAATACAGTCGAATTTAACCGACTTCCAAAAAGGAGGTTCTCAACCTTCTTTTTTAGAAGTCTGTTAAAAATTTGTCGGACCATATTATAGCGGTAATGCGACCAAAGTTGCGGAATACTTTTGTCTTGCCACGTATTTTGTTAATACGTTCTCGCAGTGTGGATACTACTCAAGCCTGCCTGAGAGTGAAATATCCTGCCCGTTGTGTTGTGAATCCGCAAACAGTTTATTTACACTCACGTCTTGTGTACGCATTTCTCTTGTACTTAACCACGTATAAATACATAACATTTAGCGTAATTTATTCTGAGCTATTCGAACGACATCACTATTCTTACACTGATCGCTGTTGCGGTTGCAATTCAATGTGGACCAATACATTAGAACCTCACTACTGTAACTGCGTGGTTTACGGTAACGAAGTCCTCGTGAGTACCCGGCCTTAAAGATGGGAAAATTTGAACAATTTATTATCTTTTACCATTGAGCTAGTAGCTTAGTTAAAGCTTGCTTATGAGTGTTATAAATTATAAACAGTATCTTGTTTCTATGAATCGTATGAGTCGTGAAATATTCATTATTGCAATTGTTGGCGACTCCAACGCATCTACAATTTTATTATTAGGTACAATGTACAGCCGGTTCCACACCAATGTTGTTAACTGTTATAAGAATCCAACATGCGTTATTGGGCTAGCTAAATTTCATATTACGTATTTATCAGAATTCTTGTGCTTTTCCGACAATGATTAAAACACAAGAAAAGAAGAAATACACAAATATGAAATTTTCCAAATTCCATTCAAGATTCATAGTCCCAACAACGATTTTACTAGCATATGTAGGACTATTTAGGTATTATTTAATGATTAGACACAATTCCGACATACTTATTAGATAGTTAAAAAACTGTTAACATGTAGTTGTAGACCCGCCTTACCGGTGTAACGACTTCGCGCTTCAATAAAATCACTAGCAAGCTCATGGAGTCCACTATAAATACCTAATCATGCCCCACTATGATCCATGACAACTACACCTTGTAGAACCGTAACAAAAATATTTTATTTAGCAATTTTTGCGTTCGAAACGTTACGTAATAATTTATTCAAATATCTAGTGAGTTTACAAAATATACCTTACATTTATATCGTATCTCTGAATGTGGCGCGATTCTCTGGCGGCCGTGCATACGTTATATTACAAACAATAGGCACTGAAATTTTGAAATATGTGTAGAAGAACCCAATGGTCTCCTAATGGAACCTCGAGGCTAGACTATGGCTGCTAAATCATTGCAAATTGCGTGGAATGCCTAATGTACAACCGAGGGAGCAACGCTGGATGTTTATTACATCGTTACCAATATTCCTCATTCCGACTCAATACTCTTAACACGTTAACATACTTGTATGACGATTACATTGCTATGTTAGAGATTTCCACAATGACATAAAACATGTAAATAACACGGACAAATATCTTAACTATAAATACCCATATGAATAAATACAGAAGTTCTGGATTGGATTTATATCTTTACGATAAAATCATCTCTACTGATGAAAATATCACTATCACATCATCTCCGTCACGGGAGTGAGAGCGTAGACCCACTGCCTCGTCATTTTTACTACTAACTTTCATTTCTTTGTGCGTAGCTAATACATATATATTACTTATGTAGGTATACCAATATGTAGTACCGTCTTTTTACCTGAAGGCTACATAAAATGTAGCCTTCAGGTAAAAATGTATGTGTTTTTTCCCTTTCAATAAAATATTACGTACTTGTAAACAAAATAGCCTACGCAAGCTCACTCTAGATTGGCGTCGACGTATCGAGTATCGGACCCAAACATTTTGGGAAAGATACTCAACAAAATACACTTTGATAATATCCACAAATCTTTCGGTACGCTGGAATTCCTTTTACGCTGACAAGGTGCTGACTGACATTTTACACGCGTATGATTCTGACACTTGTCGTTAGTGTTCAGCATTGCTGTGTCATGGTTAACTATTATATATTAATATACTGAACATATTTCTAAGCGCAACCAACGTCAGACTGAGAGGAAATCAAGCCATAATCTACCATATCCCTAGATTGTACAGGAGACATTTTGTACTGCCGAAGCTAGAAGCGGTCACTACCAGCTTACTCCTCGGCGTCTTCGCCGTTCTCGGCAGTCAGCAGGTTGGTGTTGTCGTCAGCAGCAAGTTCTGAGGTCAATGTCTGGAACAAGGCGCGTGGTCAATTCACGAGAAACTTGATGTGGCATGGAATGTGCTAAGGAAGTCAAGTAGGACTATATTATGTAAGTAGACAAATGAACAAAAAAGAGTCCGCCATAAAAGAAGCTGGAGATAAAGGCTAATCACAGAAATATTACCTACTTCTTTTTGACTAGTAGAAAGACCAGAGCGCCATAGTGACTTTATTTTTCTTTGTGTTACACGAACGCCTGATTAATCTGAAGTGGTACAATAATATTGCTGAAGTATATAGCCAGGCGCTTGATACAATTTTCTAATGGCTACTTTTGCAATCAAAAATAAGGAAACTTCAAACGCGAACAAAAGTATGTTTTGCTTTTTAAAAATAATAACTGTGCAGTGTAGATAGTATTTTTTTTCAGAATATATTCAGAATAAGAAAATGCAATTTCGTAGTAAAATATTCAATCTATTTGTTTGATTAGAAAAGTCTAAACTCGCAAGATTTCCGTATTTTGCGGATCTGACAGCTTAACCATGTTAAAAAACCGGACAAGTGCGAGTCAGACTCGCCCACCGAGGGTTCCATACAAACTAAATAAAAGGGGGAAATCATATATATTTTTTATATTTTCCTTCATAAACCGAAAATATACATCGTTAAAATATTTAACACATTCCTTGCTCACCACTCGGATCCGAGTGGAGCGGGGCTATAGTAGCGGCGTCTCCCACTCGGATCCGAGCGAGCGTCCCGTTCATTTTGTAGTAGTCAGTAAACCGCCAGCGTTTGAGGCAGTCAACGTTGCTTTGCGCGGCCACTCTGTATTTAATCAAAATTCGCCTAAAAAGTTTTGGTTCCCAGCTGAAGTGAAGGGTCTGTAAGGGGCGAAGAATGTGTTAAAAAACTGTTTTAGCTTATGCTAATGAGGCTCTTTCATATGATACCCCACATGATACGGTTAATTCACTTTAAAATTTGGGCCCTCATTCCTTGCATAGAGACACTATTTTTTGTGATTAAATTAAAAATGACCAGTTTTCGGATTTTTTCCTATATGTGTACTCTAACACAATGCTTCTTGCCAAATTTCAGAGTTCTAGGTCAACGGGAAGTACCCCATAGGTTTTAATTCCTCAGTGAGTGTCGAAATGTGCGTTTTTACGACATATTCGGCTGTAACTTTTTTTACGAAAACTGAGAAATTTTATTTTTCTTTCTGCAGCAAGATACTATGGATCTGCGTATATGGTTTTAATTTCAACTCTATACCTTCACGCGTTCCCGAGATAAAGGTCTTGACACCCGGACGGACGGACAGACGGACAGACGGACAACAAAGTGATCCTACAAGGGTTCCGTTTTTTCCTATTGAGGTACGGAACCCTAAAAACTATGTTTATTCATATTGCTACTTAAAGTATGAACAGGATTTAAATATTGGTCTTGTCAAAACAAACAAAATCATTGCTCAATTTTATAATGTCCACCCGCTGTCATTGTACTCATATCTATATTTAAAAAAATGTGAAGCACGAAAGAGGAAACACGATTTCTAATTATACCTAATGTAAATGGTGTTCTTTACTAACAAGTACTACCTACGCTAAAGTTAGATTAACACATCAGGTAGTAAAACCAAACTCGGCCGCGTCAACGTGTGGTCAGAAATAGTGTTTTAAAGAGACAGTATTTTCGATGTACCATTCTCTTTAATCTTCTGTTACGTAAACAATAACGTTACCGTCTCCAGCATTCGGAGAAGGCGTACGTTTACCCTCATCTTACTTGATGAAAGCGCCGTTTGATGATGGAAACGAATCTACAAATACCTTTGTAGATTCCCATACAATGGATAAAATGGAGAAAGTCCCTACTTTTACGTTACATTTCAGCTTACAAGATTTGTTAGAGCAAGAGGTGAAGTATAGGTAAGTAAGTACTTATTTCTTTTCATACTTATCTACGGGTAAGCACCTATCTAAATTAATTTACTCGTAAAGTATTTTCAATTTAGATAAGTGCTTCTCTAATTTTTCCTTATTTAATTTGTCGTCAGTAGGCTCTCTCTTATACCTACCCATATAAAATTGTTTTTATTTATGTTGCTGGATTGTTATAGGGTTTTCAATCTATAGCAGAGTTATAGGTTGTTATAGGTTGAAAAACCTATACCTGTTATAGTAAGATCATTGGGGAGTTTTGTCTGGAAAGTTTTCCGGGAGTTTTAAAAATTTATGATTTATGATAATTTATGATGTTTTTAAATTTATGAAAGAGGCAAATCGAAATCTCATAGATTTCGATGTGCTCTTACCGATTATTTACTTTGTCATCTCGTATCTTTGCATATTGGAAAAAAATATACGCTACGAATTGATAACCTCCTTTTTTGAAGTCGGTTAAAAATGACGCCCAACACAGTTTTTTGACAATATTTCGTTTCCGCTCAGTGAAAATTGATTGACAACATGGCGTGGGGCACAACACGGAATTTAACATACTTACCCTTTGATAAAGGAAAGTCATTGTAGTCTAAGACGTTTATCAATTCGGCCTGTTATCAGTAGATACAGATACAGATACATATAAACCCATCATAACAGAAAAGGTGAAGCGCCCGCTTTTTCCGCTATTGAGGTTTGGTATGGCGTTTTTAAAAGTCGTGTCTACTGATGATTAGATACCTATACTATTATCCCTTTTATTGATTTATACTTAATAAAAGGGTTCTAATCCTAAATAACCCTATATAGGTACTATACCCGTCTAGGGCGTCGCCAGCCCATGGCCCATCGGGGGCAAGTTAATATTATGGAGGATGAGAAAAATATGAATTGTAGGTACACAGGCTCAATCGCACGGCCTTAGGACTTTGGTTGCTTTGGTTTATTTGGCTATATTTTTTTAATCTCTAGGGGGGGGGGGGGGCTGCCCCCCATGCCCCCCTTGGCGACACCCTTGAAACCCGTGATTTAAGATAAGGGTGGTGTTTTGTTATTTTCATAAATTTTTTTGCATTCTGTATTTTAGTAAAAAGTAGTGTAATTCTTACCCCAATTTGTTCAGTGTGGGAATGTGTCCTGTTGCGCCGGCGCACCGCTAGCGCCAGTAGTAGCACGAGTGCCATCGACGAGAGCGCAGCAACCAGCAGCGGCAGCAACAAGTTGTCTCCGGGGGTGTAAGCCTGGTGAGGATAACAGTTTTGTCATTTTATTAGCTTGTGCCGCGCGGTTTTAACCGCATTTTTTTAAGTATTACGAGCGAAGAAACTATGTCTACAAGAATAAATAATTAATTATGTTTCGTACGAAACTGTAGTTACGTACGCGGCCGAAGCGTACTGAATTAGTTTCTTATAAGTAACCGCGATCCATCGTAGACCGCAACATCGCTTAACATCAACTGAGTTATAGTCAAGCTCAAACCTACATTTGAAAATAAAACCTCAACACACGTAACGCCAGTTATACGATAAGCCATGAAAATACCCATTTGCATATGTACCTACCTATGAGAAAATACTGTTCTGAGTGATCTTTTTGGAGCCATTAAAAACCAGCACATAGATAACATCGAGTTACATACGTATCTCCCAGAATATCTACCTATAATAATATTAAAGCATCAATTAAAAGGTCACACTTGTCCATTATTTGTATTAAAGAAACCCTTGTTTAAGGTACCCATCTTTTCTCAAAACTCTTCAATGTTAATATGTATCTTAGAAGAATTATTAAAAATCTGGGAATAGCGTTTAAGAAGAACGTTGTCGTACAGGAGTAGCTAAGTTTTGTTTCGCTAATTACTGAATGAATGTTAATGATTGGGTTACAATAAATGTCACTGGGTTAAAATAAATACTCCACGATCTGAGTCAACCGAGCCGTGAAGTCATTATAAAATTATGGCCAATAATAGTAAAAGTACTACCTATACGAAAAATATGCGCAGAGGATGTTGATATTGAATATTTCCGAGAATAAGTACGAGTACGTACTTACCTATACCTTGGCCAAACAGTATCTTTCTAGACTATAGATAGGACTTTTACAGCTTCAAAGGAAGCTTGAAATCACGCCACGCTACGCGTTTTTATGAAAAAAATGTGTTGACTAAGTGACAACAAAGTATTTCTATAATACAAAGGTTCTATTTCGCCCATTTAAGGCACGGAATCCTAAAACACTCGGCTGTTAGGTCGGTCTAGAGATAGATGGAGAAACGATGAGCTCGCCACTTTAAAAAAGGGTTAGTCAAAATTGTAATTGGCTTCTACAATTTTATTTAGAATATTCAAACAAAAAATGAGAAGAGAAACCTTTGCTCAGCAATGAGACAATGTATTTTCTACTTTTATGATGAAATTATTATTACCAAGTGTCTTAAACTGTTTCTATGAAAATAAATAGATATCATAAACGCCTTCAGCAATCCTAAAATATATTTGCCTACTAAGAAGTACATCCCAGTTCTTAAAATAGAAAATTTGTTACACTTCGCTATATTTCTTCTCCAAGACAATAATGGATAAAGTTTGGAGCAAGCTTGTAAACTCCGCGACATATTTCATTGCGCTAAGTTCTAAAATTTAACTCAATTTACGAAAAATTGCATTTTCCCTTTATTATTCAGTTGTAAAATTTTCTTGTTTTATTTTCTTTCTAACAATCTATTTTTATATTTCACATTCAAAGCTTTGTTCATATTAATAAGATATCCCAGAGTACCTTTTCAAGCTTGTTCTAAACGGTTTTACCTTGCGTCAAAGTCAAGTGAAGACTTGCATTTCAATTGTTCTAGTTAAACATTATTTATTGAGTTTGGCACACATCGAAGGAAAATGGAGAGGAAAGGTCTGTTTAGAAATGTATAACCTTAACAATTTAAACCGGAATCTAACCTAGGAAATATCTGAGACCTACAATCTTGGAATTTTCAAGGCTAGAGTGAATAGATATCTTCTAGATCGACGAGCTCCATCCTCGGCCACACCATCGCTTAACATCAGGCGAGTTGGTGGTCAATCGTAGATCTATCTTGTATAAAAAAAAACTGAACTTCTCAACTTTAAGTTATTTATTTAATTATTAGATATATCTAGCGTTTTGTATTTGCATACATGACATAATTAAACAGGCCATGTGCGAGTAAGACTCGTATATTATGTACACCTATATGTGTACTCTAACACAATGCTTATTGCCAAATTTCATTGTTCTAGGTCAACGGGTACCCCATAGGTTTTGATTTCCTTGTGAGTGTAGAAATGTGCGTTTTTTATGATATATTCGACTGTAACTTTTTTTTACGAAAACTTAGAAATTTTATTCTTCTTTCTGCAGCAAGATACTATGGATCTGCGTATATGGTTTTAATTTCAACTCTATACCTTCACGCGTTCCCGAGATAAAGGTTTGACACCTGGACGGACGGACAGAAGGACAACAAAGTGATCCTATAAGGGTTCCGATTTTTCCTATTGAGGTACGGAACCCTAAAAATTTAAAAAAGATTCCGACGAATTAAGAACCTCCTCCTTTTTGGAAGTCGTTTAAAAAGAAATTGTAAAATTATTTAATCGGGTAAAACTTAAAATATATTAGCATTGCAATTAATAGCAAATACTACTAGCCACTAGCGACTACCACTAGCGAGAATGGTGCGTCAATATAACATTGTATCTAAGACAACAGACATAGACATATTTGGCGACAGTTATAATATCTTCATAAAGTCTTAAAGTCTTTGACACTAAATCTATTTTAATGTAGCTAAATTTTATATCATTTGACATTTCCTTTAATTTAATTGACATTATTTTTTGATTGCTTAACTTTAAATGAAATATATTAAATATCTTTGGTGTAATGTATAATTTTAAATTTTTCGCTCTTGTAATGCATGCCGTCTCGTTCTATAATTACTGTGACATTTGGATTTATTCTTTATTATGTTAGACTTTTAAATTATTGTTAATGTACACAATGTTGATGGACTTTAAATAAATAATTTCAAAACTTACGAAATTGTAACAAGACATAGATATTATCATTATTTTGGTTAGATCTTTAAAGTTTGTTTTGTTTTCTCAAAATATAGAATAATTTTGAATTTGATTTTTTATGTAAAAAAGAACACTCATTATTATTATTTTGAGTTTAGTTGTGATTGTAATAATGCAACAAAGACAAAAGAGATAGTATTTCAAATTTAATTGCCTATCTCACGACTGCTCCATAATGTTATAGTAAATATAAAATAAGTAGATATAGTCAGTAGTTTTGTCATTAACATATCCATATATTTATTTGTCAAATACATTCGCCAAACATTAGCATCGTTTCTTGCGAATACGAATGCCAAAGTATAAAAATATGCGAATATTCGCGAAAGCTAATTCGAATATTCGGTACATCACTGGGTAACAATTGATCGGTGCTTAAACACTTACGGCCTTACCGAAAAACGTTACTTAACTTTAAGCAATGCTTAACATACTTTATCAACTTCTCACTGACACGTAATGACACTTGCGGAAAGTAGACAGATAATTTAAGACGATGGTTAAAGTTAAGTAGCGTTTTTCGGTAAGGCCGTATATGTATATATTGAAGTATATTACATATATGTGCATTTTCAGTCATCTGTTAAAGAAATCACGTTTTTTTGTGTATGCAAGCAATAGTAATTGAAATAAAAGACAATCTGGTTTGGACAGAATATTGTATGTTATATTGTGTTAGGCGTATGGAGGGAACAAGTCGGTATGCAATGACTTTCCATCACGTGGACGTAAAGTCTACAACAATATTCACGAATATAGTGTCCTAGATTGACCTATACTCGTATACTAACAATGACGAACTTTAAGATTTTGTTAAAAAGAGTCGTATATCGCCGCGCTAAAGCCTATTTTAGATCGAGAAGTCTAGAGACGTCTATATTGCCGCTTGGAATTAGTTTGAAAATTGAAATTATTTTAATCGTGTAAGGGGTCTAATTAGATCTCTTTGAGCTCGGACGTTTTTGAGGATCAGCTACATCCCGTTGATACTTTATCAAAGTCGGTAGGTAATTGATTATTACGACCAATACTAATTTCTACCTTTCAATTTTACTGTCACTTTCAGTTACCTAGTTTAACCCAAAGAGAAACTCTATAATATATATATATATATATAGTATATGTTCAACCGCTCGATCTATAACATTTACCGCTCCTAGGAACATACTACTCGTATTACGTCAGAACGGAAAACTCGGTAGCTGTTATCAAATTACATAAGAACAACAATACATTTTATGCGTAAATACGATTCCCATATCCGCTTTCATAATTTTAGATTACTCAGTTGTTACCGAAGACAAGTTACGCATAGATTATGATGATCACGCAGGTACGCTTCGATTGGATAGATATTGCAGTAAACATTACGTAAACGTATGCAACATGTACTAACATGTGTACTCACATTCCATTGGAAATAAGATGATGTATCTACGAATGGCCACCGCGCTCCGTACCATCCACCGTCAGCTTTTGATACTGTCACTTCATCCGAGTCACCACTCACAACTCCTGCCTCTGGCTTCAAGGGCGGTAGAGGGAACACTTCGTCTACTTCTATAGATTCGTCATCGTCATCAGATAACATAGCATCTTTCAAGTCCTTGAATCTGGATGACTCAGTCGTACTTTCTATCGTAACCCTCTGCGTAGTTCCTTTTGCAGTAATCAAAGCGTCATCAAGCATTTTAGTAGTGGTGATGCCTGGCCGTTCCGAGGGTAAGAGCGGCCGAGAATAGTATTTGATTTCGTTCCGTGGCGTGATCGATTCCGATGTAGCAGCGGGACGTATAATAGTATCTTTCTCCCAAGGTTTGATCGACATATTATCGACGTCGGTCTTTTCTTTTACATTCTCTTTGCTATCTGGTTTAACGAGTATGGGTATTTCATTGCCTTCCGTGGGGATAGTTTGAATTGTCGATGAACTCTTCCATGATCTCAACGCTGGCATTATCCATGGCGGCGTAGTAGATTTCTCGCCCGTCGTCGTCGAAGATAATGTAGGACTGCTCTTCGTAGGGGTTGCATAATTAGATGTGGTGGTCGTTGAGTTCGCTTCGAATTTGGATTCTAGCGTTGAAATGATTTCAGGTAAGACCTTAAGTTCCTTCTTCCGGGATTTGGATTCACGCAATACTGCGGGGACTACCGATGCAATCGTAACCGACTCACGATCACTTTTGGCGAGCCACCACCTTTGAATAAAGATCAAGTTAAAATAGTACAAAGATACACACAACAGCGCAAATGCGATAATCAATAAAATGGTCAGTAATATGTAAAGCTGGCAATGTCGCTTCCTGCGAGATCGACGCACGTGAATCGAAGGGCTGTAATCTCTCCCCTTGCCTTTTAAACCACTGTTATTCAGAACTTCTTCGGTTTGCGGAAGGATTGTGTATTGGAGACTATTCTCGCCGTGTCTTACAGTCTTGTACATATTTGCGCCCGCTGTTTCACGAAATGATTCACTACTATTACGTATTGCAGTCACGAGTAAATATATCACATAGTCGCATTAATCCTATAGGAGAGTCGGAGGTTCGCGGTAGGACTCCTCAGTGTAAGGGAATGTCTGTGCAAGACATCGCGGCCACTGGCGCTTTGTGCTGCGTTGTTCGGCCAGAGAGGGTTGGCAGGCCGTCGGGCGCAGGCGCGACTACATCGAACGGCTGCGCCCCCCGGCGCTAGTCGCCGAAGGCTCGTTGGCCCCAGTTTTGAGGTTATATGACTAAGAAACCGGCATCCGTCCTACATCACGCTGCTGCCTCGCCGCTCCACAATAACAATAACATTACAGACTCATCAACCACCTTACCTCGTTACCGAGCCGACGCTCTCCACTCCAATTTCATATTTCTCTCCGAGAGAGATTGCTGGCGAATTTGATGAGTGAAATAAGTCAACGTAATGTGACCACCTTATTGAATGACACGAAACATTTATTTCGGGTGCCAACGGCGGGCATCCGATTAGAATAACGTAACGTGACTAAAGTAAACCCAAAAATTGTAAATGCTCCTTTAGATTTTTATTTCATTTTTTAGATTTTTATCGTAGCGGGTCCGATACCCAAACTTTATTTTTCTTAAACGAGTTCAAGCAGTGGGTTTAATATTTTAACCTTTTTTCCATAAAGGATGAGTCAGGTCTCGAAATCTCATTCGATTCAGTTCTCCAATCATCATTCAAATGCAATAATTGGATTTCTTACTTTAAGATGATTTAGGATAAAAAATTAGTTTTAATTCAGGAAAACGTGCGATAAAATAAAATAAAACCACTTACATAATAACGTATAATCTTAGGTATATTAAACCAATAGTGATCAGCGCATTATATAATACCTGCAAGGATACAGTAAAATTAACATAAAAACGAGCTTTTTACAACAAGACAAGTTGTAGATTTCGCTGGAATATGACAGCCGTATAGCGAAGCCAATACTAATCAAGCTTAGAAAAAAGTCTACAAAGAGCATATTATCATGTTTTTGCGAGCGGTCAAACAGGGAACACAATACGAGCATACTAATTCCGTAGTTGACCTTGGAGAGAATCACGTTTCCTTTCGAAATTGGTTCGTGAATGCTATATTTTTAGAATAAAAGTAAAAAGAGAACGCCAAGCCAAGAAAATAAAAGGGTTGGATCGTCTGATCGTCTTGCTTTTTTTCGTGAGTCGACCATCCTTTCTACTCCCATTCTGTGAGCGTCGAAATATTCTGAACATTGAACGTAAAGACTTGAGTTCCGCGTCTTTATTGATCTACTGTTTTGCGCGAAGCATTGTGGGAAGATCACTTGTAATTCTTTGTTCAATCAAGAATGCTTCTTAAAGCACTGGCGGTTTACTAATTTATGTTACATATCGATATTGTTTGTATTTACTCGTTTCAATTATTTTATGTTGAACATGTACAACAAGTACCTTTTTTTCATCTGATGTGTTTTTTTACCGGCAAGTGCCTTTATTAACTACAACAAAACAATATACAGACTCAACTAACTAAACTACTACACAAAAAGCATATCGATTACCCCAGACCGATAAGGTCTAAAGACAATCCAAACGCTCAATTAAGTACCTACCTATAGGTGATGTGAAATATAAATTGGCTCATCTGTTGCTAGTAACATCATTTATACACGAGTTTTCCTTGTAACAAGAGAAAACTTATTCTTATCTAATTTGTTAATCATTTTGACGTGACAACGTTTATTAAATCGATGAACGCCGGCTGCATGCACGAAAAAGTACCCACTCAAACTAAAAGTACTCACTCTAAAGGACTCATTGTCCCGTTACGCTCATTGTCCCGTTACACTCATTGTCCCGTTACATCATCATCATCATCATTTCATCAATGTTTTGTTATGACGTTGTCACGTTAAACTAACGTCCGTAAACCGACTTTACAGGCAACAATTTTTTTTTTTATATTTAGATTTTCTTCATATGATTGGAACCAATAATGATTAGATTAGGTTAGGCTTGTTTGTTCTTTTTTAACCGACTTCCAAAAATAAATTCGACTGTGTTTTTTTAGGGTTCCGTATTTCAATAGGAAAAAAACGGAACCCTTATGGGATCACTTTGTTGTCCGTCTGTCCGTCTGTCCGTCCGTCAGGTGTCAAGACCTTTATCTCGGAAACGCGTGAAGGTATCGAGTTGAAATTAAAACCATATACCCAAATCCATAGTATCTTGCTGCAGGAAGAAAAATCAAATTTCTAAGTTTTCGTAAAAAAAGTTACAGCCGAATATATCGTAAAAAACGCACATTTCGATACTCACAAGGGAATCAAAACCTATGGGGTACTTACTTCCCGTTGATCTAGAACAAAAAAAATGGCAAGAAGCATTGTGTTAGAGTACAAAAAATAAAAAATAAAAATAAGTAATAAGTATAAATAATAATAAGTATACAGGAAAATATCCGAAAACTGGACATTTTTAATTTAATCACAAAAAATATTAGTGTCTTTTTGCAAGGAATGAAGGTACAAATTTTAAAGTGAATTAACCGTATCATGTGGGGTATCATATGAAAGAGCTTCAGTAGCATAAGCTTAAACAGGTTTTTAAATATTTTTACGATGTATATTTTTCGGTTTATGAAGGAAAAAAAAAACGATTTCCCCCTTTTATCTACTAGTTTGTACGGAACCTTCGGTGGGCGAGTCTGACTCGCACTTGTCCGGTTTTTTTGTATGTTTGTTCAGAGATTAATCGGCCAAATGTGAATTGCAAATGTAAATGCGAAATGCAGGGGGAACCTGCATTTCTAATAATAAATTCATGATTGACCATAATCATAGACCATACTATATACTTTCAATGAAAATTGATTTGAACACTCTGACATTATTACAACTTTTCGTGATATAGATACTGATAAATATATAAAACACAGTAATGTGGTTATTGATCTTTTCGCAAAGTAGTCTAAACTAAAAATACTCGCCAAGTAGTTTACTTTTAAATTATAGCATTAGCTACGGAACCATACTACACGCGTGTCTCGACACGGTCTTGGCCACTTGTTTCAGATTCAAATCATAAACGGCTTCCATGTTTTTCTTATTTTAATTACAAATGAAAAAGGTAAACGTAGAAGCATATGGATGTTTAGATGATTCCAAGAATAACAAAAAAAAAAAAAACGGTTATACAGATGTAGTTATAGTTGAAAACAGTATTTTTCTGTTATATAAAAAAAAATACGTTCAACGCATAGGCAAAAATTGCGATCTGAACGATACTACTTAGTATATTTCTAGGACACACCTACTAATTTTTAACCGACTTCAAAATAAGACGAGGTTATCAATTCATAGCGTATTTTTTATGTATGTACACGAATCACTTCGTCATTCGTGGACCAATTTTAGTGTTTCTTAAATTGGTGTATAGATAAAGGTCCCAAGTGGGTCCCATAATTATTTTATTAACATTGCTTTATAACTTTTTTAATAATCTCTAAAAATGCGAATATTTTCATTAGACGCCTGAGTGAAGTGCTTCAAATTATAGAATCGCAGAGATCCACCTACACGTTTTTCTTGTATGCTTGAAAAGTAAAACTTTACTCCCCATACAATGTGAATACGGGAAAAATAGGCGTTACTTCAACGCTTGAGCGCCTTGTTTAATTATTACCCGACTGAACATGATGACATGAACTTTATATACCTATCCTAATCCTTACTAATATTACACGTAAACGAAATAGTGCATTTCGAAATCGGTTGTTTATGGTTTTTAAACTATAATTATTTTAATTTGCTTTACCTATTAACTAAACCAACTTTTTAATTATCTTGGTAATTTATAAGCAGCTTTATTGTTTTTCGACTAAATAAGTGCAAGTTTTAAGATGAAGGCTGAGTTAAAACGGATTTACTGTTCAAGTAACAGCCGGTCCACACGGCGCGTTGCGTCGTTTTACATAATTATTATGCACTAATAATCATAGTGTTCACACGGCGCGTTGCGTCGACGCAACGCACACACGACTAAACTGCAGCCCTCGAGACGAAGCGAGCGGGGGTGTACTAATTGCGACACCGGATTTCAACAGAACTGCAGAGCTCAGTTGTTTGTGCGTTAATAGGGAGGGAGGAAATACGCAAGCTCATTTTGTTTTTTGAGTCGTGACGTTCCTGCGTTGCCGTTGCGACGACGGAACGTCACGACTGCGTTGTAGTAACGCTGCGATGGCGCAGCGCCCGTGTGGTCGTCTATGCGTTAAAATATTTGCGTTGCGACGACGCGACGCCTACGCAACGCGCCGTGTGGACCGGCTGTTAAGCAACTTATCAGACGGATAAAAGGTTATTTGTGAACTTAGCCTCAGTAATTTCACCGGTTATTAGAACTTAATTACTCCTGATGTAAGATTTATCTACCTATATAATTATATAAGGCTTTATCTTGATAGTTTGTTTTATTGACAGACAACGTACATCCTAAACAAGGTCTTAGATACATGAATTGCAAGGAGGGGGTAAAGTTTTTCAGGTGACTCATCTATATAAGTTGGTATGTGGTAGTATGTGTATTGCTATATTACCGCCTAAAGCAGCTCTAGCTTCAAGTAGATACTTTTTATTTTTGATCCTATATTTGCATTTTATATACTGATACTGTTTATGAAAATAAAACTTGCTTGTCTCGTCACTAAGTTGCATAAAACATCATACCTACCTACTTCTACACTAGATATAGTGTAGAAGATGTAGTATAATAATATAGAAGTTATATATTAGTAATTTAGGACATAGGTACTTATTCATGTAAATTTGACTCGCCCAGTGTAACTGACATTGTTATAAGGCCAATAAAAATGATTCTGATTCTGATCCCTGATTCTGATTCTAGAACATACAAATCACTACCACCTACCGTCAACCCGTTTCAAGTTCGATTGACAAGTCGAGTCATACGTTGTGATGCAGGAATTAGTATTCCGTACAGCTGGAGCCTTCCTAGGGCTAGTACAATGACACCAGTTATTTCGGTGGAGCTGGAACTTGGCCAGCCCGCGTCGCGTAAATAAACGTTCATGAGTTCATGACAGGACTGCGCTGCGCTCCTACTTCGCAGCATTTCTACTAATTACCCAACTGCACTTGAAGGAGAGTAATGTTTTTACTAGACTGAGGTAAAACCAAATGGGAGGGTTAACCGGTCTACCTTGTCGTTAAAAGAAAAGAGAAGAACTTACTTTTTTGATAAGTTACACATTTTGGTTCAGTTAGCCTTTTATTTTTACTAAATTTTACTTATTTACATAATATGTATTTGTGAAAATTATGTCTTATTTGTTTATAGCTTTGGAAGATTAAGAAATAATATATTTTAGTTGGAAAATTGCTTAGATTTACTGTTCCTCCAGATCTTAAACTTTTCAGATAATTTGGCCATAAGAAGTAGCCTAAGGTTCGTAAATTTTGTGAATTACAATATATATAATTATATATAATTATAATATAGAAACATTTTACCAAGTAGTGCTCGGTTTAAATTTTATGACTTACTTGTAATATACTAATATATACTTTAGTATTTTTATACTGAAAGAGAGAACACGTTGATATAATATCCGATGAGGCCGAAAAGTTCCCGAGTGGAGACTACGTACCGGCAAGCGCAGCATAGGAAGACCAGCCAAGAGCAAAAAAAAAACAGGAACCTACAGCATGTTTGGACTTTAATTAACATAACTTAGCATCTACTATGTACCAAATAGAATAGATAATGGTGGTATTACTACTTGAGTCAGTAACATAAAATTACAAGTATCTAAATCTATGTACGCACATTTTATTTAAAAATAACCTAAACAACCTTGAGGGTTCAAAGCACATCCTGTCAGCGACTTTACGACCATCGCCTAAACAAACAAAGGAACACGTGTTTGGTTGCCAATGTTGGCAATATGTCGACCAACAGTGCACCAAGTAGAGCCCAGAAACACCATAAAAACTATATTTATTACCCCGAGGATATTATTCTTTCGTCCACTTACGGAACAAATTAGAGAGAGAACCTTAAGTCGCTTTACTACCTGCTGAGTTGTAAAGGCGAAGGTTTTTATTATGGTTTTTTAGACTGGGCTTTCTAAATATTGCTTGGTCTCGACGGTCCTTAGGGACTTAAGATAACTCACCGACTTATCTTATCCGCAGACACTCTAAACCAGAGATAACATTTGAATTTAAAATTTTCATAAATATTAGATTCTTATTAAGACGCTTTTTGCTATGCTTGATAAGTGTTATTTATACCTGCTCTCCATAGAGCTAGGTTACGGGTAAATATTTTTATTCTATTTCAGTGTATATTATATTTTTATCTTGGTCTTGTTGCTAGTCTAATGATAGATAACTCTTTATTAGAAGACCACACGCTGTGAGAATAAGATGTTGTAATTTGGATGTCTATAAGTCGCTAGTGAAAAAGAACAGGAAAACAGCGAAACACACATTAAGACTGAGATTACGCTAGCTAGACAGTAAATATGATTTCATCTGTGATCTGATTTCTATTATTTCATTTGTTCGAAAAAGATGTCCAGTAAGTAAGTATAACATTTGAGATATTACTTATCCTAACTAGTGTTATGAAAGCGAAAATAACTTTGTTTGCTACTTTTTTACAATGAAACGGCTGAACTTTATTTCTCATTCTTCTATCAGACCTTTAGAAATACGAAAAATCGGCATAGTTTATTTGGTACATAGCTATAAGGTGGCATTAGAACTTAGTGACGGCCATGGGCTACGTTGCATCATCATTATCATCGATCCCGTTTTTTATGAGGGTACTCATGAAAACTGTGAGACACGTTAATTAGATACAGTGTCGACACATTACTATCTGGTTTTCTCCAAAAATCTACATTTAATTTTGTATTTTCTTCTTGTTGATAGGAAATTCGAATCATGTTCAAAGTTGCGAAGTTGTTAAACGAAGTTACACTTTTCCATCTATCTGATGTTGTGAACTCTTGTCGTAGAAACAATGCTTTTACCAAGTTTCTTGGGCTTCAAACAAAGTTGCACGGTAATATAACAGTAGACTCGTGGTGATCCGAAAAACCTTTTGCAAGGCCGTATCGGACGATTGAATTTGTCGGACTAGAGTACTGTCACCGATCCCTTGTAGACCAGATTTTTTATACTTATGGTATACCTATACTACTAGGTATAGCCCACAAATTACATATATAAGTATATATGTAATTTTAGAAGTCTAAAATAATAATTGTTATGATCAAATCTGCATGTAATGTAATATCTGATTATAGGACTTAGTTAATTTTGCAACTCGTTGATAACATAGATAGATATACAGCATAATAACATGTACTTAATTATAAATTTTCAAGGTACTTTCTATTATTTTCATTTAAAAATTGGTAGGCTAGGATTTTCTTTGAATATTACATGCTTTGTATGTCCTCTAATCTAATAGGGGTGCCGGATTATTGAGTGTGTCGAATTAGATAAGAGCCGGATTGCCGTGGATTTATTGTAATAGATTCTGTTAATATTTATTGTCGTTCTCAACTCGTCGCTGTCTACTGGCTAGTGGTCTACCGAATGCCAATCAGTGTATTGGTTGTTGATTGTTTGCGTGACGGCGAGATCATCGGCCGCACCTGACCCTGGCTGGACCAATGCCACGATACATCTGCCCAGCTGTGGGCAGGGAGCCAAGCCAAGCTTCACACCCTTCCGCATCGTTTGCGAACAGTGTTGTCATGATTGCTTTGCAGAAATTCTGCAACTTAATTTTAAATTAAATTGTGAAATAAAGTAATGGCGAGAATAAGGTTCTTGATTATAATCAGCTCTAATTAGTAGCACAAAAATAACACACAATAAATACACGCACGATAAACAACAAGCATTTTTTTTTAAGTCAAAGTGTAAACTAGGAAACTTCAACTTGGAGCCGATAATCAAAATAGGCAGAAAACCTGCAAAATACCACCCATTTCTAGTTGAAATGCCAAAAATCTGTACTCAGCGAAATCGGTCTACGTTCTTGATGAGTACTGCACAGGAATCGAATTCTTTGCCGTCATCTCTGTTTCCTGAGACCTACAAGCTTGGAATTTTCAAGGCTAGAGTGAATAGATAATAATATCTTCTAGATCGACGAGATCCATCATCGGCCACATCGTCGCTTAACATCAGGCGAGCTGGTAGTCAATCGTAGATCTATCTTGCGTAAAAATAAAACCGGACAAGTGCAAGTCCGACTCACCCACCGAGGGTTCCGTACAAACTAAATAAAAGGGGGAAATCATATATATTTTTTATATTTTCCTTCATATACCGAAAGATATACATCGTAAAAATATTCAACACATTCCTTGCTCCCCACTCGGATCCGAGTGGGGCGGGGCTATAGTAGCGGCGCCTCCCACTCGGATCCGAGCATGCGTCGCGTTCATTTTGTAGTAAGGTCAGTAAACCGCCGGCGTTTGAGGCAGTCAACGTTGCTTTGCACGGCCACTCTGTACTTAATCAAAATTCGCCTAAAAAGTTTTGGTTCCCAGCTGAAGTGAAGGGTCTGCAGGGGGCGAAGAATGTGTTAAAAACCTGTTTTAGCTTATGCTAATGAGGCTCTTTCATATAATACCCCACATGATACGGTTAATTCACTTTAAAATTTGGGCCCTCATTCCTTGCATAGACACAATTTTTTTGTGATTAAATAAAAAATGGCCAGTTTTCGGATTTTTTCCTATATGTGTACTCTAACACAATGCTTCTTGCCAAATTTCAGAGTTCTAGGTCAACGGGAAGTACCCCATGGGTTTTGATTCCTCTGTGAGTGTCGAAATGTGCGTTTTTTACGACATATTCAGCTGTAACTTTTTTTTACGAATACTGAGAAATTTTATTTTTCTTTTTGCAGCAAGATACTATGGATCTGCGTATATGGTTTTAATTTCAACTCGATACCTTCACGCGTTCCCGATATAAAGGTCTTGACACCCTGACAGACGGACGGACAGATGGACAGACGGACAACAAAGTGATCCTATAAGGGTTTCGTTTTTTCCTATTGAGTTACGGAACCCTAAAAAACAGCATTTGGAACTTTCTAGAAACTGATATTTTTCCAAAAAACTGTAGATCTACGGTTAAAACTGTAGGGCGGGACTACACTGCTTGTAAATCATCCTTCGCGGAAAACTCGAAATGTTACTCGCTGATATTTCGAGAGCTGAAGCAAAAATGCATAAAGTATTTAAAACGTACTGTTTATTTGTATCGTATGCTATAAATATATGAATTAATGTGGCAGGTATCAAGATAAAAAGATGAAAAGTCATGGTATTTACAAACAGGATGGGTGGAACGACTCAGTCACCTTAACAATGATGATCATGCCGTAGCTATTAAGATCATGGTGACTGGCAGCACGGATGGGGTTGTTTATAACACGTGGATTTAATATCTTGAGTTAAACACCATTCTGTTCACCCGACTGCGTAAGAAGGAGGGTTATGTTTTTCGAGTGTATGTGGTTATGTATGTATGATTGTTTCTATATGACCTCCTACAGCCTAAACGGCTTGACTGATTTTGATGTGCGAGGTGTCGTTAGATTCGTCTTCACTCCCTGAGTGTCATAGATAATATTATTTGGAATATTAATAATAATACAGTCAGAGGTGCCGTACTATCAGTATACACCAGCGTCAGTTCTCGAAAATAGCCGTGCTTTATTTATTGAGATAATCACGGATAGGACTATTGTTGCCAACAAAGCTGATATAGTGATTGTAGATCGGTCTCAACGCTGGGCAGTGCTCGTCGACATCACCATCCCACATGATGAGAATCTTATGAAGGCCGAGAAAGACAAGCCCAGCAAGTACCCTGACTTGGCTCATGACATAATGGCCATGTTGGATGTTGACTCGACGATCATTGTCCCGATAGTCGTTTCGGTGAACGGTGTCAAAGCGAAGAGCCTCAGCCAACATCTCAAGAGGTTCTCGTTAGATGGCTGGGTCATGGGTCAGATACAAAAGGCAGTCATCCTAGACACAGCACGTATTGTCAGGAGGTTCCTTAGTCTGTTACCCTATACCACCGGCAGCTTGAGACCTGCCCCGCTGCCAGAGGCACCCTAGGTTTTTATAATATTCATATTTTCATTGTAAAAAACTTACGATTTAAGGATGTAAATAAATAAAGAGGAATAACAATACATGCAAGTCTCCCAAAAATAAAATCTAAGATTTTTCGTAGTTTCACTCAATTAGTGTTTTAGTGAATTAGTCAAAACAGACAGGGGCTTTAACTATATATAGTTTTGTTATTCTTCCCCAATGTCATCACTTTTCATTTAAATCTATTCGTAACTTAAACGTCATTAATTTTTATGGCATAACAGGTAAAAAACAAACGGTTTCATTTCTCCATTTGTGTCATCTAGGATCATCAATTCTGGCATTTATCCACGACTTTCACAAGCTGCCATCAACTTTTATTGTTGTTTGCATAACCGCCCGCCGCGTCTACTTTGTTGCATTACGACTGATGCGGACAAACGGTCCTAAGTTTTTTGTTATAGATATTTTTAGAAGTCGCTCGTAAATTGATGTTCTCTGCGCGTGATTTATCCCCTCCGAGTGAGTGTGTAGATATAATTATACCGCACATTTTCCGGTGCAAAAATAAATTTCGAGGCCGAAAAGTACCCATTCTTAATCTTGCCTGAGAAGTAAGTATTTATATATACCTATATACTTTTTAACTGACAAAGGTGAAGCCAAAAGGTGGGGGTATTATTATAGCAGTTTATGTACTTATGGCATTACGGTTGAACATACGTAAGTACAAATTTATTTTCAATTCACATGTGAATATCGGATTATTAATGTCTTTTGATCGATTTTCTTATCGATCGATACATTTATAGGTACTCGGTCGGTTTGATAGGAATATACCGTGTATGCAGGTTTCATTCCCATAGAGTATAGAGCACTGACCGATAACTTATCTCTGTATATGCCTCTCTATGTAAACTTATGGGTAATCTATTTCCATAGTTCGATAGTTGCGTTCGATGCACTTGCACTTTCGGCGCGATGTGCCCGTTCACCCACGTGCAGGGTTCATCGTCCCCAACCTATGCCAATGCCAGCTCCCGGTGCCAATACCGTCTAATTGTGTGCAGAAACAGGATATTATCGATACAATGTACTTATCATTCAGAAAATACAGATGCGTTACAGTATGTGCGAAAAGTGGAGTATTTTTTCGTGGTAGGTAAAATTTGGATTTCCTTACATAACTTATGCTAGTATTTCTGGGAATAATAGTCTCGGGCACCATTTGTTCTTTTTTTTCAAAAGCTATATTCGACTTGTGCATAATTTGTTCAAGAAATTAGGTGCACTCACAGATCACAAAATATGACAGCAAAACACTTGTTTTTGTAATTTGTGGTTGCACTTATTACTTATACTATGAATTATTGGAATTAAACTTGTTCGTCCCTTACTCAGATGTCACAACCTTACCTTCATCTTAACAACCTCTTGTAACATATTGCTTCTATTAGAAATTATTGTTTGAATTTCGTATCAGATACTACTCCCAAACATTAGAAAATTTACCGATAAATTGCCTTCTCTTCTTGAGAGAAATACAAATGCGCTTTAAATTATATTTTAAGCGCTCCTTCCAAGTTCTAAATCGGTGGTATATCAATGGAACTAATGGCCACCTCCTACACGTTTAATTTAAAACAGCGCGAACGTAAGTAGTAAAATTCCACATTGTTTTGGATATGGGCCAGTTCGCCGGGTGATCCATCAAAATAAATCGCCTTGGACTTGACTTTGTTCGAGAACCCGTGGCGTCGTAGTTTTCGCCAGGTAGGTACAAGTCAACCTGACATTTCATTTCCACATTTACATCTGACCTGACGCATGAATCCAGTAAATTGACGTTCATAAATTCCTGAGAGACAGTTTTACTGCTGGTAAATCTAATGGAACAGCGAATTTTACGAAAATACTTTTGCCTACACTCACATTTTTTAAAGGAAAAGGAAAATTAATTAGGGATATTACCTGTTTTAGAACTTTTGATCCCGCAGGCCCTTGCGGGATTTCGGTATGTAATAGGAGAGATTAAGATCGTTCATCTGGGGTGCTTTTGAAAGATTCTAAAACTTAAAATGAATTAGATGTAGCTTAGAGAAATAAAAAGTCTGAGAAAAAAGCGTGTCACTTACAAAAGGACATGCCCACAATACGTTTAAATTGTGCGAACCTCGCAGGATTCCGTACTTTTAATTTCGCTGTGCGCGAAATAGCAAAATTGTGCGGTATTTCGGATACCAAGAAGAACAATGATATTTTATCTATAGAGTGGTTATACTTATTGAATATGAAGTAAATGTATGGCAAATCTCAGTTTTGAGCACTTTCGAGGATAAGACCACTCCCTTAAGGCTTTTTAGTATCTTGACCTTATATGTCTTGGTGTTGCACTTTCTAAACACACAGGATGGCATTGTCACTTTTCACAAGGTCACTACACGCGTCTAACAGCGTTGCCTGACGTGTTACGACTGAAGGCAGGTTGGGCAATTACCTTACTTGAGGCTTGCTACGCAGAGCCGGATGTAGATATCATTGACCAATCATCATTGACCGAGAAGCTCTATTCTGCCTGATGGTACGATAACCATCGCCTATGGATAACTTCATTTAATCTACCTTTACTGATTGAATAAATAGAGAAGGGCTCTGATGATTCACCAATAGAAATACTCAGAAATATATTCCAATTCAACTTTAACCTATAATTTTTGTATCATTAACTCTAATGCAGCCATTCAAGGCGAGTCTATCCTCGAATAAACATGACTGCTAACGACCACCATATCAAAATAACATGAATGTGCAGGTTATTATGGGGTCACTGGAGATGTTAACTAAACGTTTTTAATAGTTTAGTATTTATTATCTGTCGCGTATTATGTAGATAAAGCTGCGTTCCATATGTGCGCGCGTTCCCACGCCTCGGTCCGCGTACCCTCTGCGTTACACCATGTGGCATCAGCCAGTATTTCAAGACCTATCTTGCGCGTACATCTAAGATCATTTATGTTTAGTAATGCAGTTCAAGTTAGAGTGGAGGATTTTTTACCTCCCGGGTTTTCGTGTCGCATGTTCACACTTTACGCCTATGGTTTCAGGAGACGCAGACGGTCCAGTGATAATTGATAGAAATCGGTAATTGACTAATGAAATTGTAATTTGTTTGTAAACTACAGTAGATTGGTTTTGCTCGCTCTGTGTGGAAGGACAAAACTAAGTTAATTGACTCGAGTCAATTTAGTAGCACTCGATTTGGTGACTGATTTGACTCAAGCGTTTTACGAATAAATAGTAAGTAAGTACATACGAATCTTGCTTCATTTCTCCGTTGAGCTAGGCAGAGATTAAATCTTTTAACTTGTTAAAGCCCTGTTCTCACAAAAATCTTTCGCATCTTTCAATGTTGTTTATTCATACATGTCGGTGGTGAGTACTCTTGATCTGACCTTTCTATGCGTACGTCGATCAAATTCAAAACTTTTCGGAAAAAGGCCGTTATGGACGTTCTTTCACAGTCACCAATATTCACAAAAAGGTGATGTAACACTAAAGTATAAAAGTATATATATACATACTTATCTATAGAATGTAGAACAATATTGCCGATGTTTTATATTGTGGTACCTAAATGGTAACGCGTATTATCGCCTTATTTTCGGTGATGACAGAGTCTGCCCTACAGGACCGCATGTTTACAAAAAGTAGGTCGACGTCTAATGCGATCTGCCGAATGATTAACTCCGTCGCTTGCCTGAGGAGCGTCCCGGGAGTGATGAAAACTTACATTGAATTTAATGGAAAATTAACGTCCGCAGCTGCGCTCTCGTATAATAAGCTACTACAACTTTATACATTCTTAAAATGATAAAATTGCTTTGTAATTTTTGTGAAAAGTTACGAAGTCTTAAATTTTTTTATGTTATGCCTCTAGACTAGAACATAATAAATTATCTAGGTAAACAACTACATAAATAAATAAGTAGGTACGTAATTACTGAGCAAGATATTAAAGATCGGATCCTCATTATGCGTTTTCGGAAAATGTTGGAGATATAGAAGTGTTAGGTATTTCTTCTGTAAAGTTAGTGTTTTTAGCCACATAGTCCGTAAGTGCGTTGGTAGGGACTGACCGGGAAAGCTGGAAGGTAGACACCGAGAGGAAGGAACAATGCGCTGGATAGACCAGATCCGCTACACATTCAATATCAATGTTGTTGAGTAGGTGCAGCCAAATTTTATTTGTGACTTCTAATCTAAAATCACAAATAAAAACTACATCCGATTACTTACTTCCGAACTAACCCTGGAACTTCTAGACGAAATATCGCGATTGAAGTGTTAGCGGTGCCAAAATTAGGAATATATGTTGATCTATCGATTAGGTAACATATCGATGTAACTTTTAAGCTGTGTAGCTATCGAAAACCAAAATAAATGGAATATCATTTTGAAGAAATTTATGATATAATAATAGCTGTTATAAGTATTATATAATCATTATCTGACTGTATGCTGTTTTAACGTAAAGTTAATAATTTATTTGACTAAGAAATACAATATTATACAATTAAAAAAGGTACAAATTACCATAAAATCGGTTGCTATGCGCCCCAAACTAGGCCAGGCTTGTCTACCTTGGGCGCCCAAGTAATGGAATGTAGAAGATGAACTTGTTTTCATTTGCGCTGACTTGAGCAACATACATATTTTATACAAAATGAATAACATGAAATGAATACAAGCTTAAATGATTAGAGATAAAAATAATAACAATGCATGCAAAAATTACAATCTAATACAAATATAAATAGAAAATAATCTCAAATTGATTGAAATAGTACTGAGATTAACTAAAACATAGAACTAAATTGAGTTCAAAATATACAATTACGGTTTCAGAATATTTATTTTCTCATAAGAATTACAAATTCACTTACTGAGATAATACACTTGGAATGTCTTAAAGTATTTAAAGCATAGTGAGCAAAAGATACCAATACTAATTACGTTTCACACTCTTGCGATGCCAAAAAACCATAAATCAGTTAAGTATACAATTGAATTGAAAATTTAACATTTTGTGTATATCCTTTAAAAAAACAGCAGACGACTTCCAGCATTGAAGAATAGACGCAAAACTGGACTAAATTCATTATTTTGGCGTGTAAAATATCTCCGAGCTTCAGAATCACTCGACCATATCATGTTGAGTCGAGTGCTACAGGATATTTAGATTAGCGCTAAAATAACGGTACATACCTACTTACATGCAAAAAGCTGCAACATGAGACATCAGACAAGTGAAGCGTGCATCCCCTAGGTAGATTTGCAGATGGCAAGCTCATTAAAATCAGTGCTTATTTTTACGGCTTCCTTGTTCAGATTATAGCACCTGCTTTTTGTGTTAACTAACCGAGCGAAGCCAACGCTATAAGTATGAATTTATTATACGTCAATGTGGCTGTCTTTCTGTCGACGGCGGACGTCTCATCGATTGTCATCGTCGATTCGTATCAGCGTCATCTAGCGATCATGCATTAAAATTCAATAAGTCAACAATGCTTATAAATATTAGGTAGGTAAATATGTACATACGAGTACCTACTAAGTTTTTATAGCCACAGATAGCAACTACAGGGCGAATCTAGACTGTGCCCTTGCTTGCTGGGTGTGTATAATTTACTGGGTAGGTTTTCTCCGATAGTAGCCTGGGTGTCTTTTTTAAATCGCAAGTTATTCGATCTTTAGATAAGCGCTCATCATAAATTCCAACTTAGTTTGAAAATGTGCTTTCCTGTAATCCTGTAAAGGCCAATTTACATAAATCCAGTCTTAACTTCACAAACAGCCGCACGCCCTCCATATTAATTTTGTGATTTTATCGAAATTTTTGAGCTAACATTCCGGTGCTGTGTAGGATGGGTAATGTGTATGTGCGTAAAGGCTACGCATTACTATTTACACTATACATGCCCTTCCTCAGCGCATGAACCTCCTTCATTTTCACACAATGCGCAGCTAGGGAAGCTAAGTGTGTAGCGTGCCCATTCGTAGCAATTGCTCCGCGCATATAGTCTTTTATTTTTCGTCCAGTCCACGATTGAACAATTTATTACATTACACCTGACCATTACATTCACCTTCCATTACATAACTCAGGTTATTCAATCCGGCACACAGTCTTTTCAAACGCGGGCAATGGCAAAAAACTCGTCAAACGTAGGTTGGGCATTGTTTGTGGTGTACTCCATACTCCATACACATGTGCAGTGGAGTGTGACACCTGACCTAACCCAACCGTGCACTTGTCTCCCGGAGAGACGAGACGAGCTAGAGATGAGACGCGACGTGAATCATGCGTTTTATCGATAAATTTGATGAAAGATTTGTCAGCGGCCATCCAGTTTTTCTTAGAATTTAGATTGTTTTAGTCATTCATGCAGTATGCATTCATAGTCATTTAATTAAGAGTACAGTAGTGGCAAACAGCTTGGATAATATAAAATCATGCCCTTTCTTTAGTTAAAAAAAAAAGGAGATAAAATTACAAAAAAAATCTTAAGATGTGTGTTAGGTACGTGTAATTTATATGTCACACTCAAAAATGTATCACATCTACAAAACACTAGCTATGTCCCGCAGTTTCATTCATCCGCGTATTTATGAAAAACGATGGTAATGGTGAACGGTGATAAAGATGATAAATATGTCCATCACCATGTACTCAGCTATCTCTGTATCAAATTTCATAGACAGACGGAGTTACTTCCGCTATTATGATATTAATTAGGGCGTTAGGATGCATTTCAAGTACGTACATAGGTTTAACATCCGGTTCACTTTTCGTTTGTTCTTTGGATTTTGGGCTTTTGAATTTTACCCTTCGTTAATTAACCAAACATTTAAAAAACTTTTGTCTATTTATCTTCCCATAGTGAGCCTTAATAAAATATATATAATAATACATATAAATATTTTCATGACAAATCATCATCATTATCTCACTCCACTCAGTCCACTGTTGGACATAGGTTTTCCCAATGAATTTCCAAAAAGACTGGTTGAGAGTGGCCTTCAAATAGCGCCTCTCTTGCACTTGTATGAAACCACATGATTTTGCCTAAGTATTATTAGTCTTACTTACTTTAATAAGAGTATCTTAGTCACTAATTCCTCTACTGAGATAAATACGTCATTCACAGTTTGATATATCAGACTGATATTGCATTCTCTAGGTATAATAGATATTTATCTACTGAGGAAAAAATATTAAACTTCGATATCGATAAGATTTTATCTCATTTCTATAAATAAGTAACAGGGATTGAGGGTGAGGGTGCTACAAAAAATACGGGTTCGTTTAGATCGTGACAGCGGAATAATTTTTAAAACCCATTTCAGAACAGCTTTTGTGGAGTTTAATATTGAATTTCACACTTTTAACATTGGGACGACTTATGGATTCCAGAAATATGTCGTGTCGAGGGGTTTATTTCATTTCTAGTTTTTTTTTTGGGACCATTATTGCCATGCAGTTAGTCCTTAATTTGATTCACATGTTTCACGCAATTTAGACAAAAAACTCCTCGAAAACATGGTTACTTTGAAGTTCCTACCGCAGAATACAAAATAGGTCTTGGAAAACACGCTCCAAAAAACCGAAACTTTACTACATTCTTATGTTCTATTTTTCTAGCAAAATTATTTTAATAACGGCTATATTTAATAGAAAACTTCCATATAAAGAAAAAATAAATAAATGTGAAATGAAATTATAAAATCTGTGATATTGAATTCACTGTGACGTCATAATAATATAACCATGATACGTAGAACGTGAAAACGCGTCGTTTATTGTGTTTAATACACTATATTTGTCTAAATATTGTAAGAGAAGGAGAACCCATTTGTGACCTAAGTCATACATAGAGGCCAACCAAGCAGTCAATTCACATTAATTATTAATAATGTATTGAAATTGTTCAAAAATATCCTTCCTTTTTACATAGTCGGGTAACAAAGATCCTTCAACGTTTTTGATTACTCTCCTTACCTCGTCAAAGTGGCTAATTCATCATGATTTACGATTCAGAGCGGTTCACGAAAAGATTTTCGACCTCACAAAGGCGAAGTTCGTGAAAAGCTCAAGTAAATCCGAACGGATTTCTTTGATTGCCACCGTACATGGTCGGTTTACTGCCGAAATTAAACGAGCCATGTAATTTGCCAGTGTTTTCTCGTATTTTCGGCAAGAAAAATACATTTTTATTGCATGGAAACGGCTAACAAAGGAGGAGTGGATTGAATGACTTTTGCTCGGGCGATCTTTATTTACGGCGGGTCTCAATTTGTGAAATCCAGTTTCTTACTGCAAATGTTGTCAGCAACCATTGCTTGCAAAAACATAGTAGTCGCTTGTGAAGGTGCCAGAACGGTCTAATGGGCATTGTCTCATACTAATCATACAAACTACATAATATTTTTTTGTACGTGTCGATACGGTCACGGGTATCCTTTTTGAGGATAAGCCATCTCTAGAGGGGTTTAACGTTCATTCGAGTTTCGCTGTTAGTATAGGTGTCTTTCAACTGCGAGTGGATCGATTTCTTCAATGCAAGCGCGCTCCATTAAGACCGCAATGATCGCTTAACGTGAGACAAGAATACGGTCAAGCGCAAACCATCTACGAAAAAAAAAATGTACCTCGCCCACACCGCAAATCTATTTCGGTATGTTTACTTAACAAACACCATTTGAAACATAAATCTTTTACACGTACCTATGTACATAACGCGCCTATAAAATATACTTAGCGACTTTATGTAAATATTCTGTTGCAATGCTCTTGGACTTTGAAGGTAACTCGAAAAGTCCAGTTATAGCAGTAAGGAGCCATTACAACTCATTTTGTGTGCTTTATTGTGATTTTATCTAAACACAGGATAGGTAAATCTCTAGAACTGCTTAGTGCAAGGTTCTTTAGTAGGTTGGTACTGAAGGAACTTTGCGTAATACAGCTCGAAAAACTTGCTGACTGCTGG
Source organism: Lycia hirtaria (assembly GCA_947563715.1). NCBI lineage: Eukaryota > Metazoa > Arthropoda > Insecta > Lepidoptera > Geometridae > Lycia > Lycia hirtaria. The sequence continues at coordinate 22,732,274 of OX387375.1, read as the reverse complement.
CAAATACACAACCAAAAAAAAAGTAATTTTATTATGATCTATTCAGCCGATTAATTGCGAAAAGGTACATGTGGTATGATATAAATAAGGACAGAGTAAATTTCACTTTTATAATATTATTACTAAGCATGGGCGTAGCTATAGCTTTCTCATGGGGGGTGTCCGCGGGTACAAAAATTTACAAAAATAAATTACTATTTGCCTCTTTATTTGCGCAGATTCCGGACCTCAGATTAATGCTTCCATTCACGTTGTCCCCCACTTCCATGTCCAAGAGGGTTCCAAGAGGGGCTTGAGACAGTTCATTATATTCTAGCTAGGGTATCTATAGCTATTTTCATTCCAGATGCCATTCAAATCACTTCAGCCATTTTAGAGCGATGGAATGTCAACCAAAAACTGATATTCACAATATTTGAATTTCATCAGTAAAAAGTTAGAGAATGCTTGTCTATTTGCCCACGTTGGTTCTATTTTGCGACAGATACCTACACAAATAACATAGCACAGCCTTTGTTTCGGTTCGGAGAAGTCAACTCGAAGACTCGAGCTTTGCATTTGAAATGAGTATTTTCGTATTTTATGGTAAAACGAATATCTGTGTTGCGGAAATCAAATCATATCCTTCAACACTTGTATCGTTCATAAAACGATATCGATATCAGCCAGTTTTTAACCAACTTCAAAAGAGCAGGTTCTAACATATGTTCGACATACTTAGTGTGTATATTTTTTATGTTCGCCGATTTCAATCGATTTTGAACGTCAGTTGAGGAAAGGTTCTAAAATGATTTAAATTATATTATTATAAATTATTTATTTATTAAAGAAGACTACTTATAAAAATAAAAACCGGCCAAGTGCGAGTCGGACTCGCACACGAAGGGTTCCGTACCATTATCTATAAAAACTATAAAAACGGCATAAAAATCATCTCTGTTGTATGGCCCCCTTAAATAATAATTTTATTTTAATTTAATTATTTATTTTTAAAGTGAATAATATAATTCAATATTCTGTGAATATTTCAAGCAACATAAGATATTGATAACGACAACAGGTAGCCACCTGTTGTCGTTATCAATATCGAGCAAAAACGAGCAAAATATCACGTTTGTTGTATGGGAGCCCCCTTAAATATTTATTTTATCCTGTTTTATAGTATATTTTGTTGTTATAGCGGCAACAGAAATACATCATCTGTGAAAATTTCAACTCTAACTATCATGGTTCATGAGATACAGCCTGGTGACAGACGGACGGGCGGACAGACAACGAAGTCTCAGTAATAGGGTCCCGTTTTACCCTTTGGGTACGGAACCCTAAATATAACCTATCAGAAGATTAAGCCGAACCGCACTAATCCTCACTCATATTATTTAAATTCAAATTTAATCAGACGCTCTCATACATAAGATATGTAATTTTTTTAGGGTTCACTTTTCTGTGATAACTCAGGTGTATGTCTATAATTGTTTGGCAATGGGGACATTGCGAAATTATTTTTTGATTTATAAAGTATAGTAGTAAAAAAATACTTCTTAGCGTTTAAATAAATTTAAAACAACGACATATTATTCAAAATATTAAAATAATATACATATATATATATTGATCTTGTGAAGAATTAAAAAATGTTTATGTTACGCAACTCACCTAGAAGGACTGACAATTTTTAAATGAATTAATTACAGTTTAAAAAACTAAAAACACGCTACAAATTATTGTGGTCAAAGTTAATTACAAGACTTTTCTAACAAATCCAAACACAGCTATGATACGATGTTCCATCATGAAGTTCTAGTTCATATCTTCCGGCTCCATCATCAGATCAGTTCGACAGTACCATAATATTGTATTATCATCAGAACTACATACAGCTGCCAATTTTCATGACGCTACGATCCTTGGAAGATGGTTAAATTAGTTACCTTAGATTTCATTACATACAGGTCGACCTAATAAAAGCGTGTTAAAAACAACTGCGTTACCTACTTAGAAAAACAAATGAGTTACGATAACTCACAAAATATATGTATTTCACTTAAAATTGATCGTGTGTCTACAACGAGTTTCGTATTCGGTAGTTGCAGACTAAGTACTTTTTTATTTTCTAATTTACCTAATTTATCAACAAAATCACATTTGTTTGGACCAACTACTCGTATTGTACCTAAAATAAAATTTTGGCCCAAACATCAAGAACAAGCAGGGAAAGCTTTATAAAACCTTTTAATAAAAAAACTATTTGCTTTTCGTTTTATATTAGCCTATATAATTTTTGTGTATATTTTATAAAAATAAACCTAAGAAAACTTTTATTATTTCATAGATGTATTGTAGTTTTAAATAATAAATGTTGCAGCATGCAGGTATGTAAATATACTATGTGTTCAGATGACGTAGTGTGATTTCCAAGAGGTGTACAATGCACTTTTATAGTATGCCAGCCGCGTGAAGCTTACCACAATAGTGACGTATTACTTTAGTCGATATTAACGTTTTTTGTCGATGTCTTTTTTCGATATCGATGTTTTATGTTTAGGTCTATGTAGGTACATAGCTCAGATAAATTCAATAATTATTTTATTTCATAAAAATAACAGAAAATAAGCTCAATTTGACTTTTTTATGTACCTCTAGTTGTGAATCAATTTCAGTATTATTTTTTGTTCGATAGGAACAAAAAATAACACTGAAGGTACTCAGAAGTGGCCCTATAAAAATTTACTTCGACTCAATAAATATTTATTATTTATTAAAGTACACTTACAATTAAACTATAATTAGGCTTTATAATAAACATTTCATAAGCCATAGAAGAGCTATGATGAGTATGCCGTTTGCCGTTTGCCCTGTGTATAAAATATAATGCTTAATTACACTTACTTAAAACGGTTATTTTATTTAAAACCGGTACCTGCTGCATCGACAGCATTCCTTTTGTTTCTAATAAATAAAGAAGTTTATATCTCTCTAAACTTTGCAGAAAATCTAGAATGATTTATAAGCAGGCATAAAATCTTTGAAACCGTTATATAAAGAGTATTCGAAGTTCGAAGAAATCGATTAAATTCAAGCTTTAAATTAAAATAAGAATGCTATGAATGAGATGGCGAGCGTTTCGATTTCAAAAGCTATACATAAGTAGATAATCATTATATTATCACGGTTGAAGTATTTATTATCCCAGTACTAAATGAAATTCGCCTGTTTTGTATTATTTAGCTATAATAGGCTAACATAGACCATCAGGTGCATTATTTAATGGCAATTATTAATATTTTCTCTCAAGGACAGATTAAACTGATCTATTCACTAACCATCACGTGATATAAATCTTAGGACAAAGTATTCCGTACAAGCAATAGTTATCTAATAAAAATATCCATTTAATCCGATTTTGATAAAATATTGGCAACCGCCTTAAATCGACAAACAATTGATTAATAAAGCAAATCATTTCCAAACCAAATTAACAAAAGATACACATAAAATTAACTTAATAATTAAAAATATTAAATTATGTAATTTATTCAAGCAGTAGTTCAAATAATTTCCATTTACCAAACGGACAAAACAAACATCCATTGCAAGTAAATTACCCACTTGCTAGAGCAAAGCGACGAATATTAACGATGACATAAAAATCTATCGATAAAAATGTCTCGTAAACTAACTCGTAAGCACCTCCCTGTCTGACCGCAGCTTGAAAGTCTGGTCACGCACTTCCCTAAAGGCGTCCCGTCGTATTGTCCTCACCAGACGTTACAGAATATCTACTGGCACGAATTTTAAAGCTTTTTTTTAAATAAAAGCCCTAAATATTAACGACAGGGAATAATTAACATGCGATGGTATGCCTCGGCTACCCAAGAAGCCATTGTAGTTTATATCGATACGGTCACAGGGTGTAAAGATATTTAACGACATATTTGAATATTCAAGTCTTGTTCTTTATCATTTCGAAGTGAAATGAATGTAAGTATATTCTTCACTCAACTTGTTCAATATTTTGAACTAAACTTATAATAAGGTTTTATAGTAGGTAGGGTTATTTCGTGGCGTCCTCCTGGGAAAGTCACATTTTTCCAGTTATACATATATACCTATGATAAACTCTTTATTGTTCAGTTATTGAAATAATACAATTTTAATGGATTTATCGCGTATATTTTACATAATTCTATGACCTGACATTTCAAACACTTTGCAGCGTCTGTGTACGCAATAAGCCCGTAATTTAATCATAATATCAAGCTTATTATCAGATGATATGCTTGCTATTGATTGATGTTTGAGGCAAGAGACTTGTTAGTCTCATCATTCACTTCTAGAAACAATACTTGTGAAGGACTTACTCTTTAGTCATATTTGATATCGTGAATAAGTGGCGAAGTGATAGGTATAAGGTGTGTAAGTGAAACCATTTTCTCATAAATTCAAACAAAATAATCAAGTTATAACCACTTGGTTAAAATTCTGCAGAAATGCATATTTTGTTCGTAGATATGAAAAGAAATATTTTTTAATATTTTAAATTTTATAAACACGCAATACCGAATGTTCGGAAGTTAGATTTTTTTTTTCTTTTGTACGAAAAATGCACAATGTACTGGCGGACGAAATAGGTACATGGGACTAGTTGGCGGCTAAGCACGAACCTATAATATGAATTTAAAAAATACTCTACAACTACAGACAGACATTTCTCGCTTTACAGACATCTTAAAGCAACGTAAGAAGGTTTATTCATTTTTCACATGACTAAATTAATTTGAGATCCTATCTGAACGCCGAGATTCATTTTTCACTGTCCCCTCGCGGATATGCCTACCAAGTTGTTTCTTTTGTCCGCGACGCCGGAGAGGCAATCCATAAATGATTAACTCAGACAAATCCCCCGAGTTTTAAAACTTCGTAAGTCTGTACAAGAAAGACTTTGTAAATCTGTCTTTATAAAGAGCATAATTAACTTACTACTGCTTAGGAAAACAAGTAGAGTAGGGTACAGTGGTCGCGGCAACGTTTTAAATTATGTATTAAAAAATAACCAGATCAGTCCAAACATTCCTTCCAAAAAATTTAAAGTATTTTTATTTTTTATTGATCACGAGGCCAGACCCTTTGGATCCCAAAATTTCTGATTAGTATAACAAGGACCAATAGTAATTTATAATTATCTTTTCCCAAAGTAATCGGCGATGTCGGCGCGCGGCGGTGTGATTTTTTTGCATGCCGTTAGGCGAAGTATGGCGTTCTCACTTAGGTATTACTTTACCCACCTATTGTATACCCATATTTGCAATAAAATTATTATGAATTATTATGTATTAAACTTTAAATGAAAATTATTTTGAACATTCTGTGACTATAACTTTCCATTTGTTGTCCAAATGCGTTATACATACATTTAAGTAACTATAATTATCGTTATGCGTTATACACAATCGCGAGTGAACCGGTTTCTTTTAGGTAAGCGCGCTTTATCTTAGACCGCAAAATCGATTAGCATCAGGCAAGTTAACGGTCATACGCAAACCTATATACTTAGTATAAAAAAACTAATCAATTATACTAAATAAATAATTTCAATATTTTGCCGTGTCGTCAATTTCGCCACTAAATATTATAAAATCCAGATGAATCATTCATCTGAATTTTATTCCTAGACTAGCATTTTATGACGTCACAAAATGAAGTGAAAACTAACATCATAATGAGTAGGAAATATAAGATATGAACATTCAGGAAGATTAGAACGGCCTCGATGCAGTCCGGACGAGGAAAAGACAAGTACCCAACTTACCGCAGAACGTAATGACGGCGCCAGCATTGCATTTTCTGTGCAAACTTCATGAAATAAATTAGGTCTGCAATTTAGTCAACGTTTTGAAATAAGTTTGTAAGTCTGTATTTGTATCAACAGTGATATCTTCTCGTGGATTCAGTTCCTACATTTAGCGCGCTTTGTCGTATTCGTTGACACAATAATGGGCTCTTGTGATGGTTTTCTGAGTGAATTACTCATTGTAGCGGTCATTAAAATTTGAGTGAGTACCTAATTCTCTTTGTTTTGAAGATGACTGCATTGTTTACATATTCTTTCTTTGTAGTGTAGAAAGTCAGAATATTTTAACCAACTACGACAAAGCGAAAAGGTAGGGTTAAATTTCATTCAGTCTTTGCACATTTAAGCCTATCCTAATCATTAATTTATGGTATAAATGTGAAAGTAACTCTGTATCTCTGTCTTTTTCTTACTACTTGTATTTACGACCAAACAACGAATCGATTTTTATGAGCTATATAGAATAGAGATAGCTGAGAACCGGACGACGAACATAGGCTGCCTTTTTATCATCATCACCGTTTACCATCGTTTTTCATCACTACACGAATGAAACTGCGAGACACGGCTAGCATCTTACTTTTTCGTTTGTGTCACCGTGGCTCCTAAACTACTCATTTGATTTGGATGAATGGATAGATGAACGGTTCCGGGTCTACGTATAAATTAAATAAACAAAAAATTTATACAACGGTTTTTTTTTCGAATTCGAGTCCCTATCACATACATAACGGGTATCAATACTTACTACCCGTTATTTATGTGGGAGTATCTGAATAATTTTCGATAAAAATACGTTGCATTGCAACGTCTGTGTCAGTTACGAGTACATCCAATACTCTTTGAGTACATCGTACTTTACTGATATATACTATAAAATCAATGTACATTATATGTTTTATTACTTTATATTTTAACCCCCAACCTAAAAAGAGGGTGTTATAAGTTTGACGTGTGTATCTGGATATCTATATAAATGTGTATCCGTGTCTATGTGTCTGCTGTGGCATCGTGGCTCGCAAACTGATGTACCGATTTTGATCTAGTTTTATTTTTATTTTATTTTAAAGAGGATCCCCTCGAGAGTGTTCTTAGCTATGTATATTATCATCATTGATTCAGCCGTTTTTGTATTTGTTGGAGGTTTTTAGTTTTCTAAACGTATACTTACTTGTTATACATAATATAAATTTGATACGTACAGTCGTACATGTTCGACACACAGCCTAAACTGGAAGTCGTATATACATTTGGAGGACATATTCCGTGTAAGAAGTAAGTATCTATCAATTGATGCTTACTTATTAAGAAAATATTTTTCGAACGCGGGTAAGCATAAGACGGTTATTTTGAGAGAAAATAATATAAATTCGTAACGCTGCTTAAGGAGGTAATTGGGTTTTAGTTTTTTAACCTATAGTTTTTATATGCGTAAAAGATCTTACCTCTAAATGTCCGGACGTTTGAATGTCTAACTAGATTTTGTATTCATGTGATGTATCGGTTGCTATTTCAGAAATACTCTTAAACATTTTTTGCAAATTATTCGTGAGGTAGTAAAAAAGTTTTAGGTGTTGCTAGAAACACTTATGTTGTATTATGATAAAGCATACGATTTTTTAGAGTACGCTATAAGTCAGTAATAAACAATTCGTAAATTTTTTATACATTATTTTTATTAGTACATATGGTGTTTTTATGTGTTCAGTATTCGTGCAGTAATGAAAAAATGCGCCTGCGATTATGTCTGTCAGGATCCCAGTAGGGCTATTCCTAAATTGTCGGATCCGAAATCGGGTTTCAAAATTCTGTTTCGAAATGACAGAGATCTCTGTCATTTTGATATTGAATGACAGAGACGGAGATAGCTTCCGACCCGATTCCGGATACGGATGATTGTGAATATGGGTGCTGAAGATCTCAATTGTCCATTGCATCGTGATCCTCATTTATATTACATATATTAATTAATTAGTCACGGCCAGGATTATGTATTTAGACCAGCTGTGCCCTGCCATGTGACACCTCACATGCGTAACGACGAAATTTGTGCTGATTATGACAAGACTTGGCTTATATCCGTTTAACTTAGCTTATTAAAACTTTTTCGCTACGCTTACAACCCTTTGATCGTGAAAAGGTAACACTCAGAGTAACTTTCGTTTTTCGTCAGTATATTATAGTGCAATAGTGTGAAGAGGCCCTCAGCCCGAGGCGATGTTATTCAAAGCAGGGAGGGATGATCTAAAAACTGGTCGTTCCACTTGCGGTTCTCCTTTGAAGCCTCCTCCATGCACGCTCGAAAGCTCGACTTCCATTTGCTTAATCAGTTTGCAGTTTTTTTGTGTGCCAACATACCTACGCAGGTAACGTAGAAACAGAAGCGTGTTGGGCTGGAATACTAGGTTGTTTATTGAAAATTAATTTCTAGCATATTGCGAACCTAAAAAAAAATATAACCCAGACGCAAAAATAGGGGTGTTATAGTTTGACGATGTGTGTCTGTTCTGTGCTGTGACACTGTAGCTCCAGAAAAGACGAACTGATTTTCATTTACTACTTTCTTTTTTTTTGTTTGACATGTGACTTGATCGAGTGTCCTTGGTTATGTCAAAAAATCTGTTTATCCTTTTTCGTGTAAGTTTTTTTTTAAAGTTGACTCTTCGTATTTGAAAAAATTGCGGACAAGGAAAGTTTTGACAGAATTTAAATTTAATATAGTTTCTATATTTCTAATAGTTTTCAGGGTCCAATCTATTACATTTCTATTATAACAACCACCTGGTACATTCTATGTTTTTAGGGTTCCGTACCCAAAGGGTAAAAACGGGACCCTATTACCAAGACTTTGCTGTCTGTCCGTCCGTCCGTCCGTCCGTCTGTCACCAGGCTGTATCTCATGAACCGTGATAGTTAGACAGTTGAAATTTTTACAGAAGATGTATTTCTGTTGCCGCTAAAACAACAAATACTAAAAAACAGAATAAAATTAATATTTAAGGGAGCTCCCATACAACAAACTTGTTTTTTTTTCAGTTTTTATAGATAATGGTACGGAACATTTCGTGCGCGAGTCCGACTCGCTCTTGGCCGGTTTTATTATAATTAATGGTATGGAACCCTTCGTGCGCAAATCCGACTCGTACTTGGCCGGTTTAATTTTTCTTCCTAGTCAAGCATGCACTGCGCGACGAAAAAAACTGTCTTTAAAATACAAGTTAACACTTTATTAATAAAGACACTAATGCTTATACGGTTATGTTTGGTGAAGGATTTATGTGATAGGTACTTCCCTATGTGGATAATACAAAAAGCAAACTAGAGAGATATAAAAAGAGGAGACTTATTGCTAAGTCATTATATTTCCCTCCCATCTCGTTATCGTCCAGTTACTAAACAGACAGACAAACAAATTAGCCGGCTATTTTAAGCAAGTAGGCTACTTACGTACAAAGACAGTTTTGTTCAGTTCGAGTAAGTGCGAACATTATCTGTCTGGATTGCGCACTAGATAGGTCATGCCCTGTTTGTAAATCAACCAGACTGAACACTAAATCAGGCTAATTTATATTGAATCATGGTTTTCAGAGAAACTTACATTAAGGATTAACTGAAGATTAATTTTGAATTACTGCCACATTATACAAGTAATAGTTATAGATGTTAATAGACTCACAACTCAATTGGTAGTACAGTCGGGGTTCAAAAGTGCATTATCATTTTAAGGTTAATATAATTATTAGCTATTATAATAGGCGTCTGTCAGTATGTAAGTGCGAATCAACGCATAGAAAAAAGAATATATATAATATAAGAAAAAAATAAAATAGAATAGAAAAATAGAATATTTCATTTTGAAACTGCTAATGTATGCCATGATTCTATAGTACTACAGACACAAGACATCCGTATATTTAGACACCTTCTTTTTGCTTCGTGTTTTAAAAAGTATATCTTCAGGAATGAGCGCTCCTTGTTTACTTACTTTTATACGTACGAAGCAAAAATGTGTTTATTATGCATAAGTCTACCTTCCACTTTAGCACAAGTCAGAACAGGGGCGTTCCGAAGTTTATCCGGGCGTTAGGCGATCCTAATCAACAAACCTAAGCTCCTACAGCGAAGGACAGCGAGTCTACGCCGCTATTTAAGGCGCCATAGGTGCTTGGTATAGTATTTTTTGTCTTACGCGTAGTAACTTTAGGGCACAGGTTTCAGATTAGTATTTACATAGTCAAAGCTTTAGGGATATATTTTATTAATAATAATTATTATTGAACGGAATCACGCAAAATTCGCTTTAAAAAAAAAGTAAAAAGTAGCATTATAAAAGTTCAACAAAACTTTCCAATTGTTAAATAAGATGTAATTATATATGCAAATGGAATTAAAAAAACGTCTTACAGTGCTTTAGAAAATATATTCTGGATCGGAAATGATAGAATGATTAATTAACAATTTTAGAAAACTAAAACAATCCCTGATATAATAAGTATCTATATCAAAAGAAAAACAAAATACCCGACTGCAGACAAGAGGTTTTGCAGTATGATTTACAATTTCGTTACACCTTGATACGCTGTTGAGTGTACGTTTTTTGTGAAAAAGTGTGCGTAAAATCGCTTTAAAAGATTATAAATGAGCATTCTTTAAGTTAATTTTAGTAAAATCATTTATTACGAAAAAGTTTATTGGAGGTTACGAAAGAACAATAAGGTCCTATGTAAATAGGGCCATGAATTCTGTGCGAAAGAAACGTTTTAGTTTTTATTTTTGCCAGAGATTTATTATTATTATTACAAAAAAATAATATAATCTATGACACTCAGGAAGCGAAGACAAATCTAACGATACCTCGCCTCGCACATCAAAATTGGACAAGCCGTTAAGGCTCTAGATGCTCATATAGAAATATACATACACACATATCCACAACCATACTTATAAAAACGGATTATGATAAAACATAGTTATGATCATTCTCGATCAAATCCGCTATCAAACAAAAAACAATAGATCAAAATCGATCCTTTCGTTTGAGATCTATGATGCCACAAACAACTGAGTGTGTCACTCAGATACACACGTGAATCTTATAGTACCCTTCTTTTTGGTCGGAGGCTAAAAAACTACTGTAATAGTATAATATTATAAAATAGAAATACCTACGAAGTTATAATTTATTCTGCTAATTTTAAGTATATTCTGAATATTTATTTCACTTAAAAAAAAAACCATTATGTTTTAGTTGAGTTGTCTCATTCGGAAGAAAATGATATGTTTTAATATTAATTTTATGAAAAATCAATTTTTCATAAGTCCTTTGAGTAATTTTATATCATCAACAGAGTTGAAGATTACTTGCGAAGATTACTGAGACTAAAAAGACTAGACAAGAAGGGAATAATTGAGATCTAGGCACCTATAGCGTCTTAAGGCATATTTTCGAGCAAAATCCCCGACATTATCAGATCGACACAAATAGCTGAGACGTGCTAAATTTTCGCAAGAAACAAAGCGTCGCCTGTCTCGATATCCTTCCAAGTTAATTGGTGCTGCGACCGAGATATTCAGAATTTCAGAACGACGCAATATTCAACAAAGGTTCCCAACAGCCTGTTTTTGATCTTCATTAATAATTTAAGATGACAGAGTTATTGTCGAGTACGTTTATTTCAATAACGGCAATGAAGGCCATTCTTAAAATACAATATAAGATTTTAAATAAAGAGAGCAATCTTAAGGCGCTGTGGTGGTCGCAGGGTCACTTCGTTGCTAGTCCAGCTGCGTGTTTGTCAATCTGTACGGCAACCTGGCCGGTTTTTAGATGTTTTATTATTAATTGTATGTACTATTTATTAACATGACTTATTCTAAACGTAGTAATAATCTATATAAGTTACTATACAAAAAAAAAATGCGAAAGTTAGATTCATGAAAACACTATTACTCATCTAAAATTTAATTTGACATATTGATTTTTTAAGGCGTTTATTTAACTAACTTTGAAGTTACCAGAATAATTTTCTGGATATTTTGCAATACTATTTTCTTGTTAGATACTGACATTCGCGTTGTCATAAATACATAGAATATTTTTTTATCTGAAAAAAAGTTTCGCGAACGAGCCAGACAGTTTCTTAACCCGGTGCCTTAAATGAATATATACGTTTTATGGCATTAATAAGTCGCGACTGTAGCATGACATGAGTCGGGGTCAGGATCATCTCAAACAATGACAATGCCAAAGATTGTACTTCTGAGAACTGATTGTATGCTAACATAATTAGTGATTCATTCATTGACGAGACTCGTTCTTGAACCGATCGATCTGTCAGACTGACATTGACAGTCATTTATTTTATCAATTAGAATGTCTGTATTATTTTTCTTGGTCGGTTAATACACATAAATCGCTCTGAAACTGAACCTCACTATTTACATTTTTTAACCGATTTCAAAAAGGAGGCGGTTCTCAATTCTGTAACTGTAATATGTTTGTACTGCCGTGGGGTACCGGCTTAGAATAGTACCTCCCCCTCTCTTCCCGTGGGTGCCGTAAGAACCGGCTAAGGGAAATATAACCAGAGATGGGCAGCAGCATCCTCTGCGGAAAACGCTACCCACTGCGCTCGCCAACCCGCATGCCAAGCGTGGCGAGTTATGGCAAAACCCCCCCCTATGACAGACGACAAAAATACCAGGCCCCCAGTCCCCGGCAGCTCCGCTATTCCGGACTACGGTAGCGGTCCCGGTCACGGCGGAGCAAGGGGTGCTAAGAATCTCCGGAAGAGATCCGGCTACCACCCCCTGCATAAACGACGACTGGCCCTGGTAACACACAATATTCGCACGATGAGGACAGACGAGAAGCTAGCTGAGCTGGAAGAAGAAATGAGTAGGTTACATTGGGATATCCTGGGGTTATCGGAAGTCCGACGAGAGGGTGAGGACACGATAACCCTGAAATCCGGTAACCTACTATACTACCGGGAGGGCGACCAACAGTCCCAAGGTGGTGTCGGGTTTCTCGTCCACAAGACTCTTGTTAACAACATTCTTGCCATCGACAGTGTATCGAGCAGGGTTGCGTACCTGATACTCAGAGTATCCAAGAGATATTCGTTGAAGGTCATCCAGGTATACGCACCGACCTCGGCACACTCGGATGATGAGGTGGAGGTGATGTATGAGGACATTAGTAGGGCCATACACACTTCTGAGACCTATTTTAATGTTGTTATGGGGGACTTCAATGCGAAGCTGGGCAGGAAATGCGAAAGTGAGTTGAGAGTGGGGCAATTTGGATATGGACAACGGAACCCCAGGGGACAGAGGTTGGCCGACTTTCTGGAGAAAGAGGGACTCTTCATGATGAACTCTTTCTTCCAGAAGCCACCTCATAGGAAATGGACCTGGTTGAGTCCCGATGGTTCTACGAGAAATGAGATAGACTTCATCCTGACCACCAAGAAACAAATATTCAATGATGTCTCTGTGATCAACATGGTTAAAACCGGAAGTGATCACCGAATGGTACGAGGCACTTTGAATATTAATGTTAAACTGGAGAGGTCCCGTATGATGAAGTCTACACTCCGACCCACTCGCGCCCATATCCAAAACCCCGAGAGCTTTCAGCTCGAACTATCAAATCGCTTCGAGTGCCTGGAGAGCTGCGCATCGGTGGATGAGATCAATAACAGGTTTGTGGAAACTGTCCGTACGGTGGGCGCGAAGTTTTATAAACCCCACCGTACAAATAGACCGCAAAAGCTCTCGAGCCATACCCTCGACCTCATGGCTGAACGACGCTCATTGCAACTGCAGTCTTCCGGTGACGCCGAGTCATATAGGCGGCTCAATAGACTCATATCAAAGTCTATGCGACACGACATCCGTACCTTTAATACTAATCGTATTAAAGAGACGATAGAGCGGAATAAAGGCTCCAAAGTGTTCGCAAGAGACATGTCTATTGGGCAGAGCCAGTTGACGAAGCTTAAGATGGAAGATGGCAGTATAGCGTCGACCAAAGCAGAAGTCTTGAGGGAAATCGAGAGGTTCTATGGACAGTTATACACATCGGTCGCAAAACCTGTTAGCAGTTTGGGCAAAGATCCAAGAGCCAAACTGACTCGACATTATACCGAAGATATCCCGGACATCAGCCTGTACGAGATTAGGATGGCCTTGAAACAGCTCAAGAACAACAAGGCACCGGGCGACGACGGAATTACATCAGAGCTACTGAAAGCGGGTGGAACACCGGTACTGAAAGTCCTTCAGAGGCTCTTCAATTCCGTCGTGCTTGAAGGTACAACGCCAGAAGCATGGAACAGAAGCGTGGTGGCGCTGTTCTTCAAAAAAGGAGACAACACTTTGCTGAAGAACTACAGACCCATCTCGCTTCTGAGCCATGTCTATAAGCTGTTTTCAAGGGTCATCACGAATCGTCTTGAACGCAGGTTTGATGACTTCCAGCCTCCCGAACAAGCCGGTTTCCGAAAAGGCTATAGTACCATAGACCACATCCATACGCTGCGGCAAGTGATACAGAAGACCGAAGAGTATAACTTGCCCCTTTGCTTAGCGTTTGTGGACTATGAGAAAGCCTTTGATTCGATCGAGACCTGGGCGGTGCTTGAGGCTCTCCAGCGATGCCGTATTGACTATCGGTATGTCGAAGTGCTGAAGTGCTTGTACAACAACGCCACCATGTCAGTCCGAGTACAAGACCAGAACTCAGAGGCAATTTCATTGAAAAGAGGCGTGAGGCAGGGAGACGTTGTCTCTCCGAAACTGTTTACCGCCGGTTTGGAAGATGCCTATAAGCTTCTGGAATGGAAAGGGCTCGGCATTAATATTAACGGCGAGTACATCACTCACCTTCGGTTTGCCGACGATATAGTAGTCATGGCAAAGTCGATGGAAGAGCTCAGTACGATGCTCGAAGACCTCAATAGAGTTTCCCAACGGGTGGGCCTCAAAATGAACATGGACAAAACGAAGGTTATGTCGAACGCCCATGTAGTGCCCACCCCAATATCTGTGGGGAACTTCACTCTTGAAGTTGTTGACGAATACGTCTACTTAGGACAGACGGTCCGATTAGGCAGGTCCAACTTTACGAGGGAGGTCAATCGTCGTATCCAACTCGGCTGGGCAGCGTTCGGGAAACTTAAAAGCGTCTTCTCGTCCAATATTCCCCAGTCCCTCAAGTCGAAAGTTTACAACCAGTGTGTGTTACCAGTGATGACATACGGCACTGAAACGTGGTCCCTAACTATGGGCCTTATAAGGAAGCTCAAGGTCACGCAACGAGCTATGGAGAGGGCTATGCTCGGAGTCTCTCTACGAGATCGAATCAGAAATGAAGAGATACGTAGACGTACAAAAGTCACCGATATAGCACAGCGGATTAGCAAGTTGAAGTGGCAGTGGGCAGGGCACATAGCACGCAGAACTGATGGCCGATGGGGCCGAAAGGTTCTCGAGTGGAGACCACGTACCGGCAAGCGCAGCGTAGGAAGACCAGCCACGAGATGGACAGACGACCTCATACAAGTGGCGGGAAGACGCTGGATGCAAGCCGCTTCCAATCGGTCTTTTTGGAAATCCATGGGGGAGGCCTATGTCCAACAGTGGACTTCTTATGGCTGAGATGAATGATGAATGAATATGTTTGTTACCACAGGGCCTCAAGGCTGCTAAGTGAACATCACTCGTTCGCCGCTCGCTGATACGATTCAAAGGCCGAATTGCTAGTCTATTACTATACAAATAGACTAACAATATGTTAAAATCGTCTTTGAATCGTATCAGCGAGCGGCGAGCGATTGATATTCACTTAGCAGCCTTGAGGCCCTGATCATTTGTTTTATGGTCTGTATTTGTTATCTTAAAACTCCGTCATTTATTATCTGATTTGAAAAAACCTTTTTTTGTTTCAAAGGATATATATTCAGATTTGTTACATAGAAATGTCATCAAAATAGGTTTAGTAGTTTGGTTTTTAAAACAAAATTGCACATTTTAAAGTTGGTTGTTTCAGTTTTCTAAGCTATAATAATTTTTTCGTAACTAATAGGTATAACGGATTTAGTAAATATTAATAATATTTTTTTTTTCAACTTCAGCGACGTATATTTACAACTGCATATAAACGAGTAATATTGTACGAGGTAAGTACATACGATTAATTTTACTGGAAGTAAAAGTAACGTGTTTGTAATATCTTGTTTATAAATAAGTATTTTATTGTTTTTCCTAAATTTGACTTCACCTCTTTACCCCCTTCTTCCTATTTCGTATTTTCACAGAGTAATATTACGCACATTTTTCACAGCACACTAGTGGAAATACTCCTCTTGATATGAAGTTGTATGTACGTTAGTCGCGAGAAAGTAAACACAGATACTACACAATTTGTTTAAAAGTTTATTCTTTAGAATATTATTTATAAAAATACTTATATAACACTGAGATCACTTAAATACATATGTTTTATTGCAAGAGTTTAAATATTACTGGAAAAAAAAATTACCTAGAATATTTGGGGAGCGTAAAAGAATAAGTCATATGCGCACGTCAAAATCAGTCATGTAGTCTGATATAAAGAAAGTTGCATACCGATTCCAAGATATGTCTTGGGCCCATTCGGGCCCATTCGCACCGCAGTGGTTGGTGCGGTGCGAATGGGCCCTTTCAGAAATAGTATATGGGCGATTCGCACCGCGGTTCGAATCACATGCGGTGCGAAACGCCGAAGTACCCGACATAATTATGTATAAACACACGAAGAATATTATCCTCCCTCCCACAGTCGGGTAAAAACGGGAACTTGACACTTAATCATTTAATATGCGAGAAGTATTACTATTTTTCTTGGTAGGTTAAAATTAAATGTCGTAGTCTGAGCTACATAGACAGCTACATACAGGCTGAGATATCTCTCGCCGTTGTCACAAAGGAGCCTTGTTCGTGAACCACAGAAGGCCATCAGGCCCGAGTTATATTATGCGTTAGCGACTCGCACTCGGGCTACCTATCTATAATCCGAATTGTGAAATACCGAATATCATTTCCCCGTAAACGATTTTTTTTTCAAAGGACACTATCAAAATCCCGAAAGCTCATTTGACAACTCGTCTGATAACTGAATCTTTCTAATTGGAAACTTTACGTGTATAATAAAAAGAATAATAATTGATATAGGTGTAAACAACAACCGAAGCTTTGTAAATAAGAACTTTTCTGGATATACTCGTAATAAAACAGAAACTTAGTGAACCTAACCTAATAACTGTTCGTGCAAATGAAACTGATGGCTAACAAACTTATGGAATCAGTAACTGTCAAGTAAAACATCTGGAATCAGACAGTTATGTAAAATGGATTCGGGCAAATAAGGATCAAACAAATGAATTTCGGAATATAAATATATTACCCGCACACGCATTTCGAAGTTCACGGCTACTTTTATTTTTGAACGAGATAAACTGAACAGGAAGGTCAAGGATTTTATTTTTGGCGGATGTGTCCGTCCGTTGTTGCCAGCGACCCGCTTTCGGCGGCCATGTTTATCTTTCTCTGATGTTCTCCGTGGTGGTATAAATGGATTTAGACTCGTAGTAAACATAGTATCTATGTTTACATCAACGTCATTCATGAACTTGTACGAGATAGGTATGAGTGGCTGAGATATTTAAATATCTATTTACACCTACCTACCTACTACTACATACTACTGTATCGGGACGAAATTATATAATTTTGGTTTGGTTATTTCATGTTACTATTGATACAGAAACCAAAACAACAATTTGAAAGATCTTTATCTGTCTGTCCGTCTGTACTGTGTTAACAATCGACGCCGACACAATAATAATTGGACAGATTTGAATTGAAATTTAGCAGATTATTACAACGTATAAGGATCTGACATACTTTTCATCCCAAAAATAATGTCATAATATTAGTGAAATTTATTTGAAAATCAAACGACTTAACTAGAGAAGTTCGGTAATCAAAGGTAAAGGAAGGTAAAGGAACAAATTATACTAAAAGACATCCAGTAAATTTCTGCACTGCGGGATATATATAGGCTCATCAGCTTCTGCTGCTTGCCTATTATCAAATAAATAAATAAATAATCAGATTTTCAGGTTCACTTACGACGCGCGATCGAAGTCGCGGTCGCGGCTAGTTAGTTATAAGGTTCGCGAACTTTTAGGTCAGAGTCCCCAAAGAGGAGGGATTAAGGGAGGAGGAATGTTTCCAGATTTATGTACATTATTGTTATAGACGGGTTGTTAAGGATTTTGATGTCTAAAGCTGGATCCACAGAAATTTATATATTTATTATCTATTTTCATATTAAAATAATTTCTGAAATAACTTATACGTGGTAGTAAAATCATTATTGTGAAACTAAACCTAGAAATATATAAAAAATACCTAGAAATATAGAATTAAATATAACACACAATAAATATGGCTTGGATCTTTTTACTTTTAGCAGCTTTTTTGCAGCTTTAACTCTTTTATGCGGGCCGTTCATAACATCGATTTCAATCATTGACCTGATATGTAGGTACTACTTATTCACTTTGACATAATTATTCACACTTTTGTATTTTAATATTCATAAATTTAAGTTATGTAATTCATTTTGACATAAATCTATTTAATTAATTTTCTGACCGCTTGTTTCCTAATTGCATGTTGTCGGTGCCTATAATTATATTAGCATTTAGCTCTTTGACTTATGTTCATGTGTTACTTTTAACAATGTAAGAATGTATAACATGTTGGTGCCCAATAAATAAATGATCTTATGAAATTATAAGGGAATTTCAGAAAAATGTTCCTACAGAAATCTTAAGGTGACGTTATAATTATAATGCATGTTACTTTTAGGGTATTTCCCGTTAATCCCATCGAACCACCGATTAACCGGCCCAATGGAGAATCTTTTTCCCGTTTAATCAACGCCCTTTTGTATAGTCATGTTGAGTAATTAATAATTATATTTATTTTAACAATTAATAAATATACAAACTATTTATGTTATTATGACCTTATAAATAGTTATTGATACTTGTCATTAGATAATGAAATTATAATTTATTGTCTAGATGACACATTGACAATGAAATATAAATTTTCCTCTTTCTTGGTGAATTGATTATATCTTTTGTAAAGGTAAAAATGGAAATGAAAAATAATAAAAATGATTATATCTTTTATGATTTGAATTTTGGTTATTAGGTTTCAATAAAACTGTTTTGCAAATGACTGTACACGTTTTAACTAGAATCGATCGAATGGGAACACGATTTCCCATATATTAGATCAGTATGGCGAACGGGAAAAAATGTTCCGCTGGATCAACTGACAGGCCGACCGATAGGATGAACGGGAAACACCCTACTTTTACTGTGTGTAATATTACTGTAGATCCAGCTTAATAAAGGTTCACTATTAGATTTTTGGACTTGATATGAATATACTTGTCATATTATGATTATTATCATAATTATGTAGTCTATATAGTGTAGGCTTCTGTGAATACCTAGGCTGTACCCTAATGGAAACTATTTCGAATGGATATCACGTTACAAATACAATATTGCCTTATCATCGGAACCGGTCCCCACATCTACGCCATACGTGCCTTAATGATTAACAGCAGTAATTGGACATCCCTGTCTGTATTGAATCGCGAGCAGTGTTGCCAACTCATTTTGTTGTGAGAGTGCCTTGTTCGTAAAATGTAGGTATAAGTACAATTTTTTTCTTTTTTTATCAGCCCTGTTTGTACAAACTGTCCCACAGCTGGACACGGGCCTTCTTCTCATTGTGAGAAGGGTAAGGTCATAGTCTACCACGCTGGCCAATGTATCCAATAATAATAAAAAATCTCGATTATAAATAAAGCCGCGTCATATGGCATCATATACATATCAACTTTATAATCTCCGTTATAATCGAGGTTTTAAGGTAACAAATATTAAAAAAAATACAACAAATCACATTGAGACGCTCCTCCTTTTCGCAGTCGGTTGAAAAGACTTAGGTTTTATTTATGTAGAAATAAGTTTGCGCTTAACCGCCAACTCGCCTGATGTTAGGCGACATTACGGTCTACGATGGAGCACGGTAGGTACTGACACAGTGGCGTCACCCTCTTCCCTAGGGCGATGGCTGGCACATGCGTCATACTCATAGAGGAATATTATTTACAGGGGTCATATAATATACTCGTGATCGGGTGCTGCTTGCGGGTCGCCGGTCTGCTCATGGTATACACACAATATAGTAATAAGTTAGGTAGGTTAAAAAGAAAAATCTTGTCTTCCCGTATCAATATATTTACCAATAGTTATATAAGTTTTTTGGAAATAAATTTATTTGTAACTCTGACAAAGATCACGGACCCCGGTATCTGTGGAGCTAAAAATTTAAAAACAATCTAGCAATAATAACTTTGAGTGGGTAACTGATCGTGCGCCGTATTTACTTTGGCATTTTCCTACAGCGGGCTCGAGTAGGCATGGCAGTTTTTTAGATCGCATAAGGTATTCACTATAGCGTAGGAATTAGCATTTGGTTCTCGATTCGACGGCGAGCACTGTCCTTGGCATAAGGATGTGGCAAATGGGCGTCTTATCTGACCGTTTCAACTGCCAGCACACTTGGAATAAATTGAAACGGGCTTCAGAAGTGCTTCGCAGAAAAACTATTTGCATGATTTCGGGCTCGTCAATCGCAATAGGCCTATTGTTGGCGAACCAATATTCCGCTCATGATTAGGCATTGTTTGTTTAGGAACCCAGGACGCATGCTAATATTCTCTTGTCTGACGTGTATGACACACATGTAAATTATCGTAACTTATATTTGTTCATCTTCATAATCATACACAGCCTTCTCTATCCCACTGCTGGATATAGGCCTCTCACTTATCTTGCCATCTACCTCGGTCCTGTGCCAATCCAGTCCAGGTTCGACCCGCGATTGTTACTATTGTTACTATATAACGTCGATTATTATTAGTACCTGGGCGACCGAGCTCCACTCGGTTTTTTTATGACTGAAGATACGAGCAAACCCGGGTTCACTAAAAATGAAACCTAGCAAAATCGATTTATCGTCCCCTAATCTACCTACAAACAGAATTTCATTATTACCACATACCACATTCGCCAATTGCTTCGAGGTGAGTTAACGAAATAAAAATTAGGCTTTTTTTGAGTTTCATCAACTGACCATAACGAACTGGCGACTAATTAGATTTATAAAGAAAAAGCGCCATACTCTTTGAAATGCAATAGGGATAAGAATTATTCAACCATAGGTAATAGAGTTGCAAAATTAAATCAACTTTACGCAACAAAAGATACTTATTTGTATTGCACAAGTTGTAATACACTGATTTACTATAATCTCGATGTCAGTTTGAAACAAATAGTTGATGACATGACTGAGAAATAATAAGATATATTCAATATACAATTATATAGGTACGCATATACGTGTACATTACGTAATTTGCTACTAAGCGATGGCTAAAATAGCTGGCACGAGGTCTGCGGGCATAAGCTATAATAGCAAAAATTTTCAACAACAGATTAAGTTTCTTCATGTGTGCGCATACCAACGTTGTTTTCAAAGTCCACTTCTTCGAATTTCCTAAATGTCTTATGCAAGAAACGTATTAACTTACTTTGTAGATGCGTACATTTTATTGCGTGTCGGATTTTGTAAATATCGTGTATTGTGCTTATGAAATTAGCATTTCCTAAATCGACCGTCACATGTTTCACAAACATGACATCAACGAAAGAGTAATGACATAGTGATAGTGACATTTAAAATAAATTTTGTTCATAGTTGAAGAAAATCAAAAAAAATTAAAAATCTGAAAATTTAAAAAAACCGGCCAAGTGCGAGTCGGACTCGCGCACGAAGGGTTCCGTACCACTAACTACAAAAACGGCAAAAATCACGTTTGTTGGGAACCCCCTTTTAAATATTTATTTTATTCTATTTTTTAGTATTTGTTGTTATAGCGGCAACAGAAATACATTATCTGTGAAAATTTCAACTGTCTAACTATCACGGTTCATGAGATACAGCCTGGTGACAGACGGACAGACAGACAGACAGCGGAGTCTTAATAATAGGGTCCCGTTTTACCCTTTGGGTACGGAACCCTAAAAAGTATGCATAACAATCAACAATCACGTAATAGAAATATAAATAAAATAGAATATTTGACAGCGTTTGTATGATGTTTTAAGTAAATAGATTTATTATTAAATTTGCTTATCTGACGGGAATAGTGACAAGTGGAGAGACGTACAGAGCCTTAAAAGACTTACAAAAAAAAAATATGACGTCATCGATGACGAGCAATGCACGGATGAACACCTTGAATGCCGCGCATTTATCAGCAACATTGAATACGTACGCGGATGGCGTTCCATAAAAATTCGTTTATAAAAAGGTTCAACGACTCGTGATTTGCGCCAACTGCGTCGCGCGCGCCAATTTACGAGAATATCAGATAAATATTTGTGAGATAAAGAAGCTGTTTTGTCGAAACAAATATTATGACGTAGCCGCTCTTGTTGGCGAGTAGTTGTCTGCGATCTGCGAATGAAGGGTAATAAAAGACGTTTTAGATTGATTTAGTGAGTTCCCGATTGTTAATTACGTTTATTGATACACATGCTTACTTAGGTTCTTACACCTAGTAGAGGTATTTAGGTATCATTGGCACCTGCTAAGTAAACTAGTGGTAATTTCAAAGGTATTTCGTCTTTGTTACCTTGTATTTACATATCGCATCACTCATGGCTCTGTCATCAGTAGTTCCCGCTCACTAGTAGTACTATCATATATTCAGTGTCTCGATAAAAACCCCCGAACGAGTTGAGATTCGACCAGTTTAGGGATTTTCCCAACTTTGTAACTACAGCCACATAGACAATAATAATTATTGTTTTTAATTAGGTATTATTGTTTTATTTTCAGTTTGTTAAATTATAATTATTATAATAAAAATAAAATAAAAACCGACTTCTAAGTGCGCAATTCGTTTACTTGGAATGATACTTTTCAGTTATTTTGTTATAAATATTGGACCGATTTTGATAAAATTTAAAGGCCACCCCTGAAGTTGTACCTACCAAACAAACAAAGAAGAATCATCAAATACAATTCATAATTGGCGAAGTAATCGCCGAACAAATATACAAAAAAAAATACGGTCGAGTCGGTCGTGAGAACCTCCTTCTCTTTGGAAGTCGGTTAAAAAGCGATAGTTGGTAGTTGCATATCCGTATTACGTACTCTTACTCTGTTATTAAATCACACGGAGACTATATACCTACTGATCATTTTATTAATAACATTTTGATGAAACTTTACTTTTTAACACGCTTTTATTAGGTCGACCTGTATGTAACTAACTATGTAATGAAATCTAAGGTAACTAATTTAACCATCTTCCAAGGATCGTAGCGTCATGTAAATTGGCAGCTGTATGTAGTTCTGATGACGATACAATAATATGGTACTGTCGAACTGATCTGATGATGGAGCCGGAAGATATGAACTAGAACTTCATGATGGAACATCGTATAATAGCTGTGTTTGGATTTGTTAGAAAATTCTTGTAATGAACTTTGACCACAATAATTTGTAGCGTGTTTTCTAGTTTTTTAAACTATAATTATTTATAGAATAGCTCTACGTTTGCCCACCAGCACGCCTGATGTAAAGCGACACTGTGACATTTAGGATTATCTGAATGTGAATACGATAATAGGTATATTATACTATTTTTATCCGGTAAATGATCACTTAATGCAAAATACTTATTATTAAAACTACGGACCAGTTACAGATGCAAAAGTAATATTGTATGTTTTTATTTTTTACTTTTTTGTACTTACTTCAAAGTGGTAGATGTATCGTAACGTTTTTATTTGAACAAACGGGTTACTTACGTCTATTATCTCCGACTATAGTTTCAACCGCATACGGCGGTGTTTATCAAAAGGAGCAGCGCAGACGTTACTCTCGAAGGACATCTCGTCTGGTATTGCGAGCTAAAGTAAAGAGTCAAGCTCGCGCCGCGCGTGACGTCATCGGTTGTATCATTCATGGTGGTGGTTAGTTAGTTGATCGTCCTGCGCCGGATGCGCTGAAAAAAGTCTACCTCGCTGGAATCTTCTTGCGTGATGGGAACATTCCAGCACACTGAACTCACAAAGTCACCACCAGACCCCAATCATCCTCCCGAGCTCCATGAAGGCAAGGCTTCCAGATGGGCGGTAAGTGCCATCACCGTCTCTGTTAAAGGTCCGACGCTTACTAATCTCTATGGTCTCTCTCACCTTTCGGGGCCCAAAAAGAATCTCCCGCGCAAGAACCTTCGTTTTATCAAATCTGATATAGTGTCGCGAGTCAAAGACCAGAACATGTTCCGCCACCGCAGACCTGACGCTATCCAGATTTTTCGTAGAGCGTAAGTGTTCAGTGGACGAAGAGGCCAGTCCGGTTTGTGTATCTTCGGCAAGCCATAAAGATTAGGCGGAGTTGGGTTTAACAGACGTAAACTACTATATAAATTATCCTATGACTTTGTTCAGGTTATAAGTTATTCGGTTCATCAGGTTGTAGGTAACTTTCTTGTATGTGTTTATGTCACTCACCAAACGGCTTATCTTTTCTTCGTAATCTTCCGTGTCTACAATAACAGTGGCATTACCTTTATCAGCCGCCAAGATTAATAGGTCAGCATTCCTGCGTAGGGACTCCAGTGCATCCAACTCAGATCTAGGTATATTCGATTTCGGCAACTTGCCTTTTCTCAATATTAACGAGACATATTGTCGTAAACACTCAGCATTGAGTCCGTTTATCTTATTACGTACTATCGTGTTCTCAATGCTAGTAATGATGGAATCCACAGGAATTTTCCTCAGAGTAGATGCAAAGTTAAGATCTCTGGCCAGCGCAGCAAAAAAACCGGACAAGTGCGAGTCAGACTCGCCTACCGAGGGTTCCGTGCAAACTAGTAGATAAAAGGGGATATTATATATTTTTTATATTGTTTTCATAATCCGAAAAATATACATCGTAAAAATATTTAAAAACTGTTTTAGCTTGTGCTAATAAAGTTATTTCTTATGATACCCCACATGATAATGTTAAAGCACTTTAAAATTTCCTTGCATAAAGACCCTATTTTTGTGAACAAAACAAATGAAGTGTCTGTTTTATTTGCATATACTGCTTGTAAGCTGCGCTCTCAGATTGGTAGCTACGCTCCTCCCACTGAGGGGTGAGCGGGTGAAAAACGAATTTGAAATCGTGATTAGAGCTCGCCTTAAATTAAAAATTTACAGTTTTCGGATTTTTTCCTTTATGTGTACTATCTACTATATGACAATGCTTCTTGCCAAATTTCACATTTATAGGTCAACGGGAAGTACCCCATAGGTTTTGATTCTCTTGCGAGTGTCGAAATATGCGTTTATTGCGACATATTCGGCTGTAACTTTTTTTAATGAAAACTGAGTTTGATTTTTCTCTCAGCAGTAGGAGACTATGGGTCTGCGTATATGGTTTAAATTCAACTCGATACCTTCACGCGTTCCCGAGATACAGGTCTTGACAGACGGACAGACGGACAACAAAGTGATCCTATAAGGGTTCCGTTTTTTCCTTTTGAGGTACGGAACCTTAAAAAAGAAAAAGTACAGCCGAACTACAGGCAGCGGCTATTGCTCATCTTACTCATCTGGTTCTTCACTGTAATTAAAAAAAAAAAACTTAGTGACCATTATTTATACACATTCCCATTCAACATGCTTACAAAATCTATTCTTAACCCAATTACATTTCAAAGAGCACTCAAATCTGAGTCATTTATTGCGTTTTAACAGCAACCGTTTCATTTTAAAATCTCGTAAAACGCTGTCTCGGGACTAATAACATTGCAATAAAGTAATTCATGTATTTTAGAGTCATCTCAGGTAGGTGCGAAGCTTAGGTAAAAAAAAATAAAAGCTAAATCGCGTAAAACGTTGCTTACTAATTTTCGTAATATTTTAGTGCTATTTGTTTGTTATACACTTGCTTGATATAACAGAATATTAAATATTTACATAATTATTTCTTTATCATATTCATCAGACCTTTTTTCTCGCTAAAATATGAGCAGAAAGTAATTGTTTAAGCAAATAATTTTTACCAGATCATGGTAGTAATTTGAAATTTTTGTAAAAAAAAATTGACGTTTTTTTCTAGCTCTAACAGGTTATGTTTTTCGTAGGTTCATTCATTTATTTTATGTCTTCAAAAAGATCGGTCTGCGCGAGCAAAACGGACAACCGATTTGCGACCTAGAGTAAACTTAGAGTCTTGACGTTTGCCTACTAACACAGAGAGTAAATGTCTCGGTGTGGCTGAGAAAAGAGCAAGTATAAACATAAAACTAAAGGGCAAAGATTTTTCTCTTTTATGGGAGCACTTCAATCTAGAAATAATCATAACTATTTGGCAAATCTAAGTCCAGTAGTTGAATTTAATTTTCTATGTAAACAAACATAGATAACGCAAATTAGATTATCTGGTAGACCACCAATCAGCGGTTGGAAGGCACAGCACGAGACCGAAACGATGACGTATCAAACCGTAGATCTATAAACAGCAAAGTAAGCCTGTGATTGATGATATTAAGTATGTAATAGGGCAGACTTTTAGCCACCAACCAGCGCCAGATAGTAAGCATCTGATAACCTGATTAAACATTTCAATCTAAATAATCATAACTTGTCAATAGTTACCCAAGACCGCATGTTTGTAATGAAATAGTAATGAACCGAAATATTTGAATAAAAACATAAAATACTTAGATTTCAGAATCTGTATAGCCTCTAGCTTATTAAGACAAGTGTTGTCGTACGAGTTTTTTAAACTTAAGGTATTTGGTTTAGGAAAAAACGCGGCTTCTCTCGTCTTAAGTGAAGGCATTGGAGACTTATGTAGTCAGCAGGAGAGCAATGGATAAGGCACATAAGGCTCAGGCACAGGACTGGAAAGGTAAAACGATGAATAGAAGTCTCGTAATGAGCAATGGTTGGTCACCGGTTGATGATGATGATGACCAAAACTCCAACATCGCATATCGTTATTCAAACACTTCCTGTTCCTCATGCGGCAATGAAACATGCAAGCGGCAGATAAAGAGCAAACCAAGAGAATGAACTGTCTACGGAACGTCGTTTGACCATGAAGGAGTCAGGAAGTCTCGGCTTCCGAGCGCCGGCCGGAAGACGCGGCAGACGGGCGTCACTTCCGTCTCCACATGCCTTGAACTGAGATGACCAAATAAATTGCTGTCATATATAAATGTGTCAGTAAACCGTGCTTAAACTGACTTTTTTATACAATATAGATCTACGATTGACCACCAACTCGCCTGATGCTAAGCGACGGTGTGGCCGAGGATGGAGCTCGTCGATCTAGAAGATATCTAAAGTATTCACTCTAGCCTTGAAAATTCCAAGATTGTAGGTCTCAGGAAACAGAGATGGCGGCAAAGAATTCCATTCTTGTGCAGTACGCAACAGGAATGTGGATCGATATCGCTAGACAAGAAATGTCTTTTTTACCCGACTGTTCAGGAAAGTGGCATTATTTTACGAGTTTATTATTATGTTTAAATACACTAGTATAAGTATGTATTATATTAGACCTTTTCCAGTCTGGGGTAATCGATTATTTTGGTGTAGTGATTTAGTTAACTATGTGTAGTTTGTATATTATTTTGTTGTAGTTAATAAAGGCAATTAATTGTCCGTTACAAAAAAAGTGGTATGTATGGTTTATGAGATTTATGACTACTTCTCGATATGACATGGCTAGAACGCTACGTTTATGTATACTAACTCTTGCAGTAAAACTATTTGACTGATTTTGAGGCGCGAGGTATCTTTAATTCGTTTAAATCTCCAGAGTGTTATAGGTTATATCGTCGCTCGCATGACTAGCTGTCCTATCTCATTTCAGTCATTTGTTCAGGACAAACGTTTTTCGGTTCTGAGATTATTGTATTTGATTGTATTTGTCAAAATAATAAAAATCTGATGTTTTCAATCATGATATTAGCTATCATAAAGGTAAATTACATTTTAATTTCACAATGATACCTTTAATGTATTTGCATTCTAAATACATGTTTTTATTATTTCAAAAATTAGATAGGACAGTTAGTTATGCGAGCGACGATTTTCCAGTAGGATGTCTTTTCTGATATTAATAGAGAGCAAATCGACAACCTCATTATCAGCATCATTTTAACAATACAGTTCGGTGCCATCTAAACTTTGCAACTCAAAACTCTGTGCTTCATTGCACTGCGCTCGTCACTCTAAAGTATTATGTCATCCAAAAATGTTGAACTCTATACTTAATTCAAAATCAATGAAGACACTATATCAATACTACTTATTACTTAGTATTAATTATACTAAGAACTGCAATGGGTCGGGCATATAGCACCTACAACTGATGGCTGATGGGGCCAAAGAAGTTCGGAAAAGAAAAAGAGTGGAGACCATACACCGGCAAGCGCAGCGTAGGAAGACCAGCCACAAGGTGGACGGAAGACCTCACACAAGTGGCAGGAAGATGCTGGATGCAAGCCGCTTCCATCAGGTATTTTTGGAAATCCATGGGGAGACTGCCTGAGATGATGATGATGACAGAATTGCAATCTATCTTCAGAATTTTAATGCTAAATTCCTTTGTAACTCATAAATCCAGATAATGCATATGTACATGCACAATATAGCTTCCACATAAGATACTGGAAAAGGTCTACTTACAGTAGGCATGTATAAAAAAAGAGCCTTAAACATAATATAAAAACTAAAAATACCACAATCAATTTGCACTGACAATATCTTGTTCATGAATATTACCTACTTATAATTCACTACTCTACAGATCGAAAAATGCAAAATGAAAAGGACATCAAAGAAATTCTTTTGCTATTTATCGGAAATGACAGAATATGCAATTACAGATATTTCAACTTGAATTTACAACGCAGTCCGAGCAACCGTTAACTTTTCTGGTAAGGCGAATGAAATATAAGGCAGGGCTAGCAGTTTCAAGGAAAAATTCCGTCGGATGCAAATA
The DNA here is from genome assembly GCA_947563715.1 of Lycia hirtaria. Taxonomy (NCBI): domain Eukaryota; kingdom Metazoa; phylum Arthropoda; class Insecta; order Lepidoptera; family Geometridae; genus Lycia; species Lycia hirtaria. Next base: position 22,703,197 of record OX387375.1, on the reverse strand, counting down.
GTTTGGAAACTAACTGCGTGGTTATTAGGTGTCCACTCGCGAACCTGAGCTTTTATGAAGTTAAGTTGTTTATGGAATGATGTCCAGAACCTTCCTCTAAAATACGCAACCGATGCTGATTTACTGCTGACAAAATTTACAGCTGTTTCAATTTAGCGCCAATGGACGGAGTGTGTGGCTTGTAAGTAAGATCGTAAAATGAGCTGGTAGAGGTCTGCGAGTTGCGTGGGCCTGCAAAACGAGTGCGACCGGTCCCCAGATGTTGGCTCCGTACTTAACAGGGCTGGATTCTGCAATAATTTGTTTTGATCAAGCCGATTTGTAACCATCGGTTTGATCGTCGGTAAATAATATTTTTTTCATATTATGAGAACGAAATTAAACGCGTTGAAGTCTAGTTCACAAAAAGGTATGTTTCATGTAAATGGTTGTTAAAACTCAAAAAACCGCTTAGAGAAAATTAATTGCACAATTTTATTAATATTTTAAGTAAAATCACTAAATTTCTAAGCTACTTTAATTTATGATATTTATTAAGTATTTCTTTAAACTAAGAATGCAACCTCCTTGATTCGAACTATTTGACTTTGAAGGCATTATACAAAGAGGTTGGAAAGTTTTATTACTGAAAAAGCCTAACTCCTTCGTGTTCTAATTTTTAAATTCCTTTCCGCCCTAGGCAAAGACCCTATCGGATAAAATTGTCTTTTCCACGTTTGCTCTAGGCCTTAGAAAGCAATTTTTCCGAAGATGAAAACTCATTTACTCGCATAGTTATTGTGATTCAGCTTTACTTTATATACTTAGTGTTTGTCATATCAGGAAACCTGTTTTTGCAATAAGAGCGTAAAAGACGTTTCGTTCGGCTCGCTTTGACTCGGACGACGCGTTTCGACGTCGACTTAAAGTAACTTTTACATGGACGTTTCATTGACCGGCTCCAGACGTTGTCTCACGCTTTTCCACACAAGAAAAATAAAAACGATTTTTTTTTTTGCTACATTCTGATCTATAACTTATAATGCATCTCTGTACTCTTAGACAGCCTTACAGCAGTGCTTAACAGAGAGCATAATTACAACTGCTGCATAAGTTCTAAGTTACGTCAACATAACACTGTTGTTTACATCTCCCTCTTCATCAGCTGTCTGCACATTTTATTGCCAGTGAGGCACACGTTCGAAGAAATAGAAGGGTAGAGACAGAAACTCTATCCTACTATTTCCACGAACTTTGAAGGCTGGTTTTCAATCATGCTGTTTTGCATTTTACAACATAAACATTGGTAATAATGTATTTTGTTACAAGTGGTGGGCGTTTTGGGTGTACTATATTGCATTACATATCATGCATTACACGTGCAAAAATGTAGTTAGCACACGGATGGAGAGTAACACACTTTATTGCACTGCGATTTCAAAATGAAACGGTTGAAAACTTTTGAAAATATTTTTAGGAACGAAATTTATTCCATGACTAACCGAAATCCTTAATTGTATTCATGAGAGAAAAATCCTTCCTATAAATATATAAATATATTGGTGGACATTATTTACTATGGGACCCTGAAAATTTTAGGTACATAAATATGTATTGCTGCTCTTTTTGTACGCGTAATAAATTGTCCTAAATAATAATGTACATAAACACGTAAAGCATTCGCCTGTTCTCAAGGTAGTCGGGTAAAATTACGAACAATATACTAGTTTAATAATACTCTGAGAAATAAAAAAGATGAATGAATAAGGTATCAATTAATATTCTATCGAGCATACAGTCCGATGTAAGTAGATATTTCTAGCTAATACATGTTCGAGAATAACTTAAGTCAATTATTCACTTCCTATAATACTTTTTATATAATTACATTGCGACAAGATACACGTGATAATATCAGTCAACCGGTTGTTAAAAATAGACGTTTTATCAGCTACTAAACATTTGACTTTATAATGCATTTGACATCTTTGTCGTCGCGTAAAATATAACATAACTTTGAATAATTTTCCTTAGTTTGCTAGGCCCCATGGGTCATCACTTCTACGTATTATGTGCTCCTGACCACTGCCACTTCAACTTGCTAATCCGCTGTGCTATGTCGGTGACTTTCGTACTTCCGCTTCTTATCTGTCTTTTTCTTTTTAAGCGTCCAGCGTCAGCGTCAGTTTATGGAGAGGCTTACGTCCAGCAATGGACTTCTTATGGCTGAGATGATAATGATGATGATGGATTAGAGCTCGTTGATCTATAAGATATCTATTTATTCACTCTAGGCTCGAAAATCCTAAGATTACAATTATTTTCTTCCACCACAAAGCAGTGGACATGGCGAAACTATAACGTTTCTTGAATAACCCCTTAAAATTTGAGCGTGTGCGAAATATTGAGTGAACTCCATTCGTAAAAGTTCTTAAAAATACTTGACAGTAAAATGTTGTTAAGAACCTTCCCTCTTGGAGATGAATATAAATCAACCACTGGAAAAAAGTACCTCATTGTGGCAGTCGGGTTAAAAGCTAGCCATGTGTGGTAACATGCGTTATCTTGTATCTATGAGCAGTTATACTCTTTTCCTGTTTGCATAATGTTGATTGACAGAATTAATGCGTTCGATATGTATACGGTAAAAAAGTATGGGTACAAAAGTTAATATAAAAAATGTATCAATGATTACAAACGATTATCAAATAACCAGACTATACACGTAAAAATATAAAACACGCATGTAAATAATCATCATTACACATTCGAAATACACGACAAAAATAACAAAAAAGAAATTATATAAATAACAGTACAAAAATTCTTCAAAACTTTTTAAAAACACTAAAAAGGGGCCATTCATTTATTACGTAAGACGATTTAGGGGGGGGGAGGGGGGTCGACGTCTTATTTTTTCTTACAAGGGGGAGGTTGATAGTTCTTGCGTAATCACAAAAAATAAAATAAAAGTCAAATTTATACTTTGAAAAAGCGCGGGCAACAGCGCGAGTGCCGAAGTGCACTCGGATGTGTATAAAAGTACAAATAAACACTCCAAAAAATTGTTACTATGAAAAATAAACATTACAATAAACCAAACGTGTGTTAATTTTTTCCTTTAGATTCTTACGTAATATATGTTACACAGGGGGGAGGGGGTCGGCCTATTCTTATTTTTTCTTATATAGGGGGTCAAAAACTGGCAAAAATAGTCTTACGTAATAAATGAATGGCTTTATGTCAGATATCTGTTTACTTTGTTCAAAACATTTGTAAACTATTTACGGTTTTCAGCAACAATTCTGATAATTTGGAATTAATTTCACGTACTATTTTCCATCGATCTTTAAATTTACATATAAAATATGCAACAACCTGAAAAAATAATGTCAACAGATGCAAATGCGTATTTGTAAATAATCCAGTCTCTCTAATTAACTGAGACTCGAGACTATAAGTTTCATCATTAATATGTAATATAATATAATAAAGAGTTTATCTATCTATATTACAAGTTGCGATTTTGTTTCTCCCGACTTTTTTTTCTTTTGTTTTTTGATCAGCCCTGCTTATACAAACTGTCCCACTGCTGGGCGCGGGTCATCTTCTCATTGTGAGAAAGCTTGACAATGCCAATCATAAATGCTCTATGATTTTAACAACAGGAACAAATTAAAATGGACGTAATAGGGTTAAAGACTTATTTGGAAATCCGGGTATATAAATGTAAGTTTGGTTAGATTTGGATCTAAATTAGACTCGAAAGGAATTAGAGTGGATTATTTTCTATCGTACGAAGTCGCGGACAACAGCTAGTATTAAACAAAGTTACATAACAAATGTAAATGATTAAATTCTAAAGCTACAAATATGTCTTGTATAATTAAAACGCTGAGTCAGGTGACTAGACAATCAAGGTGTTATTTTTTTTATACCTACCTCGTACCAACGTTAGAGGTGTGGTAACTGGTTCTCAATAAATCCGTAGGTTGATAAAGTTTATTAGATTTAAGCTCGTATTTTATTACACTGGGCTAACGTCAAAACATTCTAGACTTCGCTGTAGGTACTTACGTATGCACAAAACGTTTAAGGTGCACGAATTGTTTGCCAGGCTCATCGCATTCTCATAGAAACTTTCAATGTGTTCCTTATACAATGCATGTGAAGTTCCTATGAATGCATTTTGATGAGTAAGTTATGCAGCAATGTGTAGCTAAAGTGGTGTTGTTACTGTTTGTTGTGGGTCGTAAAGTTTAGACTTCTAAGCACGTTTGAGGCAGGTATCGTGAAGTGGTACATAGTTTTGTAAGGCGATAGGACGTGTTTTACACAGTGTTACCACGCGGTGATGTAACAGACCAACCTGTACAAATAGGAACAATGTCAAGGTCTATAATATAATTTCACTTGTTGATAGTGAGTTAGTTAGTTGGAAATACGTTGCCAGAGAGGGTTTCCCCAGTTACATATAACCCAGCTGGTGTCATCAAATCGCAAGTATTTACCAAAAATAAACCTATTTAGGTTTATTTTTGGCAATTGTGCTCCGTCGTAAATTTTGTTACAAGACGTTTGACTACCAAATGTTCTTATGATAAGCGACGGCGTAGGCGAAGACGGACCTCTCATCCTAGATTTCTGTCGATTCACTCTAGCCTTGAAAATTGCAAAACTATAGTTTTCACTGGAATGTCGCTCATATGTACCTATATCAAGCGAGTTGGCAGTCAAGTTTTTTCGTAAAACTTAAGCAAATCAATGAGAAAGTGGACAAACAAAATATGATAAGTGGAATTTCTTCCCTTTACATCACTTGACCTAATTTTTACTTAGTAACTTCGTTCATTAATCTTCATAAAATTTTCAATCGAATTAAGATTTCACTTAGTTTGAGAAATTTTCCGCAGATTTTCAATTCTGGCACACAAACACACTGGTTACACAATTTTTTTAATGATTGACAGACTAAGCACAATTACATTTAAGCACAATTTACTTTCTGTGTTATAAAATGTTAAAATACAGTTTTAAATGAGAACTGGCTCTAAATTGTAAAACGCCTCTAAAAGCGTTTCCACAACAGCGGCTTACGAATGTTTTTGAATATGGTGCCTAGAACTATTAGAGTTTAGTGATTAAAGGTGCCGGTAGCCAGCCTAGGGGGAAGTACCATCATGTAATGGTATTTTCACGAAGTTTTCCTCGAAAGCTCATGTCGCTTGTTAGGGATTACAACTCACTGCCCCCGGCAAGGAAGTCCATGGTACAATCTACTGACCTGTCATTAACTGTAGAATAAATCACCATGTTCTACTGTAACTGTAATCACTATAGAATGGATCACAAAATCTATCACGATGTCACCTTTCTAGTACTTCCTCTTTTATAAATCTGCTCGCTACGCTCGCGCATTTATATAACCTCTGTGATGGTTGTCTAGGCAACTTATTAAATAACTTCCTCATGATGGCATATTACTAACTTTAATCTGTTCTTAAAGTTACTGTCAAAATATCTAAGGGTGAAAGTTTAAAACTAATTTTGCACCGTCCAATTTTCTCTAATTTATGGCGTAGCAAGTTGCTAAACAATTAGTTAAGTTTTAGGTCCTTCATTTATCAGAGTATTCGTTTGTTTCAAGGAAACAGCGAAATAAGGAAAAGGCTATCGGCACGGGTACTTCGGCGTTTCGCACCGCATGTGATTCGAACCGCGGTGCGAATCGCCCATGTACTGTTTCTGAATGGGCCGATTCGCACCGCAGTGGTTGGTGTGGTGCGAATGGCCCAAGACATATTTTGGAATAGGTCGATTCGGACCGTAAAGAAACGCCCGATGCTCTTTTTGTAGGTCCGATTTGAACTCATATCAAAAACTTAAGGATTTCAATTATTTATTTGTATAGATGAGAGGCAAAGTGGTTAGTGAAAAAAATTTCTATATTATACGTAATAATCATGTTTCCTTAATACATTATACATTTTATTTACAATTTAAACGTGGCATAATCACTTTATAACTTTAACACTAACTCTTGCTAATCACAGGTTATGATGTAGGTACATTACAAAGGGAATACTGTAAGTTTAAGAGTGGGATTTTTCATAGAAATTAAAATATATGAAGATATTTCAAATTAAATAACTATAATCAACTAAGGCCTCCATAGAACCCGACCTCAAAAATAGTTGGTTTACGTACCTACTTAGGTAGACGCCCAGTTTTTTTTTTCGTGTTATTTCTTTATTTCATACATTTTGTTAGTTTCCATGGAGTATCGCTAGGCTGGTACATTATAATATACTAATTAGTTAATCATGGAAAATCATAGATGTAAAATATTAAAAATCAACAAAGATAAAAGTTTACAAGTCTGAAGATCTTTAATGATTCGAATAGACTAGGTGACATACAAATTCCGAAATAAATAGCTACCATTGAAATAAACCGAAGAATTCAACTACACTATACCTAATAATAATATTATCTTAGAATTTTCAAGGCTAGAGTGAATAGATATCTTCTAGACTAGATCGACGAGCTCCATCTTCGGCCACACCGTCGCTTAACATCAGGCGAGTTGGTGGTCAATCGTAGATCTATCATGCATAAAAAAATAAAGAGGAAAGATTTGTAGGACCTGCTGAAGGACATAGGCTATATTTTATCATCATCACCATTTTTCATCACTACGCGGGTGACGCCACGGGGCGCTGCTGCGCTGCTAGTAATATCAGTAGTATCTAGTAATATCATACAAGACTAAACTAAACTCTTAATTTTTCCAAGCAATGGCCGACAGTTATATCTCCAGCCAATAACTCTTGTATGATGTTATTAATTCTTCGGTTCATTTGTATGGTACCAACTTTTCTTTTAAAAAACAATAATTTTAATTATTTTGGTTTTTTCTGTTATTTTGTGCCTGGTTGTACTGTAAGGTATTACATATGTAATCAAACTACATAATCTTCTCTGCTCGAACCCACTCACCCAAAAAGAGTACTGTTTTATTCCTCACTGCGGTCCGAATCGACCTATTCCAAAATGATATTGTTCGATTCGCACCGCGGTGCGAAATGACCTATTCAAAAAGAGCTCTTGGGTGATTCGCACCGCGGTTCGAACCACTTGCGGTGCGAAACGCCGAAGTACCCATCGGCACGACTCCCTCCAGTTTTATTTCAGGAGATATATGACACAATTTTATAAGTGACTGTCAGTTTTTTTTACGCAATATAAATCTACGATTGACCACCAACTATGGCCTAATGTTAAGCTATGGTGTAAGTTGATTGTATGCCTGCCTTTTAAGATCGTGAGTTCGATACCCGCCTAGTACAAATATTTTTGGAATGAAAATGGATGTTTGTTTTGTGTTTTGGCGTTTCTATGTATCATAACATAAGTAGGTATGTATTAACAAAAAATACTCTCTGATGTCTAATTTCCATAGTACCTTTGCTTATTTTGGAGCTAGATACCTAGAGCTGAGTGAAAATATCCATCAATATTTATTTAAAAAAAGTGCCGTGCCTTTATGTTGAATGGGACATTTCATGATCGAATTTCGACTATATCATGGTATATTCATGATAATGCGATCATGATTACATAAGTATTATTAAATAGCAATTAAAATATGCTTTTCTAGGAATACGTGCTTCATCATAAATTGCAACATCCCTTAACGACACATATGATTGGCAGTCAAACTCAAGCTTTCTATTATAAAAATAAAACCGGACAAGTGCGAGTCAGACTCGCCCACCGAGGGTTCCGTACAAACTAGTAGATAAAAGGGGGAAATCGTATTTTTTTATATTTCCTTGCATAATGACACATTTTTTTTATGATTAAATTAAAAATATCCAGTTATTAGATTTTTTCCTATATGTGTACTCTAACACAATGCTTCTTGCCAAATTTCAAAGTTGTAGGTCAACGCGGCGGGAAGTGCCCCATAGGTTTTGATTGCCTTCTGAGTGTCAAAATTTGCGTTTTTTACAACATCGAATATGTTGTAAAAACTTTTTTTTAAACTTTAACTGTAACTTTTTTTTTACGAAAACTGAGAAATTTAATTTTTCTTTCTGCAGCAAAAGACTATGGATCTGCGTATATGGTTTTAATTTCAACACGATACCTTTACGCGTTCCCGAGATAAAGGTCTTGACACCCGGACAGACGGACAGACAGACAGACAGACAGACAGACGGACAACAGAGTGATCCTATATGGGTTCCGTTTTTTCTTTTGAGGTACGGAACCCAAAAAAATCAACATAACTAGATCTAGCATACCCATGAAATTGTGGTAAATTATTTTGTAGAATTTACTAAATATTTATGACGATGGTTCGTGCATTAAACCTGTTTTTATGTCTACAGCGTGTCACAAATAAATTACATTACCACCTCTACAACCGGTTATTATGAGGGATGCATCACCAAAATCACCATACACGAGGTGAATAATAGAATAGAAGTAATTTTTACCAACCAAGATACAAGTTCGTACAGTAATACACAGTAATTATAAAATTATTTCTTTGTAACACTTTGTGACTTAGTAGTTGCCGCGTTCACGGAAAACTGTGTGTCATCTAGTAGTCTTCATACAGGGAAAAAATCAACAGGACATAAATAAAAATAAACCAATAAAATATTGGTGGACATTTTCACACAGCACTGTCTAGCCTCAAACTAAAAAAGCTTGTATTTGTAAACTATAATTATTTTGTCAATACTTATAATATATAGAAACACACAGAAATAGAACAAACATCACTCAAATGTCATGGGTGGGGATCGAAGCCACAATCTAGGTAGAACTTGGAGGCAGACGTACTAAAAACGGAACTATGAGGCCAGTGAAAAAGTTGTCTGTATTAGCATTTCCAATGCAGCAGAGTATTTCCTCTCAAAAAGTAAGTAAGTAAGTTCGTATAGACTGAGTGACCAGCCCTATTGTCAGAGTTATTAAGGCACCGAAAGGTCTCTGACTTGGCTTGACGATTGCTGAACAATATTTCCTCTCGCAAAAGAGTCTCAACAATAACAAAAGAAATCTCTTTTATGATCAAAGGTCATTATTTTTTCCGTTACGTCAAGAAAGTCCCTGAACTGATTTTTACAGTATGCCCGGGAAGAGATGCAGCTGGTACATTCTATGCTTAGATTATATATGTTTTTCTCTTTCTGCCAGTCCATGGATCCATGGTGGTATAGTTTATGGTCATTGTGACCATAAACTATATCCATCGTTCAAACAAGTGTGTAAGCTCTCTCTAATCTTGTTAATTAGTGTTTTAGACTTTTAGTATAGTGGTGTAAACAATAAAGAGTTTATCTATCTATCTATCTATCTATGCAGGTGAAACCGCGGCACAGCTAGTAGGTATTCTATTGTGTTTTAATTGAGGTCTGTTTTCTCAAAAATCAGATGACCGAGCTGCCATAAAAACTTCTGTGGAAGTAAAATGAATGTAATATACATGTTTGTAGGTATTTCCCTTCCTTCCCCACAAATATCAATTTACTATAAAAATATATTTTTTTCGTGACATTTCAACTTTTTATTGCTAAGTCTAAACGAATAGGTACCTAACAAGATATGTACCTACATAATTAAGAAGTAGTCATTGATATTTTTTTTTGTTCTTTGCTTTTAAATAACATTTTATGTTTTGCTACATTGATTTTATGATTGGGTTTGTACTCATTTAATTGAAGCTTTGTTTTAGTGGGTGATAGGTATGTATTTGATAGAAACTTAAGCCGTGTCCATAGTTACCCGTTTTCCTGTTATTTATAGTCTAATATACGCCTACCGATTTCCCTATGTAAGGAGGAGGCAAAAATTCGGCTGTATTTTTTTTATTGTTTGCTACCGCATAACCCTGTCATATAATATATATTTTTTTTTTATATATAAAACCACTGAGCTTATTACGGATGTTAGAAAAGTGAAATACACTTGAGTACATCCGTAATATATGTTTGTCAGGTGCAATGACACGTTAGATTCTTCATATAAACTTGCGTTGCTGTAGACCTGACTTTAGGAGCTTACTAATATACCTAATTAAACATTACCGCACCTCAGATTTATTTTAAAAATACCTATGTACTTATAAACGTTGTTCTGTTGCTTTTATATGTTTGCTATCCTTATTATTATTACCTATATTACTGAGCAATAACTATTATTTATATGACTGGTCTCAAATCATATTCTATGATTCACAGGGGTACTTATTTCATGAAAAGTACATTACTTTGCGGAAGGTATTTCCAGTGGTATTTCTTTTAAGTTTATTTTAAATACTCATGAATATTTTTTTTCCTTCTATACCTACGTAGATAAAATATATTTGAATTATTTTTTTTCGTTGTGTCGATGATCCATTCATAAATGTATTTATGTTAGTTTCAAATGTTTGAGATTATTCTGTTTTCTCTGTTTTCGGTCACAGCGACCCCGAACTACGTTCAATTATCATATATTTGAATGTAGAATTGAGAAATGACCTCATAAAAGTGGAGGGAAGATGCTGGATGTAAGCCGCTTCCAATCGGTCTTTTTGGAAATCCATGAGGCCTGTGTCCTGCAGTAGTAATATTACTTCTTAAGGCTGAGATGTTGATAATATTTTTCGAGAAGAATTCTGTAACTCCGGGATTTCGGAGTTTGAAATCGCAACATCGAACCTCAACTCCGGAGCCGAAAAATGGTCCGATGTTCAACCCCCACTATTTGATACGAAAAAATCCGTTAGAGTGTACGAAAAACTATAATTAATGAATATTTGTTACAGTTGTATTATTATTAAAAAAAACCTCAGGAAGCGAATAAAAATCTAACGATACCTCGCAGGAGGTTAATATAGAAACACACACATAAATATACACCGAAAAGCATAAACTTGCTTGCGATTGTATTATGCACTAGATAAAAATTTATTAAGTTGTTGCTACCTATTTATTTTTATGCCCGTAGGCACGTTAGGTTCCTTGTAAGGTTAAACTTGTATAAACTATAAATTTTTTGCACTCCGTTTAGGCGAGGCAGACTGTCGGGCGTTCCGGACAAGAAACCTGTTCTGTAGGACTTGAAGCAAGTCTGGAGTACACCAAGAACAACAGTAACTTACTTAAGCAAGCGACAAAATGAGAAACTCAACATTTTGTACGAGTGAATATCCGCTTTGCTTAGAAATAAAACGATAGTGGCGACTGCAGTTCATTTTATAGTTATTTGGTCGTGGAAACTTTGTATCGTATGCGATTGTTTCAGATGGTAAAAGATGGGATGTGTATCGTGTCGTGAGAAGCTCGTTGAGAGTAACAAATAGGGGATTGTTGGACTAACAAGGCCATGGACTGAGAAAACGATGGGTAAATTCGATTCTAAGCTTGCTTTGTTGTCCTGAATCAATAAGTACTTTCCTATTCGGGATTATTCTACAATTCACATACTATTTCTTGCTACTGTGTAGCTACTTAGTCTCGAGCATTAACTTAAAATAGCAGACGTTTTACTGTATTCTAATGGAATAATTTCAACTCTCCAAGGATCTGACAACATCTTCAGTCTTCCTAGAGGACGAGTCGGCTCATTTGATATTTTTCACTAAAATTGCCAAAAATCTAGGAGGGAGGGAGGAAAGGAGGGTCCAAATTTTAAAGTGCTTTAACCGTATCATGTGGGGTATTATGCCGGAGGCTGGAGGGTTGGTGTTAATGAGACACATGATGGTATCGGTCTCATTTATTGTAACAAATAACTAAGCTTATATACTAAGTACTACGTGCCAGATGCCTCCTATCTATATCAGTCATACTCTTATTATTTATTCTAACGTATCCTAAAGATGACTTATCATTCTACATATAATCACGCATCACGAACACTAAACTATGTGGCTACATATGAAAGAACTTAACTAGCACAAGCTAAAACAGGTTTTTAAATACTTTTACGATTTATATTTTTTGATTTATGATGGAAAATATAAAAAAAAAGTATATAATTTCCCCCTTTTATCTACTAGTTTGTACGGAACCCTCGGTGGGCGAATCTGACTCGCTCTTGTCCGGTTTTTTTTCTAGTTTATTACATTTTTACTTGTACTCGAAACTATCAGCCCTACATAAACGAAATTCGGCATATATGTTTCGCACACCGCCACAGAATTCGGTAGGAAAATTTTACTCTTCATACATATAAAGGATGATAATTTTTTTCAACTCCACCCAATCGTCAGGGGTGTCGTTGAATAGATTTCTCAAAATAAGGAAGTATGAGGTTCAATATAATAGATACTTTTTTCTCACTCCTGGGCAAAGGTCAAATATTTTATTAAACAATAATTTTGTGGCGCTAGTCATTTTGATCCTGTTCGGTCCTGCTTGAAAATAGCAACTTTCTCTCCTTTAGCACGAGTTAAGTCTGAAACCCAATATATTTTATCATGCATTGCATATTTAACGATGTACCGTGGAAACAATACTTAATACTCTTTGTACGTCAGCGTAAAACGAAACTGCACACAATTTCCCATGCATGCAGCGTAATAAAACCAAGTCATAAGACCCCATGCAGTTGCACAACTGCTACAGATAATGTTAGCCGACATAGGCAGAAACCTAACCTAGGCACAAACAACGTAGCTCGACTTGATGCAACATGACTACCGCGGATGCATTATAGGTACTTACTGAATACTAAGTATTTATCTATAGGTACTAACTATTTACTTATACGGGCAAACTAGCTGCGCCCCGCGATGTCAGTGATGTCACCCGTGTAGTGGTGAAAAACGGTGATGATAAAATGTAGCCTATGTCATACTCATGGACTCAAGGTCCTAAAGAATCTCTGCCAAATTTCATAACAATTGGATTAACCGTCTATACGTTGAAAGTTAACAAAGAGACAGATAAACACATTATTTACGCTTTCATTATAATATTAGTGTAGATTAGTTAGGATTAGGATGTCCGCTAAATATGGAATATAGACGGGGTCTTTCCAGATTGATATAAAGAATGAAAGATATGCCTACTATTTATAGTAATCACTATAAATAGTAGGTATATTATATCCTACAAATATTTTAAAAGTGAGAGCAAGTCTGTTAGTTGGCCTTGGGCCAGTTATTTCATCAATCTGAACAAAATTTGAGAAAAAATATGGGAATCGAGTAAAATATACCTACAGTTATTTCTCTGTTGCACTTATAGAAAAAAAAAACGCTCATCGTTATGGTGACGAAAAATGTGCGATAATACCATCCTCTAAACCTCTTCTGTACTACGAGTATACTACTAATACTCTGATAATCTGAGGAATAAGTACAAAATAATCACACCTACTTATTCATAGATATCTGACATAAACAACGTGTCGTTACATCCTACGCTCAATGATCTATGATATTACAATCTTGCATGACCGATTTATAGCCTAGGTTCATAGGTGATTGATCTAATGGCCTAGACTTTACTCAGATACTGTAATACGTACGTATCAATAGGTAGTATGTGATTTTGAGAATATCCATGGCAAATTAAAGCTTTATAGTACTAAAAGACTTTGAATAAAGCCGCGGACAGAGAGACAGAGTCCGCCCGGCCGTACCGACCCGACCGTGACCCGGAAACACCCGGACTCTGCAATATTAGTCAGTTGGTGTACAGAGTTTATGATTATGATCCTTGTGACTCGGTTTAAAAACACGGATTCAGGAACTCATGTACTTATGTAACGGGTAAAAACCAGCACTTTGGGCGATTATTCGAGTATTTTGGGCGAGTATTTCGCGATTGCTTAAAGTATATATAGCTTTTAACATGCAACTATGTAGCCTTAACTGCTTGACTATATTCTAGATATTTATTTTGTTTGTTTTATTTATTTACATATATGAGAAATATAAGGTAGGATATCCCTTTTATATACCCGTCTGCGCAAAAAGGAGGGTTATTTTGGCAACCTTTTTTGGAATTTAATGCTTATTGCTTATTTAAGACCCTTTTTACAGCACCTTTGCGCATACTTTCTCATAAAAAACGTATACGTAATCAAGCGTTACGAAATCGTAACTTAGACTACAAAAATAGCTTTTTTGCAGTTAGGTATTTGGAAACTTATAGATAAATGAAACATCAGACTATGATTCTGATGTCGAAAATATGTCATTTAGTGTCATTGGGTGTTAAGTTTTTTTTTTCAATGATATTAAATTTGTTGTATCATTTTATAACATAAAACATATATGTATGTACTCGTAAATTAAGTATGGCCATAATGACATTTAACATATACCCATAACAAGTACTGTGTTAAGTAAGTATCAAGTTCTTTAAAAAAAAATACAAAAGTTAAGTTTTTCTTGCGATAACAATAACCATTAAAACCAATTTAAATACCCGGATATTCGATTAACTAATATAACATCTTTGGGTTTCATTAATATTGAACCTACTCGGTGCAAAAAGTCGCGGAAGTGTATAAAGTAGCAAAAATTATGTATATTACTCGTCAAGGATTCGCATTTAAATAATGTACAATTTTTTTATGTAAGTAGGATGATTTGGCTGGTAACAGAAATAGGTACGTTTAACGTTATATAGAGTTTAATATACCAATGGTAACGCGTATTATCATTATAGGTAAAACTGAGGTGTAAACTTCGACACTCATAAATAACTAGCCACTAGGTAGGTTTTATTTGATAATTTATAACCAAAAAATTACGTGATCAGCGTGTGTGCAATTTTACGTGTCGGATCAGATCACTCAGGAACTAACCCGAATGAAACGCTTTCATTTCACTTTCATCGTGCGGACTGCTAGATTGTGGAATACGCTGCTGAGTATGATACATTCATCATCATCTCAGCCATAAGAAGTCCACTGCTGGACATAGGCCTCCCCCATGGATTTCCAAAAAGACCGATTGGAAGCGGCTTGCATCCAGCGTCTTCCCGCCACTTGTATGAGGTAATCTGTCCATCTCGTAGCTGGTCTTCCTACGCTGCACTTGTCGGTACGTGGTCTCCACTCGAGAACCTTTCGGCTCCATCGGCCATCAGTTCTACGTGCTATGTGCCCTGCCCACTGCCACTTTAACTTGCTAATCCGCTGTGCTATATCTGTGACTCCTGTACGTCTACGTATCTCTTCATTTCTGATTCGATCTCGTAGAGAGACTCCGAGCATAGCCCTCTCCATAGCTCGATACATACATACATATGATACATTGCGATACATATAATCTGGTTGTGTTTAAATCACGAGTGAATTGGTTTCTTTTAGGTAAGCGTGGTCCATCGTAGACCGCAACGTCGCTTAACATCAGGCGAGTTGGCGGTCAAGCGCAAACCTATATCTACTTAAAAAAAGGAAGTGGATATATTACTAGTTTGAGGAAATACTGTGTGAATCTTTGGTGTGAATGAACCTATGAATTTTTTTTTTCACTGTTTTGGACTAAATAATTTGTATTATTTTTGAAGCTTATTTTAATTTGACGATAATCAAATGTGATTAATTTAATGTAATTGGTTTTCAATCGTATATTATTTAAGTTCAACAAATAAATAAATTGACCGAGTGATCGAAAAACTAAGGTCTCTGCATCAACTGGCAAAATCTTCTTTCTTCTGTCCGTATGTTTGTTGGTGCTCGTGTGCAGGTCAGTTTTCTACTAATCTTGACAAAACTTGGTATTCAGGTTAACACTTTTTTTTTGTCGTCGGGGGTGTTTTATTAAAGGGGTATTTCGTCCAAAAAGGGGGAAATTTGTTGCAGTACCATTTACTGCCCGATTTTGATAATATTTGCTAGAAACGAAAAAAAATATCGGTTAACAGGTTATCTATATAAAAAGCTGAGAAATTCTCGTTAAGGTTGGTGGGGTTTTACGCGCAGCTCTCTTACGCACCACAACATTTTTATACATACTCGTATAAAATTATTGAGTGGTAATATCAGAAAAGTGCGAAACATATTTATTTGTTCAGATAGAACAATTATTTAAAAAAATGTTTTATTCAGATATCATTTACATTTTGCAACGGAGTTTTGAAAACAACAATTCACTGCGCTCGTCACTCTTAGGTATTAAAATGTTAAATATCACATAATTATAGAGGTGTCATTTTTATCATTTTTGTTGTCTCGTATGAAAGTTTTCTACTTAGATTAAGACAAAAAGATACCTGTATCATCATTAACTTCATTCAACCTGTCAGCTCGATATTATCTCGCCAATGTTTTTCCGAACAATTGTTCCAGAATCACGTACAACTAAATATCCACCGGATTGTCCGATCAAAACGACATGCTCGGCCTTGAATAATAAAACGGTTCTTTGATCGATCCAAATAAAAATTGCGTTTGGTTTTTACTACGCAAAACGCGTTGCGTAGGCTATGTTTACTAACACGGCCTGAATGTGAATTGATGGATTTAGGGTTCCGTACCTCTCACGGAATAAAAGAGCTTTTATAAGAAGACTCACTGTCTGTCTGTTTGTTTTGTACAATCAACATGAAAGTCAACTCAACAAAAAATACGGCTATTTGTACCTTTATATTTTGACATTTGTAAGTAACTAATACTAAAAGTATACATACAAGTATACAAACATAGAAGTATACATATACATATATACTAGAAGTATTAGTTACTAGGAATGTAGATACTTAATATTATAGAATCGTGAGATTTAGAAAAAAGGAGTATGACAGAACAAGCAAAGGAAAAATCTTGAAAATAGTATTTCATTATTATATCACATGAAAAAAAAAACATGAAAAAAATATATTACAATCCTTCACTACAAGTTTGAAAATTGACTGTCACCTAAACCACTCAATAAATATGAGCAAACATTTTACTCAACTACAAAGTTTCTTTTGTTTTAATTGGGCAAATGACTATTTATTAACTATAACAAAACAATATACCTACAAACTACACATACTAACTAAACTACTACAAAAGGCAAATAGATTACCTACCCCAAATCGGTAAAGGTATAAAGATGATCAAATTGCTCAAACACACTCCCAGTTGGCAGCATACCCAGCATGTTACAAATTTTTACATGTTACAAAGTTGTTAGTCAGTTGTAAGTTTGCCTTTCTTTGCTGCTTATAAAGCAGAAAAGGTTAAAAGGTAAAAAGGTTTAAAGCGGTTCGAGAACTTGAGTAAGTACGCTACGGAACCTTCACTGTACGAGTCAAACTCGTCATTAGCCAGTTTTTTTACTCGGTATTTTTAATACGCCATTTACGGCGTAAACGACATTACCGGTTGTAAGTCACCTGTCAATATAACTAGTTGTGTCAGTTGTATGGAATGCAAGTAGAACGTCGGATCGAACCAACAAAGGGCAGCAAGTTCTAAAGTAATAAGTTAACACTTCACTTCCTGTAAAGGGAAAGGTTTCGTCGATTTGTAGTTTTACTGCCACTTTGTGTCGAGTTGGGCAAACTCTGATTACAATTAATATCCTTCTGTATAATTAATTATTTTGTTTGACGTTATAACTTGGTAATGTGTGGGTACTGAATTCTATGTACTTATTAATCTACTAATCTATTATACACACTCCACTCTGTTAGTATTTTAGGATTTTTAGGGCTGTTTACTGTTGAGTACAGAGTAGAGTTCTTTATATCTTATTACTTGTGAATCTGTAAGTTTAGCGCATTTTGCGAGATGCGAGTGTCAACGGAACTAACAAGTAGGTACCTAATCGTTTAAAAAACTAAAAAATACGACTTCAAAATACGCAATTCGTTTACTTGAATGACATATTTTTCCAGTTATTTTATTATAATAAACCAAAATACTGAACCGATTATGATAAAATTTCTATGGGGCCACCTAGCTGTCCTCAAACAAAAAAAATATTTTTCAAATTGATTCAGGTGTCTTCTTGTAATCTCCTCCTTTTTGTAAGTCGGTTAAAATGGGGCGTATACCATGGTGTACATACTCCAAGCCATGTCTGCGAACTTGCGAGTCGACATTTCTGATATTGACATCAGCAATTGTAATTTATTTGTCAATTTAGTTCGCAGTCCACTTCCCCGTAACTTTTCAATTAGATGTGTCAAAATGGACTCTTAACACAAGTATAAGTTTACAAAACTCAAAAACCTTCAACAAATAAAAAAAGCCTGAATCGATATTGACGAAACATAGCTGAGAACACTCGATGAAATCCTCTTTCAATCAAAAATCTAGGTCAAACTCGGTCTATCAATTTCTGAGCTACGATGTCACAGGCATACACACAAATTTACAGATACTCATGTCAAACTTAGAACACCCCTCATTTTGGGTCGGGGAAAAAATAAAAAAATAAAAACGGTCGGTTTAAAAATTAAATTTAAATCAGTAATAATAAGTAAAACCATCCTTTTTTTACTAAAATACCCAAAAATAATGATTAAAATAATTGTTCTGGGAAACTCGTAATTGCAGCAATGTGGTTTGCTTTTCGAATCATCTCATAAATAGTGATGACGCATACATTAAAAATTACATTTGCATTTATGCATGAGGAAAGTTAAGTACCTACCATGTATGATTCATTAACAGTCTTTGTTCGCGAAATAATCATTGTAACATAGGTAGATAATTATAGATAGCAACTGAAAAACAAAACAAAAAATAATGCGCATGTAACTTACGATTTGGACACGTGTTTTCCTGTTTAGGGTGTGTTTAATTTTATTTACAGCAATCCATCTCACGTATGATGAAAAAAAAACTCTATCTTGCACAGTAAAACATATTACCTACAAAAAATGTAACAAAACAAAGATAAAGTCGTGTGAACTGAATAAACGTCAAATAATATTTATAGCGGTGATTGCGACAACTGCTAATCAGCTTCCGAACTGGGTCAAGATAGATAACCGCCAACTGCCGCGTTGTTTTCTAGAAAAGCTTGTACATCGATAGGTAAAACACCCGCATTACCAACCTACTGGCGTTGCTAGGATTCTTTGTGGGGAACGGAAGGTACAAAGAAGCGAAAGGTAATATTCCCCAGTGTATATCCCCCAGGGTATATCCCCATTGATTTTTTATTCGACTGAAGACGGAAGCTCGTTTTTAACCGACTTCCAAAAAGAAAGAGGTTATCAAGTTGGTCTGTATGTTTTTTTTAAATGTTTGTTCACCGATTATTAAGCTAATTGTGTATTGAATTTGATTATTATTTTTGTATTTGGTAGATCATACTTCAGAAGTCGTCCCACGTAAATTTTATCAAAATCGATGCAGGGCTTTGGTTTTTATAATATCATCTGGTAAAATATCATCCAATTGTCTGTAGAAAAAGTGAACAGCAAGTCGAGTATAAGCGTTGTATTGCGTGTTTTGAAGTTAGTTTATTAAACTTTAATTATTCGGGTATATACTATATTATATCCATTAAATCTTCTTGCCATTAGAGCCGTCTTTACTACCCAGCAATATTTTTAGTAGTAATAAAACATGTCTAACAAGAAATGTGTTTAATTAATAATTCTGTTACTGGTAAGCGTTTACTAATTACATAGGTCAGGGGTGATCCTAATGAACCAGAATTCAACTCACGTGGATGTAAACTGAATAGGTAAAGACAGTTGCATACTTGCTGATCCGTGTAAATGGTAGGTACCATTATAAGTAGTGAGTATTAGTATTTTAGAAGCGTCAATATGTTTATCTGAAAATTCTGGACTCTCCAGCTGGCTGACTGAGAGGGTTTAGATGATATAACCTAGACCAGCCAACCACACCGGGGTATCTTGAAGATTTCTTTCCCGTAAATATGGTTAGATTTTGGATGTTACCTAAAGTATTTATAAGATAATTTCGTGATACCTATATCACCCATGTCTAGGGATCGTACATTAAAATACGATATTTATATATTTATATGTATATATTTACAACAAAAAAAAGTATATATGTATTCTATCAGCCATCTAGTTCCATAGTACAAGCTTTGCTTAGTTTGGGCTAGATGGTGTTGTGTGAAATGTCCACAAATATTTATTTATTTATTTATTATTTATTATTTTTCCGACATTCATTTACAGATTAACCAGAATGCAAATGAATTGTCACTCTTCAGCATTTTAACATAATTCGATATTACCAAGTACCAGATTTAAATTTTTGAAATGTTGATGACGATTTTTGAGATATTTTTTATATATAAAAAGGTACAGCAAAAAAGCCAACGGCTCGCCTGATGGTAAGCGATAACCGTCGCCTAAAAAATTAAAAAGATATATGGTCTTTATCGTGTTTGAATTATTAAAATTCTAAATCCCACCCTAAATCCAACCATGCTTGGATTGAGGGAAAGAGGGATGAGCTCTTGACCCTTCTATGTGTGACCCCACTATTCTGTGTGTGAGCTAAGCTATGCTAATAACGTATGTAATTCCGAACGAATTTTCCGCTATTTTAGTTGTTTGTTTTGAACAAACATCCGCAGTAACGCGTCGCTTTAACAACACATTTAACTGCACATTGTGTTCGAGCTGGTTACGAATAAGTTGCTGCTTTTTGGGAGGGATGGTTTGTATAATTTTAAGGCACGTATTCTTTCTGCAAAAAAAGAAAAAAACAACAAAATGTTCACCAATAATAAACTAAGTATGAAATTAACTTAGTTCGGTTTTAAGTTAAACAAACGTGGTATTAAGTACCTATTACATTTTGTAGCGAAATAAAGATGTGCGAGCGCGAATTGTGGCTAGTAATTTCAAAGTTCTAGATTTCTTCTTTTCGATCCTCACAATCATAAGATTGTTGGGAAGAGCATTATGTAATGCTGTCAGTTATTTTACTATACTACTTTTTAAATAAATTTTCGATAGGTACATGACAATTTTCATTGTATAACAATTAAGAGCTTATCAATAAGTAAATATCTAAATGCAATTCGCAGTGTAATACTGATGACTGGAGTGACTGGCCTCACAGTTCAGTTGGTTTGGTGTTACATATCTCTGTCTCTCTCCCCCTCCCCTCCTCTCTCTCTCTCTCTCACTGTATGTATCTCCCTTCTAGTCTTATATTTATTTACTATGACTTGTTACGTTTAGTAATAATTCCCCTAGTTGGACTGGTAGAAACTATCGTCCTTGTATCGAACTGCAAGCCGATAAGTAAATAAGTAAATACAGAAAACGTTAAACGTAAGTATGTAAATTTATTCTATTACAGGATTAACATATTCACTTTGCGTCTCTTATTTTGTTAATACAATCATTTGAACTGTACACTCGTGTACAGTAAAGCACAGACGTGGACGGTGAAGCTTATGCACTAAACAAACGCCAACTGATTCCTGTATACTAGTAAAGAGGCTAGGCTAAAATAAGAAATTAATCATGTTTGTCATCTGATCTAGTTTGACCATCTATGCTATGGTTTAGCAGTTATTGATAATAGTCCTATGACTAGTAGTTCTACGAACAGTAGACCTTGCGAGAGAGCTTATTTGCAGCTCACCTTGGGTCATCTGTACAAATAGGTACCTATATGAAGTTGGCTTAGGAAGAACGAAAGAAAATTTGGCCAATTGATGCAAAGACGCTTCGCTCGCTTGATCATCAAATAGTTTTTTATAAATGGAGAAAACTTAAATCAAGAACATTATTCAGCGCTAAAATGCATCAAGCACATCCAAGCGCCCTCACTGTTACACACAATCATATCATATCTCGACTATCTATATTGTTATATCTAGACAACCACTTAACCAATTATGTTTATTTTTACGTCAAGTTGTAATAATTGTGTACTTAATCTACCTACCAAATATTATTAAAATCGGTTTGTAATAAGCACCGCAATAAACTTCCCCCTTTTTTATGGGAACCACGCCTCCTACCAAAAATCGCCGTCGACAAAAAAAACCATAGAACCTATAGTACGCCAAGTTTCATTAAAATTGGTTCAAAATTACGCCCTGTACGCGAGTACGAAGATACAAACTCACAAACTGACAGACGAAAGAACATTTGGCCAGTTGATGCAGAAACGCTTCACTCGCTCGGTCAATAACATCCACAGTGGTCCGTGTAGTCATAACTACTCATTATAGGAGAAGGATTTGCTTCGATCTGAATCAAGTGACGAGGTGTGTTAAGCAAAATAACAAAAAATATGATAAATAATCGGCCAAGTGCGAGTCGGACTCGCGCACGAAGGGTTCCGTACTATCATCTATAATACTACAAAGTTTAGTTCTGTTTCAGAAATCAACGAAATTCCAAGTAAAAGTCGAGTCGAGTAAAAATTGCTTAAAAATTACGTTTGTTGTATGGGAGCCCCCCTTTAATATTTACTTTATTGTTATTTAATTATTTATTTTGAAAGGTAATATACAAGTAAATATTCTGTGTAAATTTGAAGCGTCTACCTGTTACCGTTTTTAATATTGAGCAAAAAAATACGAAAAAAACACGTTTATTGTATGGGGACCCCCCTTAATATTTTTTTTTTAATTTTTAGTATTTGTTGTTATAGCGGCAACGGAAATACATCATTTGTGAAAATTTCAGCTTTCTAGCTATCACGGTTTATGAGATATAGCCTGGAGACAGACAGACAGACAGACAGACAGACAGACAGACAGACAGACAGACAGACAGACAGACAGACAGACAGCGAAGTCTTAGTAATAGGGTCCCGTTTTTACCCTTTGGGTACGGAACCCTAAAAACACGCGCGTGCTACTTCGCTACCGTCAGTCGTGCTGACTGAAATTTGGGCTAAAGCCGCAGAATGAGAGCAAGCCTTCCGCTTTCAGGAACATACAGTGCGATGCTTTATGTGAGTGGCCTGGAATACCCCTGCTCGATCATACTTCAAAGAACTAGGTACTTACTGCCTGTCATTTTAATCAGACGCACGCAGAGTGCGGGGACTGCTACCCCAAACGGAAGAAAATCAAATTAACAACTATCTCTCTAGTCCAGTAAAAATAAGATTAGTGAATATGTACATAATTTATTCGATTTGTTTTTTATTCACTATTTATTTTTTCTAGACTACAATGTCTCTATTAAAGTTGTTTTTTTATTTGACTCATGTCAGACAAATAACCTAAGTTTAGATAGAGACACTTTTTCGCTCGCCAGTACGTGTGCGCTTTACGACTGTTTACATATTATCAGCTAATCTGCGTGTTAAGGACGACATGCAATTAAATACGTTGGTATAGGACGAACTTACCTGTGTGAGCAAATGGTGCTGTTTAAATACGCACGCATTGTTCCGGGATCGTAAAACGATATACGTACGCGTCATTCGAGATTACATGTGACCTATGTTTCTATACCCGACAGGTACGGTTAGTACTTTAACAAATAATTCGTTTATTTCAATTACTTTTTTAGGATTCCGTACCCAAAGGGTAAAACGGTACCCTATTACTAAGACTCCGCTGTCTGTCTGTCCGTCTGTTACCAAGCTGAATCTCATGAACCGTGATAGTTAAACAGTTGAAATGTTCCCAGATGATGTATTTCTGTTGCCGCTATTAAAACTAATACTAAAAAACAGAATAAAATAAATATTTAAGGGAGCTCCCATACAACAAACGTGATTTATTTGCTCGTTTTTGCTCGATAATGATAAGGGCAACAGGTAGACGCTTGAAATATCCACAGAATATTGAGTTATAAAATTTCACTTTAAAAATATATAATTTAATTAAAATAACAAATATTAATTATAAATATTAATCTTTAATATTTATAATTAATATTTTTTATTTTTTCCCATACAACAAACGTGTTTTTTTGCCGTTTTTATAGATAATGGTACGGACCCCTTCGTGTGCGAATCTGACTCGCACTTGGCCGGTTTTATTGCGATTATAAACTTATTTGCAGCTGTTAACCTAACCGCGACCTATGTCGATGTATGGGGACATCGGTTTTCCAACGACAAAGTTTGTCCCTCGGTACAGTTTACTTATCTTCTCGTTAGAGGAATGTTCGGTACTTTCATTAGTTACCTAACAATTATTCTGGAGAATCTAGCTGTACATTACAAAACGGAACGCTCGGTGCGCTAATTCAACTCCCACTTGACTGATTTTTATATATACAGAATATATCAGAAACTAGGAGCACGATGCCTAAGTTTGCGTTCTTCGGTTATTCATATCTTTTTGAGCTGCAAACATTTATGGCGCCAATAAGGAAATACAGTTCTTGTGCCTATATGCATATTAATAAGGTTATGTTATGGATACGAGGAAAACATTTTTATAATTAACTTTATGCCTCACGAGCATTAGAGGTACTGAGTGTAAACTTAAAGAGACCGCACGACTGCAATAATTTGGTAGATATAAACACTTATAAATTATGTATGTATTTAATATCGGCTCATGTATGTGTGTTAGTGGGATTATTTGAAATGTGAAGTAGTATATTAGACAACAAGTAGGTGTATATAGAAAAAATATGTAAATACCGGACTGCAAAAGATTGCTCATCTAAATTAGATAAGCCATTCAGGCTACAAGAAGTAACAGACAAATATTTGCGTATGTTATATGCTGGGTTATACGGTGACCTGTACCAAGTCGAAAGGAGGTAATTGTACTCATCGTTACAAACCACTTTTACTATGGGCCCCATAGTAAAAGTGGTTTGTAAAGATAAGTACAATGACCTCACTATGGGCACAATTAAAAATTCGCCAAAAAGTACATTTGGTTAGGGATCAATAAACTATTTCTAAAAAATATTTTTCTTTCGGCGTAGTAAGGTATATATAGTTCACCGATATAATTAGTATATCCTGTATACTAAAATTAATACTCCCGAAAAATATTATAAATTTTCTTGGGAAGTCGGAAGTCTGGTAAAAAAGCGTATTGATATACTTTGAGTTTGAGCGCCGAACGCAATGGTCCGAATCGACCTATTCCAAAATATGTCTTCGGCCATTCGCACCGCACCAACCACTGCGGTGCGAATCGGCCCATTCAGAAACAGTACATGGGCGATTCGCACCGCGGTTCGAATCACATGCGGTGCGAAACGCCGAAGTACCCAAACATCGTCAAAAAATGTCCCACTCTGAGAATCTAGTCTACTAAATGTGTCATTCATTCATATTACATATACACATTCCCATATTGTAACTAATACTCATGTAGTACTACTGCTATAAGAAAATATGATTCCGCTTCTAACTCAATTCATGTAAAAACTTTTATATTTCTGACATTAGCTTTTTAGCTTCTTTCACTTATTCCTGGGGGTTGGACAAGTTTAGTGGCATTTTAATTTCGTGTACGCCAGTAGAATAGACGAATAAATGCGCGGGACTTACATTAGCTAACGAAATTTCACGTGACGGCACGTCACAGTTTCCTAACATTTCGAAGCGAAAACGTGTGTCACTTGCCTAAGCCTGCTGGGATTGTAGCTATGATTCCTTCTTGAAAATGAAAAATACATTTTTTTATTTAAAAAAATAAATGATAATGAAGCAGCCAAAACAAGTGTTCTTCGACTAATTATGAATAAAATAAACCTATCTGAAATGGAATTCGATCTTAGTGATTAACTCTTCGATTAAATATGTTATAAGTACGAGTATTAGACACTATCTAACCTAAAATTGCAATAGCGAAAGTAACTCTCTCTCTCTCTCTCTAAAAGGCAAAGCTAACAAATTATCTGATTTCAACTTTGATAACGTGATGGAAAGTCATTGAATTTTAATATTACATTTTCGTCATTCATACACGTAGAAAAAGAACGAAACCATGTCAAAAACGCAAGCCATCCATTCTAATTCTGTGCATAAAGTAGGTATAACAAATCAAGAAACGTCAGTGCGTGTCGTAATCGGGAGCCTAATTCTGGTGAGAGGCATTGCCCAAGCAGCGTCGGTTGCCAACTAGGAAGCGATGGTCACGGTGCAGCAACTGACCTTGGGCTGAGTGCGGACTGCTTACTAACTGCGCGCTTGTGCGTTGCGAAGCTGTGCCACAGCCGTTTTGAAAAACTTGCTATCTTTTTATAGCTACCTACTTAAAAATTATTTGAGTATATATATTATTATACTAAATGAAGTTATGGTAATATATGTTATAATATTAAAATTATAATTATACAAATTAATTAATATATAATATGTAGGTATAATGTTTTACAACCGACTTCAAAAAAGGAGGAGGTTCTCAATTCGACTGTTTTTTTAAAATGTTTATTACCTCATAACTTTCGACTGGGTGAAACGATTTTGATGATTCTTTTTTAAATAAAAAAATATCAAAAATCAACGGTGAATATCCCGTTAATAATAATAGTGTTTTGATTCTTTTTTTATTTTAAAGCTGGTGCTTCTCGTGTGGTCCCATTTCAATTTCGTCCAGTTCTGACAATGGCATCCATGAGAAGTCGGTTTCTTCAGTTTACTCAACTATAAATAATTGAAGGGTCGTAAGTCCAAAGGGTCTAAGTACCAATTTTATTAATATATTTTTTCATTTGCATATTATTAGGCATGGCACATAGTTCGTATTTTTGTTATAATACTGTTTATGATTATTTGGCACTTGGATCCTTTAGAATTACATCCCTTCTTAATTTTATTAATAATTAAATAAATAATTATATATAAATAATTTGCTGGTTACAAAATATTATTTATTAGATATACTGCCCACTTCATTCGCGCATTAAGTGTGAAACTAAAATCTGATTCATCAAACTTCACTTGGTAAGTTCGTTTAACTTCAGTAAACTTAATCTCTCACTAAACTAACTACACTCTCACTAATAATATCTCACTTAATTTCTCAAATGTAAATTATGCCAGCAGAATGTTCTGCATAGTTTAATAATCCTCCCCGTTCTGGTGTCCATCGAGTATCTACAAAATTATACAATGCATAGACAGACAGAAAAAGACAGACAAAAAAATTAAAGTTGTTTTTGTTGACTTCTTTATCGATAGTAATTCACCCTACAATCAAAATTTTCAAATAATATCTGTACTTACAATAAATATTTTTTGATTTTTTAATTTAATGTTATATTGCGTCATTAAAATTATTATATGTATATAGATATGTATTTCTATCGCTTAAAATTACATAAATATAATACAATAATTGAATAAAACCTAGGATAAAAGGTCCGACTAGGCAGGTCCAACTTTGGGAGAAAGGTCAATCGTCGAATCCAACTCGGCTGGGCAGCTTTCGGAAAACTCAAAAGCGTGTTTTCGTCCATATACCTTTCGTTTTCCTTCGTTCCTTCGTTAAAATAACAGTTTAACAATCCATAGTTTCATTCGGACTGAATTTGTATAATTCTATATTATCTAATTTTACCTTCTGTGAGTTCATGTGATACACTTTTGTATTCTAAATAAAGTCTAATAAGTCTAACTAACACGTATTTATCATAAAGATAAGTCGGACTCAGGAAAGTACGATGAAAGATAGAACTCAATATATTTTGATCCCTATGCATTTCGGTTTTTAGTTTCAAAATTAATTGTAGGTAAGTAACATTATAGACAGTTCAAAAACATGCATTTTTTTTCGTTAATTGTACTTACATACATACAATCACGCCTATTTTCCCTTATGGGGTAGGTAGAACACCAAAAACCATGAGGCTGTTCATGGTTAGAGGATTTGCTTTGATGTATTGAAGGGATACAAAGTGTTAGAGAGTAAGAAGTACAAAAAAAGATGGCTTCAGAACATCGCCAACAGAAAAGCCATTAACCGACTTTTGCAGTATGCCCAAGAGGAGAAGCAGCTAGTATACATTCTATAGTTTTCTTTTTCTTCCAGTCCAGCATGGAAGTATAATTGATACTTATTATAATTGTACATGTTATATAAAAAACAAATGTTGCTTTAGACTAGGTAACAGAATTGCTGCTACTACACAAAATTATAGGTAACTTAACTACTTACAGAGAATCATATTAAGCATACCGGAAAAAATTACCTCTCACGATCCTGTTTCAAAGCAGCGCCCTACCCAGCGTTAGTAAAACAAGTCGCTGACTGCGCCGGCTCATGTTACTGACGACGGGAACACGTTTCGCAACGGTTTTACTTATTTATCACTAGTTATAGTTATAGCTAGTAAGCAATCGTTATGACAAGCGATAGTTACGACCGCTACAGCTTGTACCGACCGGTCGTGTTCTGGTATGCTATTATATGAATCAAAGATTGTCGCTCTTGCTAATCTTATTACTTACCAATTAGGTATGTAATAAACTGTAAGAGAACTTAAAGGTTTTTAATATTGCAACGAAATGTGCAAATATTAAGCACAAAATTTTTATTAGTACATACAAGTGTAGTTATTATAAAGATGGTAACAATAAAATTTGAATTATAGCCATCGCAGATTAGGGCCTAGAGAAGCATTAAAACAAGACGGATGATCAGCTAAAAATAGCCATAGGGTGGATATAATTACATGATCAAGGTACAAGTAAGAATATAATATCTAGATGTGTGTGTGACCAGGTAACCAGATGATATCATCAAAGTATAGTTATATATCCCTTATCTTTGGCCTTATTAGCTAACTGACTCTGACAATGAAGTTCTTTGCCAGACCACAGGAAACCCAATGGTTTTTGAATTATCCATCAAGAAACGAGCAATTGATGAAATGCAACCGATCTCATGGAACATTTACAGCGATGCAGCTAACTTGCAACACAAAAGTCGAAAAAACTCCAATTAAATTAAGAGCTTTTGGTATGTCACAATCAGCTCATTTTGGAGAGGAATCTCATTATCTCGCCGAAGCTCTTTCAAGGAAGGATAAAGGCGGTCCACTAATTGGACCTTCCTTTTTTCACCTCTATTAAACCGGAACGTGGGGCGATAGCAATTCACGTTTAGTAGGGTGTAGAATTTATAGGACTCCTGCTTTTTAGAGTTGGTTTTTTGGTTACATTCCTCAAGATTCATCTATGATCATTCGATTCCCGAAAAAAAAATTAAGAAGATAACAAAATCCCAAAACTCTTTTGATAACTCTTCTGATAATCTTTGTGAATAATAAATAAAGTTTCTTTGTTTAAATAAATAAAAAAAAATCTAACGAACCTAATAGTTGCTTGGACAAATTAAGTTTATTTATTGGTTAACAAACTTACAGAATCAGAAATCCGTGTCACCGTGCACCGAAACATTCCAAGTACGGTTGTAACTTTGTAATCAAAAAATATTTTCTTTGTGATTTAACTGCAAATTAAAAAATTTCTTCCCTTTTTCCTTTATTCGTATTCGTCAAAATGATTCCAATGGGTTTTGATTTATTTGCGAATGTCCAAATATCAGGCGACAATGGTCGTTATTAGGCTTCCGGACCAAGGGTACGGGAGCCAACTCGTGAGGCTACGGTGTCTATCTGTCCTACACTAAAACGGCTGTTTTTTATTACTGCCTTTTCTATTTACCCGTTGCGCAGGCTATTCATCTTTTCTGCCTTGCCTCTACCATTTTCTTCGACATCCTTGCAGTTGAACCTACCCATACTATTTTGCTATGTAATTACAAATAGATATCTACATGTGTACAAAAACAAAGAAAATGTGTTTGATTCTGCAATTCAACCAGCCTATAATATGAATGTAACACGGCCGCCCGTCCAATTTAAAATTTAGAGCAGATATACGATTGCTATACATCTGAATATATTCAACTGCCATTTGTTTATGTCCATGTAGAATTTTCATATTCAGATTTCGTCCATGTTTCATGTTTTATATTGGAAAATAACTTGAAAATGTTTATCCTTCAAGGGCGTTTGGATGTTTGTCTGTTTTTTCTACGCATCAACTTCTGTAGCACAATCTTTTCAAAACAAGATTATATCTACATAATGTATCCTTTTCAAGTTTAAAAATGAAGTACAGTTATCAAATTGATTACATAATTTATTTTCGTAGGCACATTGTCACGGACTATTAAAATTTATGTAGTCATTTAATTGATAAAAAAGTTTAAAGTGTAAGTAGGCCATCGTCGTGGGAAGTATTTTTAATGAAGTAGGCACTACAATGATAGTATAAGTTTTATATGTACGTATACGTACTATATAGTTTGTACATATATATAATAACAATAATTTGTAAGTTTCAGTGATGACATATGACACTGAAACGTGGTCACTTACTATGGGCCTTATAAGGAAGCTTAAAGTCACGCAGCGGGCTGTGGAGAGAGCTATGCTCGGAGTCTCTCTACGAGATCGTATTAGAAACGAAGAGATCCATAGATGTACAAAGGGCACAGCAGATTAGCAAGTTGAAGTGGCAGTGGGCAGGGCACATAGCACGTAGAACTGACGGCCGATGAGGCCGAAAAGTTCTCGAATGGAGACCACGAACCGGCAAGCGCAGCGTAGGAAGACGGCTGGTCTTCCTACGCTGCGCTTGCCGGTTCGGAGACAGGGTGGACAGAGGATATCTTACAAGTGGCAGGAAGACGCTGGATGCAAGCCACTTCCAACCGGTCTTTCTGGCAATCCATGGGGGAGGCCTATGTCAGCAGCCAGCAGTGGACTTCTTATGGCTGAGATGATGATGATGAACAATAATTATAGGTACCATTGATATAATATTTGATATACTTACCACATATAATTTTGTCTATTCCGTTTTTTTTTTTTACTTTTTTTAAATAAGTACTTATAACAATATTTTGACAATGACTATGAAAGATTGTAATTTATCTTATGCAGAGCCTATGGCTACCCATTTTTTTGGCAAAGTCCATGTAGGTACGCCTTTGTCATAATTTATAGCACGTATCAAAAACCTTACTGTGACACGATTTTGCAATATTCTATGTGTATCTGTTGTAACTTATGGAAAATGCTTGCTTATCTCAAAAATTTTACAATATACAGAATTACACTTAAGTAATCAAGGAGGCGTACGCATTTTAGATTATTAACTACATTTCTGTGAATACGACTTTAGTAGGTATATTAGTAGTAGAATAGTA
Source organism: Lycia hirtaria (assembly GCA_947563715.1). Taxonomy (NCBI): domain Eukaryota; kingdom Metazoa; phylum Arthropoda; class Insecta; order Lepidoptera; family Geometridae; genus Lycia; species Lycia hirtaria. The sequence continues at coordinate 22,672,149 of OX387375.1, read as the reverse complement.
GTAGAATAGTAGCTTAATAGTAGTAAGAATGACGTAATAAATGACATACATCATAACTAACAGACATTTCATAACATACTGTCATATCAATATGAACTCTAATTTATACTAATAGCCAAAGCAATCTTTGCCTTATATGGCCCTTGCAGCAGATGTTATTATATCTCCATCCATTAACATCACATTTGACTAATTGATCAAGGACGCAATAATTCAAAAATCCTATTGCAAAAGGCCCTTAAATGCGTGACCAGTGGTTTATGTAAGCTTGTCAAGGCAAACCCATCTTGCATCAGAACGGAATATTAATAAGGGACAGTGAAATAATTGGTGTATTTAAATAAAAAAAACTAAATATTAGTATAGAAAAGTTCTTACGTACGATATATTCTGGGAAAATGAAGATACATACAGGAAAGAAGCCAATTTTGATTTAGGTATATTAGCAAATGATATGTTGAAATTGATCCACGTAGCTTCTAGCGTTTTATTACGTGTTTATTAAATTAAATGAAGCCAAGCGATAAGCTATGACATTTGAGACCACTATCTCTGACCCAAGATGACTAAGCGCGAACCAAACTGGTATACCTACTCGTGAGGATGACGATAAAGGGAAGTTGAAACGAGACAATAATACTCATATACAGTTAGAGTAAACGAGACCTCCGTAGAGCTCATCCCTCCTCCTTTGAAGAGGGAAGTGAGGACGTTGCGATTGCAACGAAAGTAAAAGTGAACGCTATTCTGTCTTAGAGTTTATACGTTATGAAGCCACATTGTGTGGGTGTGCATATTTCTATCATGATGTATGATATATTTACACGTACCTAACATACGTAATCTTTTGTTGTCGAAAAAAATTAATAGATCCGGGTGGATCTTCCTGTTTAAAAACTGGTTACAAAAAGATTTTGATGTTCAAAAAGATTAATTATATATGATTATGCAAATTTTTGTATCAACTTATATTATTTCATATATACAAGACTGGTATGTTTTCGCAGAATTATTCAGTAAAGATTCTTTTTCATCATCATACTCATTTTATTGGATCAAATATACATATAATAACGGTCTTACTAGGACGAAACCGTTTAATGGGCATGATATTAGAAAAAGCTTCGTAAATTGGATGAGATCAATAGTTTATTTTTGACATCCAGCGGATGCTAGACTAAGTAAAAATCAAAGATTTGAACTAATTTGGAAAATCAAGTCATACACATATATTAATAGTAATTTATGATAATAGCATTTTTGACGACACATCTGGAAATTCTGTAATTTCCAGATGTGTCGTCAAAAATGCTATCTAGTAACTACAGATATTCGTGGCCCTATTTACGTAAGTCTTTGCTAGTAACTTTAGTTGGTTGCGATGTTACAAGTTTGAACTTCAGAAATAGAATGAAAGGATGAAATAGTATGTGATAATATGAATTTAGACTTATATAATGAATAATTATTTTATTAACCAGCATTCTATGAAATTTGTTTTTAGTAAATAATTTTGACTAAAGATATAAAAAAAAATGTAGTGAGCAAATGTTACGAGTATGCATGTTCGAGGCTTCCTCACTGCATAGCATGCGTATAATTTGTAATTTTTCTTAAAAGCATAATAATATGGTAAAAGGTCTACTCGTCGTCATATTAGTATAAATTTAGTTCACAGTTTCATCATAAAGCTTGTTCCAATGAACTTTTTTTAACCCCCGACCCCAAAAAAGAGAGGTGTTATAAGTTTGACGTGTGTATTTGTATATCTGTGTGTCTGTCTGTGGCATCGTAGCTCTCAAACGGATGTACCGATTTTGATCTAGTTTTTTTTTGTATGAAAAAGGATTTTGTCAAGAGCTATGTTTCTTCAAAATCGGTTTAGCCGTTTTTTTGTTGGTGTTTTTGAGTTTTCTAAACGTATACTTGTAATACAATATTATCGTTTCGAGCTATAGCCTTATTGCCATTCCATCGTACCAAGAGCTGCTAATTTTCTCGAACAATAACACTGTTGCTAAGTACGGGGGCAGTGCACTTATTAAATCTCATGTTCCAAGTTTGTATCTCTTTTTAACCGAATTCCAAAAAGGAGGAGGTTCTCAATTTGTCGGAAACTTTTTCTAATTATATTTTTTATGCATGTTCCTCGATTACTCGAAGACCGATTCAAAAAAAATATTTTTTTGTTTGAAAGGTGGTTCCCAGGTGGTCCCATAGAAATTTTATCAAAATCGGTTCAGTATTTTGGATTTTATGACAAAATAACTGGATAAATATATCATAACAGGTAAACGAATTGCGTATTTCGAAGTCTGTTTTTTAGTTTTTTAAACGATTACTTGTATTTTTGTTAAAACTTCACGACTCTCAAATTAATAAAGTTCTCCTTGCAACGTTTTGTTTCTTTATTAGTAGTGCAAAGTAATAAAGTAGGTAACGGGGGCACTACACCAAACAGCAGATAATCTTTATTTGCTTCACGTTGCAAGTGGTCGGAAAAAAGCAGCGTTTTGCGTAACATCTCATTAGGTAATGCGATTATATAAAGTTACAGTCGAGTGCAGTATTTGACGCATCAGTACTTGTCTGATCTGATAGTCAGTAACTTGATATAAGCTTAGGGTTTGAATGCTTAGCTCTTTACTTTGATGAGGGTGGGGAACGGTGTTTGTTTCATTTAAGGATAGCTGTCATATGTTATGTATTTTTTTAATATGTTCTTAGACTATGGAAATTAACGTGGTTTTCACACATTTTTAAATAAAAACTACGGGTCACTCACGTCTGTTTTGAGCCGAAATATCCGACTATAGTTTCAACCGCATTCGGCGGTCTTTTTCAAAGGAGCAGCACACACGTCACTCTCGGTCGGTGACGCGCTTAGCACTGCGACGTGCCGCTCGTGCCGCACGTGATGTCATCGGTTGCAAAAGGGTTAGGGCGGGAAGCTGGTCGTCTTGCGTCGGTTCAGCTGAAGTGTCCTCTTCACTAGCACTCTCATGAGTGTCAGGAATGTTCCAGCAAGCGGAACTCACAATATCACCACCAGACTGACGATCATCCTCCCGAGCTCCATGAAGGCAAGGTTTCCAAGTGGGTGGTAAGTGCCATCCCCCATCTCTGTTAAAGGTCGGTCGTTTACTAATTTCTATAGCCTCCCTGACCTTCCGGGGCACAAACAACTTCTCACGTGCCAGGACCTTCACCTTATCGAATCTAATGTAGTGCTGCGTGTCGGAGGTCAAAGCATGCTCCGCCACCGCAGAACTGACGCTGTCCAGATTCTTCATGCAGCGTATGTGTTCTGTGAGTCTGGTGGACACGTTCCTCCTCGTTTCACCGACGTAACACTTGCCACAATCGCACGGGATCATGTACACACCGGGGACACCCAATGGCTCTCTGTCTTTCGGAGAGCGAAGCAAATTCCTCAGTCGCAGTGCTAAGCGCGTCACCGACCGAGAGTGACGTGTGTGCTGCTCCTTTGAAAAAGACCGCCGAATGCGGTTGAAACTATAGTCGGATATTTCGGCTCAAAACAGACGTGAGTGACCCGTAGTTTTTATTTAAAAATGTTCTTAGACCTTTTCGACTGGCGTGGATAACTTTACATACCTATTCCGGGAAGATTGACAGGAGACAGTGACAGGAGATGTATATAGGGAATTGGGAGAAATATTTACCCTAGAATGAGACAGTTTCTATAAAAAAAAACGAACTTGCCCAGTTTAATTGAGGTTACAATTACTAAGCTATATATACTTAGCTTAGCGCTTTCCATAAAATGATCATACCAGCTTTCTACTTTACAAGATCTGACGTACCAAAGCTTCCGCTTTTATGGCTGGAGCTATATTACCTATGACAGTTTAGCACGCTGGAGTATAGTACCTACTGACATGCTCACGAATCACGATTCTACATTAATTTATTCGATGACCCGGAACAATGTCTAATGTACTCGTAAATATACTTAGTTTTTGTACCATCAAACATAACATTTTGTGCGGAGAAAAAGTCGATCATGTCCTTATTACACCCTTAATTCAAAGTTTTCTTGACTGAGCAAGCGAAGCGAGCTAATCTTCACTTTGGTGTCATAACTAGTCATAGGGTTTTTTTTTGTAAGTAATAATAATAAAATTCTACGACGTCACTAACGTCACTATCCCACATGTAGAGAATCTCATGAAGGTTGAGACCAAGCTCAGCAAGTACCTTAACTAAGCTAATGAGTGAGATAACCGCCAAGTGAGATGTTGACTAGACTTCACTAGACGATCATTGTTCCGATAGTCGTTTCGGTGAACGACTCTGTCGCAAAGACCCTCGGCGAACATCTGAAAAGGTTATCTGAGGTCTTGCTCTCTGTAGCTCCTACTTCCAGCGGCTTGAGCCCAGTCTCATTGCCGGCGGTACCCTAGGTTTTTTTATATTTATACGTACTTTTCTTTATAGTACATAAAAATAAAACTTTTCGTGTCCCCTTAATAATTTCAAAATTATTAATCTTGAACATTTCTTATTTAAAGTTTAAACAAATTGTGCAACTGCTCGTCACATTTTTCTCGCGAAAATTACACTCAAGTATCAAGTATAAAAACGCTGTAGAAGTATTTTATTTTTCTTCTAATTTAGATACTTGTTGGACTAAAAACTTTAGGTCTATGTAATCTCTAGATATGACATAATATACGGTAACTGAGTCCAAAAGGTATACTAATAATTTCGTCACCCAATAAGCCCTGTACTCATGTAGTTTGGACTCATAAACCCGCTGACAGTTCACTTCTTATCACGAGATAACCTCGACCTCTTCCCCTGCTTCTCACTCTCTAACACCAAAACCGAGATGTCAAGCTAATGTATCTCTTATTTCGACAGCGATTAGAACTGTGATGATGGTACAGTTAAGTTGGGAATGTGTACCCCTATCCTATGTTGGCATACAATGATATCGACTGTGCAATGTGCCGTTGATGAAGTTAGAAAAACAAAAAATTGAAAACGATTTTGGATGTGGTAAGTAAAGATCGTTCGATTTTTGGTGTTGTATTTTTTTCATTAATTATGACGTCATGGTTTCGGTTTATATCTTATCTTTATCACTTAGGTAACTCATAATTTATTGAAATCTTAATAGTAAATTTTGACTAAGCTCTACTCCAGTTGTGATGATTTGAAACTCAAATTCAAATTCATTTATTAAACAAAACGTGGGTACAGAAAGGTATAATAAAATACATTTTTACTTTTAAGTTAGACCGACATACTTTAACCTTTGCATGCTATTCGGGTCTACCTGCACAGTTCTAAAGTACCTAATACAAAATTAATAATTAAAAATCACTTAATTGAAATTAACTAAATTTAATTCAATCCATCAGGCAAATGGCATATTCAAACAAGCCGCGACGATGATTTTTACATGTCCTAATAGAATAGATAGAGGCTATAGTGAGCCAATCAACCACATCCAAACTATTTCTAGTTCCATGTGGTAGGTATGAGAGACTTATCATATCAGTCGCCAGCCTACACAAACAAACCGATATGTGCTTAAAACGCTAAGCAAATAATGGTGGAGCTTTCGACAAAGCAAATCAGACTACGGTGGAGGATCCTATATAAAAATGACGTAATATTTAACCCGGAATACGGGCTTAAAGTTTTTATTTTTTTTATACATTATAGATCTACGATTGACCACCAACTCGCCTGATGTTAAGCGACGGTGTGGCCGAGGATAGAGCTCGTCGATCTAGAAGATATATTCACTCTAGCCTTGAAAATTCCAAGATTATAGGTCTCAGGAAACAGAGAAGTTGCTAGTTTATCGTTTTTTATCGGATACATTTCGGTGAATGTGCTTCAGAACTGTATTATCTTATTTTGCAGTAAAATAAATAATGACCAACTGATTTATTTTAGCTCTATCTAGAAAATCATTATGCAGACGAAGGACCGAACAGGATACGACACGCTGTCCGCTAGAATATTATAATGTGTGGAATCACATGCAATAACACAAATAATGGACAAATGACCGCGGCGCAAGAAAGATAGTACCCACCTCATCGGGTAACATGATGTGACCTATCAGGCATGACGCACATTAGTAAGGTGTCTCTAAATGTACAGGATTGCCTACTAAACCTGCAGCATTTTGTGCATTTAGCATAAATGTGATATTTTTTGGGGTCTATAGGAGGACTTGAGAGGAATAGGGTGGGCCGCAGTTGACGACATACAGTTCAGTCATGCTAAAGTTTCACGATCTATCCACCGTGTGCGTTCGGGCAAAAGTGACCGCGTAAATGCGAACCTTAAAAGCCTGTTCAGATATGTTGTACCGGATATCACTTGCTTGAACGATAGCTACTGAATCCATTGATGACTCAATGACTGAAGCTTGTTTTGCTCTAACCACGGAACTTCACATATGTAAATAAGTACTAAAAACCCGCACAGTTATACGTACTAAAAACCCGCACAGTTTTTCGTACTAAAAACCCGCACAGTTTTTCGTCCTAAAAACCCGTACAGTGTTTCCTTTCACCCAAAGCACGGCAGAAAATCACGATGAGATCTGAACAGGCCTTAACACCAAACCTGTTCTCATCTCATCACTCAGTTGCATAAAAAGAGCGTAATATTTTTAGTACAAATTACAAAGTCAAGCACTTTTCAAAAGCACGTCACTAACCTACTTATCAAATATTACGACTCAAGTTTACTTTGACTGGTTTACGACATGTATTAACCGATAAACGCTTCTTGGTCAGTGAAACATTGACCAGTGTTCAACAATAAACCTTAATAAATTTGAAACAACGATCAATCCAGCAGTTTCGATTGCAGTTATTGAGCGAAAGTATCAGGGATGCGATTTTTCAATCGCTCGTATGAATTTCTCAGTTCGCATGCGAAAAAAAGTCACACGTGAAACTTATTGCGAGTGATCCGGATTTTGCCCATTTTTAAGCTTCCGTAAGGGTGCCTACTGCCTATTCTATTCGTGAGGCTACGGTGGCCATCTGTCTGTCTGTGTGTCTATCTTTCCTACACTTAAACGGCTGTATCTATTATCCTATAACCCGAAAATCTTTTATACAGTTCACTTTGATGTAAATCAACAAATAATAATTAAATAACAAACATCTAGATAATATATAGTTTTTGTCATTTTAGATATGAAACAAATCAATTCATATAGTCGTAAGACATAAATTAAGGTAAGAATATTTCTACTGTATGAAAATATTTATGAAAATATTGAAAATATATTGAAAATTTACTGAAAATATTTATTACAAATGAAATTAATATTATATATGTATTAATATGAAATTACAAATACTTATTGATAGATTTATAGCACATTTTGCTAATTAGTCCTGTTTTCTGTGTTCATAGGAGTACGGAAGCCTCAGTGTGAGAGTGAAACTCGTACTTTGCCGGATTTATTTGAATCACTCGAATTATAGGTTGCCACTTTTCACATTGCTTTTCACACAAAATTCATAATTTTCCATATTACACAGTAAAAAATGTTTAAATAACAAAAATCTAGCTTTTTTTTCTTAGCAAAGTTACTTATGTCAGTAAAAACATAAGTAATTTTGATATGAAAATTTGTAGTAAAAAAACAGACTAAAATATTGTCAAGATTGTTATTGCCTCGGTCGGTCTATCTTTCAAATTTTCTACCGATGCGATAGCTTTAAAATTCGAATGGTTTGGGTCGCTCGTTCGTTGCGTCCGCGAGTGATGTGATTATTCAAAAATACGTATACGAATGTTCGAACGAGCGATTTTAAAATCGCACCTCTGTCCATCATTTGCGAATGCGTTATGATGCAAGCTCAACGTCTAAAAGCTTATTTTAGCCGGTCGAGTGTTCCGAGAAAGCTCGACGGTGGTCGTCGCTTCTCCTTTGTTTTGGTAAACGTGACTCGCGTTTTAGATGAACGCAAATTAACTAAAAATACCACTTCTGTGCAGATATTTTCAGCTTAATAACAACACGTGAGGAAAACAACGAGAACACTGTATTTCTAGCAGAAAATCGGCGAATTACCACCCATTTCAACTAGTCTATTTAAGTTCTTTGTTATTACTTTTAAGGTGTGTACAATAAAGAGTTCATCTATATATCTATCTATCATTTCTCGTTGAAATGCCAAAAATCCGTACTCAGCGATATCGTACTGCACTGCAGAATAATGGAATTCTTTGCCGCCATTTCTGTTTCCTGAGACCTACAATCTTGGAATTTTCAAGGCTAGACTCTAGAGTGAATATATTCTATCGTCGATCTTCTAGATCAACGAGCTCCATCCTCGGCCACACCGTCGCTTAACATCAGGCGAGTTGGTGGTCAATCGTAGATCTAACTTGTATAAAAAAAGATCTTTTTGAATAACTATATGCTATTCACGTCTTCAACGAGATGTCTAGAATGTAGACTCATTGTTTCGTCGAAATGTCAATGAATAGTTGTTGTGATGTAGATTTTTCTGTTTATTTGATAAACACTATTTTAAAACTAGTACTGACGATGAAAATGTGTATTTGAAATGTATTCATTTCAAATACACATTTTCATCGTCACTTATCATTAGTTATTTTGACAACTCATTAGCATCCATGGAGATTTCTATTAGTAGCATTCAATTACAAACTCGTAAAATATCAATTTGATGGGATAACGTTTGTAGAGTTCTAGAAATATTTTTTTTGTCCAACTAGAAGGTTTTTTCTCTTGAAGCTGGCTGCATCATGAACGCAGCTCGTCGCTCAACATCAGTCGATCTGGCGGTCAAGCGTAAGGCTGTGAACATTAATAAAACCTAGAATGTAGAGCTTTTGACTTCAACAGTTCAAAGCACGACCACTACTACCCTTTATGTCAACGCACTACTCTCGTCACACTGAAATCATTATGTTTATTTTCGGAAATACTGGAAACATTGCCTTTCTGACCGCAACTCAGGACGATTTGACCACTAAGTATCTCTTGGCTGCGGAATAACTGGCGGACGCTATATTGAAGTCCTAGGATCCTAGTACAAACATATATAGGTATTACTAAAAACCGCTATTACTGGTATGGGAAGCTGTTGCTCAGCAGTGGGACACTACGGGTTAACACAATTGTATTAAAAATTACATTTAAAAAAGTAACGGACTAGCGATTAGTGGTGAAATTGCAAGTTCCCATTAGTTGCCAGTCATTATTGTTAACTTAAAATAATTCCTTGTTAATTAGTAGACTCCAAAATTATATAAATGTAATTGAAAATCTAACATTATATTCAGTTTAATAAATATAAAACGGTTAATGTTTTTAATGCAAACAGTTTAAAATAGTTCACGTCAGCTCGGCACCCTATCGTTTTAAATAGCCCGCGTGAAGGGGAGGCGCGGGTAAATTGGCGTACCGCTAATAACTGATGCGGGCGCGCGCGCTAACTCCCCTCATTTGGAATTAAGTACGTTTTTATACACTTATGGCACTATCACACTAGCGATAGTCGGACGTATCAGAGGTTTTCTCCAATGTTTGATCAGCGTCAACGTTGCGTGCACGCAGCGTTCGGCTCGCACACCTACTGCAAACAGAGCTCGCGTTGCTTATACGCAGCGTCCGCTTGTAACTGAAGTATAGGCGCCGTGCAATCAGACTAAACGGATTCTTACTAAGAAACAAGAGTAATAACTTTGCTACTTAAACGAAAATTACATAAATGAAAAATTATTATCTTTCTCGTGTCGATTAATAAGCACTAAATTTTTCATTTATGATTTTAACCCTGATGCGGCTCGGCTAAACATCCGGAACTAAGATCTGGATGAGCTCTATCACTTTCGTGAAGAAACCACTAGTCTAGGATCAATAGTTTCAGAGATATGATCCTGTCAAGTTTGACAGATGTCACTTTGACAAGTGTCAAAAAATTATGCAACTTTAAGACTTATGCCTTTGATTTACAACTGGATTTCAGACTAGATATTTTGGGTCTTGTAATTTTTGCCTATTGTACCTTTTGGCTCACTAGACCTTGTGACTATGAGGAAAACTTTTTGAAAATGTATCACTGTGCGCCAGTGGTGAACGATGGGAACAATGAAAAAGTTATGGCGTTGTCCCCCAGTGGGGGACATCAGCACAACTTTTTACATTGTTCACAGTTCCGTGTCCCCCACTGGGGGATAACGGGAATAATCGGTCGAGCCGAGCTCTCAGGTGAGCGGTGGGCTGTACGTAAATATTTTTCAAATAAGCATAAGGCCAACTGGTTTTTTGCGTTCCTGGCCATTTGCGTCGATCCCGCGCGTTGATAAAACGTTGGTGGAATGCGCACACTCGACATACGCCAGTGTGATAGCGGCCTTATAACTTGAGTACTCGACCGTTGGTGTTCTAATTATCATATAGATTTCGCTAAGATAAGCGATGAGCCCGCGTAACTGCGCACGAATTATACATTTCCTTAATGCTTTAATTTTTGAAATTTTATTCCTTATTTTTCTTCTTGTTTTGTATTAGACCCCGTGATTAGCGATTTGCCAGTGTCATGTATTGAGATTGGTTCTTGAATAATACACTAAGCACTTCAAAACAAGAATCATTTTATGTTATACAATTTAATATTCCCCCGTAATATTCCCGCTTGTGCGTTTACAAACATCCTACGCGTTTTCCCAAGCCTCTGCAATATCCGTAGTCCGTATCAGTTAATAATGGTCGTTAACAAAATTGTCATAATGCTTTTACTAGCACCACTTCGTAGTGATTATTTAGAGTTGCCACCCTAAACACCGCGCCTAACCGAACCGGCATATGAGACATGGGGATACATGCATGCGGGCGTTCCGTGCATCGAACAACAATGTGTTTTTTAATCACCCTCAAGCAAATCATCCTAAAATAAACCTCATCTAACGACTACATAAGGCTTAAAATTAAATGTACAATTTTAATAAAATTTTAGCAATCTCCTTCCTAATGGAGAAATCAAAACAGGGAAGATTGATGTCATGGGAACTCTCTCATCGTGGGACTGTGATAACTTTTGTTACAAAAATGTAATTAATTAGAATTAAATTAAATATCATAATTTAAATAGAAGCAATAAAAGAATAAGCACTTAATTTAACTATAAAACTGAAAACAGATAAAATATTGAAGTGTAATTCCGTGTAAAATAACTTAATTTTTTGTAAGAGCAGCTATAAATGCCAAAGTAAACTTCTAAACAAAGCATGTTCAGTGAACAATAGGAAACTGATCGCTATCTAAGCTCATGCGGCGCGTTTAATGCATTTTATACGGCGTTTTCCTTTAAAAAAAAAACACAAGAAGTTGTGCGGAATTATATTCGATATAACGTTTGGTCTGGTATCCGTCAGATCTATTACGATAGTCTATAGAGCAGGATTTGATTTCAGACAAAGCAATGGGATTATTTATAACATACAATACATCTAATCAAAACGATAAAATATTATAAACAATGATGTATTACTAAAAACCCATAAACATCACAGGAGTAAAAAGAACATTATTGTTTTTACCCTTTCTGATTTTGCGTTCAGGACCACATCCGTTTCATTTTTTGCCCAGCTACAATTACTGTATCGTTTTCATTCTTATCACGTCAATGCCCTAAATCATTACTTTTCTTTACTATATAGTTGTTTTTTTTTTTACTTTTTGGTCCATGACTGAGTAGTCTGTTGGGAAAGAGAACTAATGTAGCATTGAGGGCGCTGCGTCCTTATTTCATTATTTTCGACTAGCAACACAATCAAGATTTCAGTTCCCATTTTTTGCCACGATAGTTCTCTTTTCAAATAAACTCTAAAAATATATTTTTAAAGCAAGCATATATTTTACACAGAGTACTAAAACAAATAGAATTGGACCTGTGTAAAAATATAATGTCCATGCTACGCTGACTCGCTTGTGACGAGACAAACCAAAGACAATAAAAGTCGTAAAAGAAGTGGTTCAAATTTAACTCACATTTGTACTAAACCTAAATTAATTTGTATAACGCTTGTTAGTGATTTATTTAAAGTTCCTAAACTCTTTTCAACCTTACGTATATAACGTATTATTTCATGCCAAAATTATCCTACACTTCAAATGTGGTCAAATCTTCGTCAACAGGTTTACGCTTAAAATTTATTGTTGGTGAATTACTGAAATAACAAATTCTTTTAGCCTTTTTAGTTTTATTTGTTGACCACAAATGTTATGCGACGAAATTAGTCATTTTCAAATCTGGTACCATGTGTCGAAACGGATTTGTATCATGCTAGTAGCATATGATGAAATTAAAAGGATAACTATCATAGCTAAGTAGAATTTACAAGTTATCGAATAATAATAGTCGATTTATACTGCCGCGGTAAAGCTATTGCATAATAGCTTTACGCGCGGTGTGTTAGGTTATTTTCGTTACGGAATTTCTGCATTCAGTCTCCACGCTCAAGGCCCGCGATAGAAGCTATGCAATAGCTTAAAAAAACTGAAGTAAAAAATGAAAATTTCGCGCAAATTTCATTTAAACTAGCATATGTATGTTAACTAATATGTTATTAGTATCCCCATTTTAAATTCACATAATTATGATGAGCAACTACGGAACCCTACTTTGCGCGTGGCACGACACGCACTTGGCCGCTTATTACAAGAATAAATTACAAACACAATGTGGACAAACCAATTAAGCTTACGGAAGCAATCTACTATAAAACTTATTACGTCGTCGTGGACCAGTTAGCGAGAGCGAGAGACGTTGTGCAAACATGTGTTCGTAGGTACATTGCATTACACGCCGCCGCGCCGCCGCTTTATCTGAGAAATAATGAGATGTATATTTGGAATTTGGACCAGTTGAAGTACTGTCAAAGTGGGTAACTTTGACTCCATGTCAAACTTTGTACATTGCCTATTTTGAAGTTTTTTAATTTTCTCCCAAAAGATTAATAGTCAAAAGGACTGCTAATTAATTAAATAAGTAATGATTACGAATCTTTTAAGGAAATACAAGATCCTTCGAAACAGACTATGTACAAATTAGACACGAAGTCAATGTTATCCATGTTGACAGAAATGAATTAATTTTGTATTAAACTTTAATTACACGCTTTTCCGCACAGGTTTGTAGCCCTTTATTTCGAAATAACGTAAGTGCTTTAACGTAAGGGTAAGTGATATACAAACTTTACATAAAGGTTTTTAAATCTGCATGTACTTAAAAATATTAGGTTACAAACAAAAAGACTAAAACAGGAAAAGGGGTAATTTGCAAAGTTAACTGCTTGAAGGAGATAAAAAATACAAACAAGAAAGGAACTTTGTTACACTTCAGGGATTTTTTTTAACAAATTATGCATAGGATTTTTTTGATTACCGACGAAGGTCTAAAGATAATCCACTGGTTGGTATCGTACCCAATATGCTCGATCGCTACCTATATCAACAATCTGAGTTGTATAACGCTCCAGGAATTAATCGAAAAGGTCGAATTTCGTATTGAATTGTCTATAGATTACATTATCAATTCATATACAATCTTGTATTTCTTTAACCATAAAAGTTAAAAGTATAACTTACTATAAGTTATAGTTTTTAATAGTAGTGGTTGTAGTTATTTAATTATCCTGTGGTGTTAATAAAATTATTAATTATACTTTTTGTGTATCTTTTAAGTCATATGTAATTTATTCATAAAATGTCAATTTACTTGTCAAAAAATATAAATATACACATCACACAAAAATAAAATCGATTTAAATATGATATAATAACAAATAAATAAAATCGAATTAATATTATTAACATTCTAAAAAATGTCACTAAGAATATAATAAATTTATATTTCATTAAAAATAAAAACATTAGGTTAATTCAATTTTATATATATAAATTCTTCAATTAAATTCGTATTTTAATTGGAGAGAATAGATATTGAAACATCGTTGATTTTTATAATCAGTCCTTCAAAGTCATTCACTGATTAAGTAGATATTCTTGTAACAGATAATAATTTTATGACTAATGTAATTATGATAACTGCATTACGAAAATGTAATCCATATAAATACGCAATACAAAGGACAAGTCTAATAATTAGTGACGTCAGCGATTACATTTCACAATACGACTGACGTTGCGTTATTGGATGCAATTATACCGTGAAAACAAATTAAACAAAGTTGGTAAAATTAAGTAACGGACTTTTCTTTTGTATATATATTTAAATATATATTTGGCTCCTTTTTATTTCTAATTTATTGCATGCAGCCTTATTCACAATCCGTCAAATTCGGATTCTATTCGGAAAGTACCTACCTACATCATGGTTGGTTGGCATACTTGGAAGAGATCGCTTTTAGAGATAAGGCCTTACATGTTGCACTTGGTGTTGTGATGATTTTTCTATGTAATTATTTTTAAAGTGCTTGGAAGTTCGGAAAGTACTTACCTATATATCTATGACATTTAGACACGTTTAGAATGAAAGTGAGGAAAATTTTGATTCCAAATACGATGAATTGTGAATACATTGCTGAAATCAAACTTCAATCTTGCCCATGCTACACATTACTTGAGCATTTCAAAACTCTGAGTGTAATTCTCGTTCTTTATAATCAGTAATGTCATCACCATCTCATCCACAAGAAGTCCATTTCCGGACAAAGATCTCACCCGCGGATTTCCAATAATACCTGATGGAAGCAGCTTGCATCCGGCATTTCCTCCAGTTATTCCCAGGAAATTTTCCTAGAAGTCTGAACATACTAATACATACTGGCCTTGTGGCTCAGTTGGTAGTGTGTTTATGTCTACCTGCTGAACTGAAAGGTCGTGGGTTCAATCCCCACCCAGGGCAAACATTTGTGTGATGAGCATGGATGTTTGTTCTGTGTCTGGGTGTTTCTATGTATCATAAGTATATATTTACAAAAAAACAGTATATATGTATTCTATCAGCCATCTAGTTCCATAGTACAAGCTTTGCTTAGTTTGGGCTAGATGGTGTTGTGTGAAATGTCCACAAATATTTATTTATTTATTTATTTACTTATGCTATCGATACGATATATGTTATATTGTAAGTATATTCAATCGGTGATTGTACATTTTCTTCAGTAAATGTGATTGTAGTCCCATAGTCCAGTTGTATTGTTAACTTGGTCGCGCTGCATGCGTGTAAACGCTGAGATTGCTAGGTTACTAAGCTTTGATTAAACACTATACCGTCGGCTTTGTTTGAGATACAATGCGACAAAGCACAAAAGGTAATAGTTAAACATACCGCAGCGTAATGAAATATGAGTACTTACTTTTATACTCAACTCAAGTGCATATTGTCGTAAAATGAAATGGATTGCTAAGTACCTAACTCATTTTTCAATATGTATCTATAGTCAACTATATTTTACGTGCCTAAGCTAAATAATAAACATTTCCACGTTTGTAACACAAGCTAAGGTAAATAGTAAATAAATACATACAGGGCATGTTTACGTTGGTACAGTATCAATTTTTTTTTAATTAATATTGGTGGACATTTCACACAACACCATCTAGCCCAAACTAAGCAAAGCTTGTACTATGGAAACTAGATGGTTGATATAATACATATATACTTTTTTTGTAAATACATACTAATAATACACAGATGTCTGCCAACCCGCACTTGGCCAGCGTGGTAGACTATGACTTTACCCTTCTCACAATGAGAAGATGGCCCGCGCCCAGCAGTGGGACAGTTTGTACAAACAGGGCTGACAAACAAAATACATAGAAACACCCAGACACAGAATAAACATCACACAAATGTTTGCCTTGGGTGGAGATCAAACGGCCTACAGCTCAGGAAAAAATAAAACTAATTTTCATCACTAAGGATTGATTAAAGATTAATTATTAAGGATTAAGGATCAATAATTATAAATATTTGTATAAGTGATTTTTTATGTTCAAGAAAAGTAACTGGATACACATTAAAATTAACAAAAAGGTACAAAAAGGAATAAGTATATATAAGTACAGTATAGGTAGATAATTAATTAACTTAAGCTAGAAATATAAAATTACTATATTATTACTATTAAAAAATCCCCCGCGTGGCTCCCCGACCGAACGTCCCCAGCACGCTCGCTGCATTACCATGCTGTATTGCCAGGGAAATTTGTTGGACTAGAAACCAACCCGCCCGCGGGTCCCGGCCTCATTCTCTTAAGTGGCGTCCCAGATCCGTGACGAATTCCTGCGCTTCCAAACACCACGGCCCCGCTGTTTCGACAGCAAACAGAACGAAATCATACCCTGACTCCAGGCATGCATATTTGAGGCGTTTACCTCGGGCGGCGGCCTCCGCTCCCGCACCAGCAGACTGCTGAGTAGCGGGGAGGTGGCAGGATGCGAACGTGTTCACGCACGTAGCATCCCACACAAGACACCGCCCTTTCTGCCACGGAATCAGCGTAAGACCATCCGGTCGCTTACCGTCCAAACGCGACAAACCTGGGGGCTCCAGCACGCATGGAACTTCTGCCGAAACTAGAGTGCGCTTCAAGAGGTCGTTTATCGCGTGGTGTCTAGGCCTTCGGCCAGCATATCGAGTGCAACTCAAGCCGTGATGTCCGTCCGCTTCAACTCTAGCCCCACAGATACAATCGTGGGGCTCGCAAACGGAACATCCTAAACGAAGAGCCGCAGCCACTCTCAAAGAATTCTTGTCTAGGAGCGTGCCCATGTGTGGAGATGGCAGGGCATGAAGCCAAGCACCAGATTCAGGTCTAGTGGCAGCATTGATACCGGCCAATTCGGCGCCTGAGCTCGCATCTCGCGCCAAGCGCTTCGAGCGTCCTCGACGAAGGGAACGCGGATTGTGTCACCATTGTGAGAAAGTATGCTAGTGACAAGCTCCGTGACCCCGTGCGACGAGGCAAGAAATGCACTTGGACCTGACTCCCGTAGCCGACGCATTCCCAAGCCGCCATGCCTGATTGGCAAGCTGGCCTGGAACCACTGCGTTTCATTCAAATTAATATTCAGTGTCTCTTCCAGCACCTGCTTCAAGGTATCGTCAAACCGTAATACTTCTTCGGGAAGCTTCCAAGTTGGCACTGTTCTAACCACGTAGGTTAACTTGGGCATTGTAAAACAGTAACTTAGAAGTGTCACTGATACGTGTGCTGGAAGGTGCTTGAAATGATCCGCAAGATATGCCAAAATCCTAGTTTTCTCCCGCAAAAGCAAATAAGTGATTGAAGTGATTGTTTTAAAGGTCCTATGCTATTTTCATGTTCCGTCCTCAAATTTTAGCAAACTATATATCGTCGCAAGTAACTAATTAGTTGCCAATATTTTTAGGCTTACGTACTCAAACGATCGCGAACCTATTACTAAGCCTATGCTATTGTAATTTTTGAACATCGCTTAAAAATACCGAGAGTCGTTGAAATTTTCACAGAATATTATCTAACATTACAGCGACTTTATCAACAAAATTTTAATAATAACCAAAAAGTTTATGTATTAAAAAAAACTAATATAGATAAACTCTCAAAATTAGTTTGATTGTAGTAACTTTGTAGATTCAATTTAGTAAATCAAGATATCAAAAAGTCATTAGCATGAGCTAAACAACATTTTTAATAAATTTTTGAAAACCTAGCATATCTCATTGTCAATCGTTTACCAACTAAACGGAAAATATATACATATATTAAGAGATAGATACAGACAAATACAGATATAAAGTTGAGTTTGGCCATACTAACTAACTCTAGTGTCCGCGTTAACTGTAGACGTGCGGAGGCCTCGGTGTGCAAGTCAAACTCGTCCTTTGCAATTTTGTTTATTTTTATTTTATTTTTATATTCAAGGAAAACCAACGGCATACAACTCAAAATAGCAGAAAATAACGAATTCACAAATGCCCAGAACAGTTTTCACCTACAAGAACACACATGTACAAGTGCCTACTTAAAAAATAATAACAATAACAAGTAGAAAAATAAAGTACCACGAATAAAATATAAAGTTAAATAAGATTAGTTTTGTTTTTATGTCTTCTCGACAACCCAGCCAGCCTCTATATAGTACATTCATATTTAATTTTAGCAGAATCAAAGAAGTCTTTCGAGATAATGTTTTTAAAGGTTAGGTAATTTTATTGAATTAAAGCTATTATGGTGTGTCATTAATCCGGTTTGGAAATATCAACCAGTGTACTAGCGAAGCACGGTACCTAATTATGCAAATAACTTTATTTGCTTTTATAGCGTTGGTTGTGCGAGACTTGATATTTCGCACCTTCCCTAGTACTCGACAGTCGACACCCCTTCGAATGTGTCAAACCGCTGACTCTATGCGCATACTGGTGGCTGTCTAATTATTTTATTATTATACACGTGGTGTCACTGATTCGTTTACACGCCTTTTATTTATTTTCATTGTCATCATCATTTTGGCACTATAGACAGATACTAGTTCCCATATATTTAAAGTAACTAGTAACATCTGCCGCGTTCGCGAATCCTCAAGTCGATTGTGTCAGCAGCGAATTAAAACCACCAAATTAGTTCTCGAGACATTCGCGTGTGACGTTTTTAATTTGTCGCCTCAGTGCTTGTTTGAGCTATCTACCATTAGTAAAATTTTATAGGAGTTTTTTGTTATATTTTTTTGAAAAAGCTGTATTTGTAAGGCTTGAAAGTATTTTTTTTATACTTATACTCATGTATAAAAAATACTTTAAAGCTTCATAATAATTCTGCCTAGTTCTAAGGTAAGGTCAGTAGTTCATGCCATGGTATTGTGGTTCAAACAGTCCAAATGATTGTCAGTTCAAGCCCGTTTCAAGTATAAGTAGTAGTCATTATGCTCAAATTTGGCTGGGATGTGGGACACGCGCTCCGCACGCGACCCGCATGGGAGCGAACGTGCATAGGGTGCGTTTTCACAACATCTATTCGCAATAAGCGAGCTACACTTTTGTGGTACCATAAAAAGGGGCGACGAACGAGTCGGACACTAAAGCTGTAAAGCTAAATTTAAAGCTGTTGTAGCAGGATTTTAATGAAATCAGGATTTTGATCAAAATATCTGTACCCGAAGTGACAGGCTGTTCTAAGACATGAAATTAGGATGGCCGGCTTATAGGTGTAAAATGGTGATTTTTTAAAATTCTAATTCTGAGCAAATCTTTAGGATATTAGCTTTATATTTATGTAATTAAATTTGACAAATTAATTATGATGGTAAATTTATCAAATAATTTTTTCTGTGATAATAAATTTAGAATTCTTGAAGTACATCGTTTTTGTTTTAAGTGTGAAAAAAAGGATCAAATCAAATCAAATCAGTTTTTATTCAATATATACAAGTACAACAGTTATACATATAAGTAGTTACAGTGGTACTTAGGTATATATTAGGAATTATGTATCTTTTATAATTTGTAATTTTATCTTGGATATGTTCCATGTCCAAGATAAAATTCAAGCTATCAAAAATTTTATACGTAGGAATGCAGGAAATATAAGTACCTATTACATGATTTTCTAGTGGTTCCCACACTAGGGCAAGCCTGTCTTGTGAGGCGCATGTGAACAGATTAAATTTAGGATTCAGTCTTTAGTTGGCAACAGCTGATGTTAAGATATTACATTAGCAACAAGAAAATAACAAAGCGAATTAGATTTTAAAAGGAGAAGACAAATTATACAAGAATAGAAAAAAAATAGTAACACTTCGAAAGTGGTTTGTCCAGGCAAAAAATCATTTTTAAAGTCTAGGCAGCACCTAACCAAATAACCTTAATTACATTTTCAGTTTCCAAATAAGATAGGGTAAGTATAAGTAATCATATTTTCTTACGTTGTGTTTGACTTGGGTATCGGAGCAGACTTTTATGTCTAGTATAATAAACAACAATGCATGTTTGCAAGCTTAATAAATACATATGAGTGAAATATTTCGTACTAACAAACCTTAGGCATACCTATATTAAAAACAAATCACAGTATTTTCATTAAATACCCAGGTATTTGATGAAAATACTAAATCAGCTCCGTGCTCAGGATTATGATGAAAATCACAGTCATTGTAGTCTGTAGTCACAGTCATGATCATCTTTTAATCAAAGTCCAGCAATTTTGAGCCAAATCCCGCAATATTTTACTAAGGAAACTAGCGTGGTTGCCGAAATTGCCATGGTTGCAAACACAGATTATAAAAACAAGGGTTGGTTTTATGATCTGTGGTTGCGAATAATAATTGTTCGTAGTGGTTGTCACACATATTTAAATAATATCTGTAATACAGATATTATTTAAAGATTTGTTGTACAGGTTACTTACGTTTATTTTTTAGTCGAGATATCAACCACATACGGCGGTCTTTTTCAAAAGGACCAATGCAGACGTCACATCCACAGGACGTCTCGTCTGGTATCGGCCCAAGTTCTGCAATATTGATCCAAATCCTGCAATTTAAATCAAAATCCTGGTTTATCACAATCCTGCAACATATATGTATATGTACATATATTGGTGGTGTGCAATATGTGCATTCTTTATCACGACGTCTGGGCAGTTGGACCATAAACACCACCCGTGGTGTATTGTACTCTCTCGACCGCACCGAGACGCCCGGTAAACACTTTTATTGTTTTCGTACTCTCAAATTAATCAATTAATATTTAACAGAGGAGGGAAACTTTTATTTTTATTTAATTTTGTAATGTTAGCGGTTATATTGAGGTGTTTTGTTGGGTTCCGTACCTCAAAAGAAAAAAATGAAACCCTTATATTATAGGATCACTTTGATGTCCGTCTGTCCGTCTGTCTAACTGTCCGTCCGTCCGGGTGCCAAGACCTTTAACTCGGGAACGCGTGAAGGTATCGTGATGAAATTAAAACCATATACGCAGATCCATAGTATATTGCTGCAGAAAGAAAAATAAAATTTCTCAGTTTTCGTAAAAAAATGTTACAGCCGAATATGTCGTAGAAAACGCACATTTCGACACTCACAAGGGAATCAAAACCTATGGGGTACTTCCCGTTGACCTAGAACTATGAAATTTGGCAAGAAACATTGAGTACACTTAAAGGAAAAAAATCCGAAAACTGGTCATATTAAATATTTTTTTTTATCAGCCCAGTTTACAAACTGTCCCACTGTTGAGCACGGGCCATCTTCTCATTGTGAGAAGGGTAAGGCCATAGTCTACCACGCTGGCCAAGTGCGGGTTGGCCATATTTAATTTAATCACAAAAAAAATGTGTCTTTACACTATGGAAATAGTGTCTTTAGCTCAGGAATGAGGGTCCAAAATTTTAAGTTAAAAGTTCTTTAACCGTATCATGTGGGATATCATATGAAAGAGCTTAATTAGTATAAGTTAAAACAGGTTTTTAAATATTTTTACGATGTATATTTTTCGGTATAAGAAGGAAAATATAAATAAAAATATATTTCCCCCTTTTATCTACTAGTTTGTACGGAACCCTCGGTGGGCGAGTCTGACTCACACTTGTACGGTTTTTATATATCGAATATATCGCATGATTAATAAATTGTACTAATATTGCACATACATACTTATTTTCCGTGTGTACAATTTATTTAAACGTGTGTGGTTTAGAAATTCTTGTAAAATCAGTTACTTATTTGATAGCTACTTAAAATATAATTTTTTGAGATAATTTAATTTAAAAAATGTAGCCTTAATATACTTGGAAAGCGAAGATGGATCTAACGACACCTTATATCGAAAAACATACATACACAAGTGTACATACAGCCGAAAAACATTACCCCTCTTCTTGTACAGTCGGATAAGAAATACCTCACCCAAATAACAGGGTCAATGTACAGCAATCTTGGACCGTATACACTTATAATTAGGTATCTGATTACATTGTCTTACCTTATTAACTGATACGATAAACGTTATCGTACATCGACCTCTTCCTATCAATTCTTGATCTGATTACAAAATGACCTCCGAATGCATGTGTATGAGACCACCGTCTTATTGATGGTAAATTCATAAGCTGCTTAATACGCAGCGATGGCTTCATACTATGTTATTGTTGTACCAGAGAACTGATTAATATTAATTCTGAATCATGTAAACATATCCTCGGCCTGTATCGAAACTTTGTGTGAACAAAGAGTAAGCAGAAGCGAAACTTTTCTTATTGTATTTCGTTTGCCTAAGGAATGGCGACGTCTGAATATATTACAATGTAGCCTTGAGCCTAGTAACTTAAAGGACAAGTCAAAAGCGGTACTTTAATCAAAATAAATTTAACAATACATGTGATATTTTTACTTTAGTTCAAATTAATATAATTAACAGTAAGTATATAAACTGACACCGTAACTAATATTATAAAAGCATAAATAACTCTGTCTGTCGTCTGTCTGTCTATTTGTTACCTCTTCACGACTAAATGGCTGAATCAACGGTTATGAAATTTGGCATAGAGATTCTTTAGGACCTAGAGAATAGGGCATTGGCTATATTTTATCATCATCGCCGTTTTCATCACTACACGTGTGACACCGCGGGGCGCAGTTAGTAATGTATATACTAGCTGACCCGGCGTACTTCCTATCACCTATCAATGGGTGGACCCGATATTTTCTCAACGTTTAAACCTTCCCTGGACTACGACAAACATTTCAAAACCAAAATCAGCTAAATCGGCCCAGCGGTTCTCGAGTTTTAGCGATACAAACGAACAGCAATTGATTATAAAGACGTACCTAAGTATTTATTCACTCTAGAGTTGAAAATACCAAAATTAATATTCTCAAGAACCAGAGAAGACGGCAAGGAGTTCCACATCCTGTGCTGCACACATCAACTCACTCGCCACGCTTAGTAAACAACCCATCTAGGCCCCTTACCCTTGTAGATGGGCTATCCACTCCCCTTCTAAGGGGTATACAATAGCGCGGCAGGCGATGAATTGCGAGATATTCGCGATGGATGCCTCGGGATGGTGGACCCACCTTTAGTTATCGATGCCATCAAAATCACAAGGATGGTTCTGTCAATTGTATTACTTACTATGTATTACAGACCATTTCACTACAGGACTAGCAGAAAGTCGGCGTAATATCACCCATTTCTCGTTGAATGCCAAAAATCCGTACTCAGGGATATCGATCCACATTCCTGTTGCGTACTGCACAAGAATGGAATTCTTTGCCGCCATCTCTGTTTCCTGAGACATACAATCTTGGAATTTTCAAGGCGAATAGATATCTTCTAGATCGACGAGCTCCATCATCGGCCACACCGTCGCTTAACATCAGGCGAATTGGTGGTCAATCGTAGATCTGTAATGTATGAAAAAAAAAAAAAACTTATTCTTTGTCTGACCAATCTCTTTATACATATATACAGTTTATCTACCTACATCGTATTGTATTGGAAATGTTTTGAATTACAAAAATAAACGAGTAATTTCGAAATCAGAACATCAAAGTCCTTCTGATTCGTATTCGCATATTTGAGAGGTGAAATCGTATCCAGAATCTGAATTTCACAAGCTTCAGATGGAAATTGGCACGCGCTAAATAAACTAGTTTACTTTCTCTCACCAATCTACAAATTATACCTACTTACCATAGATCAACACAGAACTTCTACTTACCTACCAACTCGAATGCGTCAGATGCCAATTAGTTGAATGCGTAAACGTTGTAATGCGCGTGGTTTTTTGAGTAATTTTAGAATTTTAGTCACTTTTCACTAGGTACTGTCTGATACAGAAAAGTGTTAATTTCGACCGTTTATTTATTATTTTATATAATAGGTTATTTTTCCAACGTGTTTTACATATGTATATTATATATACATGAGTATTAAGTGTATATATTACACATATAAGCTTTAAGTAGTATATAGAAGTATCTAAATATGTGTGAAATAAAACAACAACTTTACTTCTATTTAAAATTGATCAAAATGACTTTTATACTTAGGTATTTTTATCTTAGGTGTTTTAGTTTTTATAAATATTTATTGCAAATAGTGTTTTCGTTTTTCTATTAGTTTTAAAGTTTTTAATGAATACATATCGCACACCTAGTTAAATACTCGCGCAACTCGAAATAATTCAAAAATGACTTATTATCATTACCGGAATCTGCGTTTAAAACTACATAATCTCCACAGACACCTGTAGAAATAGTTCCATAAATAAAATGATGATGGCACTATAACTTAGTATTGCGGACTAGCTTGGTCCACACCCCCGCCAACAACACTAACGCATTTCGAATTGCGACATGTTAGCCAAAGGGATAGGTGCTGTTAGTATACGTAAAGACCGGATTATTTTAAGTTGGGCGTGTATTCGTGATTAACCGCGTTTTGAATACGTAAATTATTTTAGTTAGTCTGGTCTTCGTGGTCGAACTTGTGATGAGCTAAGACCGATTCTTTGACTATTTTGACTTAGTGGAGTGTTTGTTTACAAATGTAAGTATTTTTATTTTACTAACTGAAAATGGTTTATTATTGTTGAAATTATTTTATAATATTTGAGTTAGTCGAGTATTGCTGGTTAAATGAAAATCGGCTATATTATTGTAACAATAGCTGCTACGGGTTGTTTGAATATAGGAATATTTTGTATTGTAGCTGTATTTGTCCCAGTGATTCAAAAAATATTATTAAGAAATGTCGACTTCGAGTTATGGGTATTTTTTGAGTTAGTGTAGTCTTCGTGACTAAATCAATTTAATGATTTATTTTTCAGAAGATGAAGGGTCATGGTCTACTTTTGCTAAAAAAAGGCTATGGCAGCTCGTTCAAATGAATTTGAGTGCAATGATGTAGAATTGGAGCCTCAAGAGTGCACACCATCGCCTTCAACGAGCACCACAGTGATAAAAAAGCCATATCAAATGAACCAAGCCAAGTGGGCAATGATAACGATGTTTTTTTTTATAAAACCTCTTACGAAGAGCCGATTTTTAAGAAAGCGTTTGTAAGAAATCTAAGACGAGCACAAAATCACGAATTTTCTCCAAATTTGAAACAAGCATATCTGTAAAAAATACCGTTGGGTGCTAATAAAAAGCGACACATTCAGAAATTAATTGATAAGAAAATTATTCCCCTGATGTACTTCGATTCTTATTACAAAAATGCACTTGCTGTAGAATAATTTTCCAGAACAGAGTATTAGTATTATTGTTGATCGTATTCTGTGATTTATTAGGTGTTATGATTACAAATTTGGGATATTTTATAACGTTCAACATAAAAGCCTGATTATAGATTTTAGATCTTGATTACTAACTGTTTTATAGATTAAGTACCAAAAACAAAGTCTGATTGTTGTTACGTATTTTTTGATAGACGTGCCAATTTAAGGTATCGTTTACAGTGAAAGCTCCTTATTCACGCTTCCTTCATTCGAGTTTTCACTATTCGCGGATTCAAATATTGCAACCCAATTCCTATATTCGCGGCTAAAGATTTCTTAATTCGCGAATCTAAACGGTATATCAGTACATACATATTAATAAAAAGCATTCTGTATCCTTTGTAAACGCGTCGGCCAAATAAAAACTAATAAAAAGTAAAGTAGACCTTTTTACAACAACACCTAAAGTATGTTGTTAAATACTATCGCCGTTGTATAATTGGTTTGGCTTTTCCTTTGACATAAGCCGCCTTCGCCGGTCGGTGTTTTTGGAATGTAAACAAATATAATATTTAAGTAAAGCAACCTTAGTACTCAATGCATAAAGTATATTGTTAAATGCTGCCACATATTAGACGTTCCATCTTTAAAATTAATCAATAGGGTCAAAAACTTCAATTAAATTGATTTTTCATATATATTTGTTTTGCATTTTGTGACCTAGGAACGCATATTATCCCATACAAATCACCATTCCATATTCACGGTTTCTGTATTCGCGGCATGTTTACGGAACGTATACCCTTATTCGCATAAGGAGCTTTTACTGTATTTAGTTTTAAGATGTTAAACAAATTACATTGTTTTATTTATTTTTATTAATGAATAAGAAATACTGTTTTTGTACTGATTTAAAAGATAATGAGCAATAATAGGTACTAGTTGAATTAGTAATAAGTGTTTTTGTATCATAGCAAAGTCTATAATTATCTTTGACCACAGACATTCCTTAAATATGTTGTTAAAAGGAATCCTGTATTTTTTTACATATCTATTTTGATACAATTAATGTTAAATGTATCTTTATATTTTAACAAACCTATTCGTAGGTTTATAGGATTTTTCTAGCGATTTTAAAAAGTTTTGTTTCTAGTTTTCTTTATTTCTTTGTGACCTAAATGAAGGTAATTTCTTTTTTAAGATATTTGTTTTATTATGATAATCGTACAGAAAATAAATTAAATATAATGTAGATACACTACTATTTTTGCTAATACTAGATAAATAAATACAAATTAATAGTGCACTAATTAAAAAAAAGCCATTAATATGAGCTTAATTCGATTTAGTAAAAATATTAAACAATGATTTTGTCATGAATACCAACCTAACTCAAAAAACTGAAATTATTAAGTGTTATCGTTATTTAATGGAAGACTATTATCACAATAAATATTTACGTAAAATTATGTACAAGAACATATAAGAAAGTTTTTAATATGCTAAATAGAAATGAAGTAAAACGTTTTTTTCGATTCCTGAAAAAAGTTATATTTTGAGTTGAGCTAGTCTTTATCTAGGTGTGCGATATATTCAATATTTATTACTTAAGGTGGAGCTCAACGTGCAGCTATCTCTCTCGCGCATTATAACATTTAACATTATGTTATAAGTTTGACGTTTGTTTGAAAGAGGATTTCATCGAGAATGTTCTTAGCTATTTCATCATAATTGGTTCAGCCGTTTTTTTTGTCGGGCGTTTTTAAATTTTCTAAACTTATACTTGTATATGCTTAAAAATGTTGTGCGCTGCTCCTTAATCAAAGAAATTTCATTACAAAATATGAGATCCGACCTTTGTTCCTATTTAGCCAACTGGTTCTGATTTGCAGAAAGTCGGCACACTACAACCCATTTATCATTGAAATGTGAAAAATCGATACTCAACGATTTTGGTCCACGTTCTTGATGCGCACTGCATAGGAATGGCATTCTTTGCCGCCTTTGCTGTTTCCTGAGGGCTATAATTGGATTGACAAGAATTTGAACTTTCAGAGATAAGTATACTAAATAGATTTCTTTTAAATTGTCAAGCTTCATTTTCGGCCAATTAACATCAATGAAATTAATGTTTTGCTAAACGATCTCGATATATTTCACGACAAATTTAACGCATTCAAGTTTAAGTTATTACTTTTTTTTACTGAACGCAATAGATTATAATATCACTGTTATATTATTTTATAGGTTTTAGTTTAAATTAATATAGTTTTAGTTTTAGTTAAAGAATGATGTAGACGCCTGTTAAAGGTATACATATCAGAACCTATATTAGAGATTACCTACTAAGTCAATGTAATATGTATACTGTTGGTGTTTCTAAAATAAATAAATAAATAAATAAACATCCAGCGAGCGATCAATCGTAGATGGATCTAATGTAAAAAAACAATTTCATCAAACATTTAAGAATATTTCAATCGCAACAGCTGTAATAATAAAAAAAAGTAATAACTCCATCACGTGTGTGAAACAGTTAATTAATCAGCACATTGTTATTCCGAAAAGTGTTATTAAGTCTTCAACAATAACCACATGGATTCGACACAAAGTTATTAAGCGACTAACAAAAGATCAAGGTTACAAAAAGATATAACTTTTTGCGTACATTCGTGACTGAAGTTGAGCATGAGAAAAAATCGCGTGTAATCTTAAATAACTAGGTTGAAAACGCGAAACAAACGCAGCCGAATGTAACTAGGACTTGTTATGTAAATAACTTTATAATAAACGCAAAAAGTTTCGTAATTTATTCGTATTTAATCTATTTATTAATTTGATCCTCACTTCCTGTTCTATAAAGCCCCTGTGCTGTATTTAAATACTTTTAGTAATTACTGGTTTCTTGCATTATTGATAAACGACAACAGAGAGACGTAAACACAGGAAACTGGACAGGCTAATCCCGTATAATTGACACTTTATTGGCAAATAAAAGTAAGTAAGTTCGTATAGACTGAGTGGCCAGCCCTATTGTCAGAGTTATTAAGCCGCCGAAAGGCCTCTGACTTGGCTTGACGATTGCTGAACAACCGTGGTGTTTCTATTGGCAAATAGAAACACCACGTCGAGTAAAGTCCATCCATGAATCAGACCTGACATAAATGCTTTTCAGATGGCTGCTGTGGCACAGTTTTAGTTACATGAACACTAAGATCTGCCTATAGCGCCATAACTATTAATTGTTATTAAATGGGTACGAACATAATTTGACAGCCGATCCGATCCAGTTTTGATCCATGAATTCTAATTCAGGGATCAAAATCGGAAATCGGATTACAGGAAAAACAAACTTAAATGAGAAGATACTGACATACAAAGAAACAGAACTCTAAACAGAGAGAAGAATAAAGGTAACAGAAGTAAGAAAAACAGAATATACAGAAAGAAACAAAGTAAATAGAGATAAAAGGAGAGAGAGAGACACAGAAAGAAAGGCAAAGAGAAGAGAAGTACAATGACAAACAGAAAGAGAAGAATAAAATAAAGGTAGATACACAAAGACAGTCATAGAAAAAAAAAGACGTTCAAAAAGTTGGAGAGAGTAAATGACAAGAACATAATATTGACAGACATTGAAATTAGACAAATACTCGTGATATAACTGAAGTAACAAAACCATAATGAGGTAATGAGCAGCTTATTTGTGACCTTGTCGCATTATAAAGTCAGGCATTCTACTCACCGGTTCCCATTAAGGTACCCAAGCACGCCTATGACCAGTACATCATGATACGGAACACTAAGCTTAGAATAAAATTACTGAACGTAGCCTCCAAGGCCATGCGGATATGCCGAAGCTAATATTAATTTGGTGTGTTACTAGCCTACAAATGTACGGAATAGAATTAAATAGTGACTACCTATTGTAAAGCTCAAGCTGGTACAACAAATGAGTTTTTTAAATCTTTATTATTAGTCTCGATGGCTAGTCATTTGATCATAGCTTACCTACCTGAGTGAGGTGTAATCGAAGATGATAAGTACGCCTTGCCTGGGTTCTCAAATAAAACTGGTGTCATTTTGTACTGAACCACATATTTTTAATTTGGAAATGATACAACTTTGCTAGTATATCGTGCAGTAGTAACTTTCCTGACCCGTAACATTATAACATTTTCGTAATAAACGTACGAGTAATATAGCCGTCAACAACGGAAAAGTCAGGGGGAGGTCTTTGCCCAGCCGTGGGACACTTCAGGCTGAAAACAACAAAAGGAAGCCTAGGAAAAAATCTGTATATAAGGGAAATCTATATTAAAACAGATGTTTTATATTCAAATTGTTAAAATGTTTTGATCGAAAACTTCCGAGAAACTTATAATTGGACACAAACATGTTTATCGAGCTTATTTATTATGTTACATACATAATATTTCGCAAAGAATCTCAAATGACCAAAACTCGAAAATAAAAAAACCTGTAGGTTAACAAAACAGACGTAGAAAATATAGATACTTTTTCTATACTATATAAATTCACACATTTTTAAGTATTTTTAAACTACTTCAAAGCAAGAACAAAAAAATGTTGTTTTGAAAAATGTATTTTTGAAATTGGGCTTTAAAACGATCTTATGGATTATTTGAAACTCGCTAACATAAATATTAGTGCCAAGTGCCACTCTAAAATTAAATAAATAGTTTTCGCGCTGCCTCAATAATTTTGGATACTTACCTAACGGCACCCCACATAACCATAAACGAAAAAAAAACATCCCCACTTTGAGCGGACGGACAGACCTAGACGGATATACAGACGGACATGGCAAAACTATAAATATAAATTCCTTGTTGACTACGATACCTTAAAAAAGAGATAGACCTAGAGAGAGATAGAGGTACCAAAGATGATAGACTCATTAAATATATTAAGATATACTGAGAAGTCATTAAGGTGGCTTAGTATTCATTCTAAGTCTGTGGATGTAAGACCGGCCTACAAAAACGGGAAGAAAGATTGCGCAATGGATGCGATAGTTGCTGTGGTAGACATTAATTCCGCGCAATATCGGTAAGTGTTACACGAACTTAGGGTATTTCGGATGTTTAGGCATTTGCCAAAAAAAAAGTAGAAACGTTTTACTTCTAATTTCTAAGGAAGTCAATAGATTCATCCACAAGAAATCGACTTGAGTCGATTAGGAAACCTTTATGCCAGTGCAATAAGATTGATTGTCTTGTGTCTTCGTCGAATGGCGTCACCCTAGTTTTTCTAACCCGCTCAAGCTGATAAAATATGTGGTCACTCCCTAATAACAAAAAAAGTGAAACAAATTATTATTCAGCTCTTATATACGTTTATAGGAGCTGAATAATAATTTGTTTCACAGTAGCTTCCAGTCTTTCTATTTAAAATATGTATACACAATTATTTATATCTACTAACATCTATACCATGTCTTCTATCTGTTTTAGTACACTAACGATGCCTAGAAAAATTCGCCTTCAACAGTAAAGTCGGTATTTGTTATACTTACTGTTATCCTCTTTACATGTATTTTGATTTTAGTATGAACAATAAAAAGTTAATTTATTTATCTACTTACCTACTTTTTTTTCTTTTTATACATTTTATATTTGTTAGCATACCTTAAACATTTATATATATAGGTATATACTATTATAAATTATACTAAAACTAATAAATAAATAATCTCCAATTCAAACAATCTCCAGTTTCAGGAAAAGTGCAATGATTAAAATTAAAAACTAAATGATTACTTAATTATTACTTTAGATGATTCATTGCCTAAGTTTTTCTGTTCAATACATTCAAATAAGAGCTTTCAATATGTGAGAGAGGTCTCATCGTACGTCTAAGCTGCGTCGTAGAAGGAACCTACAACTTTCGTCATATTGAGGTAAACTAGCACACGGTTCCATTAACGGAGGCTTGCAGCAATGTTTGCGATGCAATGAAAGGCATCCGCATTTAACCTGTTAATATACATATGTACGTATATTGTACGAGAGGTGTTACGATCGCATCCGTCGTGAACGTCGTGATCGATACTCGAGGAAACAGGAGGTTGCTTCATAGACAGTAAACAAGATTGTCCCACTTTCTGAATTGATTTTTGGGTTAGTTAAGTTCAGATTCATCCATGGTGGAAAGATTAGCCGATGGGATGGTTAACTAAGACATTTTAATAATGATTCGCAGAAATCCTTTTCTTCCCATCTCTTTATTAGCATGGTATCCACTGTTGAAGTTGTAGATGAATACCTAGAAAAACAATGCGACTACGCATACCATCTTTGCGAAAGTGGACTGGGCAGCGTTAAGGCACAGAACACATAGCGAAACACAGATATATATGTCTTTACGTCCAATATACATCAATTACTTGTAAACTTATGAAGTGAAAACTTCTTTAGGCGCGCTGGGCGCTGAGAACTTTATTTTATGTATATTTAATGAGACGAAGTTGTCACACTCGGCTATGTAACGTTCGTTCGGATAAAGTCGGCTCGATTCGACTGAGGGAGCAAGAGAGATATAGTCAACGCACCACTGCTATACTGTTATAATTTCATATTATTAACTTCGTCTTGATTAAGTGTGGTCTTTTTTAACCACGCACTTTTTTTTAAATCTAAGTGTTGACTTATGGCACTGAAATGTGATCACTAACTATGGGCCTTTTATGAAACTTCAAAGTCATGAACAATACTCGGAGGCTCTAAACCAAAGTGACATGAGTGATGTCATTGATATAGATAGAGATATGCTAAATCAAGATACGAATATGTACTATATATTGTATGGAAGTGTGACAAAGTCGGTATATACGAAAATAATTTCACTAGAGTCAATTTTGCAAATTATTTGGCGTGGTAGAAATAGAACTAACTCTAAGTATGCCAGTATACTTCTGTCTTTATATTGCTACCTTGCACAATTTTTGTAATTAGCAGACTTTTATTATTTTGGACATAGTATGCATCAAAATTTTCGCTTGCCATGTGACAGACTAAGATTGTTTCCTCTCAAAGAAGGAACTGTGGGATATATCGTCTAATTCCATATTAGAGGAGTTATCCAAGCAGGACTTACTCTACGAGGGCCGCACACGTACAAGCATAAGAATAACTCTGGTAAAAAAGGAGAGAATAAAACACTCTAGAAATCATCATACAACCATCCTATTTATGATTCACCATAAGTTGAATTTCATCTGTTTATTTTGTTTATTTATTCAATAGGTAATAGATTTGGGTTTGCCAAGAAGAAACTTATTTCCTCGATTTAAAGACACCCATATTATATATATATCTCGGGATATCCAGAAAATTCAAGAAGTATATTACACATTTTTGTAGTATGGGTGATAGAAGTGAGATTAAAGCGCTTCATTCGTGTTTTTGGAATATTCATACTCATATTTTTATTACCACCATGAATCAAATTTTTCGATTCATTGTGGTAATAAGCTTCTACTCGCTTCTAGCTCTATATTGCCCACACTAAAACTGTAACTTAAATCATATATTTCAAAACATTCCTTAAAAGTCCTAAGATAATTATATAAATAAAAATCCACCTCATATTTCCTAAACCCTTACTATACTATAATATGTATATTTCGGCCAACATCTATATTATCCAAACTAGTCACTAGAACGCCTTCCTATTGTCCGTGTAAGTATGTAAGTAAGGCAGCATCGCTGTGTTGGAGTATTATCTAATACTCTATCAGTGAAAGTGTGTATGTGTGCGCCGGTGACGTAAGAAAAGCCGGTGCGCGGGCGCAAGCTGTTCCACTCTCACTAGCCAGACGATCGAAACTGATATTCAAGTAACTTATGAACTAGGAAGTTTTAAATTAATATTTGTTAATTTCGCATTTTATAAGGAAATGCGTATGCAACATAGATTTTGAAACTCGTTGATGTCTTTTGACCGGCACTACGGCTCTGCCATAAACGTAGACTATACATTTTTTAGTAGAAAATTTGCATAAAATCAAAGTTAGTGGGCTCGGGTGTATAATATTAGCCTATTAGTTTACTTCACTGCCACCGTGCCACGGTACGCAGTATTAATATTCAATCGTAAATTATCATTATAAATAAATGTTTGAATTTTTATGTGAAGCTTAATAACGCTATTCGCCAGCTTGTATTCTCGATCTTGTTTGTACTTGGCTTTGATTAGTTTTAATATTTCATGCTTAATTTTTAAATATTATAATTAAATATTTATTAATTGCATCATATGTACATTACAAATATTTTATAATAAAACAGATATTATTTATTCGAAGTACCTACATATGGCCCTATAAGGGCATGGCAACAGGAAGTTCGGAGCATTCTATTTTCATATTAGCAAATGTATCCTTAAAAAAATCGTCTAGAGTGTAGTAACAATTGGCTTCTAAATATGTTTTTAGGTTATGTATAAAGCTATTTTCGGTATCTAGGTCTTTCAATTTATTAGGCAACTTGATAAATATTTTTACCGCCATCGAGTTAGGGCCAGAACTGTTCATTATTAGTGTTGATTTCGGTAAAACGAGCTTATGTCTGTATTGTGGTCTAATTTTTCGCGGATTGTCAGTTATTTTTTTAAATAAATGAAACCAATACCTAATATCTCATAGTATCTAGCATAGTGACCTCTTGAAGCCCAAAGTTCTGGATGATACAGAACTTTGGGAACTTTTGGCTTTGATGAGACTATAATGGGCAAACAAAACATAACGAAGCTTAACGTCAAGTAAATTGTAATCCAACAATTTAATTGTAATTGAGGAAATATATGTACAACGGTTTATATGTTCTCAAAACTTAAGTATAGCCTGCCTATACCGTGTTATTAATTTCAAAACATATTCCGGCATTAGGCCTACTTGACCTGTAATCTAGTTTAGAAAGAATAATATCAAGCAGGAAGGAAACAGGTATATTGCATTAGACAAGGCGTGCTTCCGCACGGAAGCGCTGCGACTCTCATGTCTCACGTGGAACGGAGACTGGGTCTGAGTTGTATCTATTAGGTATACTGGTGTTGCTAGTTTTAGGTTGAGTTGTACCTATTAGGTATACTGGTAGTGCTAGTTTTAGATATCATCTTGAGCAATTGCTCTCCGGTGCACATTATGTAGTAACAAACTTTGCAACTACTATTATTAAATTAGTCTAGTTAAAATGAATCTGTTTGTATGGAACAGATCACATTGAATGCACCTTGAGGAGTTCTTGGGAATTATGAAAAGTAAATACTTACCTTAATAATTATGGAACCAACTTGGGAGCTTTCTCTATACACCAAATCAGGAAACACTAAAATTGGTTCTCGAATGACGGAGTAATTCGTGTACATACATAAAAAATATATACGGTACGAATTGATAACCTCCTCCTTTTTCGAAGTCGGTTAAAAAACAGATTAACTACAACTTAATAATAACTTCACCAACTCGCCTGATGTTAAGCGACGATGTGGCCGAGGATGGAGCTTTTCGATCTATATCTATTCCTTGAAACTTCCAAGGTAGAGA
Organism: Lycia hirtaria; assembly: GCA_947563715.1. Taxonomy (NCBI): domain Eukaryota; kingdom Metazoa; phylum Arthropoda; class Insecta; order Lepidoptera; family Geometridae; genus Lycia; species Lycia hirtaria. The sequence continues at coordinate 22,637,366 of OX387375.1, read as the reverse complement.
TGGCGGCAAAGAATTCCAGTCCTGTGTAGTCGCCAATATTGCTAAGTACGGATTGTTGCCATTTCTATGAGAAATTATTGTTAATCTTCTTCTTTTTGAAGTCGGTAAAAATAATACATAGCACAGTATCCAATAAACACAAAATCTTAGTTACTTAGTTTTATTTATAGGTCACGTTCGTACATATACCTACTTCCTCCTTCCATCCAATGAGCCTGTCAATTTCTTGTGGTCATTTGGAAGGCGTAGATGGTGACTCCGCAGACTCCTGCGCACTGATGTGGCAAAGCACGCACCGTCGAATTGGAGTTGTCATGCTTCGGTGCTCAGCTATTTTCAGTTTACTAGTTTTTGTCTAAGGGAGATTGAGTACATACTTAGTTAAATAAACTTAGATTGTGATTACTTTTTACCGACTACATGAAAAAGATAATTATGATTTCAACCAAAATTTTAACTACTACAAAGACTTATAAAAATCTGCGATTAATAACCGTCCAGCTAGACGGTTAAAATCGTAGACACACGTGTAAGTGTTTAGGAGATTCAAAGTCAAAGTAAATTTATATGTATCTAACATGAGTAATATGCATTTGGTGTTATTTGTATCATTGTTATTTGTTTAGCTACATGTTATGCCTGTGACAGCTCACAAATCAGAGGCGCGCTGTCAACACTTAAATCTATATCATATGCAACTGTCAAATTCCAGTTCTTACCCACCGTTCACCTCCTGAGACCACCTGGGTGAATAATGTCTTAATACATTCACTAAATTATGAATTGAAGGAACGTCTGTTCCCTCTAATATCCTAAACTGCTGAATAATTTTGGAAAATGGGCAGTCAATTGACGCGTCTTCATAAATAATCCTCGTGTCATAGGAAATACGATGTAAAGAAGTAAGAAAAATATGATCTATCATATCGGACTCGCTAACATATAATTTCACAGTCAAAAAAAAATATTTAAATTTTAATTTGTATTTAAATTGTTTGTATTGTTTGATATAAAAAGAAGGGCTTATTAATGGGCACATTTCAAAATATTAGATACCTATAATATTAGATGTTCACTATAAACATTTACATATACATACTATTGAAAACTAAAACACAGTTTTAGTTTTGTTTGTTCTGTGTCTGGGTGTTTCTATGTATTATAAGTATATATTTACAAAAAAAGTATATATGTATTCTATCAGCCATCTAGTTCCATAGTACAAGCTTTGCTTAGTTTGGGCTAGATGGTGTTGTGTGAAATGTCCACAAATATTTATTTATTTATTATTTTATTTATTTTTATAAGTCATATTTTTCTATAAAAAAATTGTATCAGTCAAAAAAATACTAAAATAAGACGCTCACGGCTCATGCACATATAGCTAAAGTATCTGGGGTGTAAGAACGACAGATATAGTAGCTAAACCACACAGCTGTACTGTGTAAAGAAGGACTGAAAGGCTGAACCAACCGTGTTGAATATTAGATTTTTGGCCTTATTTTGCTTCACGACGACAATGAGTTTGATTAAAACATCTTTTCGGTAAAATTAAGACATATGGCCTTACCGAAAAACGTTACTTAACTTTAACCATTGCTTAACATATTTTGTCAACTTCTCGCTGATACGTAATAGCACCTGCTGAAAGAAGACACAGAATTTAAGACGATGGTTAAAGTTATGTAACGTTTTTCGGTAAGGCCCAATGTGTTTAACTAAAACTTTTCGGGAAAAATAAAATTATTAAAAAATTACAAAGGAAGGTTGCAATTTGTCATAAGTAAAACTCGTATTTTTCTGTACAACTAGGTAAAACTTAAAAAAATTAAAATGTTAAAAACTTAAAATTTATACATACATGTATAGGTACATATAATCACGCCTACTTTCCCTTCCGGGGTAGGCAGAGCATCAAAGACCAACAGGCCGTTTGAAGCCATATTTGACCGTTGTTGGAGGGTTAGATGGAAGGGGGAGGGGTATTACAGGGTTAGAAGGGAATAGAGGGAAAGATGTAATATGGGCTTGCAGTGATATGGGGTCAGCCCATCGCCTACGTAAAACGCCAATTTTTTTTAACTGTATATAAATTTGTAGAAACTTAAAATTTATAACCCAAGTGATACATTATGCACGTCAAAATATTATCGTTCTACGGAAGTCCCGAAGCACAGTCCTCTATCCATCATCCACGGATTTAAGCGTGTTTGTGAAGCAGTGATAAAATGTACTGCGACACCCACGGCGCGGCCGACAGCGTTATCGTATGTCGCGACTCCGTAATTCCGTATTTTGTGGTTAAAAATAATGTAAATTATTACAATAATGGCTACTTTAAACAACATAAGATGACGTAATCTATGCCATATATGTCCTTACTTATTTGAAAGAATTACGGAGCTTTTTGTCGTCAGTACATCGCATATTGTATACAATCATATCTAGCTAGAAATCAGAGTACTTACAGTCAAACTAAGAAACTATCCACACACCAGTGTCCAGGACGTCCAAGACGTCTAATGCTACCTAAAATAAGTTAAAAAATATGAATTATCAAAATCAAGGGAAAATTTCGTGTAAACACACAAAACAAAGCAAGTCCAGTCGAATCGACAATTTAAGAACCTTTTTAAAGTGGTTGAAAAAGGGACGCATTCAACGTCAATCACGTGAATACTCTGAATTATTAACAAAATGTCATATTAAGCTGCGCACCCGCATGTTTTCCTGCAAGCTTTCATTATCGACCTATGATGGAAATGTCACGCGTTCACTGGCACTCGTGATGACCTCACGTCCTGGCATTTAAGTAGGTGTCTCACTGTTTGTTTTACCTATAAAATGAATGGCTGTACACTACAACTACTATGTATTTACGAAGGCTGCATAGGTCCTCAAAAATAGCAGGCAGGTCGTTGCATGAAGAACGTAATATCGATCATAATGTCATAGATTTATTGACTAAATACCTTCGAATTTCCTACGTGTAGTTACGATGAGTCTTCTCTGGTTAGGTACTATAAGAACAACGCACTCACAGTAGATTATTTTTTATATTTACAATGAAAGTGCTAAGTAGTTATTTTTAAAAATCTAATATTATTTTATCTGCTGTAGGTACATACCTACTTAGTATAGCATAGTAAAGTTCTTGTGCTAAATTTTATATCTTATTCAATTTTTTTGAATGAATGATGTTTTTCGTAACATTTGGATCTAATATCAGCAGATATCTATCTCACGATCTGGTCTGTCGAACCATTACTGTATGGATCGAACCTTCAAAATTGTTTACTGTGACGTCACTACTCACTACGTAGGCACCGTCAAAGTATCAGCTATGTTCAGTCCACTGTTCTACACACGAAAAGATCTAGTTCACTCTGGCCGATTTTGAAGGTTCGCTTCATGTTCGCTCAGAACCGATCCGGTCTTGTATTTGTATTATTTTATAAGTAGCTTGATCTCGAGCAAATAGACAAATGGACAATGACTCTACAATATGGACGCTCGGTTGACTTTGTTAGTCATCATTGAAAATCGAATTTCCAACAAAGGCTGCCGAGATTATATTTCTGCCTGAGGTAGGGCGCAATTGAAGTCAAGGATTTTGCCATTGAATGTGCTTTGTAATTTATGGGTGGAAACCGAAAGTTGTCATGGGTTGAATGCCGCTAATTAATCAGTGCACCTATTCATTGATATATCTGTTCTTAACGCGAACGGAATTCCTTGTAATGTCGATATAGGTACGGTAGGTACCTATATCGACATTACAAGGAATTCCGTTAAAAATTATACATACATGTATAGGTACATATAATCACGCCTACTTTTCCTTCCGGGGTAGACAGAGCATCAAAGACCAACAGGCCGTTTGAAGCCATATTTGACCGTTGTTGGAGGGTTAGATGGAAGGGGGAGGGGTATTACAGGGTTAGAAGGGAATAGAGGGAAAGATGTAAGCCTTGCAGTGATAGGGGGTCAGCCCATCGCCTACATGTTCTTAACGCGAACGGAATTCCTTGTAATGTCGATATAGGTACCTACCAGGTGTACCTATATAGGTGCTACCTATCAGGTATAGTTTTAAATATTACCTGCGCTTAAAACTAGACAAACGCAGATATTTCATTATATATTTCATTATATATTGTTATTTTATTATTTTTATTATAGTCAGAATGGCTGCGCCCCGCTTTTTCACTCTCATGGTGGTGAAAGACCGTGATAACGATGATGATAAAACGTAGCCTATGTTCATCTCCAGATCTTAGCTGTCTTTATTCCAAATATCATAACAATCAATTCAGCCGTTTGATCGTCAAAAAGTAACAAACAATTAGTAAGACAAAGTAGCCTTCGCTTATAATATAATATCGTTCGCCCCTTTGTTTCACCCGCGTATAGTGATTAAAACGGTGATGATGATTATTATGATGAAAAGTAGCAAATGCCGTCTACAGATGTTTGTGGTCTGCACTCTGCAGGTTCACCGCCTTCTATCTCAACTCGAGAAAAGTACAAAACATACCTTACAGAGTTATTTTATTTTTAACCCCCGACCCAAAAAGAGGGGTGTTATGAGTTTGACGTGTGTGTCTGTGTTTTGTCTGTTGCACCGTAGCTCTCAAACAGATGGATCGATTTTGTTTTTTTTTTGTTTATAAGTTTCAGTGAGAGTGTTCTTAACTATGTGTTATCAAAATCGGTTCAGCCGTTATTTTTTGTCGAAGATTTTTGAGTTTTCTAAACTTATAGTTGTTTAATATTAAGATACATATAGAACGTTCGATTCGCAAATAAACACTATCGTTTATTTCCAACTATTCGACGCAAAGAGTGACCAACATGCTGATACCTCTCTTGATAAACGTGACAGTGCCACGGCATGCTGGGTACACTGCCAAGTGGGTTAGAACATTGATTCGACCCTCATGTGGAATAGTTAAGGTCGGTAGTTAATAGTCTGTAGTTTGCTTTATTATTTTGTAGTAATTAAAAAAAACTCAAAAACATGACCAACGGCTTAACGAGTTGATGTTGTTCGTTGATCCGTCAAAACTTGGAATTTTATGGATGAATGGGTTTTGATCTTCCTGTCATTACTTACGATGAAAAACTAACTCAGCGGATCAGCATTGCTGTTTAACGAGGTAATGTCGCCAGCATTTTGAATACTTTGCACGCGGTTTGTACCCGAGTTCTGTTTTTTTATTTGTTTATAATATCTCACCTAACCATCGTCGTCATTTTCAGCCCATTATTATATCACTGTTCTGGAAAGTCAACAAAGTCAACCTGTTTTCTTCGGCATTTCGATTGCAATGTCTGCGACATGCATCATTAATTCATCGAATCTTCTGATGCGTTGTGCTGCGAGCAAGAAAGACAGCATGAGGACGACCACAGCTTTTGAGACACATTCGGTCACAGAATGAATTAGTAAGCATGGTAACCTTTTTATCTAAATGGAATTTTTGTATTACATCGATTTTATGTTTAGGTATGTATGTGTATTGTGTATGTAAGAAGACTAGCCACAATTTGGACAGATGACCTTATACAAGTGGCGGGAAGATGCTGGAAGCAAGCCGCATCCAATCGGTCTTATTGGAAATCCATGGTTCCCCTATGTCCAGCAGTGGACTTCTTATGGCTGAGATGATAATGTATATGTATTGGTAGTTTCTCGTTTATATAAATTTAACAATGAGTTTCCATCACGTGGACATAAAGTCTAAAACAAAATTCACAAATAGGTATATAGATACTTTCTTAATTGCTCTAAGCTTTAATCTACCTTTTTTCTAATGCCGAGGTTATGAAGAGTACATTTTCATTTTTCATTACATATGATCAGGATGAACTAAACATTGGAACTTGCCAGATGGCAAATAGTAAACCTTAGAATTGGAACTATTTTTAGACATCCCGATCACTGTTAAATTATTACCAATCGAACCAACTATTTTATCAGTTTTTTTTAAATTTTATTTAAATCAACAAAAGTTTTAACTCATCCATTATTTCTAGGTTAAAGGTTGTTTCTAAAAAGTAATTCTTTTTTTTTTTTTTTTTTTCAAAGTAATTCTTATTTATATTGGTCGCTGCTACTATCTTAAACTTAATAAATAATCATAGGGTTGATTATGATGATTTGATTGTAAAAATGGCATGACTACCATAAAAAACCTACGATTTGTAAAGTCCAAAACTCACGTGGTTGTGGGAAACCCCATCTCGATTTTATAAACAAAATTGTCATTATGCAACGCATAACACTGACGCAACGCTTGTTTTCGTGGATCGTGGTAAGTGTGCCACAAGCATTACTTTTCTCACTACCTATTACTTATTCTGTATTCTAGTAACACGAAGAGTATCTGTGACAGTTCTCAGTAACTGGGAAAGTATCTGTGGTTCTCGGTAACTGGTAGGGGATTACTGTGTGCTCTCATTAACTATGCAAGTATCTGTGGGCCCCGGTCAGCTGGTGTCCCACTAGCGGAATGACATAACGAGCTTCCGCTAGTGAAAGGTACTTCACTTTATGTCACAGTGGAGCTTGCACTCGTTATTCGTGTCGAAATTTTATACTTATCTCATGTGGGTCACCCAATTTGTGTAAATTTAATATTGCAGCTTATGAGACGTTGGTTGTATGAGAGAATGTCTGTTACATGATACTAAAAAAATAATTGAACCGTTGGCACGAAAAGAAGAAGATGATACTAAACCGTTCTTAGTACTATTGATAGTTAATATGGAACCATTAATAGGCTTGTGTCAACGAATACCCTAATACTAGATGGTGTAAGTGTCATTAATTATTGGGTGGTAATTAATTAATCGATAAAAAAGCATTGTTATCTATAAAACTATGATTTCTCGAAACGTAGATAACTAGATTAATGAACTGAGAGTCTAAATCAATGTTTATGCGCTTAAATATTCCAGACACGAGATGGATAGACGACCTCATACAAATGGTAGGAAGACACTGGATTCAAGCCGCTTCTATGGGGACTTTTTGGAAATCCATAGGGAAGGCTTATATTCAGTTTTGCCCGGTAGTGGGCTTCATAAGGCTGGGGTGATGATAATGTTTAAATATTACTAAAAAGAAGCAATAGGAATTACCACACTTATTTATGGATTCTAAAGTTCTGCAATTTTTATTTTTATTTTTCAGTATCGGCCAGCTTTCATTTGAGCTATTATTTTCAAAATGACCTTAAAGCTAAAAAATAAAGAAAGAGTCTTAAAACTGTGATAATTATTCTCTTGTTGCAAGATATTTCATTTACTGAAAGCTTAGACTTAGACTCTTTTAAGTATTACTAGATAGGACTACAAAATTAGCAACGTTATTGTGTCCAATGCGTTGTTAATATCAAACTAAATGTGCTTATTAGAATTTGACGACAAAGAGCAAAATGTGTGTCATTATCATTAGTCAATCGGCCACTATATTAGACATTTAGCAAAAAGCGCCTATCTCACATTGAAATACGTGTGAAGTATGTTCGTCTATTAGCCTAATATGTAAATCAATATTTCTCACAATGTGTTGCTAGTTTGACTGCGTAACCTTTCGGCCGTGTCGTCATCTTGTGTCAACTTGTAAAGTTTTAGAGGTCAGTGGGCGTAACTAGTATTTAGCCGATTCGTATTTCAAACTTGTCTATTATTTCTGTTCAATTGTTATAGATGGTTTGTATTAATGAACTTGTTTGTAAAGGAAGAAATCATTATATAATCGATACAACAATAGACATTTTAACACTATTATTATTAACGGGATATTTACCATGGTTCGCGTTAATTTTGAGCTCCCGATATACTTACAAAAACAACGCGAGCCACGGTAAATATCCCGTTAATAATAATAGTGTATTAATGAATGACCGTGATAGTTTAAAAAAATGTTTTAATAGACATTTTATGTACAATAATATACTGGTCAACATTAACTAAGAAACTTATCAAAGCTTGTACTATGGGTACTTGTATATTAATTTATACCTCAATCCCCCCCCCCTACCCCTTAATTCATCCCTGTTGTAAAAATATAATAACAGTATTAGTTCCTGTCTATTAATTAAACTAAATGTTGTTATTTAACGCCTCTAACACGAATACTGTGGGTATTTTATAGAATAATTTAAACCTAATTTGACAACCTTAATTCAGCCCTGCCGTAAGAATATTATACGATGTTTGCGATTATTCATTTGAATACTCAAATACTACATTTTACGCCCGTGGCATTAAAATCGTGGTACTTTCATGTAACATTTTAATCCTCTGTTGACCTCCTTAATTCATCCCTATCACAAACAAATATTATAATTGTATTTTTTTTATTTAAGTATTTATTTAAATCTATTAAGTAACCCAAATACCAAATTTGATGCCCCTAACATCAAAACTCAGGGACTTTCAGTCATTCGTTTACCCCCCAATTTTACCCCTTAATCCAGCCGTTTCGCAAAAGCTGACCTATTTACTCTTTAAGTAACATACATGCCAAATTTCAGAACCGTAGCTTATGTGGTTTTTGAGATTTAGGGATGAGCAACGCAATACTTGTAATGTTGAGTGTTGTAATTTAATGCTATATCCCAGGGGAACTATAAAATTTTTCGGGATAAAAAGTATGCAAGATCCTTCTACATAGTATAAAAATTTGGCACTCTTGCCAAATTTCGTCCAAATCCGTCCAGTAGTTTCGGCGTCCATCGGACACACCGTACAGACAGACAGACAGACAGACAAAAATTTACAAAATTGCTGTTTTGGCTTCTGTATCGATAGTAAAGTATCCTCCAATCAAAACTTTTGAAAAATATTTAATGTACAGAATTTGATCCGTTACAGTCTATTTATATGTATAGATATAGATAGATATACGTTACTTTAGACATAATTACATAGTAATAGTTTAAGGTTTAGTATCCTTAAATTACATAACAGTTACATGCTGTATAAAACCTTTTTATGGATATGTACACAATTCTTGCTTGAGATCTTTCATGTTCGCTAATCGCTTAGACGAAGGTTTCCCATTAGCATGAAGCAATAAATTAATTTATACTCTATTGTATAGCAACTAAATATTTTTCAAATGTCAAAAGACTTAGCGATATCAGTTATATTGTTGGAGTGTGACTTGCGACTTGGCAGCAAAAACTTTACGGCTCTACCTCAAGTATAGATAAAACAAGTCTTGAGATTAGATGTTGCCTTACTACTTATAATTAAGCTAGCTTTAGCCCACCCACAGATGGATATATTTTCTTATACCGTATTTAATTTTGATCTTAGGCTTATTGTTGATATTTACTGCCAACTTATCCTGCGGCCCTAACCCAAAACCGTATCTATTGTACATGTCTTTATTTACTTTCTATATTATACCATTACTATTACCATTTCTATAAAATAATTAGGTAAGTATAATAGAATTATAAAAGCGAAAATAATGTTGTGTCTTTCTCTTGGTCTGCCTTTTTGTTACCTCTTTAAGATCAAACGGCTGAACCGATGGTTATGTTTGGTACAGATATAGTTGAGAACCTGGCAACAGACATAGGTTATAATTTCATCATCATCATCAATATTTTCATCACTATACAAGTGAAGTCGCGGTGCATAACTAGATATTCGCTTACACACTGGACAAAATATTACCAACCTTTGGCAGTTGGCTAAAAAAGTAAAGACTTATCAAAAGGATGGACCAACAAAACCGATGTCCTCGCTCTTATTAGCCTAACAAGGTCACATTTTGTAGTGGAAACGTAGGCATCTACGATGATATCAGCAAAAGCTCTGTGACGTACATTCAGATGCAGATTGTCTGAAATTTGGTGACCTTATTTTATGTGGGTTACAAAATCAGTTTGGAACGGGAGTAGGCACTATCTGCGATTCACAGAATTCGAGGCCCTACTTTTGTTGCGCTATGACTTCATCTGTAGTACATAAAAATACCAATTTTATGATTGTTCAGTATTGGCGGTAAGAATATAAGAAAAATATACAATAGACATATTTTTATATATTTCTAGGTGTCATGTAACCTTCTTAATTATTAACAAGTTTTACTAAGGGGGGAAATATTGAAATTGAGGGAAAAGAAACTGCTGACACATTCAATTGGTTTATTGCCCTTCGACGTAATGTATGAAATTGACTGGCCTCGTAGCTCAGTTGGTAGTAATGTCTACCTGCTGAGCTGTAGGTCGTGGGTTCGATTCGATCCCCACCCAGGGCAAACATTTATGTGATGAGCATGGATGTTTGTCCTGTATTAACGCAAATAAATTTACTTTGACTTTTGTGTCTGAGTGTTTCTATGTATCTTAAGTGTGTACTTACAAAAAAAATATTATGTATGTATTCTATTAGCCCTCTAGTTTCCATTCTACAAGCTCTGCTTAGTTTGGACTAGAGGGTGTTGTGTGAAATGTCCACCAATATTTATTTATATATTTATAGATATTTTCACGATTTCGGGTTTAATCATAAAGATCCTCTAGTAAAATTCACGAATATTATTAATATAAGAAATACTCGTTTCATATTTTTCCACGACGACATATAAATTTTATATGTCGAAAATCATGTTGCAACTCAATAACGAAAATCCAGTCATATTAAAAGTGATGTTGAATTGATAGGATATGTGACTTCTATAACCAGTGTTACAACTCCCTTGTAATTACAAAAGATCGTAAGTATTTACAAGAGAAAATGGGCCACTTGACCCATCTTAGCCATAGCTATTGGAAAAAATAGATTTTTTTTACACGAAATCGATTTGCGTTTGCCCACCAACTCGCCTAAGGGCAAAACAGTGATCGGGAACAATTTATTTAATCCATTCTTGTTAAGATTGTAGTTATCATCAGGCTGGCAAGACGGGAGTCCTATTTTGGAAATAAACCGTTGGTCGTCAAAACAAATGCTAAGTTAGTCTCATCTCATCCAAGAGGCTGCTTATTTTAATTGACATGTTATCCTACAAGGTTGAACACCAATCACGGTCCTAGTAACTTGTCAAGAACGAAATAGTGTTAACATTTAACAAGCAGTTGCTGAAACATGGAAACATTGCCAGTGTCGCAATACCGAGCTACATTCAGTAACTATTTAGTCAAACTGGTCACCAATCTGAGCTAACTGGTCGCTTGAAAAGTGGTAGTTGTACCAGTAATTCAGAACCGGAACTATAAATTAAACTGGAATGTGACACGTTTTAGTGGGTACTGGTTTTAGGCTCGACTAACAAAATCGTACAGCCTACTAGCCTATTAAGAGCACAGTAAGAAGCCAATTAGGGGATTCTGGGTTCGGGGTGGTTGGAGGTGGAACAGTGATCGACCAGCAAAACGAGTTCGATGTAGGTTAATGAATACGCAATTTGAGTAAGTGAAAGAAGTTGAGTTGGTACAGCTATTGTTGTTCCACAGAATACTATGTGCTATCTACAGACAGTATATAATATTAACTAAATAGCATGATAGCTGGCCCGTGGAGTAAATGTGCAATTTAAATTTAGAACTTCTGAGGATTTCGCTGTGTTCAAATGTGGAAATCTCTGAGCTGACTATTCTGTGGAAAGCCCACATAGTCCAGCAGCACCACAGGATATTTCAAAAATTTCGTTCTTGTCAACAAAACAAGACTTGACTAGCAAAATATGCAGAATAGGTAGGTATAACCTAAAACTTAAAATAGGTAGGTAGGTAACCTATGTAGTATTTAGCAATACTTACGAGAACATGTATTTCTAGTTAAACCTGGGATCATAATAGGATTTAAAGAGAGCTCAAAACATTTTGGTTCTATACGCAACGTTTGTTTTTTTTTTAAATTAATTGTACTCGTAGGTATCTATTTGTTAAATTGTTGACATAAAATTATTGTATGTTGTTTGACACTTTTGAATCATTAAATAAATTATTCCCGATTATATAAATATCTACGAAAATTATTACTTATAAATCTTTCATGTTTGCCATTTTTTTAATTATTTGTCTTTTCTTGTTTATTTTCTAAATGTCGGTCAAAATAGATAAATAAATAAAAAATATTATCACGCTATGTCATAGCGAATAACCTATCAGATTTTTCAAAAGTTAAATAATAAACAAAATTTTCGCGTGTGATTGAAACGAGTCACTCGATTACCAACTCTCTAAATGTAGCGGATTTTGGAAGTAACTGGCGTAATATGGTTTAGCCTTGATTTTTGGTGTACCACCGTACTAATATTTCGAATGGTCAATCCAGCTTCTCGTGAAAAGGTACTGATGCAAAGAGAACCTCTCCTTTCGTAACTCTACGTTACTTTAGCAATAAGTAGTCTAATTTTTCTTACAAAGTATTACTACACTTTTGGTGTATTACCTTCGAGCTAACATTCGTGATGGCCGATCCAGCTACATATAAAAAGGTATTGTTGAAAAGATAACATTTCGTAGTTCTGCGTTACTTTTATTAGTTTTTAGGGTTCCGTACCTCAAAAAGAAAAAGACAGAACCCTTATAGGATCACTATGTTGTACGTCTGTCCGTCTATCCGGGTGTCAAGACCTTTATCTCGGGAACGCGTGAAGGTATCGAGTTGAAATTAAAACCATATGCAAATCCATAGTATCTTGCTGCAGGAAGATAAATAAAAATTCTCAGTTTTTGTAAAAAAAAGTTATAGCCGAATATGTCGTAAAAACGCAGATTTGTACACTCACAAGGGTATCAAAACCTATGGGGTTGACCTAAAACTATGAAATTTGGCAAGAAGCATTGTGTTAGAGTACACATATAGGAAAAAATCCGAAAACTGGACATTTTTAATTAAATCACAAAAAAATAGTGTCTCTATGCAAGGAATGAGGGCCCAAATTTTAAAGTGAATTAACCGTATCATGTGGGATATCATATGAAAGAGCCTCATTAGCATAAGCTAAAACAGGTTTTTAACACATTCTTCGCCCCTTGCAGACCCTTCACTTCAGCTGGGAACCAAAACTTTTTAGGCGAATTTTGATTAAGTACAGATTGGCCGCGCAAAGCAACGTTGACTGCCTCAAACGCCGGCGGTTTACTGACTACTACAAAATGAACGGGACGCTCGCTCGGATCCGAGTGGGAGGCGCCGCTACTATAGCCCTGCCCCACTCGGATCCGAGTGGTAAGCAAGGAATGTGTATATTTTTACGATGTATATTTTTCGGTTTATGAAGGATAATATAAAAAAATATATGATTTCCCCCTTTTATTTAGTTTGTACGGAACCCTCGGTGGGCGAGTCTGACTCGCACTTGTCCGGTTTTATTTTTGACTAGATTACTTTTTTACCCTAAGACACGACTCAAGTCTCTTTAAGATTAGAGTGAATAAATATTACTCTTTATGCTTCATCTTCGACCATGCCTTCGCTTTACAATAGACGAGTTGTTATTAAAATGCAGACTTAACTTATTCATATTAAACAAAAAAACCGTAACTAATTTTCATTAGCATTAAGTAGTATGATCCTAAGAGTAGTATATTACAACATTTGTCGTAATTTACGACAGAGTTAAATAAAGAAAGAACCGCTGCGTGTTGAGTACACGAGTTAACGCTACCGCGAGTGGCGTAACTCTTAGGTCACAACTTATCAAGCCGGAATTCCGTTCTATACTAAAGTAATACTCGGTTACGTGCTGATACTAAATTGAAAATTGCATTATTGTGATAAAACTAACTAATATACTAATTTTATAAGGTGTTACGACTTCATTCGTGTTAACCTAAAAATCTGATTATGTAACTGGGAACGGACAATTTGAGAACCTTCTCCTTCTTTGAAGTCGGTCAAAAAGTGTCCTAGATTGCTATAAGTACAAAACCAAGTTTACCAGACTATTAATGTGGTTTTATGATGCAGATACAAAGAACCCGCCAAACATAATCTAGGACCAAAAGTTTAATTATCCATGGTCTGTCAGTCATTTCGTTCAAAACAAAGCCCTTGTATATGTAAAGATTTTATTTAAATTTACCAAGAAGTTTCATCAAGCAGAGACAGAGGGCACTATACAAACAAAAAGACTGACAAAAAAATTAAAATTGCTATTTTGGCTTGTGAATCAATCCTAATTCCTATTTTCCCTTCAGTATAAAAACATACATAAATATTGCTACATACGTTGCTATCATCGCTTCAATACGTTTTTTTTTTTCAGTTATTTTGTTACAAAAACCAAAGTACTGGACCGATTTTGGTAAAATGTATATGGAACCACCACTGAGGTATTACCTACCAAACAAAAAAGAGTAATCAAAAACAATTCATAATTGGCGGAGTGCTAGTACTATTACTGTGTGACAAAAAAAAACATTACAGTCGAATTGAGAACCTCCTTTTTTTTGACTGGCCTTGTGGCTCAGTTGGTAGTATGTCTGCCTGCTGAGCTTGTAGGTCGTGGGTTCGATCCCCACCCAGGGCAAACATTTGTGTGATGAGCATGGATGTTTGTTCTGTGTCTGGGTGTTTCTATGTATCATAAGTATTATATATTTACAAAAAAAGTATATACTTATGTATTCTATCAGTCATCTAGTCCCCTAGTAGGCCCTAGGCCGATTATTACTTACTAAAAAATTGTATACTTTTTTTTTCAGCCCTGTTTATACAAACTGTCCCACTGCTGGGCGCGGGCCATCTTCTCATTGTGAGAAGGGTTAGGCCATAGTCTGCAACGCTGGCCAAGTGCGGGTTGGCAGACTTCACACATCTTCAAGATCATTGAGAACTCTCAGACATGTAGGTTTCCTCACGATGTTTTCCTTCACCGTTTGAAGTTGCCGGCAATCAAAAATACGCACATAACTTCGAAAAGACAGAGGTAGGTGCCTTGGGATTCGAACCCAGGACCTGCGGATCGCATCAGACGGTCTCCCGACTAGGCTGCCGAAGACTTACTAGGCTGCCGAAAACTTACTAGGCTGCCGAAAACTTGTATACTTAATAGAAGTTTTATAGAACAAAGTTTAAATTATTATTATGCTTTCTATGAATTTCCATTATTAATAGGCATCCTACCAGACCAGGATAATTCCTCTTTCCTATGTCGCTAGCGTCTTATCCATCACTATTTAAGTAGTCAAGTAGAAATACGTTCTAGCTTGGATACAACATTACATTCAAAACGACACACGATATGCTTGCGAATAATTTCATACATTTTCCAACCATCTGTAACGTTATATTGATAGAAGTTGTCACATTGTTTAGACATTGATCTTTCAATAGGACCAAATTGAGAACAATCAAGAGCGGGCCTAAAATATCAACTCACATTACCTACGAAAGACTCTCTTAATAAAGACCAGTTTAGTCACCACTTAGGAATCGTTTAAGACAGCTTTTCAGGGTTCCGTACCCAAAAAGCCAAAAAAAGGAGCCCTTATAGAATCACATTGCTATCTGCTTGTCTATTAACACATATTCTTTTTCAAAACGTGTGCAGGCATCAGTTTGAATATGATATCTAATACTTAGATCTACGGTTTCATGTAGTTCTAATAAAATAAATTTTTTAAATCAATGCTATAAAAAAACTACCATTTATGCCTTTTATTTTGACACTAATTTAGGAAATATCAATAAAATATTAATAAAAAAAATAATTTAAAAACAAGCTTTTATTTAAATGCTTAGAGCATTTACGTTTACGTATTACATGTACATTTACAACGAAGAAAATAATTTTTATATTGATATAAATAAAAGCTTGTCGCGAGAACACAAACATATTTTTTTTTTCTTCAAACTTTAATTCTATGCAAATGATAAGAACGCGTCTAAGTTGGAATTAAATATTACTGTAGTAGATAGGTACGATGTTGTTTGAAATCTCGCGACAAGCTTTTATTAATATCAATATAAAATTTATTTTCTTCGTTTTAGAGCATTTAAATAAAAGCTTGTTTTTAAATATATTTTTTTAATTAATATTTTATTTACTAGACTAAAAAAAGAGTGCTTGTCAAGACTATTCAAACGAGTCCAAAGTCGACGGTTTTATCTTGTTTAGTTTAGGAGTTCCTATGGCCACGTTCCGACGCCATCTTGAGACCCTGGCTGTCATGTAGCACAAGGGTGCTTGTCAAGACTATTCAAACGAGACCAAACTCGACGGTCTTATCTCGTTTAGTTTAGGAGTTCCGATAGCCACCTTCCGACGCCATCTTGAGAGCAGCTTCATGGTACCATATTATTGCATTGTCACCGAAGTTACGTAAGTAAACTAAATTTCAACCTAATCTAACGTCAGGAAGTGGTTCTAATGATTTGTCCCATAGTAACATACTAACAGGGCAAGTTAGAAGCTTTTAAAATATGCCACACGGTTCATAGTCAATGCGAAATACAACTGACCTAAATAGAATTATAAGTACACCAAATTTGTCAACATGTCAACGTACAAGTAAAGATAAAATCCAGTACCTTGTTAAGTATATTCACAAGTTTTTTTTTAATTATTAGAAACTAACACTTTCTAATATATTGAATTTTGTAAATGAGCGAACATTTTTTTCAGCTAAAAAGTTGTTTGTATTTAAATCTAAGTTAGATTAATCCTTTCATAAGAACAGCAATGTTTGGTGCTTACATAGATTACGAACCTTGCTTATTAGTACATATTATACTTTCGCTGGACGTATGGAAGTCTCGGTGTACGATTCTAACTCGCACTTAGCCGCTTTATTTACTCTACAATGTTCATAAATGGAGTTTCCTTGGACAAATACATCTCTCGAGTCCATTGTCACCGCGTCAGTTGGGATGTGTGAAAACATCCATACCTGGGTTTTAGCTTTTTAAATTCTGGTCATGTTCGTCTCAAATTTTTCGAAGTGGTCGTTGAAACCCGTTTACAACAATGGCTACCGGTTTTGTTGAGATGTGATGAGACAACACATCGCTTCATTGGGTACACGAGTAGGTATGTGTTTTAAGATTCTCGAGGTCTAAAGCCTCGATGACACTGGGCTAGTTTACAAACTACAAGCCAGCGAGTTCGCGAGCAGCTTGTGAACTCGCTCCGTGTCATTGCGCTTTTTTACAATCTGCTTTTGATTGTGTCATCGACACTCGCTACTCGCTCACTCGCTAGCTTTTTAACTCGCCGACTAGCAGCTCTTAAGCTAGCCCAGTGTCATCGAGGCTTAACCGGGAGTACTTTGTGATTATGTTTTTGATGGTCATTTTCCGACATGAGAATATTATAATAGAGATAGTTGGGAGAGATATTTACTTGCCAGGTTTATCTAAATTTTCTGAATCAGCATGTTTTTTATACGAGGGTCTAAATGTCAATGTCAGGGCAAGGATGATGATGATAATTTACTCCATGCTCAGGGTAACAAAAACGGTACGTCGCCACAGAGGATTTCAGTCTAACACTTATTTTAATGAAACTAATAATTTCCAGATTTCAGCACATAATTACAATACTGAAATACCTCTTAATTTAAAACAACTTTTAACAGATATAACTTTATCGCGTACTTATATTTTACATATAATTTTACACCGCAGCTTGTGACTAATTAAATATGCAACCACTTATGGATGCGTGCAGCTATCTCTCTCACGCATCACAACCTTTTTAAAACATATAAAATCAATAAGTAGGGACATTAGAAAAGTGAGAAATGAATTTGTTTATTTTGAGAGGAGAAATATAAAAAAAAAGCGTAACTTTGATATCTTTTAAATTGGCTGCGGAGTAGGAAAATATATGTTTTTCACTACTCTGTCGCCAGTATAAGTGATATCTGAATAAAACTTTTTTTTAAATATTTCTCCTATCAATAAACAAATTCATTTCTCACTTTTCTAATATCCCTAACCAATGATATTATATGTTTAAAAAGGTTATGATGCGCGAGAAAGATAGCTGCGCGCGTTGATTTCCACCTTAACCCTCAGCCTTAATTGTATTCAAGTAAAACATACCCGCAAATCAAGGTATAAAGACAAACTGTCTACAGTCTGTTTAGATGAAGCAAAAATAGTCCAATAAATAAAGCAATCTAATTGAGGCGGTCAGCACGAGAAATGATCACGGACTCTCGTAATGGCAGACACAAGGACGGGTATGGTACTCGTATATACAAGCACGTGATGCAGTCGTGAGGACGGATTCTGGAGTAGGGGGACGCAGATTCCAAACTCCACTATTCTGAACATGAGACTGAAACCAATGAACAAAAATGTATAATTTGATCTAGAGTTTTGTCTGGTTTGTTTTCTCTTTTAGTGTAAATATTTTTGGTAAAATAAATATTTCAGGGAGCTCGCAATAGTCAAATAATGTTTAGTGTATTAAATATAAATAAATAATAATAATATTTATTTGCGAATATGGGTAACAGAAATAGCTGGAAAAATGGTACAATAGAACGCCATAAACGACCTTTCGGCATGCAAATTAATGTACAAAATTAGTTTAAACGAATTGGTACCTTAAGACACCAAAATTCATCCAAAACAAATACATCTCATTCAAAGCGTAAAAAAATAAAACTTTGTAAATACTGATTTCCATGCAAAATTAGTTAATTCTGATAAACTACACTACAAACAATATGGGAATACTACGAACTACACACAATTTTCACGCACATATTTATGAAAACATTTACAATTTAAAGCCATCTACGCACGCAGTACAATCTTAGGAATGAAAGTTGAAATGCCACAAATTTCGTGAGAGATAGAAATGTCCAATGTCAGCAAAAGTAGAATAAGTGAATGTCAAATATTAAACATATTAAATTAAACATGTCAAATATAAATGTAAGGACTACAAGGATGTCAAGTGCACTTTAAAATTTTAATGTCAAAAATTTATAAATGTCAAATAATATACATAATTAATTAAAAAAAATGACAGTTATAGATATAAGATTTATAAGGATGTCAAATGCACTATAAAATAGGCGCCATACATACTACACTATTATTGAGTAATGCTGTTTGATTTGTAGGAATAGTAATTTTTTTATTATGGCGTTTACTTAACAAGTTGCTGAATAGGTTCAAGTTTTTGCGTACAAACATTAGACATTCATAAATGTATAGACTGGGAAGCGTCAGTATTTTGAGATTTTGAAAGTGAGGCTTACAGCTGTCCCTTTGTCGTAACTTAGAAATTGCGCGAACGCATTTCTTTTGCGCCTTAAAAGCATCTTCTCTCTTAGAGCTATTTCCCCAAAACATGACACCGTACCTAAGTGCTGATTCTTGTGCTGTATTCTTTGCTAATAAAATTATATTCATCATCATTATATATGGTAGTTCTAAATATTAAAAAAAACCCATTAAGATTGGATAATATAACCTTACGGTTAGAAAACAGCTTTCTCCTGTATGAAATTATAATAAAGCGAACAAGTAGTATAAAAACTCGGATAAAGTCCATCTGGTCCGCTAGATATTCAGCTGCTCTACAATCCCGACTAGGGTCAATTGATGACTAATTGTAGCGGCTGGATGCGCCGTTGGGCCGATGCCCTAGCAATTTGTATTTATAGTGCAATTCTATTGTGTTTCACTTCTCGCTGTTTACTTTATGACACGTCCGAATCGGCCTATTTTTTAAAGATTGTCACAATGCGTGCACTATTTTTGGAGTGAGAAGGGTAAGTTCATAATACACCGTGCTGGCTAAATTGTGGTCGGCAGGCTTCATACGTCTTTAAGAATATTAAAAACTCTCAGACATGCAAGTTTCCTTATTAAGTTTTGCTTTATCTTTGAGGAGACAGAGGTTGATTGCCTTCCACAGATCATAAAAACAAGTAAGGGTTGTTGTTTTTATGATCTGTTTTGCCTTCAGATTCATTGCTCGGCCTCCTTCCGGATCGAAAGTCAAGCTGTTTTCCAATACTTACTTGCAAAGTATTGTACATATCAAATGATTCGACCCAAAAAGAATTAAGTAAAAAATTTAAAATATTATTAATTCTGTACTTAACGT
The DNA here is from genome assembly GCA_947563715.1 of Lycia hirtaria. Classification (NCBI taxonomy): domain Eukaryota; kingdom Metazoa; phylum Arthropoda; class Insecta; order Lepidoptera; family Geometridae; genus Lycia; species Lycia hirtaria. The sequence continues at coordinate 22,617,313 of OX387375.1, read as the reverse complement.
AACTTACGTAGGTACACACACATACGGAAAGGTACCTAAATAAAATGTATGTATGTTGGTCACTAATCCTATTTAGGTATTGATAGACCTTTATTGTACTAAGTAAAATACTTGAGCGTAAAATACGTAAACTTTTTTATAAATAGAAAATGACGGTAGACGATTTCAATATTTTATCACAAAAAATGACTTATACAATATTTAAAATAATTAGCAAAAAAAAAAAAAAAAAATTTCAAAATTATTAGCAATTCATAACTGCTCAACCAACAATTTCATTCTACCGAATGAAATAGATAAACCAGCTAAATAAAACCAAAAAAATACTGAAATCGGAAGATCAACCGATAAACGAATTCCAAATTTAAAATTATCAAATGGCGTGACGGTTAGCCATTTGGTCACCAAATCTCGTGTTGTCCTCTGACACTGACGACTGACCCCAAATTCTGCTTCCGTAACTTACCCGTTGCCAGGCAAAAATAACACTGGAAAATGCAATTGATTATATCAGTTTGAGTATGTCATTTCATTTAGGGTTGCCATTATATTCTTCCAAATAATACACGCTAACTGTCTTAGGTACTCATAAACGTCTGATAAGCCCATTTTATATAGAGATTTTTGAGTAAGTTGGTGAGAGTTTAACAAAGTCGACATAAACTCGCAAAGTTACTGACTTTGCGAGTTATTCAAACCCCAAATAGTAATGCCACAAATTGGTATTGCGTTATGTGAATCCAAGACCGCGTTCTGGAGAAATTTCGGCAAGCGCAAAGCACTATTACGCAGGATTTTGACAAGTTGAAATTGCTAGATGGCATTGAATTGTTGTGGGAAAGCGTGACGCTTGAAAAGCGACATGCTTATTTCTATAAGCATCACGCTGGCCATTGGAGTTGGTAGAGTTTACTACTATATACTTACTACTGTTAAACCAAGGTTTCTCACAGCTTGTAAGACCAATACCTAGTTTTTTATTCCTTAGTATCTCCGACACATTTCCGAGACTTTACGCATCAGACATCGATTGCGATTTGCGAGACGCAAATTCACTTAAATGAATTGATATGATATGACTCAGGTCATCTTTTTTATTCAATTCTGGTATCTACTTAAACTAAATGGCTTGACTAATTCTGATGGTCGAGGTGTAGTTACATGTCTTTCTATGTACAAAGTGTCATACATTTATTATAAATAATCTTATACATGACCTGCAAAAATATGTAAAACCTTATTTTTATGCCTATTACATATAATTTTATTCGAACAAACGGGATACTCATGTCTATTTTTGAGCCGAAATCTCACACTATAGTTTCAACCGCATACGGCAGTCTTTTTCAAAAGGAGCAGCGCTGACGTCACTCCCGAAGGGCGTTGTTCTACTAAACAACGTAAATAAGTACTATATACAAAAAAAAAATATTTTATCCGAAGTAGGTTTGTGCTAACGCAAACACGCTTGATAAGCGACTGCTGCGATCTACGACGGAGCGCTCCCTACTTAAATTTTTAATACCTACTATATATCTAAGCCTATTTCATGCAGAAAAATATAGAAAATACCAGCTATTTCACTGCCCGAGCATGCTGTAAAAGTTGAGATTTCATGAAAATTTACATTTTTGTAGGTATTGGCTGACCTCCTGTCACTGCAAGCCAACAAAAAAAGTATATATGTATGTATTTGCCATCTAGTTCCATAGTTCCATTACAGCCATCTAGTTCCATAGTACAAGCTTTGCTTAGTTTGGGCTAGGTGGTGTTGTGTGACATGTCTACAAATATTTATTTATTTATAACATTTTGAACTTGTAACTCTCAAACTTCAAATGTGGCGTAAAACAACCTCGATGTCATGGTCTTTGATGCTTGTAAAAGAAGATAGGCGTGTCTTCATGTGTGTATTAATGAATTTAAAGCGGTAGAGTAGAAGCTGGTAACTCCGGCTAGTTAAACGTTATGAACCCCACGAGTGCGGACCATTATCGGAGCATATCGGGCACAGCAGTAACCGGGGTCGACGAGCTCTGATAAGGAGCTATCGGGCCGGCCTCGACACCCGGTGTCTCAACCGACTCCAACCAAACACTATTTATCAATGAAAATTAACAACAGTTGATAAGCTTTTCAGGATTTGGCTGGCGGGCTATTTGTTTACCAAGAAACTTGATTCGATGAGTCTTCCGGCTGAAAGGATAGTACATTTTTTTTATGCATGATAGATCTACGATTGACCACCAACTCGCCTGATGTTAAGCGACGGTGTGGCCGAAGATGGAGCTCGTCGATCTAGAAGATATCTATTCATTCTAGCCTTGAAAATTCCAAGATTGTAGGTGTAGATGCATATGATGCTTGAGAAATAATTATAAAATTTATAAAATGAACCGCTAAAATGTACGAACGACGATAATGAGAGAGCTCAAAAACTATTTGATTCTTCTACATAGATGTAGTTATTTTAAATTAATTAACTATAAGAACTTACTCCTCATCATCATCATCTCAGCCATAAGAAGTCCACTGTTGGACATAGGCCTCCCCCATGGATTTCCAAAAAGACCGATTGGAAGCGGCTTGCATCCAGCGTCTTCCCGCCACTTGTATGAGGTCGTCTGTCCATCTCGTGGCTGGTCTTCCTACGCTGCGCTTGCCGGTACGTGGTCTCCACTCGAGAACCTTTCGACCCCTGCCATCTGCCATCAGTTCTACGTGCTATGTGCCCTGCCCACTGCCACTTCAACTTGCTAATCCGCTGTGCTATATCGGTGACTTTTGTACGTCTACGTATCTCTTCATTTCTGATTCTCCTAACTTACTCCTAACTTAACCCAATTTAAAAAAAAAACGAAAAATTTGCAAAATCGTAAATTTTTTTTTTTTATAGTAGGTAAAAAGATTATACGAATATATGGAAACGTAATAATTCTCTCTGACCAAAACCGTAACCTAGTTTAAATTTGATAAGCGCATTATTAATTAATGGTGCCGGTGATAAGCAAAATATAATATTTATTTATCGGGCGACCAAAACCGAAAACAATCCGTAATAATTTCGACTTCAGATAAAACTTGTTTTTGAAGACGTTACCAGTTTCCTGAACGGTTAATAAATTTAATACGTGACAAGAAACATGCAAGTATGTAAATATAGCTGGTATTATTAATAACACAGCAAGATATAAGCGAAAATAATTAAATTTGCATATAAAATGTCATGACGTCTTAGAGTTCATATTGCGCTGCAAACGTTGCAGAATAAGCGTTCTATTTGATATTTATTGATCATACTATAGAATATTATTTAATTGAGGAAGGTAGATAGATATAATTTATTAGGTTACTGCTATTAAAACACGCTATTGTAATTATTCAAGCTGTAAAGAGTGTAATCAATCATGACACTAAAAAATAATTTACAATTCTGAACACAAAACATCTCAGTAACATTGTCTTTCCTATAGCTATCGAGGCGAAGACACAGAAAGCCGATCGAATGGAGCCACTCGGTCGATACAAAATAGTATCGAAATGCCACGCTTATGTAATATCCCGCTAGACCACTATTCGGCTGGCAAAAAATTCCAAAACATAATGGTCGATCTCATTGTTTCCAGTCGCTGCTGGCGCGATTTATGAGGCAGTTTAAACAGCCAGGCCTACTTTAGGTCCAGCCTAAAAACATAACTTGGCGAATGCGCGCTTTGTTCTCGAGACGCGACCCAACTCTGCGGGCGTCGATTTTTTTCGGGGACCCTTTTGTTTTTAAATTATGTAACCTCGAATTTCGAAACGGGCAAAAAGTTTCGATGATGAATCGTCGTCTATTTTATTTTAACGAGGGTCTGCCCACGGATGGGGCCAGCATGCCGTCAGAATAATGTGTCGTTTGATACATTACGGACCCTTCGCAGTAACTCTTGAGGTTGATTCGTCGCCGTCCAATCCGGCCGATTGGCAAAAGGTTTTACTGCTCACTTTTATAGGCCGGGATCCCTCGATCGTGCCTCGTAAATGCGCTCGCGCAGGCCCAGCTCGGGCGCGTGATCGAACCGGTTATAGGGTTAACATTGTTCATTATTCAAATTAGTGCGTGTTGTAATAATTTGAGCCGAGAGTCGAGGCTCGATCGAGGCGCTCCGGGCGCGCCTGCTGCCTGCTCCCACTTCTCAACTGCAAATCCGTACATTCTTCAGTTCTACACTGCAACTCCAATATGACGTCATAACTTGATGCCTACAAAGTAGCAGGCATGTTATGTGATGTTGGTGTTAGGCGATAATTGTTTAAATCCGTACAATCTACACTGCAGTTGCATTAAGACGTTATGACTTGATTGATACACAGCTGCATGTATATTATGTGGTATTTTGTATTTGTTGATAATCATTTGAATTCGTACATTTTAGACTACAGTGGTAATATGACGTTACAACTTGAAGCCTACAAAGTAGCACGCATGTTATGTGATGTTGGTTTTAGGCGATAATTGTTTAAATCTGTACAATCTACACTGAAACTGCATTAAGACGTTATGACTTGATTGCTACACAGCTGCATGTATATTATTTGATATTTTGTATTTGTTGATAATCATTTGAATTCGTACATTTTAGAATGCAGTTGCAATATGATATTACAACTTGATTGCTACAAAGTTGATAATAATCATTTGAATTTGTACGGTTTATAATAGACGAATATGATTTTATGTTGCAAATGCAGTTTGACGTTACAATTTGATGAGACACAATTTTGTGTAGCTGGTTTTTGCTGGTATCAATTGAATCCGTACATTCTAAGTTTCAAGTGTAATGCCACGTTACGACTTGATATCAATATGGTTGGTATTTGTTGATAATCACTGGATATTGTACATTTTCAGCTGTAATTGTGTTATGAAGTTACAAGTTGAAAGCAGTTGCATTCGCAGTTGTATGTGAATTCGTTATTGCCGGTATTATTTGAATTCATGCATTTTACACTGCAACTACAACATGACGATATGACATTATTGCTACACAGTTGCATTCAGAATTATTATATGATGATGGTTTTAGATAAAACCATCAAAAACATAATAGTATATAATAAATAAATCTAAATAATTTAGATGATAAAATTATTTGAATCCGTACATATTATGTTGCATATTGCAATATGGCGTTTCAAATTGATTGCCTAGAGTTGCATCCATTACATGTTATATTGGTTATTAGTCGATTATAATTTAAACATCAAATTCTTCACTACTGATTAAACGTTGCATCCATTACATGTTATAGTGGTTATTAGTCGATTATAATTTAAACATCAAATTCTCCACTACTGATTAAACGAACTTACCTTGTACGTAAAGTTCAATCAAAATTACTCAAGCATCGTTTGAAGGTATTATTATTAAACACTTACAGTGTCAGAATCATGATCGTGCCATTCCAAAGTGTATTTGAGAGAAAATAAGCGCTGTCAAAACTAAATCATGTACCCAAATTACTTATCCTCTTCAATGTTAAGCTTTCGTAAAAATGTTAGCTAAACGCGCATATTAACTAAGGAACGCAGTCTGGTAACAACGCGTGTTTAATACCCTTCTCACAACGAGAAGATGGCCCGTTGTACAAACAGGGCTGATAAAAAAAATACAAAGGTAAATATACCATACCTTACAGTTTAATTACTATTAAAAACGAAACTTTCCGTAACGGCAAAACGAGTTCTATTAAAATAAGCATTGCAATGATCACATCACGTAGCCTATACTTCCTCATAAGCTGTCACTGTAAGGGGGTATTATAATAAATAGACAGCACAGGGTCGTATCTAGAACGACATAGGAAGGGCCAATGTTCTACACTTCAACAGTACATTTTATATGATTTCAGGACCTGGGGAAGGTAATTGTCGGATAATTAACGCGTGCAAAAGTTTTTTTTGCCTGGGCCTCCGTCTATTAAATTTTTTAGGCAGAAATACTAAACTACCCCACTTGAAATCCCTAAATACTCCCCGTTTGATACACTCATACGCGTGACGGTTGGCGACACTGCGCCGGAGTGTTGTAGAACCGGTCTTAACTTCCTCGATCTAAGTTATTGGAACTATTAGTAGACACCCAGACAACGCCTACCTTCGATATTATTTTTCGTTCGAAGTCTATCAAAATACAATTAGGAGTCATGTTTTTATTATAATTACAACCTTTTACTTATGCTTATGCGGTATTTGTATGGGTGAAAAACGAACTGTAGCCGAAGATCAAAATAAATGTATCTGGACAACTTCCATTGTTATAATCACGGTGAGATTTGATGTTACTTCAATTACTATGAAATAAGGTAACGGAAAGTTAGCCCTGAAACTTCCTGATATGTAGAGGTAAAGTTCTTTCATTATACCTCATTTATTATACGTGTTTAAATATATGCGGCTTGCATCCAGCGTCTTCCTGCCACTTGTATGATATCTTCTGTCCACCTTGTGGCTGGTCCAACCGGTCTTTCTGGAAATCCATGGGGGAGGCATATGCCTCAGCATCTCAGCCATAAGAAGTCCAGCAGTGGACTTCTTATGGCTGAGATGATGATAATGAAATATATGCGATCAATGAGATTTTCTTCATTGTATGCGATATGCAATGAGTAACCGAGAAATGTATTTGGGAAGTTCCTAGTAGTCTAGTACCAAATATTGAACCTACAGTTTAGGCTTGTTTTTTAGTCATCGTCAGCTTTTTTAAAATCACTAAAAGGATATTTTTTACTTACATAAAGGTAGTTTTCCAGCTTAAATAAAGTAATTAAAAAAACTTCAAAATCGCAATCACGTTTTAAAACCAAACTACTGAGCCGATTTTGATCCGAAATTTAGAGCCGAGACAATTTTTTTTATATGGAATCAATCTTAAAGTATATACTTTCAAATAAAAAAAATAATTTTTTAAAAATCGGTTTATAAATGACGGCGTTATGCGGTAACAAACACCTAAAAACATTTGAAGACATTGAAGTAGATAAGAATAAAGACATCAAAGCAAACAAGAGTACCAACTCGAAGACATCAAAGCGGATATACACTAGTCTAGATATTTAAGTTAGATTACGTTTCCAAATAATATGTATTTAAAAATTACGTAAACACGATTAAAGAAATATGTACCACTAACTAAGGCGTTCTATAAATTGCCCGGTGTTGACTAACTAAAACTGATTATTACATCGTTATAGGTACTAGCCATAATGAACGGTCATTAATTTATCGTTAGCACAACATACACCAAGCAATAATAGTGTGTTGGCCGATATAAAGCTAAAAATAATGGAGTGGATAGTTTTACGATAAACTTAAAACGGTCTCTAATCTGGGGTCAACATCATAATGTGGAACTCGAGAGACGTTCCAATAAACTAGCTTATTTATTGCTTCAGTTATTTGACAATTTATCTCCACGCATGATAGTTTATGGAATAACTTAAATTTTACAAGTATTTAAAAAGAAGTTAGGAAAACAAAATACCCGACTGCATAAGTGTGAGACATGTATTTTTATTTACATCTCCAAATACTTAATCAGTTTGTAAACGTACCATATTTGTAACAATGCGATATTGACCATTTTTAGGGTTCCGTACCTTAAAAGAAAAAAACGGAACCCTTATAGAATCACTTTATTGTCCGTCTGTCTGTCTGTCCGTCTGTCCGTCAGTCTGGGCGTCAAGTCCTTTATCTCGGGAACGAGTGAAGGTATCGTGATGAAATTAAAACCATATACGCGCAGATCCATAGTCTCTTGCTGCAGAAAGAAAAATAAAATTTCTCAGTTTTCGTATAAAAAAGTTACAGCCGAATATGTCGTAAAAAATGCACATTTCGACACTCACAAGGGAATAAAAACCTATGGGGTACTACCCGTTGACCTAAAACTATAAAATTTGGCAAGAAGCATTGTGTTACAGTACAAATATAGGAAAAAGTCCGAAAAATTGACATTTTTATTTTAATCACAAAAAAATTGTGTCTCTAAGCAAGGAATGAGGGTCCAAATTTTAAAGTGAATTAACCGTATCATGTGGGGTATCATATGAAAGAGCTTAAATATTTTTACGATGTATATTTTTCGGTATAAGAAGGAAAATATAAAAATAAATATATGATTTCCCTTTCTATCTACTAGTTTGTACGGAACCCTCGGTGGGCGAGTCAGTAAACTAATATTTTGTTGTACCACTTGGTTGATGTCGGATGAATATTATAATAATGTTACTTTATTTTCTTAATTAGGGACTAAAATGTGATATAGGTATAAGCAGTATTTGTTGTTGTCGTGCTATTAGATAATAGGACATTGATAAACGGTTTGGTCGACGTCAAAAAACTAAGTTATTTTTGAATTCTGTATAATTTCCGACGTTATTGAAACCGTAATTAGGATTCCCATTTTAGTTCCATTTTCAGTCCACGTCTTATTTGCTTTTATTTGCGCGGATTATACTATGGAAACTAACGTGGTTTTCACACATTACATACATTTAACGTGGTTTTTACGTGGTTTTCGTGGTTTTCTATAGTCGGATATTTCGGCTTAAAACAGATGTGAGTGACCCGTAGTTTTTATTTAAAAATTGCACGGATTAGTTGCAAATATTGTAAGATAATATGTTTGCCACACCAAATGTGTTTAAATTTAAGCAAAAAAACTTTTGCAGATAATTAAAATATTTCTGTATGTACCGCACAAAAACAGATTGAATAATACATGAAGTTGCAATTGCAAGTTGAGAATTAGATTTAATTTGAATGAATTCCCAAATTTTGTAAAAAATTTATTGTCATGCTAATCGTGCAATATAATAAATATGATACAAAACTGCGAAACTGATACTATTTTAATATAATAAATAAAAAATACTTTCTTGATATTTAATTTCTTGATTTTGATTTTTATGGGTCTATATAAAGTCTAGTAAAACCATATTTCAACACAAATCACTAAGCACATTGGAAAATATTCACGTACTATAAAGGGTTAAAGTCTGTATAAGCCGTTTATGCTGTTGGTTAGAGGTAATGTATTTATTTATTTACAATTAATCAAATATTTACAGTTATAAAACCAAAAAAAGAGTTACTAGAAGTAAAAACATAAAAACATACATGCACCCGAAATTCATTACCCCCTTCTAGCTAGTCCTCCTACAATGCACTTGCTGGTGCGTGGTCACCACTCGAGAACTTTTCGGCCCCATCGGCCATAGTTCTGCGTGCTTCTGCCCTCCCCACTGCTATTTATAATCATTAAAATCATCTTCTAAATTCAACTTGCTAATCCGCTATGCTGTTGGTAAGTTTCATACGAGTTTTGGCGGGAACGTCCTAGTAACGTGTTGTTGCTTTATTTTATTTTCCTAAACTTATGTTATTTTGAATATTAATGCAATAAAAATGGTGGTGTTTTATTCATTAAGTGTTCGATTAAGTGCGTGAATGTGGGCAAGTGAAATAAAGCAGCGAAACGTGTGATTTTACGTTGTCGGCAAAACTCCATAGAAGCTTCTAGTAAAGTCGCCACCACTTTACTGAAGCAGGACTCGACTTATAAATTGACTGTTTAGGTGACTTAGATTGTGACTAGAACATTTACAACTTGTTTTATTCAAGAAACTTGGAAAAAATCCTAATGCTTGACACTGGCAAATGCTTTAATGCGGGTCTAATACAAAAAAGAAGAAGAAGAAGAAGTTTCATACGTCTGCGTCACGCAGATCTCTTCATTTCTGATTCGATATCGCAGAGACTCCGAGCATATATTATGTACATCTCTATAGCTCGTTGCGAATATTTTATAAAGTTTGAACTACACAACCTTTTCTTTTATAAGGCAAGTATTTGCAGAACAATTGTCTATAAATTTTATACTATTTAGCCGGAAATGCTCACAGATTAATGTAAACTTTGTTGTTCGTTACCAGATATAATTATTGAAACCGCGCACTAATTACAGTTTACCAGTAAATATAGGTTGGCTAAGCAGTTAATCACTTGTTTACAATGTGCAGGAAAACACCATTGTTAGGTAATATGTACTTGGCTCCAGCTGAATTGATTAATATATAATTACCTTAATAACCAGTGCCGTAAATAGCCTTTTCTGCGCCCTGTGCGAACTTCTATAACTGCGCCCTTGTTTTTTTTTTTGGATATTATAGGTACCCTAGCTAGAGCAATGCTATGCTATTGCTATTTCATTCAGTCGTTAATTCGGTCGTCTCCGTCCGACCGACCGTGTAGCCGGCCCGGCTGGCCGCTTGACTCCGATAAACACTAAACTTATCAGGAGCAAACTGAAAAAATAATAGTCCTGCCTGTGGTTTGGCCATTCTTGCGCCCCTCAGTCTACGCCCTGTGCCTGGGCACCGGTGGCACCGCCCTATTTACGGCACTGTTAATAACTGTTGTAAAATAGTTTATTGAATAGAATTACCTGATTGTGGTACTTAAATTTAGAGGACTTGTCACTCATCACCAATAACAAAAGTAACCAGCACATAAAAGGAGATATACTCACTGAAAGATGCAATTTTACATGAAATATATAAATATTAATTAATTTTTGTGGACATTTTACACAACTCCAAACTAAGCAGAGCTTGTACTATGGAACTAGACGGCTGATAGAATACTTATACACATACATTTTCTTTTTATAAATAATAAATATATACTTATGATACATAGAAACACCCAGACACAGAACAAACATCCATGCTGATCACACAAATGTTTGCCCTGGGTGGGGATCGAACCCACGACCTACAGGCTCTGCAGGCAGACATACTACCAACCGAGCCACAAGGCCAGTCATATGCTCAGATTATGTCACGAAATCTACAACTCACAATTATTACACTCTCATCTTCTCTCACACACACTCTCACCTAACAACAATTTAAAAAATTACCGAGTGGGGAAATTCTATCACACAGAATTAAAAAAAAAAGTGTTGTTCCACCTGTACTTCCCCCGACACAAGTCAGGGACATTGTCAGACTAAACATGTTGCCTGTTTTGTTAAAGTCATAATTGACCAATTTGTAAGCCATTAAGTACATTATCTGAGATCAATATTTTAATTAGAATATATAGGTAAATATTAGTATAGTTAATTAAATAAACACTATATCTTAAACTGATATTGTTTTTCTGAACAATAATAATTAAAACCCATGAAATACCCAACATCTCAGTCCGAAAGCGTACACACAAACCATGGTCAAAATATTGTGGTCCTTCTAAGAAAACTCCTCACCCTTGTCCAGCTGTAAAACTTTACCGTAAGCAATTTTATAGCAGAATTGCGTACAACTGGAAATACCGGGTTAGTATTTTTTATTGGAATATTGGATAGATATAATTTACCAGGTGTCCTGTAGAGTGCAGACCCGGTTGGCCAGACTGTAATACTGGACCAACTGCACTAATTATATTTTCATACTTACTTTTTGCTCATTGTGTTGTTTTGTTGCGTTTGACTTTTATTGATGACATTATTTTTTAGTATTATGATTTAAAACAAAACAACAACTTAAAATCTTTGGTTTGAGATATTAGAAAGTGTATTAGAAATTTGTATACATATTTAGATAGGAGAAATATATAAAAGAAACATATCTAATTCTATTTAATTATTTATGCAAATTAATTTCGCACTTATTAATATCCCTAATCAATGATTTTATATGTTTAAAAATGTTGTGATGCGCGATAGACATACTTGTAGCTGCGCGTGTTGATGGTTAATAATCGGAAACGTTGCTACCGAGGTAGGGCTCATTTCATCTCTATACTTTTATGTTTTCTATGTAAATATGCTAGAAAAATCGAATTACGTGGATCACGGCTTGGTAGTGGCAGACATTTGTCATCGGTTCATGGTGGATATTCCATTAACCCTAATGAAACGTTTTAACTAAATTTTCATCGTGCAAACTGCCAAATCACGGAATACGCTTCCAAAGAGGATCTTTATCGATATACCGAATATACCTTTGCTACCTTTCAAGATACAGAATTTATTCTAGTTCGGAGGGTAGGTGAACCCTATAACATATGACAGGCCTATTACAATTGATAGTAAAGTATTGAGTCGCCTGTAAGATCTAAAATAAATAATAATGGCTAAAATCTTATCTTAAATCTTGAAATACATTTTCATGAAATACAAATTGTAGTACATATATGCTTATATCCATTACAAAGTAAAGTTCTCTCGTATACAGAGCTCACGTCCGGTGTCTTAAGTGGGCGAATGTCATAAGTTGCACTCTAATTAACCTGCAAACGGAATGGTCACTACGATTGTGTAATAATCACCGACAGAATTACAAAACGGCCAGGTCTGCCTATATCTAGAGGAAAACATACATTTTTGAAGTGAAAACTTCTTTAGCGGCGTTGTGCATTTTAGGTATGGGTAAAAAATGTTAAACTCGCCTCAGATCGTCAGATCGTAAGACGGACATTCAGAAACCTATTCTAACGTTCTGCATTTAAAATTCATTATTGTATGTACAAGTTTGTCCTTCTAGCATGACGTCATTATTTTAGTCAGAAACCTATTCTAACATTCTGCACTTAAAGTTCATTATTGTACGTACAAGTTTGTCCTTCTAGCATGACGTCATTTCGTTGCGCCGAATGCTTATTTCCTACACATGCACGTAAGACTCGTTAGCTCAATAGGTTAGAGTTAGAGCACCGATTTAAATTTCAATTTGTCAATAAGAGGGTGGAGGTTCAAATCCTTCACGAGTCATTCTTTTTGCTATTTTACTTTTTAGTTTTCACTTCTGTCGGCACTTCCGGAGTGCAACCCGTTGTTTTTTTTTTGATAGTATTTTAATTGAAAACCCAATCTATAAATCTTCCGTTAAGGTAGAGATCAACGCGCGCAGCTATCCGTCTCGCGCATCACTACTTTTTTAAACATATAAAATCATTGGTTAGGGATATTAGAAAAGTGAGAAATGCATTTGTTTATTTCGGCTTACATACATTTCTATCCCATAATATTTATTTTTAACCGACGAAAAAACGGAGGAGGTTCTCAAGTCGACGCGTATATTTTTTTTTCTATTCTACTAGCGTTCGCAAACTTAGCCATCGCGACCGAGTTCGCAAAGTGGACGAGTCGAACTACGCGCATTTCTAGTCCAATCGAACATCTAGTGGATATTCACTATTATTATTTATAACTACATATTTAAATATAATAAATAGGTACTTAGCACAATATATGAAGTTCTACAAACTCTGCTATTAGTACGCGAAATGTGTGTACTACACGCAAAGCAATTATTATTGATGATATATGTATTAATTTGTGTACAAAGTTGTTTCATTACTTGAGTGCGTATCAATACTTTAATCAATAGGTATAAGTAGGTATCTTCTTGAAAAAACAGACAAGTGCGAGTCTGAATCAAGTAGGTACCGCGAATTCCGTACACAAGAGTATGCAGATACCAAAGAGGATCTAAAATAAGCGGAAATATTTTATAAACTTTTTCGTGTGAAGTGTTTTGTCATTTTATTTTTTTGGAGAGTAACTAGTGGGTATTTACCCGACTGCGAAAGAAGGAGGGTTATGTTTTTCGAGTGTATGTATGTATGTATATTTCTTTGGCACGCCCTAGAGCCTAAACGGCTTGTCGTATTTTTATGTGAGTGGTGTCAATAGATTCGTCTTAGTCGTGAGAGTGACACTGGGTACATCAAAATAAAATAAAAAAAAAAATTAAGGATTTACTAGATTTTTTTCTAAAGAATGCGCAATAATCTTTTACAGCGATTGTACGCATACTTTCTCACAAAAAACGTACACTCAACAGCGTATTAAGCGTAAAGAAATCGTAAGTTAGGCTGCAAAAACCTCTTTTCTGCAGTCGGGTATTTTGTTTTTCTTTTAACATTGATACTTGTTAATGATCTTTTGATATTTCCTTTACTTGTTTCTTATTTTGAAACCTCACAACGACAAATACTACCATTGCTTGAATTAAATTGGTCCAGAATCTATAATTATCTTATATCTTCAAGAGAGGTATTGTTACGATTTCTTAGTAAATTTTAACTTGACACGACGTTCCTATGAAGTGTTGACAAACGGACAACGAAGAGAACCTATAATAATTCCATTTTCCTTTTGAAGTAAGTAACCCTAAAAATCAATTACACGGAGCCCACAAGCAACCCTATCATTCCACATTCGTGAACGAAATCGTGAACAAGCTACACGCACGACGGCAACAAAAAAGAAACAAAATAACCACAGCTTAATCACCAGTTAGTATGAGAAAACGGCACAGTTAAACCAACAGTTTCTATGTAAGCCACAGTTAACACAGTAGTCAGTACGTAAACTTTACGTGTTTCGCAGCAATTAGAGTTGAGAGCCGAGCATTCGAGCAGTCGTAATCGTTTCGTCATAGAACCTTAGTCAACATTTATTTTGCTATCGGATAAACTTTTCGAAACCGACGGAATTGTGAATGGCTTGTACGACGAATCGATATGAAATACTCTTACGACAAACGGAAAATTTCCGGTTGCATTCGGTTTTCATTAGACAAATAATACGTAATGTGTAATTTGAATTCTCTACATGTTATGCATTGCGCATTTTTTTTTATAAAAAAAGGAAAAACAGTTTTCTTTCGATTTTGATTATTCTAGGATCGAAATCCAAAACAAAAATAAAACCGTTTTACTGTCTGTCTTTCTGTTTGTTGTAGCTTTTTTGTTAGGAACTCGCGGAGGTATCATTTTATCATATAGTATAGGTATTATGTATCATTATCATTGGCATCGTATTTAAATAACATATCGAAATAAAAACTAAAAACTTGAAATAAAAGAAGTAAAAAAACTTTTTTATTTACCCAGGTTTATTAAGAAGAAAAATAATGATACTTATAGATATTGTACTAAAAACTATTTTTTTACAGTTTTTTAGCATTTCGAGGTGTCACATACACCTTTGCAGAAATATGTAGACACGTTTGCCAGGAGCCGTACCACAAGCGTTCAAGTAGTAATATTTCAATATTGCTTTGACTTTTGTCTCGCTCTTTTTACAGAAGAGAAAGCAAGACAAACGTCAAAGTAATATTGAAATAAGGTTGATATTACGATTGTGGTAACCCCCCTAGTCGGCCACTATCACTCGTAACCCACTTTGAAGATTGGTACGTGACGAAACTCGCTCGGGCCTAGGTCAATATGTCTTACCACCTACTTTAGATACAATAACCTCTGCTGCTTGTTTTACATTGTAATCATTTAATACAAACCTTCCTGCACTAGGTATTATGAATCCTATAATTATACAAAAAAAAACGGGGAAATTATATACTTTCATATTCCCCTTCATAAACTGAATAACCGGACAAGTACGAGTCAGACTCGTCCACCGAGGGTTCCGTACGAACTAGTAGGTAAAAGGGGGAATTTATATTTTTTTTTTATATTTTCCTTCATAAACCGAAAAATGTACATCTTAAAAATATTTAATAACCTGTTTTAGCTTATGCTAATGAAGCTCTTTCCTATGATACCCCACATGATACGGTTAATTCACTTTAAAATTTGGGCTCTCATTCCTTGCATAGAGACACTATTTTTTTGTGATTAAATTAAAAATGTCCAGTTTTCGTATTTTTGCCTATATTTGTACTCTAACACAATGCTTCTCGCCAAATTTCATAGTTCTAGGTCAACGGGAAGTACCCCTTAGGTTTTGATTCCCTTGTGAGTGTCGAAATGTGCGTTTTTACGACATATTCGGCTATAACTTTTTTTTACGAAAACTGAGAACTTTTATTTTTCTTTCTGCAGCAAGATACTATGGATTTGCGTATATGGTTTTAATTTGAACTCGATACCTTCACGCATTCCCGAGATAATGGTCTTGACACCCGGACAGACGGACAACAAAGTGATCCTATAGGGGTTCCGTTTTTTTCCTTTTGAGGTACGGAATCCTAAAAATCATCGAAATCAGCTGGCATCGAAACGATTGGCTGAGTAATCGGTGAACAAAGGGGTAGAAATGGGGGTAAACAATGTATGAAAGTTCCTGGGTTTTGATATTAGGGGCCTGAAATTTGGTATTTGGGTTACATAATAGATATCAATGAACAATGGTATTATATTTTCCGTGTAAGAAAATAAATTGTCTTTTCTAAGTTCACTAAATTTACACAAAGCTTTCAGACCCTTATTTCCAACATTAAACAGGACATGATTCAAAATGTATATTCATAGCAAAAGAAAACGAACATTTTTATAAAAATTTTAAACTGAGAATTCCCACTATAATCTGCATCGCATCGCAGCATCGAATATTAGTTTTTTTTAGCTGTGATCGCGTCGCCCCGGGGCGGGGGCGCCCCGGTAAGAAACGAACGAAAAGTATGGAGTCTAATGGATGGTGTTATAAATAGCAAATACCAATATAATTAGAAACAAGTAATTAAATGTTAAAAAAATATAGCTTTCGTTTTAACCTAGGTACCGCCGAATGTGTCATAACACATGATTATTTATTTGTGTGATGTTATCACATAACACTAATAATATACTTAGCGTAATGAAAACGTAAGTTAGACTGAAAAAAACAATTTTTTTCAGTCGGGTACTTTGTTTTGTATTTTATTATATATACTTGTTGGCAAATCTCATTTAAACGGAAACTAAAAATAGTATTTTTCCTATCTTAATCCTAATCATCTGTAATTATTATAAAAGCGAAAGTAATTCTGTCTCTGTCTGTTACTTATTTATGAAAGGGCTACATAAGACTGATCTCGTTGATTTTCTTTCTCATTCTACAATTTGATAACTTAACAATCAAAATATTTTTTCTGTCAATAGGTCAAAAATGTACTTTAAAATCATAATTTATTGCATAACCCGATCCAGCGCCATCGCATCGCTGCGCGCATGCGCACAGCTCCCCGCTGCGCGGCGGTCGGTAGCGCGCGGGAATTCAAATAAATGATTAATGAAAAAAACTAATTTTCTCTATGTTTCTACTAAATTACCCTGATGATTATAAATTAAGTATATCCTTAAGTATAATTCTCAATAATTATCAATCAATATGAATGTTTTGCTTAGCTATAAACTTGAAAAGCACAACTTTAGGTATTTTCATGGTATTTCTCAGGTTCTTCACATCTCATAACTACGACTGTGTGACAAATGTATTTCCAAACACCAAGCCTATCACATAAATAACAATTTTCTATTATTGCATTTTATGAGGTCAAAATTTTATTTTTACTGGACTACAACGCGCGCAGCTATCTCTCTCGCGCATCACAATCTTTAACTAAGTTAAATAGATTAGAAAAGTGAGAAATGAATTTGTTTATTTTGATAGGGAAAATAAAAAAAAGTTTTTTCATTACTCATACTCTGAAAGTAGGTCTGAAGTTGCCTGAGGAGCGGGTTGAAAGTAATACTTGCAGCTCTAGGGCGAATCGCTTTCAACTGCCAGCTGTCAAATAAAAAAAAATACTATTTTCATGTTTCTATTGAGCCATGTCCAACTTTCTTTAAAGCCACTCAATTACAGCGCGATGTAAAATTGAAATAACATAAAGATAAGCATTGATTAAAGAATATATATTTATATATGAATATATATATATATATTTTATTTTATTTCATATTATGTTTTTTTTTCTTTTTTTAAAACATTTCACTAGTTTGGTTAATACATAAATTCTATATATAAATTAATAATTATTGAATAATATATAATAATAATATAATATATTTTATAAACTTTAAATAAAATTATCTTACCAAAGTTTTTGATCTATGTAAAATAAAATTTACTCATTTTTTCTGTAGCAAATTCGTGTTTTTATTTTTACTTTCCTTGTATTCGTAATGAAAAGCACAGTGTTTACCTCGGGTTAAAGACTTATTTAGTCCTTCGAACTATTGGCGCCCTCACTTCGTTCGTGCGCCAAACCCCGTCTCGGGACTAAATAAGTTACTTTCACCCCTAGGGTAACAATGTACTATTTTTTGGTATCTCTGAAATTGGCTGAGGTGTAAGAGATTTTTTTTTTCACTACTCCATCGCCTGTATACGTTATATCCGACTAAAACATGGTATTCATATTCATATTATCTTTATTTGCGTATATGGGTAGGATACATTGATGGATTACATTATATTATAATTTAGAACGCCATATCCCGCCATACGGCATGCATAAAAATTTGTCAAATAACAATTTGAATATTAACTATAACAATAATGCGACTTACATGTTTCCTGTTGTAATTTTCACTACACTTTCTCTACACTTCTCTGTGCCAGTCCATTCTGGATTATTGCATCGTTGCGTGGGGCGGAGCGTGCAAAACACAATTAGAAAGATTGGAACTAGCTCAACGAGCTGTTCTAAAAGTAGCTCATAGAAAGCCGCGCCTTTACCCCACAAATGAGCTATATAGGGAGATTGGTTATCTCAGAGTCAGGCAGTTATATATCCAATCCGTAATTCTAAAATTTCATAAAACTGCACCACAGACACTGATAATATCTCACAGACATATTAAATGGAAGCTACCACCAAGGCGTACAGCTTTTGGTAGTAGATTCTACGCACGTGTAGCGCCATATTTATACTCTAAAATAAATAAACAACTTAGTATTTTACAATTAACTAGAAGAATGTGTAAAATAGCTCTCAACAAGTTTTTGAGAAATCTAAATAAAGACGAAACTGAACAGATTCTAGAAATGATCAAGTAAAATAGCAAACTTGTAAGTAATCATTAAACTTCACTTTAGTAAATTATATCGTTAAACTTCACTTATTCGCAAACAAGCACATCCTACTTCTGTAAATGTATACCTGCATGCTTTGCATGTTTTATTCTGATTTGACATAAGATGGGAAAACTATAGCAGTGAACTGGTTAAGTTTTATCTATCGGAAGGTGTAATGTTTGCCTTCATTGATTAATTCTTTACTGGTGAGTTTTGTGAAATATTTATTGTAGAAGATAGTGCCAATTTAAGTAATGTCTAATATATTATATTTTATCTTATTATTTTTGTACTTGTGTTTTATATAATGTTTACAAAAATATTGCATCGACAGTTAAAGTCATGATATTTGTTATAGTCACAGGGGTTTCTGGTCTCTGTAATACAGGGAATCCTAGTGCAGAGGCCAGTGTCCAGTTAAAACATTTATACATAATAATCAAAACTAATTATAGTAATCAACTAATTTAATTCCTGCATATTTAACTTCGTTCTCATTTAATTTAATTGTTTGTATATAATATTATTATGTCTGTATCTGAAAATTTATATTTTAAATTGTTACCATATAGAAATGTATAATTTGTAAAAAAAAATAGCTCCAATAAACTATTATTATTATTATTATTTCTCTTTATTCATTTTAAATCTCGGGTCGCAGCCCGGTCTTTTGATGGGCATCAGTGGAACCGAAGCCAACACTGAGAGGCCCTTTACAGAAAATAAAATAAAAAATACAGTTTTTTGGTATATGGATGGATGATGGAACTATTGTACATTAAGGAATTAGATAAATTGGGGCTATTGAAGTGAAATGGTTATGACTTATAAAACTAGTTTATTGGCTGATGCTCCCACACAGTGAGTAAGATAAGGTACTTCTGTGTGGGAGCATCAGAATGAGATAACGGCACCTGCCAATTTCGTCTCATCATACAAAAATGTTGAGGCAGGTGATGACTCGCCACCCACTGAATGGGCCCCCCATAGTGGCGCCGCATGTTGGCGCCGGAGAAGCAACATCGGTGTGGGTGGCTAAGGGTGTTGAGAGGTGTGCTGCTCGTTCACTAAGAGCTACTAGCGGCGTTATGTCCTTTAACACTTCCACCCTGGAGCTTAGGTACTTAGCTCTTGCTGTTTCCACCATCCAGCCGGCCGGTTAAGGCAAGCTGGAGGTCAGGGGTCTCATTTAGCCCCAGGGAAACATCGGGGTACGCGGTGTCGCCACTCACCGACGGCTCGCCACAAAGCCGCCCCTGCGGTTGCCCCCCCCCCCCCCCCCCCGTTATTATTATTATCTCATTTATTTATATACAATCTTAATTCTAAATTTTTTACAACACATTTTTTTTTTATTATTATTATTATTATTATTTTCACTCAATCGGAATATATCTCAGTTTTGTCCTCTCAGAAACAAAGAAATATAATGGTAACAAAATATATACAAAAAATATTTCTCATATCTAAATAAACAAATTCATTTCTCACTTTTTTTATATCGGTTTTTAATACATTTAAAAAGGTTGCGATGCGCGCGTTGATCTCCCTCTTAAAAAGTTGCTTCACTGAGCGCAGACGCTACAAATTTGTATAGAAGTAATAATTGCTTAAAACTGTGAATCTGCATTCACAGTATAAGGCTATTACTTCTTTACAAATTTGTAGCGTCCGCGCCAGCATTTGTCTTATAGACACGGCGCTATAATCGCATTCTAGTTATACATACTATTAAAGTATTCTGTGATCCAGCAGGCAATGTCGGGGCTGTCAAATATAGTTCCAAAATGTCACCATCGGACTTCAGTGGTGACGGGGACTCTATGCCGCGTCACCACTTCTTGCCGCGGATCTTGTCCGGTCAAAATGTATTATAAAAAAAAATATATATATTTTTGTCGCTTGTATATCAATGTTTCACGGAAAATGTTATTTTTCTCTCAAAAGCTCTTCATACAAAGCGGTTTTGTTTCTTGCTCGGTTATCCACTTTTTTGTAACATAAAAAGGGCTCTTTCAATTCATAACGTTTTCTGTAGGGTTACGGGTGAAAAAATACTTCCGTAGCTCCTTTTGATATTAGGAGCAATTTTTCTGAGATGCCCCATTTGGGTTATTACTATGGTCAACGGTTTATTGACTCCTTTTGATAAAACCGAGCCGCTCCTGGCAATAGATGTGTCGAAATGCTTCCGAGGACTTCCGTTGGCCAATACAAGTGAAAATGTAGAAAAATATTTCTATTTTTGATATCATTGATTTTAGTACTAGTCGTAACCGCTTTTTAAATAAAAACTACGGCACACTCACGTCTGTTTTGAGTTGAAATATCCGACTATAGTTTCAACCGCATTCGGCGGTCTTTTTCAAAGGAACAGCGCAAACGTTAAACTCGGTCGGTGACGCGGTTCTCACATAAACGTGAGTGACCCGTAGTTTTTATTTAAAAATGTGTGAAAACCACGTTATTTCATAATATGATGATATACGCATATTTCATTGTAGTACTATGTTATCAATTAAAACTATGATTCCTATTATTCATACATATTCCCTATTGACTCTTAAAATCCTATCTGGATAATTATACTTAATTATTAAAATACAGTTGACCCTTCCCCTACAGAAACAGTACTAGTTTCTCATTACAAATGTATTTCTATTTGTCTAAAACTAGATCAGTTAACCGGGACAATTTATCGCCGCTGTAAATCACTTCGTGGTTTTGTGATCATTTCAGTTGGGTGAGATTTGTAATAGTATAGGTAAATAGGGAAGGATTCTATCTGTTTTATGTTTATTTATTTGAAACTTTAACTGTTATTTATGAATTAATCGTAGGTCACTGGTAGGGAATATTCTTTTACGAATTGTACCATTCTTTATTTGAATATTTTATTGATTTTAGACTACATTTTGTCTTAAATACTTGTTTGACTAAGTACTCCTAAATAAAAATAAATAAGCAATTTTTTAGGGTTTCGTAGCCAAAGGGTAAAAACGGGACCCTATTACTGAGATTCGGCTGTCTGTCCGTCCGTCCGTCCGTCTGTCACCAGGCTGTATCTCATGAACCGTGATAGTTAAAGAGTTGAAATTTTTACATATGATGTATTTCTGTTGCCACTATAACAACAAATACTAATAATCGGCCAAGTGCGAGTCGGACTCGCGCACGAAGGGTTCCGTACTATCATCTATAATACTACAAAGTTTAGTTCTGTTTATAAAATAACGAGAAATCAACGAAATTCCAAGTAGTAAATTGCAAACTTATAGGTAGGTTTTCGATACACATCCGGGCAGCATGACGACGCTCGCGCGAATACGCGCGCCTATGGCTCGCTCCGTGATGTTACCTCCCCCGCTACCCGCGCGGCCGTTGCTTATCAACCGCCTCGCGCTCGCGCCACCACTACACCGCGGCGCGGCGCTCGCACCGCGTTTAGATGTACGGATTATTTTCATTTTGTGAGTTTTTATGTATTAGATTAGGTATTTATTTTTATAGTTAGTAATATTTCTAAATATTTACTTACAAATATTCAAGTTTCTACCTGTTAATTAAGATCGAGTAAAAAATGCTTAAAAATTACGTTTGTTGTATGGGAGCCCCCCTTTAATATTTACTTTATTGTTATTTAATTATTTATTTTGAAATGTAATATACAAGTTAATATTCTGTGAAAATTTGAAGCGTCTACCTGTTACCGTTTTTAATATTGAGCAAAAAAATACGAAAAAAACACGTTTATTGTATGGGGACCCCCCTTAATATTTAATTTTTTTTAATTTTTAGTATTTGTTGTTATAGCGGCAACGGAAATACATCATTTGTGAAAATTTCAGCTTTCTAGCTATCACGGTTTATGAGATACAGCCTGGAGACAGACAGACAGACAGACAGACAGACAGACAGACAGACAGACAGACAGACAGACAGACAGACAGACAGACAGACAGACAGACAGCGAAGTCTTAGTAATAGGGTCCCGTTTTTACCCTTTGGGTACGGAACCCTAAAAATGTACAATATTAAAAGTAAAAATATTTAAAAACCTGTTTCAGCTTATGCTAATGAAGTTCTTTCATAATTATGATACCCCACATGATACGGTTTTTACACTTTAAAATTTGGACCCTTCCTACTTGCATAAAGACCATATTTTTGTGATTAAATTAAAAATGTCCAGTTTTCGGATTTTTTCCTTTATGTGTACTAAATGACAATGCTTCTTGCCAAATTTCACAGTTATAGGTCAACGGGAAGTTCCCATAGGTTTTGATTCCCTTGCGAGTGTCGAAATATGCGTTTTTTGCGTCATATTCGGCTGTAACTTTTTTAAATGAAAACTGAGAAGTTTGATTTTTCTCTCTGCAGCAAGAGACTATGGATCTGCGTATATGGTTTCAACTAATTTCAACTCGATACCTTCACGAGTTTCCGAGATACCTTCACGAGTTTCCGAGATTCAGGTCTTGACAGACGGACAGACGGACAACAAAGTGATTCTATAAGAGTTCCGTTTTTGCTTTTGAGATACGGAAACCTAAAAATAAAAAAATAAAATTATGCGCTACGAATTAATTTTGACGCCTCCTTTTTTAAGTCTGTTAAAAACCTGCATTGAAAGAAACTGATAGAAACTGATTTTTTTCTGATCTATCTTCGCCTCGGCCACGTCATCGGAACAATGACAACATGAATGACACGTTTCACTACTTTATTTCACTTACCTACACGTATGCACATAAACAAACACTAATCGAATAAAAACCATAATTTTTACACTATCATTATTCGAAATAACACATATAAATCATGGAAATAACACACAATTTAGGATACTTTAATAGAACAGCGACATAACTTAGCTTCACAGAATTCGCCCTATTACATAGCTTAGCTTGTTCCTCAGACAAAAAGTTCCTAGCAAAACTCACTGACTTTGATTTTTTGGAAGATGATATGTCACATTTGACTTCGTTAATTTTTTTCATCGTTGTTTACCAGTATCAACCTATTTTTAGCAAAAATATCCAAAAAGGTTTGTTTACCTTTATTGTAATGAAGTCTCTTCTCTTAATTTAAGATTTATTATATTTATTTTTAAACTACAAATATATGTTTGAATAATAATATAAATAAGTTGGGAACGTCCCTTGTGTGGGACGCTACGTTCAGTTAGTTAAGGTTGTGTAATTTGTATATTGTATTGTTGTATTTAGTTAATAAAGGCAATTGCCCATTATTAAAAATCATAATAAATTGACAACACTATCCCTGCCATTCTCTTTTTAGGGGAGCAGTTTTTGACGTGATGGAAATGTCATTGGCGGTACCTATATGATGAAGTAGCTAGCTCTGCTCTCGGTCTTGAGACTTTGAAGCCCAATTGTGTCAAAATGTTTAACAAAATATAATAAAAAAAATATAAAAAAAATCAAGCTGTGCTGCCTGTTCTGTTCTTTTTTGCCTTAAATTAGCTAGTCGGGTCATTATTTTAGGCTGTCTGTAGGTATTTAAACTAACTTACGACCTAACTTACAAACGCTTACGGCCTATTTATCAACATTTAATAACAATAAAAAATATGTAATTTGAGTAATAAAAATTCCTTCTCCAAATTTTATATATATTTTGTAATAACAATTACAAATATATACAAATCAGGCGATCGAATACATGACAAGGATTACATCCCTATGTGACGAAATACGTCTATGATAAGAAGTATAAGAAACAATATTTATTAAAAAAACACAATAATCACGTACAAAGACGCATTAATGATGTTAATACAACCGATCGTCGCATAACTTGAGTAATTTTTATCAACAATCTAATAAAATATTACTTGCATGATCATTTCACGACTTCATGGGGTAAGTTGTCCATGGGTAAGTTGTCCATCTTATTATATAAGATCTGTACAAACCTATATTCAAGCAAATAAATGATTTTGATTTGATTTGATTTGGTATTCTCAACTCGATAGAAAATATATCGATTAAAGAAAGTTACTAATAGATGTAGTATAAAAGTAGTGTCAAAGACATGGAATTGTGACAACTGTCTAACAATTTTTGGAAACCACCATAACTTATTTTTAGGAACGCTCCATGGTCTTATAAGCGTAATTCGCGGTTACTCGATCGAAGAACGATTTTGTAAATTACTTATGCTGTTTATATTGGACCAACAGAAAACATGCACATGAATATTAGATGGCGCAAACTCTTCCTAGAAAGCCCTACCCTATCATAGAATAAATGATAATTTTCAGAAAATCTATTGGAAATCTCGTCTTCTACCATATAATTAATTAACATTGCTTAGCAATAAACCTGCATGCGCTTCCCTCTACTTTTGCTTACATTGCGTTTTGCTAATTAGTGCCCACGTTACAAAATTTTTAGATGAAACAAGAGATACGAGCAATAAAATGTTACATATAATGTCTCCCTACTAAAGATTAAGGCCTCTGTCAAGTTACGATGTTGTCCACGTGATACATTGTTGTTCAGGAAACGCAATGACTTCCCGATCAGCCAAATAGGTACAACATAACTAAATATTGAAAGTAACACGAGCTGCACTTGGCCTTTCATCTTTTAAATAACCCATTAAGGACGTGACGTCGAACTCTGAGCGCGAATTCGATACGAAAATAAACTCTTTACCTTTGATATAAGGCGTAAGTGTGCTTTAAAGAACCCGGCAGTGTCTATAGGAGGTCAACATCGTCTCGAGGTAATCTGTGTGCTGCCCTTTAGAGTTTGTTGATACCCATGCCTTAAGGGGAAGGTATATTAGAGTTTTTTTAGGGTTCCGTACCCAAAGGTACCCTCTGGGTACGGAACCCTAAAAAACTCTAATACCCGGGACCTTATTACTAAGACTCCGCTGTCTGTCCGTCTGTCACCAGGCTGTATCTCGTGAACCGTGAAAATTAGACAGTTGAAACTTTCACAAATGGTGTATTTCTATTGCCACTATAACAGCAAATACTAAAAAACAGAATAAAATAAATATTTAAGGGGGCTCCCATACAACAAACGTGTTTTTTTGCTCGATATTGATAACGGCAACAGGTAGACGCTTGAATATTACCGATACTACTATCATCATAACATAATGTACACCCTGACCTAGCCCTTTTTAGCCTTGGTTGATGAAGCCTACGATCACTACTCGGCGCTGGGACGTTCTACGTTCCAGATATCACGCTTATTTCCAACAATAGTCCTAGTCTATGATAATGAACGGTCCCACAAGGTAGCTGTAATGCATTGCCATTTTGGAGAACTGACTGGTGTGTACAGAGTACAGACAAATTTGGTGAATGATTTCTGTCTGGCAAATACTACATTAGCAAGATGCAGAAAACCGGAAATAATATGTCGAAGAGACTCTCTGGGACGGTGGACGACGATGATTCTAGTGCGACGATTCTACGACCAATCCGTCCTTCTTGGGGCACTTGGCAAGTAAAGACGAATCTAGCGTCTCCTTGCACTTCAAACCTAAAGGTAATATAGAAATGTATACCCACATATTTACGTACTTACATACATAGTACAAACACATACATATAACCGAAAAAGTTATCCTTGTCCATGCGCAGTCGAGAAAAAGTTACAAAGTTACCAGCTCCAAACCTATCGTAATATTTAATGTTAGATAAACGAATTTATCAGACTATTTTGTGAATTGCAAATTGCAATCAGTTCCATGCAACATGTGGGCGGCGACCCTATCTCGCGAATGTAGTTGTGAAACAAAAGTGCAATTGTGTAAATTGTTGTATAAATTATATACAATTAAGTATTTACGTTTTTTCATAACTAGAATTTGTAATAACTGATAACATATTGAGGGATGAATTGTAATGGAAATGTGCCGGTAAAGAGTTAGCCTTTGGCCCCTTAATTCGTTTAATCATTAAATTTCATTATTTAAGTAACGGTTATTGATGACAATGTCGTATCTCATGATTATATTACTAGCACACCAGCTTACTACACTAATGCATATAATGTTGCAGACATACATATATATATATATATATATATATATATATATATATATATATATATATATATATATATATATATATATATATATATATATATATTCAATAAGTGCTAAGCCAAGAATAACTAATGAGAAAAAAATTTGGTCTGTGACGTTTTTCCGTTCTTTCTCTCTTGACATTGACGTTACATAAAATAGGGATGTGACGTGTCAAATTATTTACCTCATTCGGTCTTAGATTTTACAAATAAATTCCAAGTCTAAGTTAATGATTATATAGCTTGTCGTGATTTTGGCTCAACTGTACTTTACCTGCCGCTGAGTTGGGGACTGTTTTTTTTTTTATAGAAAGCTTACTACATAAGAAGCCTTCAGTTTAAGTTTTAACGCTAGAATATTAATGGTTTTGAAGAAATAAATTTTTAAATATTTTGATTGTTTGGCAAATCTTCTAAGAATTGTAACCTCAAACTAAAGGCAAAACGTTTCGTTTTACATCCCATTTATTTTTATTTTTTTACTAGCTATCTTTGGACCGCGCAAAATTAACTTCAATCATATCTATATCTTAATAACAATGTAAAAGATGATTATTAAGTTCTGTTTTGTCTATATTTGTAAAATATAACTTTATTTAGTATCTAACTAGTTTTTTAAATAAAATTAAATGTGACTGATTTGTGAAACGGAACGCAAAGTAGCGCCATTTTGTGTTTATCTATTTGACATGAGTCAGTCAGTGTTTTTTTTTCTTGATGTTGGCATCATGCTTCCACATTGTTCCCCTTGTAAAAAATCTCTGTAAATAATATAGTGGCCCAAAAAGTAGGTTAGGTTATGTTAGAACATTAAAAACTCATCGCGCGAGCCGAGCGAGCGTAGCGAGCGTGCCGCGGCAGCGGCCGGCGAAGCGCTAAACAGTAGATGTGTTTTCGTATTTGATCTAGGTACGCAAAAATTAGCACTAAAAAGTCTCTGTAAATAATGTAGTGGCCCAAAAAGTAGGTTAGGTTATGTTAGAACATTAAAAACACATCGCGCGAGCCGAGCGAGCGTAGCGAGCGTGCCGCGGCAGCGGCCGGCGAAGCGCTAAATAGTAGATGTGTTTTCGTACTTGATCTAGGTACGCAATAAATAGCACTAAAAAGTCTGTAAATAATGTAGTGGCCCAAAAAGTAGGTTAGGTTATGTTAGAACATTAAAAACACATCGCGCGAGCCGAGCGAGCGTAGCGAGCGTGCCGCGGCAGCGGCCGGCGAAGCGCTAAATAGTAGATGTGTTTTCGTACTTGATCTAGGTACGCAAAAATTAGCACTAAAAAGTCTCTGTAAATAATGTAGTGGCCCAAAAAGTAGGTTAGGTTATGTTAGAACATTAAAAACACATCGCGCGAGCCGAGCGAGCGTAGCGAGCGTGCCGCGGCAGCGGCCGGCGAAGCGCTAAATAGTAGATGTGTTTTCGTACTTGATCTAGGTACGCAAAAATTATACGTAAGTTTTCGTACTTAACCTCAAAAACGAATTTTGATTTTTTTCTAGAAAACTAAGGGTTTTCGCACCCCCCCTTTTTGGGGGGGAGGGTCCTACACCCTCCCGTCTTACTCCCTCCTCCTGTCGACCCCTTCCTCTCACCAGGAAAACAAAAAAGTACTTCTGAAAAAAATAATTAAAAAATTCATATCTCGGAGGGGGGGAGGAATCTAGCTTCCCCCCTTCACAGGGGGTATCTACACACCCCCCTCCCACCCCCCTTCCCCCTCCCCCCCCTTAAATCGACGGCAGGTAAAGTACAGTTTAACCGTCGTGATAGTCTCATCTGTGTTAAGGCAATTCTAAGTAGATAACAATAATTTTAAAACAGTTTAATGGATATATGGTAAAATAGAAGTGAACCCATAATATTACTGGTCAGCAGTTTATGGCAAGTAAAAATTTATGCGCTTTGTAAGATTTATACGCTTTATAAGTTTTTACGAGAAAGTATGCGCAATGTTTGTTTAAATGAGCACCTTGTAATAATTACTGTAAACACCAAAAAGTACAATTTTTAAATTTTGTGAAGTATATAGGTATAAATGTATATGTTACAAAAATTACTATGGCACTAACAGGGAAACCATAAGAACTAACAGAGAAGTAAAGACGAATGTAACAACAGTTTGCACATTAAAATCTGACAAGCCGTTTATATTGTAAGAGGTAATATAAAAACACCGACATACCCACATAATAACATATTCCAAGAAACATAAGCCTCCTACTTGTGCAGTCGAGTAAAGATCGGGTGTCTTATATGGCATTAATAAAGTTAAAGTGAGACGCAAATTATGGGTCGGAATCCGATTAAAGGATGTTTTGATGTGCTGTATAATCTTGAAAGCTAACTATGCAAGATTTTGTGATTTTTTTAACTTCCTAACTTATTAATGTTGTAAAAGCGAAAGTAACTCTGTCTTTCTCTCTGTATATTTAATACCTTTTCACGCACAAACAGCTAAACCGATTGTTATGAAATTTGGTACAGCGATGACTGAGAATCTGAAGTCGAACAGGGCACATTCATCATTATCATTGATAAACAATAGTTTCACTAAGTTGAGGTTCTCATTTCTTGCTGATAAATTTTTACCACTTACAAAAATGCATGTAACTAATAAAATTAGACAACTTTTAAGTTGACTTTGGATTGACAGTATCTATTTTGAAATTATCTTAATATTAAAATAATAATTTGTAGTACATATTTTAATATTATTACTTAAATAACGAATGTCCCAACTACCAGGACCTATAATTGTTACTAAAATAAGGACGCAGCTGATATTTTCACCTGTCAATTTAACTTAGCCCAAGGACATTTGCAACAATTTGGTTGAACTTAAAAAATAAAATCGTTGTAGGTAAGTACATATTTTACAAATCAAAATAAATTAATGCCATACTCATATGTTCATACAACCTGTCATTAAGACGATTAATTTTAGACTTTTATTATTTTATTGATTTTAGTTTTTTAAGAAAAAAATCGGATACCTACGTAACCGTTTTTTTTTGAAATTTTGTTCCTATCACGTTAAATAATTCACTTAATATAGGTATCCATTTAGTGCTGGTAATAAATTCTGGGCTCAAAATTCTCGTTCTTTATATCGCAGTCCGATGTTTGCACACGATAATATTAAATTTCATGTGCCATAATTTTAGAAGTAAGCATTACGTGACCGTCACTTGACACTGACCCACTCCACAGTACTCGTCTTATATTACCTATCGCTGTATTTCTAAACGAATATTAAAATAACAATATTTTGAATTATGTACATTTAATTGTTTGATGGGAAATGTATGTTAGTTTTCAGACTTTATCACTAAGGGTGCCTATTCCTGAGGCTACGGTGTCTGTCTGCCTGTCCTGTCCTACAGTTAAAGGCGTATACACTACCCGATTTCTCAGGCCCTGTTAGTCCCCTGTCTGGAAAGTATAGAGATCGGGAAGAAATCGTGACCCTGTCTCTTATTACACCACGCTGTCCTTGCGGACCAGGGCAAAATAAATAAAGTTCTTTTGAACGGTAATATATACAAGTCTTATAATTGGCAATATTGTAGGGTTTACATACGATGTAAATCTATAAAATATAAAAACGGGTCAAAAGCGAGACAAGCTTGCGAATATAATTTTTGAAAACAATGGAAATGATTTTGCGAGATATAACCTCCTTGTTTACTCCACAAAAAAGAAACGAAATATGACAAGTAAATGTTTCGATAACAATTGGCGACATAAAGTAATCTTAAAAGTGTTAAAATCTCTTTGGATAAAGAAAATAGGTCTTTACACGTACTTATTTGAGCTTGATATTGTATTCTTGATATTGCGAACGCCTAACATTTCAGGCTATTCCTACTGTAAAAAATATGTGTAGTTACCAATATTCCTAGATATATGGCACATTTTGTTGAATAATTAGCTCTGGTGTCACTGTTTATGTTCATTTATTGTATCATACATAGGAGTACGGAAGCCTCGGCGTACGAGTGAAACTCGTAGGTACTTTACCGGATTTATTTTAATAAATACGTTATATTATGATAATTTCATACAATCTTCCGGCAGCCTAGTGTTTCCGGCAGTCTAGTCGGGAGACCGTTCGACTTCGAATCCCGTGGCACACACCTCTGTCTTTTTGAAGTTAAGTGCGTATTGTCGATTGCTGCCAACTTCAAACGGTGAAGGAAAACATCGTGAGGAAACCTACATGTCTGAGAGTTCTCAATGATCTTGAAAGATGTGTGAAGTCTGCCAACCCGTACTTGGCCAGCGTGGTAGACTATGGCTTTACCTTTCTCACAATGAGAAGATGGCCCGCGCTCTGCAGTGGGACAGTTTGTACAAAAAGGGCTGATAAAAAAAATACCTACTCTCTTAACTAATATTCTAAAAGTGAAAGTACCTAACTTGTCTTTCTGTCTGCTTGTTACCTGTTCACGCTCAAGGATCTGGAGACGAACATAGACTACATAAAATATATTTTATCGTCATCATCGTTTGCCATTGCCTACCAAACGTTTGTTTATGTTATGAGACATTGTGCCCGAAGATGGAGCTCGTGGATCTAGAAGATATCTATTCACTCTAGGTTTGAAAATTCAAAGTAAGTTCCCAGGAAACAGAGATGACGGAAAATAATTCCACTCCTTGTGCAGTACGCATTAAGAACGTGGACCAAAATCTTCGAGTACTGATTTTTTGCATTTTAATGAGAAATATGTGAGTGTGAATACTGTGAATTTGTGTACCTATCACAGGTCACATATAATTATAACAATATTATAAGATCGGCAAACATTTTCTTTGTAGTTCTACTACCACATCCGTACGTCACATACCTATTTCCTGTGATAAGTATGTAGGTATTAAGATAACGAATATATTTAGTTTTCCTTTTTATTAAAACTCCGGAATCCTACATAGTATATGTACCTATATCACGATAAAATGTATTTAATGTAGTTAATCTAGATTTTTTTTATTCTATAATTGCTTAATAATCATACATTTTACTATAAAATAATATAAATTTTATTGCTGTTGTATAAATATAGCATACCTACCTATTATTCGAATATTATCACGGTCTAAGATTTATTTCCCATCACTACCTATTACATAGAAAACTCTCTCTCTCTCTCTCTCTCTCTTTCGCTCAGTATCAATCAGTCAGTACAATATTCTATTCATTGTAATTATTAAAAAGGTCAAATCAAATCATTGTTTATTACAGTATAAATAAGTAATAATTACACGGATAGCCGTATCATTTAAAGTACCTATACACTAAAATTAAAATACTAACAGAATCCAAATACCTAGGTAGGTAAATGTATTCTGTTCACCTGACGGAATAGACCTCTTTTAAATCTTGACTAGAAACAGTCGCAAACAAATAACAACAATCACTCGAATTCTGTGGTCGCAAAGCTATGGTATCGTCATCGTGGTGTTTGATTTGATTTGAAAACAAATCTAGTCGCGCCCGCTGTCGCATGTCGCTCCGCTAGTGCGCGCCGGCCGGGACGAAGCGAGTCTAGCGAACTACAACACAACAACTTTGTTTCGTTGAGTCAGTGCGCGAGCAAGCGTGATACGGAATGAACGTGTGGTGCGTTTTGCGCGGATATTGACTCTGCGAGTTGTTTTTTTAATCTTGCGATTGATACAACCAGAATTAAAACTTTTTGGAGTATAAAGTCGATTGTAAACAAAAAGTTTTAAAAGTTGACAAAGAGACCGCGCAAAATTTTGGCCAAAAACTGTGATTTTCCGTATAGACGCAAAGTTCAAGTGAGGAAGAATTTCGAAAACAAAAGACTGTTTTGTACATTTTCGCAACATCTGCGAAATTGTGTTCAAAAAAAACTTACCGGGCATAATCGTGGAGGGCGTAAACAATAAAATTTGCCGCTCTCGGCCATCTAGTTGGGACTCGATCTGTGGTCACCGAGCGAAAAAAACAAAAAAGCAACGATTTTACTAAATTACAACAACTTGCATTTGCGAAGGTTACCTAAAAATTCTCGTTTAAAATAACCCACGACTTTTCAAAATCATCCGAAATAGTGTCATCGACCTTTTTTCGTGCTGCAGTGGATCAGTTTGCTTATTTTTCGAAGCGAAGAGTACAAAATCTGGATTGAGTGTCGTAGCTACATGATGTCTACTGCCATCATGCATCAGCAGTCTGCGCTGTACGATCACTATGGTGATCTGTTCTTGAAGGTAAGTTTACTCTGTTTAATGCACATTTCTACTTACATTTACCTAGAAATACACCTAGTATGTACCTACCTACATATCATACTTTTTTCATCCATTCAATCCTCTTGCTGAGACGGAAAATCAAAACAATCACAGTCCATTCATTCTGTTATTTTGATAGACGTATGCTTGATTCAGACACAGAATAAATACAGGTAGTTAAAAATAAGTTTATTTGTATTTAGAGGCTTAGTATTTATTTATATCTGATTAGTGCACATTCCTACATATTTAATTTAGGAAATCTTAAGTTCACGTGAACTCAATGCATTATTGCAAGAACTAGCTGGCGTTTTATGTTTCTTTACAATAATGTATGAAATAAACATACTTCACGTTATCATAATAGATGTACCTATCTTAGTTGGATTGCCTAAAGATATTTTTGATATTCTACATGCTTGTAGTGTAGGCGCCTAATTATCTAATATTCCAAACCTGGCTGTCAAGAACGTGTCGAGATACCTACTCGTTTGGGTTCCGTATTGGCATAAATTGTTCCCAATATAATGTATGTACTCGCAATCGCTCATATTGACAAGGTGTGTCAACGTAAAGGTTTTTGTGATTAATTATAATAGTAACAATAACTAGTACCTATTTGTTGACAATATTTGTGAATGTTAATGCACTCTAAATGGAGTACTTACGCTTTTTTAATAATTTCAATACCTACATAGTAATCATCGATTCTCGAAACAAAATATTTTTTTTTTTTTTAATAATTATAATGTAATAGGTAGGTATGTAGTAAAGTACCAGTTACTGTATTGATCAATTTGAAATTAGGTACATATCAAAATTAGAACATGTGTTAAATATATAACACTAAAGTGTTCAAAAGAAATAAATAAGCGTCTAGGTACTTAGGTAATAAAAATTAGTCCCATGGTTGCTAGGAAGAGATCGCTTTTAGCGATAAGGCCGTCCGTAGTTGCACTTGTTTTTGTAATGATTGCCCTATGTAATGAATTTGAAGGTAGGTACAATAAATAGTTACCTATGTGAAATTAGTCCCTAAAATTTGGTTGAACTGATACAAACACGTAATGTAATTTACAGATTAGTTAATTTATACGAATCAATATTTATGAATTACATATGTATGTGTAGGTAGGTATATAACATAAAATAGGTATAACTAATCTGGTTTGGAAGATGTGAGTGGGTTGATGAAAGGGCAATAGAAGTATTGTTAGTAATGTTGTAAAAAGTCTATAAAAATACTAGTTTTCTATATAAGTTGTAAACAAATTAGTAATAAAAACTACATTTTACCCTGTGATTTTACCAGAGAAAATATGAGTTCCTTATTTTTTTTCTAGTAAAACCATCTATCAAAATAATTAAATCTTGATTTATATGAGCCCTGCCTAAAATACGTGACTTTTTTTGTGGAATGTTATAGATAATAATGGAATATATGTATATTATGTATATATATTTACATAATATATTGTATATTCGATTATTATTTATAGTTAAATGCTGGCATTGTCAGAGATGATAAGCTCACATAACTTAGAATGGAAACTGGCTCTCAACGGCTGGTGAATCCACCGTTAGCTACTTGGCGACAGACGCCCAACCTGATCAATTTGAATAAAATGATTTCATAATATTGGTGCATAATAGCGAACATGGCGTAAACTGCCAGTATTTTCATTTTTATAAGTATTTGTATTAATTATAAAAAATATTAAACATTTGACATGACTTATATATATATATACAAGTACGTTGAATTTGTATTGATATACCTATTCTATTAAAAACGCAAAGTATTTATACTTAACGTTTCTTTAATAAGGAACCCTAAAAGACGGGATATTTGTCGTAACTTGTTCAGGTTCTTAGCATCGAGAAAACCAATAGATTATGTCAGAATAATTAGTTATACGTAGGTATTAGGTATTTCCGGCAGCCTAGTCGGGGTACCGTCTGACTTGCGATCCGCAGGTCTTGGGTTCGAATCCCGCAGCACGCACCTCTGTCTTTTCGAAGTTATGTGCGTATTGTTAATTGTCGCCAACTTCATATTTAAAATATATTGACTGAACGTATGGTACAACAAATCTGAATAGTAATCTCGACAGTAAATAATATTGCACATGTATCACACATAATTATATTGTTCAGAACATGTATGATGTTCGTATGCTAAAGGCAATTCTAGTCCAAATAAAATCGGTCAAGTGCGAGTCAGACTCGCCCACCGAGGGTTCCGGAAATCTCACGAAACCAGGAACTAAGTTGTTAAAACCTTAGGGCGAAGCTAGTCATTGATAATAGTTATTTGTTAAACAAGAGTGCAAAGTTGCTTATTAACCGCGTGCTCAATTTTGATGACCGAGCAAGCGAAGGATTCTAAAATTGAATCACGAGCGCAGCGAGTGATCCAAAAATTAGAATCCTGAGCGTTAGCGAGGGAATCAAAAGAGCACAAGGTGAAAAATCTTTGCACTCGAGTGCAATACGTCACTTTTCATCCCACATTAGCAAGGAAATGACTAAATGCAAAAAAAAAAAACATTTACAATCACAAGATACTTTTATTTCAGTTTAGGTATTAACTACTACATTATGATAGGTAAGTATTACAGAATAATCTTTAAATTATAACAAATAACACTTAGGTATAATGATTGAAGACCAGATGAGGCTCTTTTTAAAAATGCTACTAATTTAGGATAGGTGTAGATTTTTTTTTTCCATCTTTATTGTTGCTTTTAGCATTGAATACGTACTCCATAGAGTGCTTGATTTCTTGGTCTCGGATAATTCAATAAAATATGACAGCAAAACGTTTTCAGATAAAGTTTTGGCTTATTTAGCTACTCGCCACGTGTATATCACATATCGTACTGTTTCAAATACTTCTCGCGTGATTGTTGAGGGAGAAAGCTCATTTGCGCATTATTAACAGTTTCAGTCAATTCTGTTGGCGTCAAATAAACTTCTTCGTCGCTAGAATCGCTCATTTTTGGTTTTTCACTTGTTTTCCAATTTCTTGTTGTTAACCTAAGATTTTAACAATATGTCGTGAAAAGAAAACTCCGCGCGCAAAGCAAATTTAAAATAAAAGTACACCAAGAAGGTTTCGAGTCTGAGTTTTTAACAAATTAAAAAAGGTTGTATGATAAATTCGGCACCATGGAGGTAGAAGTAAATAGGTTTAATGATGTTTTGAATTCACAAACTCAGTGCACACGATGTTCTAAATTTGAATTTACTTTATCCTCTAGAGGATAAAAAAGGCTTTTGCACTCAGATATCGAAGAGCAAAAATACTATTTCCGAGATGGGGGGATGAAAAAGGTTTTTTTTTTTAATTTTTCGTCATAAACCGAAAATTACACATCGTAAACAATTAAAAACCTATTTTGGCTTGTGCTAATGAACTTCTTTCACATGATACTACCCCCATATGATACGGTTAACTCGCTTTAAAATTTGGACTTGCAGAACCTATTTTTTGTGATTATACCCATTAAAAATTTAAAGTTTTCGGATTTTTTCCTTTATGTGTACCTACTATATGACATTTTTTTTTTATCAGCCCTGTACAAACTGTCCCACTGCTGGGCGCTGGCCATCTTCTCATTGTGAGAAGGGTTAGGACATAGTCTGCCACGCTGGCCAAGTGCGGGTTGGCAGACTTCACACATCTTCGAGATCATTGAGAACTCTCAGACATGTAGGTTTCCTCACGATGTTTTCCTTCACCGTTTGAAGTTGGCGGCTTGATTGCCGCAATACGCACATAACTTCGAAAAGACAGAGGTGCGTGCCGTGGGATTCGAACCCAGGACCTGCGGATCGCAACGCAAGCCAGACGGTCTCCCGACTAGGCCGCCGGAAACTTAACTGCCGGGAACTATAAGACAATGCTTCTTCCCAAATTTCATAGTTTTAGGTCAACGGGAAGTACCCTATAGGTTTTGATTCCCTTGTGAGTGTCTAAATATGCAGTTTTTTTAAGGCATACACGGCTGTAATTTTTTTTTTACGATATCAGAGAACTTTGATTTTGTCATAGCTGCAAGGGACTACAGATAAATCTGCGTACCTATTATATAGTATTTTGATCTCGATACTTCCACGCGTTCCCGAGGTAGAAGGTCTTGACAGACAGACAACAAAGTGATCCTATAAGGGTTCCGTTTTTCCGTTTGAAGTACGGAACAATAGTATTTTTATAAAAATAGTATTTTTAGGGTTTCCCAAAAATACTATTTTTAGGGTCCGTACCAACTATGAGGAACCCTTATAATTTCGCCATTGTACTTCTGTCTGTCTGTTTGTTCGTATGTCACACTCATTTTACTGAGATACTATCATATCAGCCAACGATAATTTTAAACGAATCTGGCATGTAGATGTGTTCCGTAAACCGCTACAAAATGCCGTAGTACCTAAATAAAAATAGGGGTGTGGCATTGCATACATATTTAAAAATGGGATGATTTTTTTTTCAACTATTCCCTATCATGTATCGTGTATTGTCAAATAGGTATTTTAAAATAAGTCATTCAATGTTTAATTTTTATCATTAATGTGATGTGTGCGAGATATAGCCCGCCCAATGTGTAAAAATTGTGCCCCCTCCTTCCCCCGCCTCTGCGTTTCTTAAGTAATATGACTTGGAAATTCATGATTTAACCATGACAATATCAAATAATTTCAATGAAAATTGTTTTGAACACTGTTCTGATTACAACTTTTCGAGATGGGTAAGTATAGTGATAAATATGTAAAACACTTAAGTCATTTTAGTACAGAGGACATTGATGTAACTACTTTTGCAAAGTAGTCGAAACAAACAATACTCGCCAAATATTCCTTTAGATTACATCATTAGCTACGGAACCAAATGCGTGTCTCGACACGGTCTTGGCCACTGATTTCTGTATGATACCTTATTTCGTCATAATCGTCGAACGCCTGTTTTTTAAAGAGTCGTTGGTTGAAAAAAAAATACTTTGTTTTAAACCGACTTCCATACAGAAGGAGGTTCTCAATTCTTCGGAATCTTTTTTAGGGTTCCGTACCCAAAGGGTAAAAACGGGACCCTATTACTAAGACTTCGCTGTCCGTCCGTCCGTCCGTCTGTCACCAGGCTGTATCTCATGAACCGTGATAGTTCGACAGTTGAAATTTTCACAGATTATGTATTTCTGTTGCCGCTATAACAACAAATACTAAAAAACAGAATAAAATAAATATTTAAGGGGCACCCATACAACAAACGTGATTTTTTGCTCAATATTGATAACGGCAACAGGTAGACGCGTGAAATATTGACAGAATATTGAGTTAATATTATTCGCTTTAAAAATAAATAATTAAATTAAAATAAAATTAATAGTTAAGGGGGGCTCCCATACAACAAACGTTATTTTTTTTGCCTTTTTTATAGATAATGGTACGGAACCCTTCATGCGCGGGTCCTACTCGCACTTGGCATATTTAATTTTATTACTTATGTATGTACCCCGATTAATCGAAGACACCTGAACCGTTTTTTAAACGATTACTTGTTGACATAAATGAAAATTATTTGTTCTGCTTCAACGACCAAAAATACTTTTCCACAAAATTTTTACTGCTTTGCACAACAGTCGTTGTTCTACGACTATGACGATTTGTATCAAAATGTAATTTTGTGTGATTAATGTGTAAAATTATTGATGAGATTTCTTACCAATACATATTTGTCGTAAGTACCTACATTTAATCAATTTATATCTCGCAAAAAGTGGTACCCTATGAGTAAGTTAGCGAACTCTATCGGTGTAGTCTCTTAAGTACCAAGTTTTTTTCTCTTACAGCCTCTCAATACATGCACACTACCTAAGTCAGTGCTCGGCTCTCTGCCTTCGTAATTATCTGATACGGTTAATAAGAAAAACCTGTTGAGTAGCACTCAGAAGTTGCACGGCAATTCACGGCATGCATCTACCTGACTGTATTCTCGAAACCAATCAAATGTACTTATAACATTATAAGTATTTACCTCCCCGCATCTTCCGTGTATATCAAATGGAGCTATCGCATCACACTATGGCATTTCTAAGTGGGCAAGTGCCTTTATTAAATACAACAAAATAATATATAAACTCAACTAACTCAACTACTACACAAAAAGCATAACGATTACCCCTGACCGATAAAGGTCTAAAAGCAATCCAAATGCTCAAACCCGCTACCAGTTGGCAGCGTACCCAGCATGCTATAATGCTTGCAATGCTTATGCGTTGGGCCAGATACGCACCAGCATGGCATTTCATTATGTGTCTATCTATCTATTCAGCCTGTACCCACCCACTGCTGGGTTATAGCGTTATAGGCCTCCTCTTGTTCACACACGCCATCCTTTCCGGTGCTGTGCGAGTCTCATCCACTGGTATTCAACGTGCTTGATGTGTCTATCTATCTGTCTCAACTCTCAAACGGATAGAGCGATTTTTGATCCAGTTTTCTTGTGTGAAAGACTTGGTCGAGAGCAGCGTTCTTAGCAATGTTTCATAATTAAAATGTTAAATACATTTTTTTTTATTCTAAACCTACTTGTTCTATATTTTGTATTACGTTGTTTTTTTTTTTTTTTTAATGCAATATAGATTACGATTGACCACCAACTCGCCTGATGTTAAGCGACTGTGTGGCCTAGGATGGAGCTCGTCGATCTCGAAGATATCTATTCACTCTAGCCTTGAAATTCCAAGATTTATAGGTCTCAGGAAACAGACAGTGTGCAGTACGCATCAAAAATGTGGATCGATATCGCTGAGTACGGAATAATTAATTTTGCTCGTATTAGAAATTCTTGATTACCGATACTTTCTGCCAAATATAAAAAATTGCCGATAAACCGCCGCGTAGTAAACTTCCTTCCTTTTTACTTTAACTGAGACCTTACAACCTTTTATTTTGTTTTGACAGCCTCTTTAACTGATTTTGCTGATTTCAAATTCTTATTCAGAATTGTGTTGTTATAATATTTTTCTATCAAATATTAATCAAAATAGGCTCTTAAATGGTACCCCAGCAAACTTTTTAAGGGAAATCTAAAATCGTTGACTACAATGAAATCTATGAAATCAGGTTAAGGTTCTATAATAAACCTGAATACTAATTGAGGAAAATTATACGCTACAAATTGATAACCTCCTCCTTTCTTGAAGTCTGTTAAAAATACGACAAATGTCCAAATAGAAGAAACCAAGATAACTTAACTTGCATTGTCAAATATTGTCCTTGAAAGATAATTTTTCATATATTTTAGGTTAGAGTGTATTGTAAAATCCATTTTATGTCTGTAATTACCTACTCTGCTTATATTCTGGTTCTTACTATAGTAACATCATCTAGGCTGAAGTGGCTGTAACTAACTGGTTAGTTTCCTTGGAAAAGTAAAAGTAACTTCTGTACGTACTGTACTTTACCTACAGTTACCTAAGCTTGCTATTAAGTAATATTACCACTTGCCGGTTTATTATCGATTCTGTTTAATAAACGTCATCAAAATACAATTAGTGATTTACCTTGTTTCTTAACGAATACCTGGCACGAATAGATAGATGAGGTTGTTGTCTGTAGTTCCGTCTAATAAATAATGTAAACAGCAATGGTGGCTATTGTGTCCATGGCTGTCAAATAACAACTATTACTTTCAAAGCGCATGTGTTAAAGGCCATACTGGGTAAACGAGCCAACGGTGTTCCATAGTTTGGGAGGTAGTGACATAGATCCATCGAAAGATCAACTAGTGCACAATATTGTTTTGCTCACGACATATTTTGTACATACTTCTAAAATGACCTGTGCTGATTATGTGTTGGAGCTTTTATTCTGGAGACGATAATAAACGGTGAATAAGCACATTTTAGTTATTGTTTTGTTCCGTTTTCGCGTGTGCCAATTCCAGTCAGGCGCTTTTGTACAAACACTTCAGCTTTTCGTCAATTTTAACCTATATAATATAATAAGTATGTAATATGCGTATTAAATGTTAATCCTTTCAAATCTCCAGGAGGGGTTGAAAGACGCTGTGCAGTGGAATCATCACTATAGGCAAGATTTCCGTGAAACGCAACTAAAGCTATCTTAATACGGATCAAAATCGTGTACCATAGCCGGTTTTGTAGTTTTATTTTCTGACGGCGAAGCAAAACTGGTCTTATGAATTTAATTATACAGCTCGAAATGGCTTGAAGATCTTTAAACGCTACCTGCTTTGAGTTTTTGTGATCTTATAAGTTTGCGTAAAAACACTTATTATTCGGGGCCTGGGGTTCTCATTTTCGCTGTTCCTTGGCTGATATAATGTTGAAATTACACAGGGGTTGAAGGTTGCATTGTTGCTTACCTTACAACATACCTACTCATTTATTCTACGTACATACATACATATTTACAGTCACGCCTGTTTTCCCTTGCGGGGTAGGCAGAGCGGCAAAGACCATGAGGCCGCTTGACCTTGGTTAGAAGAGTTAAATGGTTGGGAGAGGATATTAGAGGGTTAGAGAGGATAATAAAAGGTTTTAATAAAATAAATATTGGTGGCCATTTCACACAACACCATTTAGCCCAAACTAAGCAAAGCTTGTACTATGGAAACTAGATGGTTGATAGAATAAATATATATATGTATATACTTTTTTTTTGTAAATACAAATTCAGATTCAACGTGTCGTGAACTTAACTGGTTATTAACCCATACTTTTATTTTTAAACTGTTTTTAGTTATTTTTATAATCTTAGTTATCTATTTCGCTCAAGAACAGTTCAAACGTAATCTATGAAATC
This sequence comes from Lycia hirtaria, assembly GCA_947563715.1. Taxonomy (NCBI): domain Eukaryota; kingdom Metazoa; phylum Arthropoda; class Insecta; order Lepidoptera; family Geometridae; genus Lycia; species Lycia hirtaria. Next base: position 22,575,288 of record OX387375.1, on the reverse strand, counting down.
GCAGCAGTGGGAATTTTGGAAAGGTGCATCGCATTAACTTTTTTTTGTGTTTCTTTTCTATATCTCCCTAAGAACTCCCCCATTTAAACCGTTTTGAGTCGTGAATACACCTACAACCGTCTACCTGCTGTCTATTTACAAATACAACCGCTCGCCATATTTTTTTGTTCTTCCCTGATAAAAGACCTTTTGTGCAGTAACTGCCTTTGTCCCGAAAATTACGGAGTTTCTCTGATTTTAGTGAGGTTATATTTTTCCTTAGGGTTGAAAGCTTTTTAGGTAGTGCAATAATATATATAATAACCATATTTCTCCTTATTTTATTGCTGGAGCCAGGCTGGTTGGTACTACTCAATTAACTTGAAGTTCATTGTTCTAAAGATTTCTATAGAAACCTATACAATATGTAGCAAGTTAAATAAAGATCTTATAAATCCGCAATTTGGCTAATGATTTGTTTTCGATTCTACTCATGTATTTATTATTTATTTTCTTTTCATTCAAATGTTTACTGTGCTTACAGGAAAGGCGACACATATCTAGGTATCTGTTGTATGTATGTAACTAGTTTTAAGCAGATAAGCTTGCAATTTGCATGTTTCATGAGGACGAATGAATTTTTCAATGACAGATGTCGTCAACATCTGTCATTGATAAATTCAATATATGAACATTGTTCACCTATTTATCTGGACTTTAGTTGGTCAGTAAGCCGTGCAATGACGTGAGGAGCAGGCCATGCATTGCATTACACTAGCACGCAAGCCACGCAATCCACCAAACAGCAATATTTGTGAATATCAATCGATACACCCTAGATAAACCCACGCAAATTATTATCTCGATTCCAGTAACTCTGTATTCATCCAACCGGTTCTCTGGTCTAGACAGCTGTCCTCTCTGGTTTATTTCAACATTTTCTACGAATTTCGCCCTGGCTCTGTCGCAAACTTAGATGAGACTCGTATTTTCCAAACATGCACGAGTTGAAAAGCAACATTAATCGTTGGTGATTGTGGAGGTCGTCACGCGACGCGATTAAACCTCCACGTGTGTCGATAAAGACCGATTGTTAAAAACATACGTCGTATATAGATGCCATAATTCGGTTACTCGCTATACACACTTTGGCTTTTCGGTTGTAACCGAAACGTTTACCATAATAATTCGTGTTTTTGTTTAAATTCACAGAAAATCAGAGGACCTTTTCTAGCCTTTCTCCAGTGTACATACTTGGTTTCTATGACGTTACTCGGCTATTACTGCACATGTTTACATAAATATTCATTGAAGGATTACTTATACGTTGCTTGACAATTTCTGAATAATCTTAACTCTTGTAAATACAAGCTTTCCACACTTTTCGCAACCTAAACGCGAAAGGTTTCACAAAGAGCCGGTTCTAGCCTCGAAGCCGACACCTCCGTGGTTTCTCAACACCCAGACGTTGCAGAAACCTTCGAGTGCAGCGCAAACAATAAGTGTCGATCGTGGGAGCTCGCCACCACCTCACGCCATCACACCGTTCGTACACAATAAACGTAACTTTACCCGGAGAATATTTCCTCTCATACTTCATCGACGAAATGTGATGCCTCGTGCGTTTCGCGGCGCCATTTTGCTATCATGCAGCAACATGAATCCCGTCTGTCGAGCTTTGTCCACACTCTATCTAAGCGGAAACTTTGTAGGCGTTTCGCTCATTAAAATTGAATTTTACACTGACAACATGACCCGACTTCGTACTTAAAGTCCATTATCGGTTTATGATACTTAATGTGGTATCTAGTTAAGTAACAGCTTCGTCGTCCATATTGAGTTAGTTGCATTGCAGTATACGGAACATGAATGTAGTAAAAACATATCCATTGACGTTCTTCGATTACGAAACGTGCTGCGATTGTGAATGATGCAGCATCAATGACATAAGCAGTAAAGTTAGCCCTATTCGCGTCGAACAGTAGACTGCGGTCATTAGCTGAGTGTTGGCGCGCCGAGATGATTGGGCAGCGCGTCAGGGCAAGAGGGCAGGCGCGAGCTGCGTAGGCCAGGTCCAACGGCCGCGCTCGTAACCGCCACCGTACTATTTTTAGCCCGGGCTCCTTTCTCCGACGACTGGAGTTCGGACGTGAGTCAACCCTTTGTTCCCTCGAAGCGCAACGGCCTCAGTACACGTCGACGAATGGTCAACACTCGTCAAGGTGTCGCTTTCCAAACACGCGTCAATATTGTTTAGATTTTTAATATTATGTGGTTCGCCTTGAACGCGCCGTTGCTCAATGTGAAGATGCCATTACGGTCGGCTGTTCAATAAATATCTGGACATTCATTGGACACAGACTGAGAATTCGTTACATTATGTTGCGGTAATCGCCTGCGATCCGCATCTAGGTACATGAACAATAAATATCAAATGAAATATCAAATGAAAATTAATGTTAATTGAAAGATAAATATTCTAAAATTTACTCAGAGTGGTTTGAAAAAAGTCTCTAGGCATGAGTAAATTCAACAAACACCCAGATTAGCAAAAGCCAGCGAAGGCATGCGGTGTAGTTGGCCTGAGTACTTAACCACATTTTGTTTGTTCAGGTGCAGGCAAATCCAGGACCAGGCAAACTTTTCACAGTTCTAACTACATACTAGGTATCTATGTTCGGAATAGTTGAAATGAAATTGTATAATTTTAACATTGTGGGAATTTTACCTAATTGTGTATTCAATCTATAGTTTTACAGCCAGTTTTGGACAAAACAACTTACCTATTCTGCAAGATTTGTGTAGGCGAATGCATCGTTGGCATTTACAAATAAGTAGGCGATTTTGAGCTTCATAAAAACGTTCAGTATAGTCACAGATCTGAATGTGAGAAGTAGGTACTCTTAAAAAATATTACCGCAAATATTTGAAACACTGATATTGTATGTAAATATAACCTTAAACATTATTCGTTTTTTTTATTTTATTCGACTAAGTCTGTGTTGTTTTGCTTTTTACTAATTTTTTACTATTGCTCGATACCGCAATTTTTTTTAATGGTTCATTGTCGATTGTTGTTAATATTGAATTAATTTCTAGGGGTAGAAGTTAGTTTTCTTCTTTTATACGAATATGATCCTCTTAAGTTAGTAGGCGTTAGATGATGTAAGGATATATTGATTGTACAATGATTAAGGAGTTTGTGTGCGTTTTTTTTTTTTGCCGCGGCTTCGCGAAGTCGTCCCATTTTAGTAGCCGTGAAACTGGACACAAGTTAGACGGGCTCTTGTTTCTTTCAGGGACTAAATACTTTCTATAGAAAGTATTCCTATATTGAGTATTCCTATAGGAATAAAATCTATTGTGCTAAGCTGGAAAGTTGCATTTTACCGTTGAGTCTCTGACAGTTGAATCCAAGTGAAGGATTCATGCTCTAGTGAAGCCTGAGCGTAGCGATGGATTCAAGTAGACACGAGACAAAATAACTTTACAGCCGAGTGGAATACAAAGATTTTCATCTTATATAGCGAGGAAAACCTTTAGATCACCTATTTTTTCTAGTAGACAGATCTGTTCAGTATTATTTATGGGCCATATTTTTTGTAATAAAATATAATATACCTACATCTCTCGCAAATATTAAAAAAAAGTTTTTCCTCCAACCTCCTACAACAAAGTAACCTCCAACGTACTTTTTCGTAATAAACAAGTGATTATTACTGTAAGTGATTACTGGAATTATTCTAAAGAATGCGCATTTATAATCTTTTACAGCGATTTTACGCATACTTTCTCACGAAAAACTTCCGCTCAACATCGTATCAAGCTTAACGAAATGGTAAGATTTTTGCAATAACCTTTTTTCTGCAGGCGGGTATTTTGTTTTTCTTTTAATATAGATACTTGTTCGTGTAAATTGTTCTAAAAACTCAATAATCTGCTTAGAGAAAATAAATTGTAAAGATTTCAATTTTACGTAAAATCTAAAATTTTGAAGTAATTAAAGTAATTATTTTTATATAATATTTAGTATTTCTTCAAGTTAAGTTAGCAAACTCCAGAAACTCCTTGTGCCAATCATTGGTACAATGTATATACAAGGTATTGCTTAAAGAGGTTAAGAAAGCTTTATTACTGAAAAATTGTAACTCCAGACCTTAGAGAACAATTTTTCCGAGCTAATAAGATGAAAAATATATTATGCATTTACGAAATCTTAAATTAGGTACGTAATATAATTTTGTAACTGTGTCTTTCGGCGTGGGACAAGGTGATCATCTTTTGAGATGAAATACCTAACTACTTATTTACTATACTTACTTATGTATAAAAATATGATTTACTTACCAAAACCGATGCTTTCTTAGTGATTTAATTCTCGAAGAACAGTATGTAGGTTAGTATGTTAATATATCTTTAATACCAAACGAGTAGTAAGAGTTCAATTTTTAGGAATTTGTTGAAATTGAAGGAAAGTGGAAACAGCGTAATTATCAAATTGAACGTAATTGTACTAGTAAAATTACGTTCAATATGATATTTACGCTATTTCCACTTTCCTGATAAAGGTCTTACTTGTACTTAATGCATGTCGTGTGATATCATTAGGACCACTTGTTCAAATGTCAACGCATTCATTTAGAATATGAGCGTTAATAAATAAGATTTTTTCCACTGCCCTGGGTCCGGTATAGTGTAGGCATACATCATGTGCTGTCTATTAGTAGGTACAGCGACCAAGATGAGTTGATGGTTGCTGTGTAAATAGTCTCGTTAGATTCGCGGCGCGTCGCTAATTGTTTCGGCAGAGCAAATGCGAGGGTTCATTGCCGGACAAATGGCATTGTCATCGCCCACGGCCATCCACAACCTTCCCAAACGTGGATTACCGACTTCTTGATACTATAGGCAAAAACTTGTATGACAAGCGAGACTAGGCTATTTTATTGTAGGCTGGTACATGTTAGATTTGATGGCCCGCTCACGTGTGCCTAATCAATGATGAATAACACACGTTTTTGCATAAAAAAAATCGTTACAATAACATACCTAACACAAGAATAACAACGCTCACGTCGCACATGGGCTTGATAAAATATACTATATATATATATATGACGCTAACAAACATTTTGTAACACAATGAATATTTTTAGCTACTCGCTTTATTTGTCGATGTAAAGTACCGAAAGGAGGGTATTACATATATCCGATTGAACAAATATATCTTGAGAAATGATAAGTGGCTCGATACGTGAATGATTTTAACGTAATTACGTCATAGTATATTTTATAAAACGGTTTCAAAACATTGAAACAGATGTTAAGACGTGGATTTTGTAAAATTTTGGTTTGGGAATGAGTTCTAGTTGACATTTAAGACTAAATAATATAAAATATATCTAGACTAAAAACGGGTTTTACAGATCCCAATATAAAAATGGACTGGCAAACCTGTTACACAAAAGTTAGTGTATATTATAGAGCAAAATTATTTTCTCTACCTATTAGAATGTCTTAATTGAATAGAGTGGTCAAAATTGTCAATTGTTTGTACCCGACACAGTTGTACTCGTTCATGGCTTGTCCAATTCTCATTGATCTTTGATCCTCACAAACAAAGAATAGACACGAGGACTTGAGTAGTGAGTAAGCAAATGCCTTATTGCCGCACTTATTTAGATAATTCATTATCTGAGCCATTATTAGAGTGCACTACGTAAACAAAGGGTACTGTACTCTATCTTATCACGCCGTTTGATAACAGCTCGCAACATATAAGTAATGTTGTTGAAAACGCGGGATCGGAGTCATAACCTCTATATTATAGCTAATTTCCCTTTCGAAAATAAAGTATCGATTCTGCACATGTAAACAATACTATGCCGTCTATATAAGTAAACGTACTTATCTAGACGACAGATAACCTCCTTCCAGTTCACGTAGCATTAATTACATTAAAGTGTTATAACTTGTTAGTTGCGTCTATTTGAGATTCGGTGTCTTAATATGTGGGCCGTAGATTTAATAGAAGATTAAAGTTCACCACGGTGAAGTAACAGCGGTAGCGGGCGTCTACCAGGGCGAGGTTGGTTTCTATGAGAGCGCTGCGAAGGTTCGACTGCACTTTTGGCACACATTCGGAGCGCGGTTGCGTCACGAGTTGCTGCAGAACGGGCACACCGCGTAACACTTTTACCATTACTTGCCATTGCGAGCCGCGGCCTCCTCTCGCTTGCCTACTTACGCTGGAGCCGATCCACTGCTTTACATAATTGTCCGTAAAGAACACAACCATTACGCAACACCAAAACAACAATTTGTTATTCTGTTTGCGTTTATGCGGGTCAGTCTCGCGGCGGGGCTAATGCATGCATGCATGCATTGTTAATTTAGTCTATTTTGTACATAAATGTTGACATTGAAATATTTTACTGTGGTTAATGATATTGTTTATGTCGAGCGTATTGAAGTCACGTCTCGTATGCACTAAGATTTTACATAATAAAAGCTTTAAATAAAATAGCATATGCGATTTATACCTTCATTCTAAAACAGTTTGTGTGCCGCATATACGATACTTGGTATTATGTCTGCAATTTTAATCGATTGTTATTATTAATGTGTCGCATAAATTCTCAAATTATCATAACAATAATTTTATGTTTAGCATTGTACAGTGTAAGGTCACTGCAAGTCAGTGCCACCAATAAAATGTAGTGAACGTAATCATAATCACACAAAGTTAGAAAATATATGCGGTAATAAGATGCTGTGCTCAATCCGAATGAGTACATTGTTCGCACCGGCCGGCGCGGTGAGTGTGCTCGATAGACTGTAAACAAACAAAAAGTGCAAGTTGAGGTACAGCGATTATGTCATGCACGCACGGGCACTGTGCGAAATGAACTAACCTATCATTGCTCTATGAAATCTCTAGTAAAAAAGTTTTTTTATTATTCTAATGTCCTAAGAAGGTGCCCTAGACTCAAATGTGCATAAACTCGATGGCTCCATCATTTAACATTTCGAATACCCAACGGTTATCAGTTTAATTAAAAAATAAATAATTAAAACGCTCTTAGTAATGTTACGGTTGAGCAGAAAAGTTGTCTCAGATCGACAGCAACAGTTACCGTGCTATTTCACAATGTAACCGAAAAACGACACAGAAACCGGTGTTAGTTAGGTTAAAAGGTTTTTTCGTCAAGCAATTTACATCTAGGTGCTGGACCGTTACGGTCACTGATATTATCATTTCACGGTAAAACTCAAACCATGAGAAATATAAAAAACAGTATCGTGTAGGGTTGAACAAAGGAGATCGTAAACAAACCCACATAGAATATTATGAAAGTATTGACAAATCTTGGACAAACGTTAAGTCGTATAGTGTAGATTACGTTGCATGCGCATGCTGCATACGTATATTGCTAGTGCATGCTTCGCTTGATTACAGTTTGCATAAGCGCAGCGCGGTTGCACATACGTTGAATTAGGTATTGCCGCGATTATAATCCACGCGTGCTTTGTATCTTTGCGCTCGCGAGTTGCGTTGTAGGAAGCCCAGTTTGACTCTTTAATATTTATTTTATTAGCTTCATTGCATTATCTGCATTGTGTACTGTACCGCACACCACTATTGCGCAACTACGTAACATAAAACGTGTTATCAATAACAAAGTACCATAGTTAATTGCCCCTTTATAATTATATCTAGTTTACGATAATTAAGATATGAATTTGAATGCACGTGTCTTAAGACGGATCAATTCTTTTGGTAAATTATATTATAATTAAAATTGCGTTGCTTGTGTATGGCATTGTTCTGATAGTAATGCAGCTATGTAAAATTGTAAAAGCGTTTGAAGTTGCTACAAAAGTGCATGATTTTTCGAGTGTGAATTTGTAACATTTGGTGCGCAATTTGGTCGTATCTGCCGACCTCGGTAGCAGTGCGTGCTGGTGGATGCGTCACCTTCAACATTATTCTATTGTAAGTCAGTAATGTATGTGTCCGGGTTCCACTGTCCTTAACTATTTGTTAGTCATTGCAAAGCTTAGTTTAAATAATTCAAACACACAATCATTAACACAAATAAATTAAATCATTGATTTGTTGTTTTCGAGTCATTTGTAATTTTTTCATGTCTTGCTATCTACCAATAGTTGAAGTGTTAACAGTCGGCTCTCTTATTAAAAATAATATGTTTTCCTTGCTCGCTTGTTTACTTGGTTATCATAGCCACTTATCACACTTATTTATAGTTTTTATCGTAAAAGGAAAAATATGTTCTCAATTAGGCGATACAATGTGATGGAATACTGCAATTAAATATAATACACATTTCCTTTTAAATACTTCCAACAAAAACATATTTTATTGAATTTTCAAAAAACCTGTTAATAAAGGCCTACTTTTAAACCGCGATGGTCGCTAACTAATTAAATTGTAAGTCACGTCGAAATAATTATTGTGTATAATGCTATTATGTCGCAATAGTTAAAGAGCCCGCCACCCACGGATCAAGATCGTTTGGGTTGCGAAAACAGGGTCCCTCGACTTTGGATGTTCGGGTTGACGATGTGGATGTGGCTTCTTACTTCGGAAACTACTACTTTGTTGCTAAAGAACTGAAATTAAAGTTAACATGTCTGTGGATTTGTATAACGTGATCATGGATTTATGTATGATACTTTTTTGCTGCGAACCAGAAACTAATTATAAATCTATCTATCCAAAACTGAAACAAAAGCAGGCAAAAGCGTGTTCAAAACATTGGAATCTATTTAGAATTAATTATTACTAGCGGACACCAGCGAGGAGAGGTTAAAAGTATTTTTTTGTGTTTTTGCGTTAAAACTCCAATTTATACACCTATCTACCCAATTACCTAATTTTTAGTCACACTGTCGATTAAAATGCAAATGAATACCTTTTAATAGTCTGGGTATATTCCGTCGACTCATCCATTTGGTAATTCAAATTTCGTAGCTCGCGATAAACGCAGTGAGCACGTAGCTAAGCACGGTACCTACTTAGTTGGTCGTTTATAGATAGTGTGTCAATATTGAAAGGAAAGTAGCGCGGGCGGTCGTCGTCGCCGGTAGGTCATTGTCGAGCCTTACATAACCCATGTCATGCCATCCATCGTGCCCAATTCGGACGCCACTGGTTTCGCGTTGTTTGTTTTTGTGTGCCACATTCGTTTGTGTTCGAGTTTTTCGACTACTGTGACATAACGAACATTGTAGGAGATGTAGAGCTTTGACCTGACGTTTTATTTGCTAAGCCGTTACTTAGTAATTGACATTTAATAAATCATCTATGAATTTCTGATGTCACAGTGGTGTAACTGCGTTTCCTCACATCTCTGGTTTCGAATTCAATAAGAACAAGCACGTGTTAGGTATTCATTGTGGCAGTGTCTGAAAGTTTCGCACAGTTGTGCAACTCCGGGCTCAGATTTCAGACATTTCGCCGACTTGCATAATGGTCGTGTCGTCTTGAATGCTGACTCCGGCACGCAAAGTTCGGAGGTCAATTTTCCCTCTGCTGCGGAAGTGTAGAATGTCATGAGACGTTGTCATCGCCGAAGGCGGAGTGGAGGCGTTGAACTGTGCAAGGCCTCGCGCAAACTTCCTGCTCGGGCGGCCGAAACCTCTATTCTGTAGGCGGAGGGTACACTGCTTATCCGCGCGTTGTTTTATCACCACGCGTCTTATAGTTCCCGTCACGTAAAAAGAACGCTGGTTTGTTCGCGCTTACGAACAACCAACCAAACCAATAAAAGCGTTATTTTTACGTGACGGGAACTATACTAGTGCTAACTGCAAGAACATCGTAATTTTTTGATAATTTCCCCTTTCATCTGACAGACCTGATTTCATTTTACTACTTTAGGTAAGTGAGCTGAATAAATATAAGAAGTTTTTCATCAAAAAATATATGTTATTCTGTACCAATCCTAACGAACCAATAAGTGCGCATGACTTAATCTGAGCTTTGATAGATCGTACAAAAAATCCAACAAAACCTAGTTACGTAATGTTTTAGTTGCCAGCCGGCTGGGCTGGCGAGCTGCGGGCTGCGGGCTGCGGCCTGCGGGCTCGGATACACTCAGAGCTGTATATATATCTATCTACATACTAATGTTCAATATTATTCAATCGAATCGTACTCATACGTGACTATCAATCATGAATGTCGGTTGTTAATTGATTGATTACTATTCAACTTCTTCCAATAATATTCATTGCTTTAAAATACTCATTAATGATTTACTTACGTAGGTATCTAGTTAGATTCTCTTGTTATCATAACTGCACAAAATTATTGCAACAAAAAGACGTTCAATTTTAACTAAGTAACATAGATTTTACTGACCGACTTTAGTTATCTATTGGGTATTTCCATTGTAACGGGTGCGACACTGACACTGCGTTTTTTCAAGATAATAAAGTGTTTGTTCAGATATATCAAATTACGTTCATAAAGAAAAATAGTATGAAAAATTAGATATTTAACTCAAACAAGATCTATATAGAAATTTGTAATGAAAAACTTATACAACGTCATGAATCGCGTAACGGGTGTGACCTTAGAAAATCGCCAAATGCGTACAAGATGACTTTCAGTTAAACACCTGTAAAATTTTCGATGAAAGTATACAGTAAGATTTTTTTATGTAAAACTTGAATAGTTATCTCAAATAACTACGTTATTCGAAATGCACAAACATGTATAATGTACTTTATAAAAAAAAATGAAAATGTAACGGGTGCGACAGGCCTTTGTAACGGGTGCGACACTGTATGGTTTTTCAAGTTTTATCGTAAAATAAAAAATGTTCTAATCAACATTGCTTTATTAAAAATCATTCCAGATAAGAAAACACGGGAAATTAACATGAGATTTGGTCTAAAATTAATAATTTCTTTTGACGATTGTGCAATTTCCCACCTAATTTGAAAAATTCGCTTGAAAATTATATGCAATTACTCTAAATCACTTTCTGAATCCGTATAGATGTCAGAATAACGCAAACGAGGCAGGAATCGACTACGAATACGAATCTTAAGGCAGGTTTCTTCCATCGGTCACATTCGGTCACGTTTGCGCCGCTTCTCTATCTCTTCGGCATCCGCTGAAGCCTTCTTGGTATCTCTTCTTTTCTTGTCTCTTTCTCTTTCTTTTAGCAAATGTGTTTCGTAATTTTCTTTATATTCTTTCAGTTTTTTTCGATGCTTTTGCATTCTGTTGGTGGCTTTCATATCTGGCAACAAATAAATTTCAAATTATGCGTAAAACAACCTAATATAAAAAATGACAAAAAAAAATGTAACGGGTGTGACATATATTTATCATCAAAAGAAAGACACTTAAAGTTTCTATCCAGTATTGAAACTCGTCCGTGTTGATTATTTAAGTAAGCTTCTTATTATTACAAGGTACAAAGATTTTAAGGCTATAATTTACGTCGCAGTAAAACTATTTGGGTATTTTTTGTAACGGGTGCGACATTATTACACTCACTGATAAAAGCGTAGTAAATCAAAAGTAATACTTACTTGAAATTATTAAAATCACTTGCACAGGAATCTCAAAAACCTGCACTTCGCGCCACAGCAATGTGCAGGCTGACAAGCTGTCTACGAGATGGCGCAATAGCGAGCAAACTTTTAAAAAAAGAAGGCGCTATGTAGAACAAAGGAGGTTGACATACAAACTGATTAATTTATATAATTTTGGAAAAGAGCTAAAAAAATTATTTTACAAATTTTTGAGAGTATGATTATTTAGAACTCCAGATATGGTTTTTGTTTTAGTTAATAACACAATTGAATTTTTATCACAGTAGGGTAAAGTTTCATGGAAATACCCTATTGTATAATTAGGTTCATGTTTTTACCAACACAATTAAAATACAAGAAGAAGTAGCCTTGAAAATAATATTAATTAATTAAATACAATTAACGAATTTAATTACCGAGAAAAGTGAATTTATATATACCTTCTCGGAAATACCTCGCCTGCTTGGCCATAAAATATAAAACACTCTGACTCGTTTTTGTCAGTGGCCCGAAGCGTATGTTTTATTCATTGAGCACGGTTAGTAATCGTAACTAATGTAATGAGTGTGATGGTTCAAAACTAAAATAACAGGTTGCAAACAGGTGGAACAAGCCCTAACAGAGTTACTCGTATGTACAACAATAGTGTACCTACGTTATCAAATCGGTACGCGGTGCATCGGCGCTCGCAGCATGACGACCTGCGCCCGCGCACGGTGCTCAAGGGTCCGTGAAATGCACACCACACCGCACTAGAGTTTACTCATCCATCCATTACTGAGCAGTGAGGAAATTAACGTAAATATTAACAACGAAGAAACTCAGTAGCTGTTATTCACGATTAGGTTATTACGGATCATTAACACCAAGGGAGCGCACGTATCCCTTCAAGGCGAGCTTTACGACTTCCTCGAATGATATTAAAGACGAACTCCACTTAATAAGCATACATTGTTGCCAGGGCCACATTAAAAACAAAGATGACCGGCGGTCGTGACGATGCTGATTGTAAAACGTAAACACTGGAGTAAACGTTTCGTAATACGCGCAAATTACCTACCGCGGTGCGCTAGAGACGGCGGACTTGTACGAATGGGGGGAAAGGCAACACCGTGACAAGTGGGGTGGGCTATTCCATAACGTGAAAAACCATGCTTCGATGGTCGGCAACCATAGAAAACGATAACGAACGAGTTTCACGGTATTACTCAATGTTTCCATAACATGTTTAAAATTGTAAACTAAGGTGGTCTTGTTATTTTGATTTATATTTGGTAGTGCATTGTTGTTTGCCACAGTAATGAGAATATACAGTGTGACGCAAATTGATAATGTCACTATCTTTATGTCGAGCGAGACGGGTCACGGAGGTTATTGCGATAACCGATTCCGTTGTACGTTTACGATATATTTATCCAGTCGATTTATTAAGGGCCGTCTCTGTGCTTTATTTACAGTATGTTGTCGAGGACTGACTAAAAATAATAACGTCTTAACTGTCGCATCCGCCTTGAGTTCCTTCTCTGAATTGATGCTGGGACTGTTATCCACATGGCATGAATTCACACGATCTGTGCACATTGCAAATTCGGTTGCGTTATAAGAAGACTTCGAGTCTCGCCATTTTATTTTTACGAATATTCAAGATGTTCTTGAATACCTATCGGAATAAATATTGCCTTATTATAATCCTACATTCATTCAAAACGGGTCATTATGGTGGGTTCAGTAGTTACTGGCAGATTCCGGTGTAAATTTGGCTGCTTATTTATGCTGATTAGTCGAGATATCGTTATTTATTTCGCTTTATTTGCCTCTGAGGATTGGATATCAGATTCACAGCTAAAAATATTATGACTAAATTGTGACCTTTCATTATATATACGGAGTATTTGACACATTACGTTTTATCAGGCTACATTATTTACTAAGTAAGTTCGTATAGACTGAGTGGCCAGCCCTAGTGTTGCTAGTGCCTAGTGTCAGAGTTATTAAGCCGCCGAAAGGCCTACGTTATTTATTTAACCTAGTAGATGTTTGTACAGAATCGATATTTGGTATTTATGAAATAATAATCGTATGCGGTTTGTTATTGCGTAAAGTAAATAGTAAGTGGAAGTATATGTATTGGAGGTCATCGCAGGCGCGCTCGTCGTCCGATGCCGTGTTGCACCGCCCTGACCTGCATGCGCCTAACGAAAGTGAAACTAGACGTAATAGCTCGTTTGTTCTCTATTTTTGTTTGAGACCGACCCAACAAGTCCGCGAGCCTGTCCAACCTAACCAGTGGACTCGGGATAACCAACCTTCACGCTACACGCAATAGTTCCACTATCCTCTGGTAGCGGTCGAATCCTTTACGCATGGAAGAGAGTTTAATTCTTGCTTAACTCCTTGATAAACTGCTTTTCATATTCCAACGCAGACGTTATCTGTAATCTCATATTAACCGCTGTGAATAAATCGATTTAGCCGAGCCGTAACGTATGGCTTTACGTACATACCACAGAATATAGAGTGGTACATACTGTGTGATTTACACCCACAACCTTCGAAGAAAAATTTTTTTTGAGCCAAAATCGTTCAATGAAGAGCACTCTTCGAGTCTCGGTTATTAATTGACGCCACAAAAAGCGTCATGTCTGCTGTGAACGGATGTGGCACATCTGTCGGTTCGGATACATAATAACGAGTAATTAGCGAAGGAAGGCGTCCAGTGGAGACGGTCAGGAAGGCTAGTTCGCACAATGTGTCGCGCACGTTTCGCCGCTTCCGTTCCCCGTCCCGCGACTCTCGCCTCGCCTTTTCGTACTCACCCTCGATAATAAACTAAATTATTGTAGACGCTGAAGCAATTGAACAATTGAAGAACGAGCCGGAGTCTCGGACGAGGGACGCCGACCGCCGCGCGCCGTCTCGAGACCCGCACAAGTAGTGAAGTGAACAATAAAAATAAACACGACACGACGCGAACCACTCACAAGTCAGAACTAATTAACATTTCGAACTGGTCGCTGGTATTTTATCCTAATATTACATTTTAAAAGAACGAATGTGCTTCGATATGAATGCGTTATAATAATAATAGTATGGGCATTAATTAAAGCTGTTTATTAACGTGGTGAACGTTGATGAGCCCATTCGCCTGCTCCTCCGACGAAGGTCAGCCGCTCGCTCACACCTACTCACATCTCAGTCGCGACCGTCAGCTATGTTAAACCACCGTGCATAATTGTAGTTTCCATCTCCAGGTACTGTTCGTTGTTTTAATGGAAGTACAGCGGTTAATGATACTTTAATATGCAGTGTTTCTATAGTAGATAACCTCTGCGATATACTTGTATTAATCTGAATAATTGGGTCAGGTGTCAGGCATTTTTAAATGGAATCCAAGATTATCTTTAGTGGACTAGGTATATGTGATTTTGGAATTCAATGATACCTATGTCCTATCAACGCCTCATGCCCTGACTTTAGGAAAACACCAAACAGGTAACAAACAGACACTCAACACTCAAGGAAAAAGGTAACAAACAGACACTCAACACTCAAGAGGTAACAACAGGACACTCAATGTTGAATTGTAAAGTAAGGTGCCTCGCTGATCAATATTGATCAAAGCGATTTAAGTTATATTATGGTATATTACCAGAAAACATTACCCTTCTGCTTTAGTACGCGGGTAAAAATAAGGAAGCAGGAAGTACTGAATTGTTATTTCGCTTTAAAATGAGGTGTCAAAGCCGAACATATTATGTTGAACGTCACCAGCTGGCGCCTAATTTCCTCAATCGTTAATCTAGATGCATATCTCGGTGTTGTAAATATTCTCCTTCTTTGTTCCAGGTAAGAATTACGCCACTTTCCTACGCGATACGAATACGATGACGGCAAGACAGTAAGTTTAACTTTTACTTTTCGTCGGGGTCAGATGTTCTGGCTGCCAACGGAAAGTAGCAATCATCTCGCGGATTATATCGGATTAAGTTTCAATTGTCTATGCGGATTTGTGGACGTTTTGTTATGTAAAGGTAGCTTTCGTAAATAAATTGTTTTCTTAGTACTTCTAGTCTAAGGTGGATTTGTTAGACTTTTGTATTTTTTACCACTGCTTTTTAACAATGCCAAAAGCAATGGCTTTGATTTTGGTGATTGTTGCAGAATTAGTACACCGAATAAATTATAACGTGGGTACGTAAATAAACTTACGTAATAAATGTGATCACTTAAAAAATATAAAAAGGTGCAAAAACGAGGTGGTCGGCGGGTTATAAGTCCTTGGTTAAATAAATTAACTAAATAAATGGCTGGTTGTCAAATGTTTTTATCAGTTTACTCAAATATGGTTTAATGGTAGGTTTAATGCGCGTTGGCGTACGAACTGCGTGTCGGTTGCGGCGCGGCTAATCCACTATTTCACCGAATTGTGCAAACGTTGGCCAACTGGCGGCGGCGGCCTCCATTCCGCCTAGCCTGTCCAGGCCGGGCACCTACTCAAGCCGCTACACTTGCTGAAACCTACTACCATTGCGTTACGAAGCGAGACCTTCGATTTCTCCCATTATAACACAATATAGCGTTTGTTCGTTAAAACCAATTTCTGTCACAACTAAGCCAAATATTTACGTAAAACGCAATTTTCGCGATAATAACGCTAGTTTCACACTCGCTTAGATGTAACAAAAGTGTGTTGCGCAAGAGTCCTATTTAAGCCATTTATAGCTGTCATTTTCGCTTTATTCGATTTTTGTTCAAATTACTCTACCGTAACTTGAGAACATAAAATAACAGCTAAGCTCTCGCCTACTTCAAGTTTCTGACACAGATCTCAAAACTCGTACATTTCATTATTTCTTCACCAGTGTTCTTCACACGGCGAAAATTACGTCAGGAAATTGTACAATAAAAATATACCTACTCTCTCTATTCATTTAATTACTATAACATCTAGCAATTAATTCATCAATGACTTTTTGATGACTTCAATGTAATGGTTTTAATTAAGGTTGACTGTTGAGTAACATCTATGTATGTACATATATTTTTTCGATGCTGTAATAGGTTTGCGCTTGACCACCAACTCACTTGATGTATACTTAGCGGCAAACAAAACGTTTCATCATGCTCTCTCTATTATTCTCGACGAAAACAAAAGAGAAGGCATTATGATACGCGGTTCAAGATGTTTGCCGCTAAGTATAAGCGACGTTGCGGTCTACGATAGAGCGCGCTTACCCAGAAGAAATCAATTCACTCGCGATTGATGAATGTTTTAAGAAGTAACAATGATGACGGATTTAGTACGTTTGTGTTCGATATATTGTTTTTAAAATCCAACCAATCGTGAGCATCATGTATACGTGACGCAAACGAGTCTTAATTATGGAAAGAGAATGCCTCGTCACAGGCCGAGACCAAGGCTTTGTTGTGCTGAATGGCAACGGAAGATGCCGCTAATCTACTCCGAATTGTCCTCGGATGGTTCTTGTATGGAAACGCAGTAATTTGGGGTGATTATGTCAGTGGTTCCACAGAGTGCGTCGGCGTAACCGAGCTTGTGGAACAGGCCATTGTTTCACGAGACGTAACGCACGTGGGTCTGCGAGCTGCGATGGAGAAAGTAGCACAGCCAGCGGCAAGGCCGTCTCGACGCTGTGCGACCTTCACATCTCGGCTTCCGGGATCCACTTACTATTTATAGCCTCACACCTACTGTTGCTATACGATAAACATGCATCTGATTCTTCGGAGACTATTACCAATTAACTTTTCTAAAGTTATGATAATTTAAGAGAAGTGGGCGCTCATTTGCGACTTGACACACAATCAAATCATCATTGGCGATTATTAGATCGATTAGCACAGATTGCGTGACAATCGCAACGTGTGGTTGCAACACGGACAGGTTGTAATTGCATGCGTCACGCGCCTCCAGCCGCACCGTAGATCCGTTCGACTCGATGTCTCACTGGGCACGTTCAGTTTTTACACCGCACTCCTCACTTATCTGTACGTGACCTCGCGTCACATCCTGTCCAATAACTCAAAATCTGAATTAAGCTTCACTTCCAAGAATCACTCACATGAACCGAAGTAAATCATTTCTAAAGACCGAGCGCCTATTACTCATCAGCGATTTACATGATTCCTCGAAACAAGTGAATTTTCAAGTATCAATTTGCTCCGACCGAATGCCACTCCATAAGACCCGTGTCAGATGTAGGCACATAAACATCTCGTCGAGTTGATTCTCAAGTCATCGGGCCGGGCTCGTAATGTTGAGTTAAGTGGAGAATCAACACGCGAGCCACGACTCGCCAAACGAGTTATGTTATAAATAATTAATTAATATTTGGCCGGCGAACGCTTTGTGGCTCCGGCCAAGGTCACTACAGACGTTTTCAACATTAGAGATGCGTCTATACGTTTTTTATGACTCCTTTTAAAAAGCAGTCTCGGTTAGTTTATTTCTTTTTAAATAGAACAAAAACTAGATCATGCCTTCAGATACGATTGGTTAAGTGTTTGCTACGTCTTTATTTGGTGAAGACTACGTGGTAAACGTGATTGCATTTTCGTCACCCAATCTGAGTCTTTTTGTACAAGCTTCGCGCAATCGATATAAGCAAAGTACTCTATTAATCCATCAGACCAGCATATTCTATGTTGGGTAATCCATATTCCATGTTTTTTTCTGGAATCGGCGACTGGCTATGGAAAGTGCTTCGCTCGGAATATCGGCAAGTTCGAATCAAAAATGAAAAGATCTGTAGATGAACGAAAGTCACCGATAGCTTAGCGGATTAGCAAGATGAAATGGCAGTGGGCATGGCACATAGTACGCAGAATTAACTGGAAAATTATCGAGTGGAAACCACGCAATCGGACCGACCATAAAGTCATCATGCAGGTAGATGAAACATGTAGTAACCAAGCCGCTTCCAACCGGCCTGTGGCTAGGACATTTAGCACGCGGAACTGACGGCCGATGGGGCCGAAATGTTCTCGTGACCACGCACCGACAAGCGCAGCGTAAGAGGACCAGTCACAAGATGTACTGACAATCTCATACAAGTGATAAGAAGCCGTTTCCTTCAGGTCTTTATGAAATCCATCGGGGAGGACCATATGCAGCAGTGGACTTCTTGTGGCTGAGATTATGATGATGATCCTAATACAGCTCAGAACTCACCTAGAAGGATTTTGGTGTCACCGGGAACTCTACCTTATTTAGATGAACTTTAAGGCAGTGCTAATTGTTTCGGTTATTTGATTTCATAAAAAAAACCGGACAAGTGCGAGTCAGACTCGCCGACCGAGGGTTCCGTACAAACTAAATAAAAGGGAAACATTTTTTTTTTACGAAAACTGAGAAATTTTATTTTTCTTTCTGCAGCAAGAGACTATGGATCTGCGTATATGGTTTTAATTTCATACCTTCACGCGTTCCCGAGATAAAGGTCTTAACACCCGGACAGACAGACAGACGGACAACAAAGTGATCTTATAAGGGTTCCGTTTTTTCCTTTTGGGGTACGGAACCTTAAAAACAGTGATTTATTTATCAAATACCTCACTATCTTATTTTTATATAATATCTATGTATTACTCTATACTTACATTATTATTTTTGAAATACCATTGCGTCACTTAAGATGATGATAGCTAATAATATGGCAGCATATAAAGATTTTTACGGGTTTTTAATATTTTATCACCAATGTTCGTTCTTTAATTTATTAGTTTTACACAATTCTTACTATGCCGTCTTAATGTCACCATGAATGTAATTAAACCGAGCTGGTTTATGTAGTTTATCTTAACGTTCATTATGAATATATGTTAAACTAAGAGATTTTAATAAGACGGACGATAGATAGATGTGATGCAAGGTAAACCTGTTTGACAGTGGACTAATATAAATCAGATATACATTAGTAATTGTTAACTTTACTATGCAATTATCTTGTTTATTGTTAAGGAATAAATCGTTAAACGTGATATTTGAAGGTTAAAAGGGCAATTAATTAAAATAAACCACGCGATGCGTAGCCCAAACAGGTTTTATAACATTTCGTTGATTGAAGTACCTGTTGCATCGATGTATAGTTTATGTTTACTAGATAATCATTAATCACTCGGCAAGAACTTTACGACTGTTCGTAGATTTTATAACTAAGTAAATTTTATGTAAGTGCTATTTACGTATATGAAGCTTCAAGCACTTGAGAAAAATAAACCGGACAAGTACGAGTCAAACTCGCCTACCGAAGGTTCCGTACAAACTAGTAAATAAAAGGAAGAAATCATTTATTTTTTTTATATTTTCCTTCATAATCCGAAAAACAAAATCGTAAAAATATTTAAAACCTTGTTTTGGCTTATATGCTAATGAAGCTCTTTCATAATATGATACCCCACATGATACGGTTAATTCACTTTAAAATTTGGACCCTCATTCCTTGCATAAAAACACTATTATTTTTTTCGTGATTTAATTAAAAATGTCCAGTTTTCGGATTTTTTCCTATATGTGTACTATAACACAATGCTTCTTGCCAAATTTCATAGTTCTAGATAAACGGGAAGTACATAGGTTTTGATTTCCTTGTGAGTATCGAAATGTGCGTTTTTTACGACATATTCGTCTGTAACTTTTTTTAAACTGAGAAATTTTATTTTTCTTTCTTCAGCAAGAGACTATGGATCTGCGTATATGGTTTTAATTTCAACTCGATACCTTCACTCGACAGACGGACAACAATATGATCCGTTTTAAAGAGTGTATAAGGGTTCCGTTTTTTCCTTTTGAGGTACGGAACCCTTAAAATTGAGAAATTTGCGCCAAAAACCTTATCGAAAATGACCATTTTGTCCGGATTACGCTTCAATGCATGAAATGATGATGCAAATTTGATAGTCGATCGATATTTAGGGTTCCATATCTAATAAAATAAAGGTAATTTCAAAAGATTAAACCGACTTCAAAACAATCTAATTAACTGAAAAGGGAGAAATAACACGAATCAAAATCAAAACTGGGCGTCTAACTAAGTAGGTACTTTTTTTTTTATTCGTCGATATGCTTGCGCTTGACCGTCAACTCACCTGGTGTTAAGCGACAGTTACGGTCTACGATGGAGCGCGCTTGCCTAGAAGAAACCTATTCACTCGCGATTTGAAGACACCTAGATTATATCTATTCGGAAAGACCCATTCAGGAAGCACATTTTGGCGGTACGCACAATGAAAGTGGAGTCAAAGCGTTTCGTTACGTACACCAACTACTTTTTGAGGTTTTTGTTATCTTAGAACTTGAGTAAGTGTGGCCCGACAGAGAGGGTACGGACGGATTGATACTTTGATATACGAGGCAAACTCGTACTTGACGAGTGTTGAAAGGAATTTCAGTGAATGTGCATCAGATTTTCGTGACGTCATATTCGATTTTTTCTATGTTATACCCAAAATCATGAAAAAGATACATCATTTCAATGTGCTTATTCTAACAACCCGAATAAAACTTTTTTCTTACTTACGTTATGTGAACCACAAGATTGTGGATTATGCTTCTCAAGAGTCTTCGTCTATGGATACTCAATGAAATGAGTATGGATACTCATTATTTAGTCATCAGTTATAAAATTGTAACATACACAAAATTCATAGTTGCCATTCTAGGCTAGTGTAATTACTGTCTTGGATCACACGATAACTTCTGGTAAACTATGGTCAATCATAGTCTAAAAAACCTCGACTGTCATTAATTGATGAGACATTTACTTTCAATTTGGTTTCAATCGCGAGACAAAAGAGTAATTTGAATACGACCTCGCTTTGCACAAATTCGAATTATGTATACAATTACAGTCATTATATTTGTTGCTATGACCACAGTTTAAATAACAGTTATTTATCTGAGGCCTCATGCCTGGGCTCATTTAATACACCTTTGTTTGTGTACGAAAAAAAAAAAGTTAAAAGTAAAGTTGTTGCAAGACTGCAAGTGCAGATTGCGGCTGTGTGAGTGGCTCCGATCGCTCCGTCCCGCTCGCACACGCGCTAACGTAATGTGCATGTACACGAGTTACTATAATACTACACGAATACTACATGCAAAGGCTCACGCGCACTCGTGATTTGCAATAACTTAATATGCGGTGATTTCAAAATGTTGGTGTTTTATGGCTTTTACTTGTATCTTTGATGTTGACATTTATTATGTACTTAGTACTTACAAATATCTTAAACACATCTTAGGATTTTAAAACTGGCAATCTTAAAGACCCTCTTTCAAACATTTTAATACATAATAGGCTCGTGCCTGTCTGCGATTTTCCTACTTATAACCCTCAGATTATGTGTATCGGAAAAGAGTGCAATAAAAACGTTTCGTTCGATTTTTCGTAATATCCAGCATGAAACGTTGACGCTTTTTCGTGTTAGTAACTGTCCGATAGTAAAAAAGTTTAGGGCGAAAATGCATACTCATCGAAATGAGTCCGATAGCATCGTTTTAACAAAACGGCTAATTGCCGATGAGCTTTTTGACACGTTCCTGAATGAATAATGAGATAAGGGAGATGAATATAATGTGGTTTACCTAAACCACGTAAAAGTTTAAAAAACGTCTTAGCAGGCTATGATGAAACAGCTAATTTGAGGATTTCATAAAATCCTCTCTCTCTCTCTCTCTCTCTCTATCTCCGTTTGAGAGCTACTATGCCATAGGCAGACACAGATTGCACCATACAATATGTCCTGAGTCCTGACTCGAGTGACACTTCCAATGAGGACAACATAGAGGTTATCTAATTATATACATAAGTTATGTCTACATATTTCAAGCACTAAGAGTATCGAAGGCCAAAATTAATTTTAGGCCGTTTGAAGAAAAAGAGTGAGTTTCTTTTGTCTCCTACTTTCCGGAATGTATCTTTATCATTGACGGGCCGTCTTGAACTGCTAGGTCTCACGTTAACTCCAACAATTAACTTTTAGGATTACCTTGAATCTAAGGCTAAACTAGCTAGTAAAAATCTTGGCATCATCATTAAGGTTAGGCGATACTTCTCACCAGGATAATTGCTTCATTATAGCATTCATTCTGCTAGTATCAGCCACAGGTCCGATCGTGTATGGAGTAGGTACTGCTGTCACCTTTTTGTCACAAGCTACGTAAAAACAAATTTTTACGAGAGTATTATTATTACAATAATTATAGTTTAAAAACAAAAAAAAAACTACTTCAAAATACGCAATTCGTTTACTGATTACATTTTTCCAGTTATTTTGTTACAAAAACCAAAGTACTAAAATCGATTTTGATAAAATTTAAATGGGACCACCACTGAAGTATTCAGTGGTGGTCCCATTTAAATTTTATCAACCTACCACACAAAAAAGAATTATCTATCAAAATGTATTCACAATTGGCGGAGTAACCGGTAAACAAACATACAAAAAAATAGTCGAATGATAACGTATTAATCGCCCGTTAAATCAAGTAAAGATGCTGATATGTAGGCTGTCATATAGAAACATACATAAATACCCACATACATACATACACTCGAAAAACAACCGTATTTCTTACGTCTGGTAAAAATTGCAATAGTAATCCTTCAATTCACCCTTGTAGTCTAGTAAAAATAAGATTTATGACAACATAAAAGACAACTAAGTATATTGTTATTTAAATGAATGTACTGGTGTTTTGAAATACATTTGACACAATTTCGTAATGATATTATAAAAGCTAATTTTGTTACCTTTACACACTCAAACGGCTGAACCGATCGTTATGAAAATTAGTATAGAGATATAGCTTTGGACCTGGATACGGACATAGCTACTTATCATCATCATAATCATCACCGTTTTTAGGGTTCCGTACCCAAAGGGTAAAAACGGGACCCTATTACTAAGACTTCGCTGTCTGTCTGTCTGTCTGTCTGTCTGTCTGTCTGTCTGTCTCCAGGCTGTATCTCATAAACCGTGATAGCTAGAAAGCTGAAATTTTCACAAATGATGTATTTCCGTTGCCGCTATAACAACAAATACTAAAAATTAAAAAAAAAAATATATTAAGGGGGGTCCCCATACAATAAACGTGTTTTTTTCGTATTTTTTTGCTCAATATTAAAAACGGTAACAGGTAGACGCTTCAAATTTTCACAGAATATTTACTTGTATATTACCTTTCAAAATAAATAATTAAATAACAATAAAGTAAATATTAAAGGGGGGCTCCCATACAACAAACGTAATTTTTAAGCAATTTTTACTCGATCTCAATTAACAGGTAGAAACTTGAATATTTGTAAGTAAATATTTAGAAATATATTAACTATAAAAATAAATACCTAATCTAATACATAAAAACTCACAAAATGAAAATAATCCATGCATCTAAACGCGGTGCGAGCGCCGGTTTAGCGGGGTAGCGGGGGAGGTAACATCACGGAGCGAGCCATAGCCGCGCGTATTCGCGCGAGCGTCGTCGTGCTGCCCGGATGTGTATCGAAAATCTACCTATAAGTTTGCAATTTACTACTTGGAATTTCGTTGATTTCTCGTTATTTTATAAACAGAACTAACTTTGTAGTATTATAGATGATAGTACGGAACCCTTCGTGCGCGAGTCCGACTCGCACTTGGCCGATTATTCATAACTACGCGAGTGAAACCGCGGAACGCAGCTATTCTATAAATCGGGGATTATTGTTGATTTATGATTTGTAGTTATTTTCCTATCATAATTTCAAAGAATCCCCCCAGTTGCAAATACTGTGATCTGCTCCATACAAACGGATTTATTTTTACTAGACTATTGCCGAAGTGTTCGAGTTCAAGTAGTAAAGCTGTTTATATTAGGCGTATCAGTGTAAACACGGACGATACGCTAGTCGAAATTAATGTCCCCAATTCAATTGAAGTGTTTCATTAGCACAAGTGGCCCCGATTGCTACGTTCATCGCGAGCGGACGATTGACGCGAAACTGAGGCGCCGTACTGTATAAACTACATACTGTTTATCAGACAACATGAAAGAGGGGGAATGTTGTGAAAGTGTTTGTGGGGAATTTTTAAGTTATTCTTTTAAGTATATCTATACATATTCGAGGCGAGACCGCGCACCGAGAAGCGCAGCGTCACAATTTTTTTCACTTTTGGGCGAACTATATATCTTGCACGAATTTATCACTGAGAAGAAAATTATAAAAACAGTATAATTTACTTCAAAATACCTATTACACCCTATGGTGTGGTGGGATGAAAAAAATCATCCCTCTACATGTATAGAATAACAACCCTATTTTCACTTGTTTGAAAATTTTACTACATCATTTTGTAGCGGTGTACTAAATACCGTATCTGCCAAATTTAATGTATGTAGTGATAATAGCACCTAAGAAAAATAGTTATCATAAACGGACAGACAGACATGGCGAATTTATAACGGTTCCTCGTAGTTACTACGAAACCCTAAAAAGGCACAATAGGCCTTAAAATGGGTGATAATTTTAGGACCTGGCACCGACCTTAATTTTTTTTGGGGTACTTAGGTAGACGCCCAGTTTTCAGTTTTGATTTAGGTAATTTTTAGTATTAAATGTAAAAGTTGTTATTTCTCCCTTTTCAGTTAATCGGATAGTTTTGAAGTCGATTTAATTTTTTTATATACTTTTACGTTTGTTATCAATTAAACAACATTGTTTAATTTATATTTCTGTAAATGAATTTCGCCCATGCCGGCTGTTCCGAATCGGCCGGCAGTGTTCTCCGCACAGTAGAAACCACACTCATCACATCAGCGCTCCATTTGATTTCTTTAACGTGCACTTGTTAGGTTTAAATAAGGAAGTGGTCACAGGGTAGGAGAAAAGTCGGGCTATTGACCCACGGAATGCCATTGACAGAACGTTACATTGTTGCAAACTATCGGTTAAGTAACGCACTGCGCTTCTATTGCCTAGTTGAATTTTATGCCGTGCTTAGTTCGGCTGAGAATGGTTGACGTTACAATGTTCACGAAATTTAATATTATGCGCGTTGGATCATGCTCGTAGTGGCTCGCGTTTGCTTTATACGTGTAATGGCAGTAGTCTGCTATTTTTTTTTCTGTATGCTGAGATGAGCAAACATTTATTGGTTTGGATGTGGAGTTGGGTGCAGGCCTCTTCCAACCGGTCTTTTTGGAAATCAATGGGAAACGCCATGCCCAACAGTGGACATCTTTTGGCTAAGACGATGATGGTGGTACGGAGTGACAACTAAATGAAAGGGTAGTCTAAGTTTTGTTTCTATGTAGGCTCTATGATCCCAAAACCTTGACGTTGCCGGCTTCAATCCACCCGGTTGCGTTGAAACGTAGCCTCCTATTATGTGCGCGGGTCGTGACACGCCACGTCTAAACAAGGTGGCGTAACAGCATTGTTGTCAGTCATTTCCACGTGCTGTGTAACTCGCCACTTCGCCAATTAATTGTGTGGAATGAACGCTCTTAGGTTAGCCGGTACAATGCGACCAATTTACGTTTACAGTTGACCGTAGGAGCCACTATTGCATTTACTAAACAACTGACGTCCGGTACTACTGATTATTCTGTGACAATGATAGCTCAGCCGGTTGTTGGCTTTACTCCCGTACCGGTGGACGGAGGTTTGTGTTCCAATATTTCGATGAAGGAAAAAATCTTGAAGGAACATGATTATCGCCATGTTATCTAGAGTCCGGTTGGGTATGATAGAAGTTAACAAACACCTAATTGTCGCCGCAGTGCTTGTTTGAGCTATTGAGAGAAGTTTTTTACTCCATTTTTTTAAAGCAATATTTGTAAGGCTTGAAAGTCTTTTTTTAAACATGAATTACACATACTCATGCGTATAAAAAAAGACTTTCAAGTAAAATCCTGTAAAATTTTACCAATGGTATTTAGCTCAAACAAGCACTGAGGCTACGTAATGGTGTGTTCCGTGAGCTTTACTTACGGCCAATTCTCATTTCTACCTCGACCACGCCGTTACATAACAAGAACTATGGTCTAGGTCTAGTTTCTTCATTGTCTGATATAAAAAAAACCTGACAACCACGATATTATTAGTTCTCTATTTGACCAGGTCCATAGGTAAAGTTGAATTCACCTAACTCAGCGGCGGAAAATAAAGTGGACATTATCGCGTTGGATCGCCACCACGTGTGAAGGCCACTTGAAAATTACACATTATTGTATTATATACAAACCAGTTTCACAGTGCAACAACAAAGTGCGGGTTGGTATTGTGATATCAAGGAGTGTTGCCATCTGCCAGTATTAAGTACATATACCAAATCGTAATGTAACTGTATGGCCTACTGTGAGACCATTTGTGTGCAATAATATTCCTGTAAAGCTCTTGCATATTTGTGTCTTTAAATAAAAACTACGGGTCACTCACGTCTGTTTTGAGCCGTCACTCACGGTCGGTGACGCGCCTTCACCGACCGAGAGTGACGTGTGTGCTGCTCCTTTGAAAAAGATCGCCGAATGCGGTTGAAACTATAGTCGGATATTTCGGCTCAAAACAGACGTGACTGACCCGTAGTTTTTATTTAAAAATGTGTGAAAACCACGTTAATTTCCATAGTAAAATATTTGTGTCTATTGATGGCGATGTTGTTTCAGATGAGGGTAACAGGCTACTAGCCTACAGATATAGTAATTAAACGTAGCCTACAGATATACTAGAGCAGGTATGCTCTACTAACCAATATCGGCACAGATCGTAACAGTTTCATAACAGATTTATTAGATGCTTGCATAACACTTCAGATAGGTAACAACCATGAAGTATGGTGCTAGCTTGCAATAAAATACATCGTAAAATACGTAGTGAAGCTGTAATTGCTGCCTTATTGTACACCATTATATCACTTACGAGTTTGGCATAGATCACTATAGGACATAATCACAGTGGTGTCCAAGTTTTCCGGGCAGCTATCCGAGTAGTTTTACTTTCATGTAGGAAGCGATGTCGCTTTCGACGGGGACCGGTTGTAGCTGCCGGCTCGTTCAGTACGTACTAGTGTATAACTAGCTCTATACCATTTATTACACCATATAGCCGTGGAAGTTAGAAGTCGACCTATTATTATATAATGAACATACTCGTCTTTGTTAAAAACGTTCGAGCGTCGTTTTGATTCTCTCATCAGTGGTTTGATTCATGTAATAGATCACCTAGCTAGAGGAAGTAGGTGTTATTGAAGATTGTGCTCGTTTTATGTATGCCGTGTATAATATGTACTTATTCTTCATTTGTACCCGACTGCGCAAGAAGCAGGGTTATGTTTTTCGAGTGTTTGTATCTATTTATGTATGTATGTATGTTTCTATATGTACAGTAAATGGCTTGAACTATTTTGATTTGGGAGGTGTCGTTAGATTCCTCTTCACTCTCTGAATGTCATAGGTTACTTTTTTGTAATAATAAATAATAAGAAAAAAAGCTCATTTTTTTTTAATTAGCTTTCTTGTAACCTCCAACGAACTCTTTAGTAATAAGGTGATTTAACTAGCATTATTCTAAAGAATGAGCATTTATAACCTTTAAAAGCCACTTTGTGCATACTTTCTCACAGAAAACGTACAATCAACAGCATATCAAGCGTAATGAAATCGTAAGTTAGACTGCTAAAATCGTTCATCTGTAGGTATGTATATACTTGTTGATTAATTTATACTGTGAATCACCAACCTCCTCATTCATATCTACTATAACTCATATACACAGTAAGGTTGTCTACAAGAAATTGTTTATGCGATAAGGCCGCCGAATACGTTTATTGTCTAGTTTTAAGTTATACTGTATCCGTGTACTATAAAATTCTATTACAATGTAATACTACTGATTTATTCAGTTTGTTAACATTTTTTATTTTTTTTATTTTCAGGTGAGATCCCAAAGCGAGTTTCGTGATGATGCTTATCTCGTAAGTTTTCTTTTTTCCAAATTCCCCTAAAGTGCCAAACTTTAATTTTCAAACTTGTTAAGCCTTAACAATCTACCAAAACACCCATCCATAGATTCACCATACGAACTGATTTTTATCAATTTTTCATTTATTTTCATTATTTTATTTATGGAGATAAAGGAATTCTTCAACTTGAGCTCGTCTTATCTTTTAAAGGCCTTTAGTGGTGTCTCATCACTTATCAAGTTATCAGTAAGTAAGATTAGTTTTTTCTAAAGTTTACATAATGACAAATGATATGCCTATACTACAGACAATAAACAAAACGGTGGACTAATTATACGATTACTCGGCGCATTAACAAAGGACCGTCGAATCATTAGTTTCACAAACTGGTTTCCAATCAGGAGCGCGTCTGAATTAAATACCATCCAAACGACATCGACATTTCGTTCCTAGGGGCCATTCATTTATTACGTAAGACGGTTTAGGGGGGGGGAGGGGGTTCGACCATGTCTTATTTTTTCTTACAAGGGGTGGTCTTGATAGTTCGATAAGATCACAAAAATTAAAATAAAAGTTAAAATTATACTTTGAAAAAGCGCGGGCAACCGCGCGATTGCCGAAGTGCGCTCGGATGTGTATAAAAGTACTAATAAACACTCCTAAAAATTGTTACTTTGAAAAATAAACATTATAATAAACCAAACGTGTATGAATTTTTTCCTTTAGATTCTTACGTAATATATATATATATTACACAGGGGGGGAGGGGGTCGCCTATTCTTATTTTTTCTTATATAGGGGGGGGGGGGGGGGGGGTCAAAAACTGGCAAAAATAGTCTTACGTAATAAATGAATGGCCCCCTACCAGTAATTCTAGTCTATGACATAAAATATTATTGCTTAGTCAATTAACATTTACTTCGTTTCTAATTGTTCCGTGATAATAACTTTCTAGAAGCACACAAAGGTCAGCCTCGCCCACCGAAGCGCGTATCAAATCAACCCATAAACTCCAAGTAACACAATACCACCAAATGGGCTACACTACTCCAAGGAAACGTTTCCACACTTTATTATTATCTCCGTGTGAGTCACATAAACCTTCCATTTACGGGGAAAGTGGATTATAACCCGGTAGCGTGACGCAACAATGAAAATTGCACGGACAAAGGAATTGCTACGGCCAGAATACGAGCTCGACGTAAAGGCTCAGTCTGTCTGTAACGAGCACGACCCAATGATACGTACGCCACGAGCCCATGACGCTCGTTACGGACTCTACGTATCAATTTAGATGACCACGGGAACGTCATAATACGAAACGGCGTTCTAGACATGGCATGGCGCGCTATTATAAAAACATGAATCCGTCCATATGCATCGACGTGAACATTGTTTACGTTTTGGTTCTGCAAATCAGCATCGGGCGCGCGTTCTGTTGTTGCATCTATAAATATGGAGGTGCTAAAAGCGGCTCAGGCCGGGGGACGGGCTTCCTCCGCTTTGAGCGGCCGGGGGGTAAACACGAGCGGGTATAACGAGGGCCTTTGTTGACACTCGCTTTACGGGTTTACAACCTCAACCGGCCCGCCATCTACCTAGGAACAAGGCGCGCATATAAACACGACGGCGAGGACTCGAGCACAGCGGACGACCGACAGTCTAAGCTTAATGCAAAGAAAAATTAAACATAAATACGCTGGGCACGACACACAAGCATAACACGACACGAACTTCGTCACGATAAACATAAATATAAAATCTGTCCGCCAAACATATATATTCCTTTAATGTCATCGAACTCCGCCATGAAAAGGCAATTTCTTTGCCAGGAAAACGATTCGAATAGATAAACACGAAAGATTCTCGAAAATCCGTGCGCGCTACGTGATTTCCTTTTCGCCATGCACATGATTTACCTACTTCGCCCCTGAATATATTTCCATTGTTCGTATATTATAAAGCTGAAAGACAATCGGTTAGCGTTGGTAATATAAATAAAGGCTGTCGGTGGACATGTGATGGCATTTATACCATAGCGGGATCGTTCTGGCATTGCAATCACGGTGTAGTCGCCATCTGCATGCGCGGTGCCACGCCGCGCGTCCGGTCTTACTCATCTAACACTCGCTAACTATGTGAACTATTGTCGATGTCCACGTCTTACCATTTACCATACCTATCTTAATACCGTAGAAGTAGTAGTACATGAATAAGAGCTATCGGTTTGTTCGTATGTTCACCTTTCTACCCAATATCAATTAAACGTGACTAAAAAGGAGTTGTTGAATTGTTTTAACCACACACAGCGGTCTAATTGAATGTAAATAAGTATAAGACAATATTTTTTTAATTATATGGCACAAATAGCAATATTTGCCTCATTAATTTTTGTCCATTTTAATCCATTGCGACAATTTAAACTTTCTGGAAGCACATGCTACCAACGGTTATCTCTCAGCGGGAGAGCGCTGCATTAAACAGCTCGTTGCTATATAAACTAGTCTAATAATAATTTAAAATGCCGTCTAGTCTGTTCCTGGTGGTTACATTAAATTGTTCCAAATGCGTCACTTAATATCCATAAATGTGCAAGCCAGTCTGTAATTACTGCGCGTGATTCACATAACGTCCATTGTTCGCGATGTTCGCTTGCAAACAAAGCGCTTTAAATATTTAAATCAATTAAGTGAAATCTGTAACGCTTATTTCAACAGGAAATGAGAACAGACTGAATAACTGCGCCTCAACAATGATCGACTTTGTGTCTATGCTAATTATACAAAACGAGGGTAGGTACGAAACAAAGACGCGGCGCGAGACCGCAAGGGTAATGACGACGATGACATTACTCGTGAGGCTGCTGGAGACCGTAGGGGGAACCCATCATCTCCACTCTGCTCCATTTCGTGCAATCATTCAATAAAACATGATGGGATCAATCACGAAGACCCTCGGGTCACTCCTTGGAGAAATGATCCAATTCTTATGATAGACGTAAATTTTAACTTGTTAGGCATGTACTCATCAAATGTCATCAATATCAGGTCAAATAATGGCTATACATTCTGAATAGCTAGTTACCTACCACATATGTATATGTCACTAGCTGTGTTTCTATCTCACTTTTTAAACGCCTATTGACTGAATTTCCCCAAATGATCAGTTGACGTGCTCTTACCACAGCTTCAAATCGTTAAAAACTTCATTTAAATATAGAACGCATTTGATTAAAACCAATTAACGGTCAATTAAGCAGTCTCTTGTTTGTATTATATCGCAGTATCAATTGTCTCAGCCGGCCTATCTTAATGAGTCGAATTTACGAGCATCTTTGATATAAAACGAAAACACGAACAAGGACAAACTTGTACTTAACACATACGTATATAATTTGGTAATAACATGAAGGAAATATCAAATTAACTAAAAAGACACGCCCCTTCATTCAATGCACGATTACAATAAAGGTTAAGCTGGGTCACGGTAAATTCGTAAACATAGGTTAGCTCCAATTGCTTGGCAACAAGTTATATGAACATGACTTAGTTGCATAAACTCTCATTTCGAAAGGTATTTCGATTTTAAAATATGAATTGCTGAAATCGTATAACCCAAATCCGCGTTCTTTGTTACATGGTGCCGTTGGTGCCGATGCCCTCAAAGGTCAACTGCTATAGGTATATTTAGCAAGGCATCGGCTCCCACCAGCGGCAGCGCTCCGGTAATAACGAAAGGTGTAAATTTTTACTGATTACGAACGTAAATAAACGAGTAACCATGGGAGTGTTGCTCAAAAAGTCGATAACCCTTATGAGATCATGTTCTTTTTGTCTCACGACCATTTTATTGTGATGATTCAAATTTCCATATTTTATATAATCGTAACGCTAATTCGATTGCAGTATGTTCGTGGATTCGTAATTTTGTATGTTCCGTGTTTATTTGCATTTTGCACGTGGAATGCGTGGTGCGGGGAAGGTGCCACACTTGTTTTCGTTACCCGATGAGTCGATGCCCTCTCTTCGTTTATAACCTCGCAGTTTTCCGCTGCTGTTTATTCTTTCAATTATTTACGGATACAATTTAAGACGCTTATGTCATTATTTAGCAAAGGAGATGGATTTACGCAGACAGCACGTCTAAGGTGACCTGGTCGACGCACTTGATTCAGGTCACCTTCGTTACGAGTATCTGTGTGTAGTTCCACATAGTTTCAATAGCTTAAAATAGGCGTTCCATGTTTCATTATGCAACCCGCTGCCTCCTCGGTAATGAGGAGCACAAACACATTTGCTCGAGCGGGCGGCGTGTTTGTCGCGTTGACAACATCGCGCGTTAACCCGCACTGTAAACATCGCTCCACGATGCGCGACCTGCGCCAGTCTCTTCGGAAAACGTTACTACATTTTTACCATAAATATATTTACTAAATAAATACCGGTTGCAACGTTATAGATTAGTTTGTTGCCCTTATAGTGTAAACTGTCGACGTGGAGATTGATGGATAAACACGTGTTGTTAACTTGTGTTGTTATGATGCGACTCGGTTGTGCCGGCGCCGTCCGCGGTTGGAGCGCAATGCCCGCGGCCATTCGAAATCGACAGTGATTACAATTTTCCCTGGAGGCGAGTTGCGCAGCGCAACGTCCGATGGAAAGCAACGTTTAACCAATGTTCCGCTCTGATAACTGTCTAATTACGCGTTCGCTGTTTTCCGTAGACACTTGCCAGCCACAGGCTTAACCCCTACCTTTTCACTGCAACTTTTCACCCGTGATTGCACCGCTATGCTCATTTGCTTGCTACACTTTCGCCATTGAAGTTACTCGCGCTTCTTGCATTGTGCGAAGACGCAGATCTATTGGAAGCCATAGATTACCTACCATTGACCAATCCGGTATTTGTTGTCTGCGGCTACTTTTCGACTTCTTAACTTTTTGCTCGGCTTCGTGATGTTTGTCTTTGTCAGTAGTTTGCTGTTCATGTTTATATAAAGACCACATTTACTCGTTCGCTTTGAAAAATGACATTAAAATAAATAGAAATTTCATTTAATTTTCTGTTTTCGTGCAGGCTGTAAAACTGAAACAGTACGCGCCGTTCAAATTTTATCGTGAAGTGTTTAATGTTACCTATGCTTAGAATGTTATCTGTGTTGACAACCACATAATATATGCGTAAATAATGTATTCTGTACCATAAACGTCGGTTATTGCCCACATTGTAAACAATGGATGCGCATGTCAAGTGCCACTAAAAGCATTTGTGTGTAATTGTTTACCAATCACTGCCAACCGCGAGTTACATTTAAACAGTAGATTTATTCTTCTTGTACTTAACCCGGCACTCAGATCAAGGCTAAACTCAGGTAATGGTTAATTACTGCTTGTATTTAAAAACCCACTTTCCTGCGTTAAAATCTTCACATGGAAATTATCTTTAGCATATTATTATTGCCTGTCGTTGTTCACGAGTAATTTTTATGTGTTTAGTAGTAAGTAGGTCTGGTAATATTAATTCTGAAACACAAGTGTTTGCTTGTTTACGAGCCCCGGACGAAGCAGAGGCGAATAGAATATACAATGATGTGTCATTCACATCGATTGAGGTCGCATACAAGACGAAATGTATCATCATATCAGTATGAATAGAACCTGTGTTCCGTATCGAGCTGAAAATTCGTCCGGCCTTTACGCTTCTCTCTCACCAGAAATGTTAAATCCCCGAGTTCTGTTCCACGATGCTGGTGCAAATCTGCGTGGGCCGAGCATTGTTTTTGCGAAATAACGATTCGTCGTGTCTCCGATTTGTCACGATATAGTCTATTCGAAATAAAACAATGAAATCCGAACGACGACACGCCAGACTCGCTACAAAAGTACCAGAGGTTTCGATGGATGTTGAATAGTTGAGTATGGGAGTACTGTTACCTAACACGACATACGCCGACCGTTGCCCTCGCCGAGAGGTGTGGTACTGTACTGTAGACGAATGGCCTGACGACAATTATCCCTCAGTCGGGCGCGTCGACAAACCGACGCCTGAACAATAGTGCACAATCACTGCGATTGTAGCCACCGCCGCCGCCGCCGTGTCAACTGCCTCTCGCGTGAAGGCCCTATTGTTATGCTGATACTCCGGAGCGCCATCGTAGGTACTCACAACAGAACAGACACTCCGTTGAGACAAAAGACCTATACAATCATTAGCATTTTTAAACCAATACGACACGAGAACTGGGAATATTGATGGGATGGGAACTAGGAATTTTACCGATATTAATAATTCATGATGCAGACCGGACGAACTTTGGTTAAGAATCATTAAAATTCTACTCACCCTGGAGCTCTAAAAGCACCACTTTAAGCCTCGCCTAATTGGTAATATTAACCATTCCAAAACGTGGGGACCATTAGTGAAAACGAGAAGATATCGAGCAGGTAGACGACGAAACCAGCCTTTTGGGTTTCATTTTTTATTAACTTTGGCAGGTACCCGACGACCCTTCGGCCCAGATTGTGTACGTTTTTTCTACGACACCCTTACACGGATATCGTAAAAATACGCATTTTACTTTACAGTCCTTTTCAAATAAGGTTTATTTTAGGCCCATGAAAGGTTCTCATTGTTTACATTCTATAGCGAAGGTCTAAACTGCACCTTCGCACCCTCGACATAGTCTATTGAATGTCTTCGTATTCATGCTCTTTTATCGAAGTGAAAGGCCACCAAGAAACTACTGCCCTTGACGACTGTCACCATGAAGTTCTCCACATTATAGGACCTTATCGTTCGACAATTTGAACACTGTCGACTTTACGGTGTCATATATAACCTGCTTTTTAATTTTATGTCAATAACAAAAAAAAAATACCACAACACAATACAAATTTTTAGAGATTTTTTTTACTTGTTTATTATTTAACTTGTTCTATAGAGGTTTATTTAACTTGTTCTATGGATCCTTCAAATAATTTGTACTTATGTGAATATTCTCTTCTATTCCAGAACCAAACTCGTCCAGTGCAGACTATGACGAGCGCGCTGGTCCCGGTGGGTGCTGGCAGTGGCGCATCGGGCGGCGCCGTGAACTGGGAGCACCCGGCGCTGGCGCGTGCGGCCTCGGTGCCGGCGCACCGTGCGCTCGCCGGCCTACTGGACCGTCTGTCGCACCGGCGCCTCGAGCGCACCACCAGTGAGCCCGCGCCGCCTCCGCCCGCCACCAGCCGCTACAAGACCGAGCTGTGCCGCCCCTTCGAGGAAGCCGGCGTGTGCAAGTACGGCGACAAATGCCAGTTCGCACACGGCGTCCGCGAGTTGCGCAACCTGCAGCGCCACCCGAAGTACAAGACAGAGCTGTGCCGCACTTTTCACTCGGTGGGATTCTGCCCGTACGGGCCCCGGTGCCACTTCGTGCACAACGCGGAGGAGGCGCGCCGGCGCGAGCCGCCATCGCCGGGCGGCTCGGTGGCGTCGCTCTCCTCGGCTGGCTCGCTGGGGTACGGCAGCGAGGGGTCGTCGTCGCCGCGCTCACCACACTCTCCGCCGGCGCTTTCCCCACCGGCGCACGGCACGCAGTTCGCGTTCAGGCGCGCGCCCTCGCCCGACCTGGAGGACGACCGGCTGCCAGTGTTCAACCGCCTCTCCAACGCGTTCGGCGACCTCGTCATCGCCTAGCGGCCCGGCCGCGCGCACTCGCCTAGTCCTAAGTTAACTTATACCGAGCATAGCGTAAGGATCTTCCGTCACCTTCGTGCCCACTCGACGTCTTCCAGCCCGCTGCGCGCGGCCCGCACGACGCGCGCCCGCACACCCGCTCAACGAATGATCTCTAGTTTGTCGATGCTCTTTTACCACTTCGCCCTGTAATTTATAAAGTTAACGAAGTGTACTGGCGTCTCGAAAGTTTGCGGTGTGAATTGATGTGATTATGTTTAGTAGTCGGCACACGTTTGTAAATGGCACCTTATATTATTAGATACCTATTTATTACGAGTAGCTCGCGGATGTCTTCCCGATGCTATCTTCCGCCGAGCGGTGGTCTTGTAAAGTTAGCTTATAGAACGTTTATTTATTTTGTAACTGCCTATCTGCGCTCGGTACCGTACCGCGAGAAGGCGCTCGTGATCTATTTTTAAGGATTTAAGATAATAATTTATTATTTATTTGGAGTCTCTTTAACTTTAATGATATTGTAGCGAGCAGCTGCGATGCCGCACCGCAACCGGACGAGGCCCGCGTCGACGGGACGTGGCTCGGTCGACCGCTCGGCTGACTCCGCTCCCACGCTCCCGACTCTCCCTCTCACCTCCCTCGCACTGCGGACGGAATCAGCCGACAGACACCTCGGGAGCTCGATGGGCCGATATCTTCACGTGCTACTCACCGAAACCTCAATCGAGAGTGCTCCGATGCGCCGGCGCACTGCGTGCGATCGTAATCGCAGTTCTAGTTCCACCGCTAGCGATCTCAATCATCCGCGGCCCATTTGGGCACAATCGGAGGGACGGGCGCGCCCCTCGCGCTCCTCGCCACGGAAATTTTTTTTCGTTTTGCCGAGCGCGAGAGGACGGCCGACCCGAAACCAGTTTGAGGTTTTGGTGATTGTTTTTTTCGTCCTTACGGCGGAGCGTGCGCCGCCGCCGCGCTCGTACAGATCGCGCCGTGCGTGCGCTCGCAAAAACGCCAGAAACATGAGACTCCGCCCGACGAACTCCCGAGGTCTCGCACACTCTAAACCAGAAATAAAAATATATGTAACTACATAAATAATATATGAACATGAAAGAGAGTAAATATAAAGTCTCGGGCCGAGTGGTGGCACTCTCTCGCGCGCTTCCAGCCGCCGCTCGGCCGCGGCTACCACAGAGTGCCTTTACCTACTTTATTATGAAATAAATCGATATATTTAATTTTTAGTTTATCGAAATAGATTGTTTGTTTATTTATTACTTATCTCTTTTTGAATGTAATATTCAAATTGGCACGGTTATTGATTTTTTTTTGTACTTTGACAAAGCTAAATGATTATAGTTTCGACGTAGATTAGTTTTTTTTTCTTGAATTTAAAGTGTGATATTTTATAATATTTATGTAACAAAGTTTAAAGTTTTAATTAAGGGACCAATTTAGGTGATTAGGAGAAATTCTGAAAGATCCATCTTACGCTTTTGATTCTTACCAAGAGACTGTTCCTCGCGCCACTAATAAAAGTATATTTTTGTAACGAATTGTCAGATCTACTATTTTGTACTTTTCAATAAACTGGCATTTGACCATTGACGGTTTTGTGTTTATTTATTGTTGCCAGATAGAAGAGAATTGGTGTTTTTTTTTTTAATGATAATTATAACTTTAGTTTCAGTTTTTCTCCGTTTATCGTAGAATCGTTGCATGGTGACCACCAAGCATTAATCATTTTGTACCTAATTTTAAGAAAAAAAAGTAGTGTGTAAGCGTTTCATAAAGTTCGCGAATATTATTTATTATCAGTTCATTAAGAAGCATAAACCATTACTGATTTATTTAATTTCTTTTATATTTAAACTATCATTTACTAGTACTTGTAACTTAATATTTAGTTGTAATGTACATCAGTCACTTATTATAACAGGCATTAGCTTAAACTCTAGTACCTATGTCATTCGTAATTAAGTATTTAATTTTTTTATTTAATTCCAATTTAAGTTAATCCTCCAAATATTGACTACCTACGTTTATTTTTTTCTTACGACAAAATTAAGGTTGACATTTCTTTGTAAGTTTTCCTTCTGCATTTTTTATTTGAATTATAGTCAAAATACGTTATTTTATTGTTTTTATTTTTTCTTTATTTCCTACACCTTGCATGCGAAAACTTTTATTTGTAGAACTTCAACACATTCATTTATTTTAGTTAAACTATAAAGTTAAGCATTTTTTTCATACAAATTACGTACCTACATTCTATTCAAAATTACATTTCTTTATTTAGACATGACAGGAGCTTTCCAAGAACCGGAAGTTTTCAGTCTACACCTATTTTACTTAGGTTTTTTTTATTGAAATAGGCGGCTTAAATGTCACTGCGACCTATGTACGGTGATCTATTGTGATTTACTTAGGAGGATAGAAGTTACACAAAGAAAAGTGCAAGAGACTAAATAGTTTCGTATTGAGAGTTAGCAAGTTGTGAACTCTTTTTCCCTGTTGATCTGAATCTACTAAATAAAGATTATCTACGTAAAGTACTATAACTTAGGTATATACGAAAAGAACTCGTTAATCTATTTTTGAAGACATAAATTAACGAAATATACTTACGGCAAATCTGCACGTAAGGATTCTTCGATTTTAGAAATGTTTCTCAGAAAAATGATAATGAATTCAATTTGTAAAACATGAAGTTCAGAATGAAACTTTAAATTTATTTTTTGTTAATTATACGAAAACGTGTCGAGATTCTTGCGTCACATTTTTTTTTATTTTTACGTCAAAGATTCCCTATTGAAATCTTAGATTTAATTTATAAAAATCCAATAGTATAATAAATATGATAAGCATAAGAATATGGAGGCAAACTATACCTACATAATGAAATTTAACAAATTTTAACGGATTTATCGTAACTTTTGCACGATTTTATTACCTTTGTTGACACCGTGAGCGACTCTGCGTTCATATGGAATGTTTTGCATAAAAATAATAGGCAGTAGTATGTAATTAATAGGTACTTTCATTTCATAACAAAAAAGAAAACTGTCATCTAGTCTCACCTGTGACCACAGACGCAGTAGTGATTGAAATGTCAGGTCATAATGTAAAATATACGCGATAAATCCGTTGAAATGTGTTTATTTTCAATGAGTTACAATCGCGAAAACCC
Organism: Lycia hirtaria; assembly: GCA_947563715.1. Taxonomy (NCBI): domain Eukaryota; kingdom Metazoa; phylum Arthropoda; class Insecta; order Lepidoptera; family Geometridae; genus Lycia; species Lycia hirtaria. The sequence goes on along the minus strand of OX387375.1, from coordinate 22,535,906 downwards.
TAGAAAACATGAACTACATGTACAAGTATAATTCGAAAACAAGCTTCTGTGCTACACACGCTACCGGCAGCTTTACTCATGAACCAGCAAGGATACTAGTTTGTCAGAGCAAGGATATTGATTAGAATTATGTGTAAGTATTAATAACTCCACGAAATTCTAGCAAGACTCCATTATCCATCAAATAAAAAAGAAAAATAATCAAAACAATCTAATATTTAATCAGATAATTAAAGAGTTTATCTATCTATCTATCTATCCTTACAAATCAAAGCTTACGTGTATGTGAATGCGAATGAATAAATAAAACAATAAAAAAATCGGTCTTTTTGGAAATCCATAGGGGAGGCCTATGTCCAGCAGTGGACTTCTTATGGCTGAAATGATAAATATTAAAATGGTCACGTGCGTATCGTGCCACGCGCAAAGTAGGGTTCCGTAGTTTCACATCATAATTTAGGCGAACTTAAAAGAGGGTGATCAGTTTGCTACTAGAGTAATAAATAAGTTAGTTTAAATGAAATTTGCACAAAATTTTCGTTTGTTCTCTAAATACTTGATTTTTTAAGTCGATGGACTTGCCTACTCGTTAACCTGTAAAGTCTACATGTTAGTTAGCAGTGATAGCTTACCTTTTAATTTCAGTATAGTATGCCTGTAGGTACAATAAAGATAACTTTATCTAGGTACCTACTTAGTAATGCATCATTGTAGGTGCCTACTTAGTACCTACAATGATGACCCCGGCCCTGCATGACAAGTCTCAAGTAAGGTAATCGCCCGACTCCCCTCTTCAGTCAAGACACGGCTGGCAACGATGGTACGACGCGTGTCATGACTTGTGAAGTGACAATGCCATCCTGTGTGCTTAGAAAGTTTAATACCAAAATATATAAGGCCAAGATACTAAAAGGATGTAGTCTTGTCCTCGAAAGTTCTAAGAACTGTGATTTGTCATGCTTTTACTTCATATTCAATAAGTAACCTCTCTATAGATAAAATCTCATTGGACACCTTCGCTTAAATGTAGGTAGAGATCTTTCAGTCTGAAAATACACGCCTCACCAAGTAGTAAGAGATAAACTTTCAAAATTCTGAAAGACTGAACGAGAGAGAAAGTTTTGGACACCTAAAGTAGCAGTTTTATAGTGAAATATTTCTCTTACATACTGTCTTAAGATTGCAATACCACAGTTTAAACAAGTAGGTACTTCATCATCATCTCAGCCACAAGAAGTCCACTGCTGGACATAGGCCTCCCCCATGGATTTCCAGAAAGACCGGTTGGAAGCGGCCTGCATCCAGCGTCTTCCTCACTTGTATGATATCTTCTATCCACCTTGTGGCTGGTCTTCCTACGCTGGGCTTGCCGGTTCGTGGTCGGTTTGTAGGTTACCTACCTACCTGGAAGTATACTTAACTGGAATCCTATCAGTGCAGACAGTAAAGTTTAATTATAAACCAACAGCGGCTGATCCAAGCGAAAATAAAGAGTAATAGAGCAATTCGCAGTAACCAGTAAATTGATACACGTGTTTGTGAAGCATCGAAGTCGGCAAGTCTGGTAACCTAACACGAAGATAAGGATAACCTTGACCAAATAGTCTCAGTTAACAGCGCCATTTAAATAAACCAACTGACATTTGGTTAGAGTCGAGAATGGCCTGGAAGTGACGATAAATTTTAATCTAAGTAACTAGGTACTTAAATGGGTAGCGGATGTTATAATCTGTGGACTGTTAATTAACCAGACTCCTAATGAGAATGGGCCTAACTCTGGTGGATATGACCAAAGAAATCATTCTATTTTTAAATAGGGAACGAGAATTTAACGTTACAAGGTATATACTACCAGGTAGGTATTTTTATTTTAAAATATAAAATATGGTTCGCATGTCTATTTTGAGTCACGTTTCAACCGTATTCGGCGACTTTTTTCAGAGGAGCAGCTCACAGGTCGCACTGAATTAAAAAATATATTTACCTATCCGAAATTTTATTTACCTACTTGGTGTTTTAGGGAACCTACATTCATCTGAATTTGTTCATTCAACCGATATGGAGTCGACAGATGACAGACATAGGTTGCAATGAGTCTGTTCGGAAAGAGAACTAATGTGATAACTAATGGCGCTGCTATCCTTATTTCATTATTTTGTTCGACTAGCAATACAATAGATACTCCCAATTTTTTGTCACGATAATTCACTTCCAAACAGGCTCTACCTATGTTTGTATAACGTATTCAAAATTTCGCATTTCATAATAATATAAACGTACATACTTTTTCCATTTGCCTATCTATACATAATGTATCCCGTATCAGTCAATTTTCCACGAACACCCATTTCAATCCTACAAAATTCAACAATGTTTATCGTCACCATATCGCGTCTAAGAAAGTAAATACTGTGTTAGTTCAGTGATAATAATAATTGCTGCTGGATGTTCAAGATAAGGGTGGCCATTATCTAATATTTGTACAGAACAGATTAGATAACGAAAAAGATGAAGGAATTACTAAACCAGTTCAATTGCTCGGCTGTTGAAAGTTTAGTGATAAGAGACGTTCCCTTAGACTTCGTATCCTAGCGTGCGCGAAGGGAAAGACCACGTGGAGACACCCGTGTTGCCAGACGAAGTAGATTGAAAACAGGATGCTAGGAAGAGCTGAGGAAGAGCTATATTAGTGTAGTAAAAATAATTGTCTCTTTGTATGGAACAGATCGTATTGATTTGATTGTAGCCACCACTGGCGCCAAATTTAGTGGCATCCGTTGAAACAATTGTTTTATCCCAAGACCCAACCAACTCTAACTAAAAAAAAAGCCGTCAAAATTAATAAATTGTTCTAAACCAGTGGTGACCGCTTTGCGGACGGCCATTGGGAGTTGGGAGTAAGCCTTTAGTTGGTGAGTGAAAATACCACAATTAAAAAGCTAATAGGTGTAACTATTACAAGTATTTAAGTTTAATTTTAGTTGAGTGTAAATTTTTTGTGAGAAAGTATACGTAAAATCACTATAAAAGGTTATAAATGCGCATTCTTTAAAATAATTCTAGTAAAACCATTGAGCTACATATATATATATATACATACATACATACCTACATAGAGTATGTAGCTCAATGAGTAAAACCATTTGTTTATTGACTGGCCTTGTGGCTCAGTTGTATGTCTGCCTGCTGTGCTGTAGGTCGTGGGTTTGATCCCCACCCAGGGCAAACATTATTTGTGTGATGAGCATGGGTGATTGTTCTGTGTCTGGGTGTGTAGGTATCATTATGTATATATTTACAACAAAATATATATATATATATGTATTATATCAGCCATCTAGTTCCATATTACAAGCTTTGCTTAGTTTGGGCTAGATGGTGTTGTGTGAAATGTCCACCAATTTTTTTTTAATATTTTTTTATTACGAAAAAGTTCGTTGGAGGTTACGAAAATACGCATTTATTTTTATTTTTCTAAAGAGGTATTATTATTATTACAAAAAAATATAGCTTATGACTCTGCAAGTGAAGACGAATCTAATGACACCTCGCAAATCAAAATCGGTCAAGCCGTTTAGGCTGTAGGTGATTATATAGAAACATACTTACATACACTCGAAAAACATAACCCACCTTACGCAGTCGGGCAAAAAGTGACGATCTCATAAATAGACGTCCCGCTTTACCATAGTATCTGGTAGTTCGACATTTTGCTAAATGGACGTTTAGACGTTTTATGCTGTTGGAAGTTTTGCTATTTAGATTTTCTGATCTGGAAGGGAAAATACGAAGGTTAGGTCTATAGGTGAATATGAAATATATTATGTATATATAGGTACTTATAGTAAATTATGACTTTACTTACAGTTCGTTCAAATCTCGTACGAAGCGCGTATACGTGCGATACCAGCGCGTCGTCTGCGCGTTTAAAATACGCCGTGTGCTAGGGGCCTATGACAGGCATCCAGGTATAAAAAAATATAATTAAATATTCCACTTGTAAATTTCGTACATTCTCGTATGAATACTTCCAGAACAACTCCCCAGGAATTCTATTACTTACATAAGTATTTATTTTTAATCCGCGAACAAAAAAGAGGAATGTTATAAGTATGACGCACAGATTTGATATGTGTATCTGTACATCTGTGTGTCTGGCTGTGGTATTTTAGCTCTCAAACGGAGTGATCGATTTTATCTAGCTATTGTTTTTATTTGATAGAAGATTTATCGAGTGTTCTTAGCTATGTTTCATCAAAATCGGTTCAGCCGTTTATAATTCAAGTTTTTTTATATGTCGGGAGTTCTTTAGTTTTCTAAACTCACTCACGTTACTTGTTACAGACACGTTCGCTTCGCTCGCCCAGTCAAAACAAAAAGAACAAAAAGCTTTCATTATTAAGACACGCGTACACAATCGTACTCATATCGTACTGTATGAAATGCACATTAATACAATGAGAAAAACATTGTAGGTGATATTTACCGACAAGATTAAATTGAAAGCTATATATATCACTGAGATAATGTCATTGTGGCTACGAGTATATAACATTTCGTACACATCCGGCGTTTTTGAGGGCTCGAATATATTTTCAAGTATAAGTAGAGTAATAGGATATAGGTCGAAAAACTAAAACATGAATTAAAAAAAATGTATATGATTCTGCATTAGTCTGGAATTATCTCGATATCTGTAGGTTTTTTAAGGATTCGACTACGAGCCCTTATAGTTTCACAATATCCGTCCGTCTGTCTGTCTGTCCGCGGTGTTTAATGATAAACCTACTTATGAGAAATACCCAAGTAGGTACCTAGTAAGTTATTTCTTTTAATATCAAAGACGATGTCATAGAATTCGTGTTGTACGGGTATTTAGGCGTTTCGCACCGCATGTGGTTCGAACCGCATGTGGTTCGAACCGCGGTGTGAGTCGCCCATGTACTCTTTCTGAATGTGCCCATTCACACCGCAGTAGTTGGAGCGGTGCGAATGGCTCAAGAAATATTTTGGAATGGGTCGATTCGGACTTTACAGAGACGCCCCAATGCTCTTTTCGTTTGATTTGATTTTGACGACGTATTTATTTCTAGAAAACAAATGCGTGACACGTGAAATTTGGTTATAAAGTCAAATGAATTTGCCGGTATATAATAATAGTATATGTCATGTGGCGTATCAATGTAGAATCATCAAAATTAAGTCATAGAGATTTTAGAAAACACATCAATATCTGGGGGCACGTCCGTGCCCCCGCCATCGGGCCATCGTCAGCCAGCGGGCGCGGCCGGGAATAGCTTTTCTCGTTCATACTACATATGTACTTACTACTCAGATTACGTACAATCAAGTTTCGCCAGTAAGTTCCTTTCGTCTACCAAAAGCACGAAGAAGCGACATTATTTTCAACCGACTTTCAAAAGAGAGGAGGTTTTCAATGCGACTATATGTTATTTTTGTATGTTTGTTCATTGTTTACTTCGCCAATTATGTTATTGATTTTGATGATTGACTATTTTTTTGTTTGGTAAGACGTATTTTAGAGGTGGTCCCATATAAATTTTATCAAAATCAGTTCAGTACTTTGGTTTTTATAACAAAATAACTGGAAAATATGTTATCCAAGTAAACGAACTGCGTATTAAGTAGGTTTTCAGTTTTTTAAACCATAATTATATGGTTGATATTTCATAAGCCCGGACGAAACGCTTTGGTTCTACTTTTATTATGCGAGCCAGCAAGTTCTGGGGTAAGCGGGATAGGCTCTTTCTCAATGGATAATATAATCTTGGTGTCTTGGAATAGCGATTGAATCGGATTCTTTTAGGCAAACGCGTTACATCGTAGACTGCAAGTCAACGGTCATTTGATATTGGGCGAGTATCTATCATATCAAAAATATTAAATGAAAAAATAGCAGCCAAAAAAATATCACAAATTTTTACAAATAAAAAAAAATTACATGTAGTTATAGACATGCGAATGCCAAAATACAGACAGACGAAAGCAAATTTGCCAGTTGATGAGAGACCGGAGCTTTCTTCAGTCGTTCAGTTAATAAGACGAATATACTATGGAAATTAACGTGGTTTTCACACAAATAAAACAAAAAAAACTACGGGTCACTCACGTCTGTTTTAAGCCGAAATATCCGACTATAGTTTCAACCGCATTCGGCGGTCTTTTTCAAAGGAGCAGGACACACGTCACTCTCGGTCGGTGACGCGCCTTGCCAAGGCGTGTTTTAACTTTGGAAAAGGCCTTTGAAAAAGACCGCCGAATGCGGTTGAAACTATAGTCGGATATTTCAGCTCAAAACAGACGTGAGTGACCCGTGGTTTTTATTTAAAAAGACGAATATACTTTAAAAAAACATAATCTCCCTTTTTGTGTAGTCGGATAGAAAGGAAATCTTGGTTCGCATTCTCCTTTTCTATCCGTTCCGTGTTGATGTTTATTTATGGGATCAGTCGAAGGACAAACGGTCAAGATAAGGTTTTTTCGTTATGTATGCGGTATCGGTATGTGCATAGAGATTACTACCCGAGTAAATACTTTGCAGAATATATCAAATGTTGGATGTTAGCTGCGTACGCGGTTTTACTCGCTGTTTCATAAGAATGAGACTTTTTTATGAAAGTATTCTAACTTCGGCATGAAGAAGAAGAAGAAATGAAAATATTCTAAGTAAAGCATTATTGTAATTTTAAAAACTGAAATAACCGATTTCAAAATCGTATTTTTTTACATGGATGGCATGTTTTTTTCAGATTCTATTTACCAAACTATTGAACCAATTATGATGAATTGAAATTCCTGTGGGACCAATCTGAAATGTATCCTTTCATATAAAATAAATAATTTTACAAATCGGTTTAGGCGATTACATTATGTCGATAATAACATATCGATGTTTTTAATTTTAGTTTTGACATTATTATTATACACTTTATTTAACTAAAATCTCGGCTCGCAGCCCGGTCCTTTGATGGGCAGCAGTGGAGCCGAAGCCAACACTGAGAGACCCTATACACAAAACAAAATAAAAATACAGGTTTTTGGTTTGTGGATAGATGATGGAACTATTGTACAATATGGAATTTGAAAAATCGGGGCTATTGAGGTGAAATGGTTATGACTTATAAAATTTATTAGCTGATGCTCCCACACAGTGAGTAAGATAAATTACTTCTGTGTGGGAGCATCAGAATGATATAACGGCACCTGCCAATTTCGTCTCATCATACAAAAATGTTGAGGCAGGTGATGACTCGCCACCCACTAAATGCCCCCCCCCCCCCCATAGTGGCTCCGCATATTGGCGCCGGGCCGGAGAAGCAACATTGGCGTGGGTGGCTAATAAGGGTGTCGAGAGGTGTAATGCGCGTTTACTAAACGCTACTAGCGGCGTTATGCCCTCCTTTAACAATGCCACCCTGGAGCTTAGTCTTAGCTCTTGCGGCTTCCGCGGTCCACCACACAGCCGGCCGGTTAAGGCAAGCTGGAGGTCAGGGGTCTCATTTAGCCGCCACTCACCGACGGCTCGCCACAAAGCTGCCCCTAAGGTTATTAACTTTATTATTGTCAATTATAAAATAATATATGTAATGTATATTAGCTAATGTAATTGGTGAGTACTCTTTTAGTTAAATGCATAAATAAATAATAATATTATTGGGTACAAATGAAGGAGTTATGAGGTAACAAGCACAAAAAAAATACAGCCGAATTGTTAACCTCCTCCTTTTTTTTGTAGGCTAATAATATTATTACACTTTCGATGCAATAAACCATAATCCTAATAAGCATAATATACTTCTATGTCCATTTGGACATAGAAGCCATTTGGCTCCTAATCAGTGGAGATTTAGGACAAAAAGTTTATTGATACCCAATAAAACATATTCGTTCCAAATCAATAAAAACTTTGCCCATTCAACCTCTTATCAACATTAACTAATTCTGAAGTGCGTTACTTATGTACAATTTTAAATTATGCCTATTCAGAATTAAATATTTAGATAGACAAGTACCTACTTACAGTAAACAAACGGTCAATGTGCTCAATAAGGCAATAACCCCACTTTCTTCATAATCTCACCCAAATTACTGATAACGTACAAAATAATATTTTTAATACGTTTATGTGTAAACAAAGTTACATTTTCATTACTTTGAATTTGTAAGGTTCTTTACTATAGGTATATAATTATATAATCGCCATGAGACGCATAACTTCATCATAACTTGTAAGTTGTATCTAGGGTTACCATTCGTCCGGATTTGTCTGGACATGTCCGGACTTTTGGGCTTCAGTGCGGACTTTGTCCGGCTTTGTAATTTGTCAGGCTTTTTTATGTCGGCGGGAGAAAATGTTTTATTTTCTGTCACTTTCACTTACTAAAATAAAACAAACATTTATTAGATCTTCCTTCAATCTTTATTACAGAAAAAAATACCGGACAAGTGCGAGTCAGACTCGCCCACCGAGGGTTTCGTACAAGCTAGTAGATAAATCTCTTTTTTTTTAATTGATGCTCTACAACACTGCAAAACACTCAAGTGGAAATGGGCTGGCCATATTGCACGCATGAATGATGAAAAATGGGCAAAGAAGATAACAACATGGAATGGACCAAATGGCAAGAGAAAAAAAGGTAGACCGGCAGAGAGATGGCTAGATGAAATTTTAAAAACAGCAGGTTTCAATTGGAAAGAAAAAGCAAATGACAGAACAATATGGATGAAATTGGAGGAGGCCTTTACTCTTTAGGGAGGTCCTTAATAAAAAACAAAAATATAATAATATGACATTAAAAATATGAATAATTAATATTAGTTGTTAGAAGATTAAATAATAAATACAATAAACTAATGCATGATAATATAATTAAATGAAATTTTTGTATAATTTAAATTGAATATTTATTAAGGAAATAAAAGGCTTATTTATTTATTTATTTATTTATAGTAGATAAATCATCAAATCATATATTTTTATATTTTCCTTCATAAACCGAAAAAAATACATTGTAAAAATATTTAAAAACCTGTTTTAGCTTATGCTACTGAAGCTCTTTTATATGATACCCCACATAATATGTTTAATTCACTTTAAAATTTGGACCATCATTCCTTGCATAGACAAATTTTTTTTGTGATTAAATTAAAAATGTCCAGTTTTCGGATTTTTTCCTATATGTGTACTCTAACACAATGCTTATTGCAAAATTTCATTGTTCTAGGTCAACGGGAAGTAGGTACCCCATAGGTTTTGATTCTCTTGTTAGTGTCGAAATGTGCGTTATACGATTTATTCGGCTATAACTTTTTTTACGAAAACTTAGAAACTTTATTTTTCTTTCTGCAGCAAGATACTATGGATCTGCGTATATTGTTTTAATTTCAACTCGATACCTTCACGCGTTCCCGAGATAAAGGTCTTGACACCCGGACGGACGGACAGACGGACAACAAAGTGATCTTATAAGGGCTCCGTTTTTTTCTATTGAGGTACGGAACCCTAAAAACAAATCAATCTCATTTTAGCAGCGAACTAAAACTTACCCGCGCAAATTTGCTCTAGCGTCAATAAGCGTGAATTTTACTATTTCATTCTGCGACTAAAATGTCCGGACTTTTTTGAAATGTCCGGAATTTTTTGAAATGTCCGGCTTATTGTCAGGACTTCTCAAAATTTTTAATGGTAGCCCTAGTCGTATCTGTCTGTGGTATCATAGCTCCTAAATTGATGAACCGATTTTTATTTCAGTTTTTTTTTGTTTGTAAGATTATTCAGTATGATTTCAGCCATGATTCCAAAAAATCTGTTGTTTTTTACCCGACTGCGTAAGAAGGAGGGTTGTTTTTCAGGCGTATGTATGGATGCATTCAGGTGTGTTCGTTTATGTATTACCTAAGATAAGTACCTACAGATGTACCTAAGCCTAAGATCGGTACTATCAATTTATCAATCAACACTCATTTTTTTAAATGTATATTTTTGAACAGGATGTAGATTAGGAAAAATAAAATATACTTAGTGAACGTTTTTGAGAAGTAAGCAGCTAAATATGTTACACATTTTAACATCCGGTGATAAGTTAATTTTATTCTGAAAACGGAGACTTTTCTGAGAATCATAACAAAGGCCGCGCGACCTATCACATGAGTACATACTCATAATAGTAGACTATGCATCAAGGGGATAAAGTAGTGTTTAGGTCACGTCACGGGCGATATATTGAATCCTGAGTGCTAAGAGTTAAATCCCGAACAAAGCTAGGGGTAGGGAGAGTCTTGAGTCTTGTGCCTTGAATCTCGAGTCTTGAATCATGAGTCTTGAATCTTGAGTCTTGTCAACTTTCCTTATATTCGAAATGAAAAGCAGATTATTTACCTTGAGTGAAAAACCTATTTAGGCACTCGAACAATTGGTGCCCTCGCTTTGCTCGTCAACCCATTTCGTACCTAAATAGGTTAGTTTCGACCCTTGTGGGACAATGTACTATTTATTCTTGTGACATCATAATATGTGTTGTTTTCGAAGATATAATTTCAAAAATATTGAATATAATTCGGCTTAGTTCAGTTTTTCGATACCTCTATCAACAGGCATTAATAAATTTTGGATGAAAATGCAAATAATTGCGTTCTGAAATATTTTATGCCGTTTTGATATATGTATTACTGTAGCCGTACGATATGGCGGATAAAAAACCATTTAAACTATGATAGTGACGAATGATAAGGATTTTTTATTGGTCGATAAGAGCCGAACGGGAATGATGGCCGAAATACAGTAAATATTAGTAAATGTTGTGTAACATATTCGTTTTATTTCTATTTCTCAAAATAAACTTCCGGTTGGATTTGGTGGATTCCCAACGAGTACCACTAGAGTGACTGTTGTTGTTTGTGTGGTTGTAAGTTACCTTTTGGGTAATATTTTATTTCTATCGAGTAACACTGTTATTCTCAACCAGAAAACCTTCGAATGTATTCAGCGTGACAGTGTTGTTTGTTGTTCGAGCGAAGGGAGCATTTACAAAATGTATAGTTTGTAACCGATAAGTAGGTAAATGAATTTTGTCATCATCTCAGCCACAAGAAATCCACTGTTAGACATAGGCCTAGGATAGGCCATGGATTTCCAAAATACTGGAAGGGGCTGTATCCAGCGTCTTCCTGCCACTGGTTTATTGTCTCCACTCAACAACTTTTCGGCCTCATCGGCCATCGGTTCTGCGTGCTATATTCCTACTACCACTTCATTTGATAATCCACTATATTTGTGACTTTTATGTGAAGTGAATAAATTTGCCATACGATTATTTCGATAGATGCTTGAGCTTCGCGCTCTATCTAGCGAACATAGAATGAACTAATTGAAAATATGATATGCTTGTTGTACGTATTAATTAATGTTTGTCACGATGTCTACTGATCGCAGAACCAGAAGTTATTGTGATTTTTTAAGTTTTAGGTAATTATTACCATTGTCATTAAATACTTTTAGGTGTGCCTATCAAGTTTATCTATCTACCTATCTGTCATTTCAGCTTTCTCTATACACCAATTCAGGAAACACAAAAATTGGTTCTCGAATGACGGAGTAATTCGTGTAACATAAAAAAATATACGGTACGAATTGATAACCTCCTCCTTTTTCGAAGTCTGTTAAAAAGTAGTCTAGGCCACGCATATTAAAAGAAAAACATAATACCCGATTCATTGAAATGTAACAAATTTTAACGGATTTATCGCGTATACATATTTTATGACTTTAATGGAGAAGATGGTTGGCAAGTAGCACCTGGGACCCGGTCATCAAATTAATAACATCTCAGCCGCAACACAGATCTGCGGTACCTGTTGACACCGTGAGTGACTTTGCGTGCATAGGGAACATTTTGCATAAAAATAGTAAGTAGTAATAAATAATAAATATTTTCATAACAAATAATTATAGTTTAAAAAACTGAAGCAACCGACTTCTCATGGATTCCATTGTCAGAACTGGACCAAATTGAAATGGGACCACACGGGAAGCACCAACTTTCAAATAAAAAAAATAATCATCAAAATCGGTTCACCCGGTCGAAAGTTCTGAGATAACAAAGATTTAAAAAATACGGTCGAATTGAGAACCTCCTCTTTTTTTGAAGTCGGTTGAAAATACAACTGTCATCTAGTATCACCTGAAACGTCAGGTCCTAAAATTATGTAAAATATAGGCGATAAATTCATTATACTACAAACATTATACTACCCGACTGCATAAGAGCGATTTTTGCAGTCAAACTTACGTTTTTTTTTTTATATTTAACGGCTCTGGATTCTGAGTCCTTTGAGCCATCTTACGACGTACGATCTATCTTGAAACTTACGATTTCATTACGCTTGCTATGCTGAGGAAAGTATGCGCAAAGTAGCTTTTATATGATAAATGCTAGGAAAATAACATATTTATAACGAAAAAAATCATCGCAGGATTTTTTACGCAAGATAGATTTACGATTGACCACTAACTCGCCTAAAAACGCACCTTTTCCAGGTGCTTTCCAGGTCCTTTTTACGAAAAAGAGCATTTTTTATTTTTGCTAAAGTTTTATTATTATTATTACAAAAATGTTGCCACGAGTGAAGACGAATCTAACGACACCTCGCACATCAAAGTTGGTCAAGCTATATATGTGAGCCTATCATAATATAGAAACATACATACCCACATACATACATACAAATATACATACACTTGAAGAACATAACCCTCCTTCTTAAGCAGTCGGGTAATAATACTATATAATAATTATTTTAATCGTCAGATCTTTTCGCTATGACGTCACACAACATTCTTGATATATAAGTCAAGGTAAGTCGGACGTTCCTAAGTCTGTCTGTTCAGTTTTTGCATTAGGTACCTATCTAGATCTATTTTCGGATATCTATTCCGCCGGTGAATAAATGAATCCACCTGTCCGTCATCCAGTAACATTGGTCACCGTTTGGTTAGGCTTAGGACACAAGAATTAATGTTGAGGGCGTTACAAAATTCAACGAGTAGAAAATTCCTTGGGTACGACTAGCCCTAAAGACTGGGCCAGCTCCTTGGAAAGTTACAGCTTTTTTTAATGATTAGTTTCTTGTTTGCCTAATACAGCAAATATGCTTTTTTACCCGACTGCGTAAGAATAAGGGTTATGTTTTTCGACTGTATGTTTGCATGTATGTTTGTGGGTATGTATCTATGTATGTATGTTTCTATATGACAGCCTACAGCTTAAACGACTTGACTGATTTTGATGTGCGAGGTGTCATTAGATTCGTCTTCACTTCGAGATTGTCAAAGGCTATTTTTTCTGTAATAATAATAATAATACATCTCTTGCAAAAAAAAGCGTATTTCATAACATCCAACGAACTATTTCGTAATAAACAAGTAATTTTACTAGATTTTTTCTGAAGAATGCGTATTTATAATCTTTTACAGCGATTTTATGCATACTTTCTCACAAAAACGTACACTCAACAGCGTATCAAGCGCAACGAAATCGTAAGATAGACTGTAAAAACTGCTTTTCCGCAGTCGGGTATTTTTGTTTTTCTTTTAATATACATACTAGGCTAGCATTTAACTACCAACTCATAGGTATAATGTCAAATGTCAAGCGACGTCTATGATGGAGCGCTCTTAGACGAAACCGTGAACCGACGCTTCACTTATGATATTATTATAAGTTCTGTGCTTGGGATTTCACCATTATATTTCACCATTTTAATTCAGTCTTTATAAACAGTTCCACATTACTATTTTCAGCAATTGGCTCACATGAGTGTTTTTAACTCCAAGTGGTGCTTAATTTTAGTACAATAACATATGTACTTTTAATTTCACCCAGTGATCAATAGGTGCTTCCTTTTTCCAGTGAAATCGCGAAACATGGCGATAGTTAACAGATGTTTCGAAAGGCACGCAACAGATGTGCGGTAATTTGATACCTAGGGTATATTCTAGACAGATATAATACGAGTACTTTTCGAGACAACATTAAGGCTGTAAACGTAGTACTTAATAATTTTAGGAACAAAACATGCGATCCGGCACTAGATATTAATAGTATAATTAAAGCCCGATTCACATTATGTTGGTAATTTTGTGAAGAGCGAGTAATCCTTAGTTAGCACGATGCCATATTTATGATTTACGATGAAAATTAGTAGGTAAGTAATCTTATGAATTTTGATGTGCTCTTTCCGAATTTCAACTTTGACACCTCGTATCTTTGCCACTCGCGTCGCAAATATGGCGCTTAAAGACAGTTCTTGGCAGTATATCCCATACCTAGATGAAGAATTTTATACTACGCTCAATAGGTGAAGGGTATAGGGTTTACACCGTATCCACTATTTGTTGCCAAGAATATATGGTAGATAGATAAACTATTTAATGTACACCATTAAACAAATAAAATATTACAGAACTCTTACAAAACTAATGTGACAACAGAAGGCCTTATCGCCAAAAGCGATCTCTTCCAGGCAACTGTGGTATGGAGATCAATTTATAGAAAAAATAAAGCGTAGTTATGGTAATATAAAAAATGCAGACAGCGGTTATAAAAATATGTCCATATTTTTGTACGTGCGTTTTAGTCTATCACTAGTTTGGTGGCATAAACTAAATTTAATGCATTAAATTATCACGTATTTTAGCAATTAATTTATCTTCACGTGACGCTCACTAGACGCAATATATGACCGAAGAGTAGGAATGAAGCGGACACGTTTTATACAGCTGAATACCGACAAGCAAAGTTTATGGCTCCTTCCATTGTGATCCAACTTCCTTGGAATCTCCTTTCCGACAAATTTTCCAATATGGCGGGGTAAGCGGCATATATATATGAGGTGACAAAGTAGAAATTCTAAAGATTACCAATTTTCAAAACTCTCGGCAAACTTTCCAGGTGAAATTATCAAAATGGTCGTACGAATATTCCCGTTTCGTCTGTGTACTGGATTTCAGACTATACCCTCAAAATAACGCCTCAGATAATAAAAACTAAGTACACTGAGAAAAATCTAAAGTTAAAAGCACCGTAATGACCGCTGATAAAGTTGGTAGTAAGGCAAAAAACCGACCAAACGTAAAACGGTTAAAAACGCCTTCCCATGCAGAAAGCGTTTTTCGCCTTACAGCGAAAGGCGAATTCAACAAGAAGCGTTACCGTGAATAACACTCTCCAACCTGTGTTTTAGTCGTAAGTATAAATATTTTAAACGTAACGAATAAGCAATAAGCGTGGTAGGTCAGAAAGAAATCATCATACTGACGGTGGTATTTACTTTCCGTACGGTGATTTCAACGGTAAGCAGGATTGCTTGATTAACCTGCTTACGGTTAAATTAAACGTTCAGTAAGGCATAATTGAGCTTTATTTACGAACAATAACGATTTTCAAGACCGTAGAATAAGTCTTCTGACGGTTGATAACGCAGTTGTGTGAAGGCTTGATTAACCTGCTTACGGTTAAATTAAACGTTCAGTAAGGCATATTGTGCTTTATTTACGAACAATAACGATTTGTAAGACCGTAGAATAAGTCTTCTGACGGTTGATAACGCAGTTGTGTGAAGGCTTGATTAACCTGCTTACGGTTAAATTAAACGTTCAGTAAGGCATATTGTGCTTTATTTACGAACAATAACGATTTGTAAGACCGTAGAATAAGTCTTCTGACGGTTGATAACGCAGTTGTGTGAAGGCTTGATTAACCTGCTTACGGTTAAATTAAACGTTCAGTAAGGCATATTGTGCTTTATTTACGAACAATAACGATTTGTAAGACCGTAGAATAAGCCTCCTGACGGTTGATAACGCAGTTACGTGAAGGCTTGATTAACCTGCTTACGGTTAAATTAAACGTTCAGTAAGGCATATTGTACTTTATTTACGAACAATAACGATTTGTAAGACCGTAGAATAAGTCTCCTGACGGTTGATAACGCAGTTGCGTGAAGGCTTGATTAACCTGCTTACGGTTAAATTAAACGTTCAGTAAGGCATATTGTGCTTTATTTACGAACAATAACGATTTGTAAGACCGTAGAATAAGCCTCCTGACGGTTGATAACGCAGTTGCGTGAAGGCTTGATTAACCTGCTTACGGTTAAATTAAACGTTCAGTAAGGCATATTGTGCTTTATTTACGAACAATAACGATTTGTAAGACCGTAGAATAAGCCTCCTGACGGTTGATAACGCAGTTGCGTGAAGGCTTGATTAACCTGCTTACGGTTAAATTAAATGTTCAGTAAGGCATATTGTGCTTTATTTAAGAACAATAACGATTTGTGCAAATTCATCATTATTCTTTACATTATCACGGCAATTTATCAGTAATGCACCCAATTACTTACGTAAGTCGATAAGCCTATTGATATAGTCAAAATTGACTTATCCACTTACTTAAATAATGGAGTGCAATAATAAATAGATTGACGTGATAATGTAAAGAATAATCATGGAATTGCACAACCATGCGTATGTTCATAATATTTAAACGGCCTAGCCACAAGATCATTAAAACTGATTAAAATCTGAATTTCTCGCTATTCTATGCTGTTCCACCTTAATTTGAACTTTAAAAATGACAGTAAAGCAAATTAATCACGCCTTCACGCAACTGCATTATCAGCCATCAGAAGACTTAGTCTGCGCTCTTACAAATCGTTATTGTTCTTAAATAAAGCACAATATGTTTTACTGAACATTTAACCGTAAGCAAGTAAATCAAGCCTTGAGACAACTGCGTTATCAGTTGTCAGCAGGCTAATTCTACGGACTTACCAGAAAACAGCGTTGCCTGCCCTCAGAAAGCTATTCTTCATCTTTGTATTCAATTCTTTGTTTTGTTTCAGAAAGCTATTCTTTCTCTGCAATAAAAAGGAACAATTACTTAGTAGAACTGAACTTACTTAGAACATTAGCAGGATAGAAAAATAACGGATGTCATTGCAATAAAACAATATTATATTAGTAGTAAAAGGGGGCTTTATTAATACCTTCTTATTTATAATCAAATATTTACAATTTTAAAATCAATATTATTTATAAATTTTGAAATTATTGTTTTCAATATTTGGTTTGCCGCAGTGGGTTAGTCCTACGACATACATCATACATATTTGTGGTTCGGTTCAGAATGTGCACATTGTAAAATGTATTTATTTCGCAATTATTATGTATGTATTTCGCAATAGAAACACTTTTCATGACGGACACTTTTCGAAATGGAACACTGCAAAATGCACACATATGCATGCATTTTAAATTTCTTTAGGAGAGTTGAATACTATCGAAATAGACTTTTTATTATTAACTGCAACAGTTTCGGTTTTCCTGGACTCCTGCGCTAACTGCGCTAGTAATGAACAAAAAAATAACAAAAACATTTAGGTAGTAGTTACCCTTCATAAAAAAATTGTACATTTTGCAAAGTGCTCTTTTGAAAGTTCCCGTTATGAGAAGTGCCCTGTTTACGTGAGATACAAGTCATGAAAACTGTGCCCTTTGCGAAATGCACATTTTACATTGGTGCACATTCTGAACCGACTCATCTTGAGGTCAACGTTTTAAAAATACCTACCACTAAGAAAGGCTAGTGTCATATTGTGCAAAAAGTACAACCATGGGACCCAGTCCTCGACTTTTTGTCCAATTATAATCTTATTTATAATCATAATTAATAATTATAATCTTAATTATTACAAAATTAAAATCAATATTATTTTTAAAATATGAAATTTTATTACTAACTGCAACACAGTTTTAGCCGCGGTATTCCTGTATCGCTGCGCTAACTGCGCTAGTAATAAAATAAAATAAAAAACAAACAAAAATAAAAATCGGTAGTAGTCACCCTTCATAAAAAAAAATTGCAAATTTTGCAAAGTGCTTTTTTGAAAGTTCCCGTTATGAGAAGTGCACTGTTTACGAGAGATACAAGTCATAAGAACAGTGCTATTTGCGAAATGCAAATTTTACAATAGTGTAACGTGGTATTTTTTAAAACATTGACCTCAAGATGAGACTCATCTTGAGGTCAATGTTTTAAAAAATACCACTAAGAAGAGTACATATTGTGCAAAAAAGTACAACCATGAGAGCCAGTCCCCAACTGTTTGTAGGTTAATTTGTATACATATGATAACTAATCAAGTTGCCATCGATGTGTAACGAACAAACTGTTATCCATGTTCGGTTTGCCGCAGTAGGTTAGACCTACGACATACATCATACATATTTGTGGTTCGGATCAGAAATATTTTAAATGTAATTATAAGGGAAGCTTTATTAATAATCTTATTTATAATCATATAGGGTAAACCGACAATCGTTGGACACCGGATAGTTATTGGACAGTCGCTTTTAATAAAAAAAAATAAGATAACGACAATCAAATACCGACATCAAGAACTATTTAAAAAAATCTCTTAGTATTCACCATAATTTTAGTTCATACATTTCATAACAGAGTGCAGTAACAAAGTGTCAAAATAATTATTTCCCGGCGACTATCACGGAAACAAGTTGCCTAAATTTGAAAACTTGGTAATTTTTTATTTTTATTATATGGAATAGTGCATTAAACATGCAACAAATTGCATGGCGTGACGCAACACTTTCTGATTGGTGTTCGCTGTCAGGTGACTTAATGCCCATTTTTTTCGAATTTATTTTCTAAAAAGATTAATAATCTTTAACTTTATGATTTGACTGTTTTTTTCTTATCTACATCTCTTCATTTATAATTAGAAACTATAAACCAAGCAATTTGTTATTAGTGACAACAAGTCAATTGTTGAAAAATTGATTTTTTATAAGGTAAGTGTTTTGTTACAATATTGGCACAGTGCTGAGACTGAGTGTTATTGTTTTGGCTGTTTGGAGTACGATATCATACAATTTGCATGATTAAATTACTTGTAACCCTATATGGGTTAAAAGTCTTTTAATCATGCATCATGTTATATTTTGAGGTTATTTTAATCTGTCAAATGATTGTATGCGACAATTTAAAAAAACTTTAATGGACAGTGTCCAATAACAATATTTTTTTAGGTACGAGTTCTTACGATTTTTTACTTTAATTAAATAACAATTAAATTCGTTTTACTATACTTTCAATTTCAGACACCATGAACTACTCTGTAAGTTATAATTATAACACTAATATTTTACAATTATTCGCATGTGATAGGATTTTTAAATAATTGTTATGAGAGCTCAGTTTATCTAGTTTCTTAATATCTCTATAGTATCTAAGACACTATAATAGCCGACGGGAAAAAAATAGCTATTTTATTTGCTGTACAATGACTGTCTGTTTTACCCTATTACAATATGAAAATAAATATTATTTTTAAATTATGAAATTATTGTTTTCAATATTTGGTTTGTCGCAGTAGGTTAGTCCTACGACATACATAATATACATATATTTGTGGTTCAGTTCAGAATGTGCACATTGTAAAATGTATTTAATTCGCTATTATTATGTATGTATTTCGTAATAGGAATACTTTTCATAAAGTGCATTTTTCATAATGGACACTTCGAAATGAACGCTTTGCAACATGTGCACCTAAGCATGTATTTTAAATTTCTTTAGGAAAGGTGAATAATACGGAATATAATTTTTATTACTAACTGCAATACAGTTTTACCCGCGGTTTTCCTAGATCAAGATCTTGGCAACACTTGATTTTTTCGCCATTTTTTAGTTGTGATGTGGTGTGGTTGTGTTTCAATGTTCTTTTCTGTTCCCGTTCCGACATGTTTTCTTAGTGGCTTAGCGACTGCCTGTGAGAATTTAAAACTAAACTTAAAGTGAAGTTACTACAAATACGCGTGACCTGGTAAGAGCTAAACATTGTTTCTCTGTTGTAATAATTCTTATTAAACTCATAACCTTCTACATTTTTCTTTTAGATGCATGTACCTATTCCTGCCTCAACCAACCACAGATCTTTTATCAGAGCAACCAACAGACTCAACACCACATAGGTAATACTTTTTACAGCGCCAACTGCGCTAGTAATGAACAAAAAAAAAAAAAAAAAAAACATTTACGTAGAATTAGGTTCATAAAAAAAAATTAAAATGTGTACATTTTGCAAAGTGCTCTTTTGAAAGATCCCGTTATGAGAAGTGCCCTGTTTACGTGAGATACAAGTTATGAAAACTGTGCTATTTGCAAAATGCACATTTTACATTGGTGCACATTCTGAACAGACTCATCTAGAAGTTAATGTTTAAAAAATACTACTAAGGACTAGTGTCATATTGTGCAAAAAAGTACAACCATGGGAGCCAGTCCCCAACTGTTTTTAGGTGAATTTATATACGTATGAAAACTAGTCAAGCTGCCATCGCTGCGTAACGAACAAACTGCTATCCATTGCCACGGTTAATGTATTTGGGTATGGTGCTATTAAACTTTTTAAAGAATAGCAGCGGATCTCCTTTGTGCGCTTTATCTCGTATGCATAATTATGATCGTCAAAGAGTATTGTGTCAAAAATCTGACACGAAAAGTATATGTCATTGTTTTCAGTAAGAAGTATACTTTTTATCGAAGCAAAAACTGGTACACATGTTTTATCACAAATATCTAGAGTGGCCACATCAGAATTCTTCCACAAAACTCCTTTTTGCTTCACCCAGGGAGCAGAAAATTTAACCAAAACATTGGAACCTACTTCAAAACCATGATTATTAGGTAAAAGAGTTTTTTTACCACACTCAAAATTTGGTGACATACTTTTCTTAATAAATAAGTCATTTAGAATAAGTTGATTTTTTATTGCCAGTGTTTTACAGATATTTTGCCTATTACAAGATGCTGCTGCCGCCATTTTCGACAATTTGTGTTTACTTTCAAACCTCATTGACCAGACATGACGTAAAGGACCAAATTTTCTGAGCATTTCGGGATAGTGTGTCAAAAAATGAAACTTAGGTTTTAAGCTTTCGCCGGTAAGTTTACAGTATAAAATATTGAAATCACCGATCATGTACTTCAACTGTTCAATAGTGTCAGAGTATACTCTATGGTTAATTAACCTTTCAAATATTGCGCGCAAAGACAGGTACAGTTCCCAAACTGTATCGCCGACGGGAACATAATCGCCTGCGATAAGTCCGAAATATCTGATCAGTGTTTGCATTTCAATTGCAGATATTTTCAATTTTACAGATCCTGGTTTACTATCTGATAGAAGGCATGACGACGGTTTTGATCCAGAGTCTGGACCGTAATTAAAAGACAGCATTTTTTCTTTCAATGTCGTAATAGGCGGGAGAGACCTAGAAGTGTAATAATTGATAACGAACGTCATGACATAGCGACCTACACCTTCTAACAAATCGTGCATAGCATCCATCGCCACATTATCAAAAAGATCAAATCCCTTAAGTTCCATCCAGCAACATTGTTCTTTAATCCCAGTCTTAGAGACATCATTGAGTTTCAACTGTTCATTATATGAGGTTTTGTTTCTTAAAAGCGAAGCATTTTCAAGCGACATACTTTGCATTGTTTTTTTGTCAGCATTACAAACTCTACAGTAGTAATTTGCTACAAAACTTTCAGTGAACCCCAAAATTGAATTTAGTCCTAGATTGTCTCCTGTTAAACATGTAATTCTAAATTTTATAATCCCTTTGAAAAACGGCGTGTCAATGACAATTCCGGACGTATGCAGATAGTTTAGTTCATTTATAGCTGCCCGAAATATATTTGCATTTCCGAATTTGTTTTTATCAGAAGAGTGACAAATGGCTAACATGAAAATATTATTTAACTGGGAAACTAAATGAGGGGGCAACACAGCAATTGATACGTACAGACCACCTAATTTATGAATACCTGCGTGACTCCCCAGCGGATTACCTATTTCAAAATCATCATAAAACACTACAAGGGGCAATGTCAAAGTTGAACAATCCCCGCTCTTTAAACAAACACCTACGACTTTCTGCCACACTGAACCTTGCACCACATTTTCAATGCAATTACCTGATCCCTGAGATTTTGAACCTTCAGTGCCTTCGAGACGTTTCAAATAATCCATGATCTCTCTCCAGACCGTGTCGATTGCAAAAAACTGTTTAAAAACATCCCGCAGTGGTATCACTTCTAGAGTGCATTGTTTTGATTTCAATACGTGCTGTCCTCGCCTCGTCTCTGTATCATTACGATAACCAACGACTACTTCAATAGGAGGTATGTATGTACCAATTGAGGAAAACAGTTGCAATCTCTTAAATCCAGATTTAAAAGGCAACATGCAATCTTGTAATGTTGTCAAAGCCCCATCTAAGCTTGAATAGGCGTTTGTATAATTTTCGGTATTTTCGTCAGATTGAAATTGCTGTCTTAATGTGTTTGAGAAATTAGTATGAAACAAATTCAAGCCATCAACTACTGTTTGAACTGTTGAACGAGGAATCGATGGATTACTATATAACGAGGCAATAAACTGTGAAGTATGTAGAATAAGTTTATCAGTAATACAGGGTATTTCCCCTTTCTCCAAAACAGAGGGAATATCTGCATTATATTGAGTATTTGGTGTAGCTTCTTTTGAAACAAAAGGAGCAACTGCATTTTGTGGAGAATTATTTGGTGTGGCCACACCAGGGGATGATAACACAAAACTCGGATGAGTGTTTTGAATGTGCTTTGTTTTTAAATGACGCCTAAAAGCATCTAAAGAAGTGAATTGCTTGAAGCAGTCATTTTCTCCACACTTATAAGACAAAGAATTTTCCCAATAGTGTGTACATTGTTTTCGTATATGACATATGAGATCTTTAACGTTAGGACATGGTGTCTTGCATGAGCTACAGGTTAGCATTTTTCTTTTAGACCGAGGTCAACTAGGAAAGTTTTTACAGATTGAGAGATACGGCGATCGTATCGTGTTTCGATGTTATAAAAGCCTTTTTGAATAAATAGCCAAATATCATGGGCTAATATGGGATATTCAGCAGCAGTGGCTTGGAATATTTTAAAAGCAGTGTCAACGGCAGCAACTAGATTTGGTAATTCATAACGCATATCTTCCACAACCACAAAACATTTTTCAACTGATGTAACGGACTCACCAATGTATACGACAATCGGCTGAAATGTTATCTTCCATATTCTTAATGTTTCCCTATGATCCGCTAAACGGGCCTCTAAATTAGCACTATCAGATATTCGCAAAATGAAGTTATCCCGTATGATAGCTTTTGATGTCTTTTTCACGCCTTTCCCGCGTAAAGGTGTAATATTGATCAGCAGAGGCAGCAGTAGCAGGGCTACATTCAGATTATTTTCTATGTCGTCTGAAACAATGATAAATAAACAAAAATATAGTAACAGAATGAACCTTAATTGCTTAGGCCGGCGGCATTAGAACATTGTAACCATTGCAACCCACCGGCACGATTATCGCAAAACAAGCCTTAAGATTTAAAACTTACCATCAATTGAAATTATTAATTCACTAATTGCGAATTTTAGAAATTGGTCTTTGGTCGAATTCTGCAACGCCTTTCCTTTATCGATGATTTTGCCTCCGATATTCTGTAGTGAGGAACGCAATATATCTGTGCCCGTAGCTGGGTAGAGCCGATCGAAATCGGCTACGAGAAGTTTGTAACCACTGGGACCTTTAAGTACTGGATACTCATTTAAATAATCCAGAAGGGTGCCTTTTTCGTTGTATAGCTTTTGAAGGCGCGCTTTCGTTGTAATTTCCCAAAATCGATCGATTTCCTTCCAGGGTGTAGTTCCTTCAACAGCAACAGTGATCGCAAGTATAGCATCCTCAACCAGATCACTCTCAGCTGAAATAATGATTGGAGTTATTAATATGGGCCGTGATTAATCAATGCAGGCGACCAAAAACAGCTGCAACAATGGGGCCAGCCAACAAACAAATTTAATGTCAAAAAACAATCTGGGACCACGCAATCTAGATGCGGACAGCAAGAAATTGAGCAATAGCTGTACTAGAAACATTATCATTTGAACAAAATTACATTAACACACTACTAATTACCGACATAAACACACACCCCGCACTCGTTACCTACGCTTACATACACATCACACACACGCGCACATGCACACCCATACGCTTATCACACGTACACATATAATAGTAATGCAAAAACTTACTTTCATCAATGATGGACAAATCTATAGGACATGGCTTTGGCAATTCTACGTCAGATGACGCAGCGCTATCGCTATCACTAAAAGCACGCCGTTTCCGCAAAGGTGCTGTCACTTTTCTTCTGATAAGGTTTTTCCTCTTCCTCAGATACGTATTGTACAATATTCCAGAGGCGTTTCTTTTAATTTGGAAGGCTCCTGCCTGTGTGGGAGACAGATAAGAAATAAGTTGTACATTATGCATTAATTTTATAAACCGAATTTGGAGGGTCACCAGCTAGACTGGTGTGATGATGATATGGAGCATTTATCAGGCCCAGGGAAGTTAACATAAGGTGAAACGGCACGATTCTGGCAGGAAGTTCAAATTTCAACGTTTTTTTTATCTTGTGGTTATAACGATGAAATATTGTGAATGTATTCAATGTTTGCGCAAATCGCAAGTTTGTGTGTGTGTGAAAGGGAGCGTGTGTGAGTGTGAGTGAAGTTGTGTTAGTATGTTTGTTCTTATTCAATTCCGAAATACCTAAATTGATTTGGATGAACTTTGGTGTGGAGGTAGTAAGTAGATTAGCCTGGATTAATATAAAAGTTATTTTTTATCTCGGAAAATGTAGATGTATTGATCTGCTAGTTATAATAATTCAAAATTTATACACATTATTGTTAAACAAAGAAATGTTAACTTACAGGGATATATGAGGCATAAAACAGGGCTGGGGATTCACTTTTAAAAAGTTCACCAATCCCCCGTGACCAGGATTGGAATTGTGGCCAAGTAAGTTGTGTGTCTGGGTTTTCATCAAGGACCGAATCAATTATTAAGTTGGCCAATTCTTTTCTTTGAATTGAGTCGAGGAGGCCCCGGGTAGCTCCTTCACTACTTAATAAAGCTCGTCCTCGATGTGTTCTCTCTAGTATACATTTTATCTACAAATAAAATTAAGTGCTTAATGATAGATTTCAGCAATGAGTTAAAATATTTATTGTAAATACTTCACAACTAAACTCACATTGTCTCGGTCAGGCTGAAGTTGACGAGTTTCATTTTCTGTTACAATATCTCGGTTGTTGGTTCCGTTTAAATCATCTATTATTATATCATAATTTGTGTCGTCAACCAGCAATGATGGCAGTGATGAGTTCTAGATATAATAAAACATATTTCATCAATGTCAATAATAACTTGAAAGTTCTCTATAATATTTTCAGTTAGGGGTCAAAATTTTTGTCAGTCAGGTAAAACGAGACATGTTCTTGAAAAATGACTGTAGAAACCTAGGGGTGTGTACCCACACTCCCAATAACCCAAACAATAAAAATTAAAATAGTTCCCATTGTACTCATAAGTTTATTATTATGTCTAAGACAACAGAGATAGAAAATAAATAAAAAAAACTGAAACCCCTAAAAACTGCCCAAATGTGAGTAGGGACTTGCACACCAAGGCTAACCATTTTCAGACCAATGAGGCTCTATTAAAACATTATATATCTTTATTATGACTGGCCTTGTGGCTCAGTTGGTAGTATGTCTGCCTACTTGTGCTGTAGGTCGTGCGTTCGATCCCCACCCAGGGCAAACATTTGTGCGATGAGCATGAATGTTTGTTCTGTGTCTGTGTGTTTCTATGTATCATATGTATATATTTACAAAAAAAAAGTATATATGTATTATATCAGCCATCTAGTTCCATAGTACAAGCTATGCTTAGTTTGGGCTAGATGGTGTTGTGTGAAATGTCCACAAATATTTATTTATATCTATTTATTATGAATAACTTTTACTTATGAATTATGAGATATTAGGCGTGCTATCCAGTTTATTGAGTGCGCATGACATTTTTCTATAGAACCACCACTTCCTGTAAACTTCCTATTTTGTGGACACCTGTAAGCTTATTCTTGAATAAAATTGGAACTGGTATGATGCCTATCAAAACATTACATATTTTCAATACTAATTGATTAGAATTTTGTTCAAGAGTAAGCCCAGTGTTGTATAAGAATTAATAAAAACAAAAACTAACTCCTTCATTATCAGCTTTCCACATTAATAAATTTGCATTGAATTTCACCCTGTCCCCAATCAATGGGACCAATATATTTAAATCGTTTTCTTTAAGAAGTGCCAAAGCCACTGCATCCACTCTTGCATCTAAAAATATAAATAATAAGAAAATAAATACATGCAAACTACACCAGGTTAGTACTTATTAAGCAGGCCAGGAACACTATGCACATAGACGGCCTTACCGAAAAACGTTACTTATCTTTAAGCAATGCTTAACATATTTTGTCAACTTCTGGCTAACACGTAATGACACTTGCGGAAAGAAGACGTTGGTTAAGGTTAAGTAACGTTTTTCGGTAAGGTCCAGAATTTGTAAGTTAAACACTGTACTCACAGTTGTATTAACTAATGTATTTTTTTTTACAACTAGATATGTGTTTGACAACAATCTCACCTATAGGAATGGTGATGTGTTCGAAGATATGCCTAGAAAATACCTATTCACTTTTTTTTACAACTGCAGATTGAATGTGTTCGAAGAGGCACTTGTACTTTTAAGAAGTTCTACGCCTGTACTAGAATGTTTATTGGAAATGCTTAATGTTTAACACTTAAATTTTTTTCATCTGACCACATCTCTCCATCTACATTTCAGCAATGATGTACCTATGTGATGTGTGATGCTACATCGCCTCTCACTTATCACTATTGCTTACTGCATTAGTCTAAGTATTACAAAAATACTTTATGAACTAAGTGGGAATTCACTAGCTAGTATAGCTTATTCAATTTCAATGGTAATTAGTTTACAGTTCAGAAGTAACTGTTTGTATTTTATTGCTTCACAATATCAATATACAAATGGACCTCAACCTAGGTTACTTGATTAATTATGTATAATACCTGCCACCTGAGTTTCAAAAGCACCCAAATAACTATATAGATATACTAACTAGCTATTGTATGTTATTTGTATATACCTACCTACTACTAAACCTACTATTTTCATAACAGAAGTGGTCAAAGAATATTTGTTTTCATGCATAATAAGTAATAAATAATTATCTTTAAGTATTTTAAAATCTACAAACAGTATCATTCATTACCCATAGAAGACTTAAATATAATCCAAATACTCATAGTCACCAGTCAACAGCACACCCAGCATGCATAGCATTACCCTATCTGATTAGGATTGTCAACTCAATCTTTAAAGGTGTATTTTCCTTGAAAACACTTGTTCTGTATTTTCAAGGAATCAACACACAGACTGCTTATGATAAAACAATTACTAAATTTTATATCTAAAAAAACACACTACAAATTATTGTGGTCAAAGTTCATTACAAGACTTTTCTAACAAATCCAAACACAGCTATGATACGATGTTCCATCATGAAGTTCTAGTTGATATCTTCCGGCTCCATCATCAGATCAGTTCGACAGTACCATATTATTGTATTGTCATCAGAACTATATACAGCTGCCAATTTTCATGACGCTACTATCCTTGGAAGACGGTTAAATTAGTTACCTTAGATTCCATTACATACAGGTCGACCTAATAAAAGCGTGTTAAAAATGAAAAATTTGGATCTAATATTGTTATTGGAATGGTCTAGGACTCTAGATGGTATCAACAGCTGCATCAAAAGCTAGTAAATATCTATACTAATATTATAGAAGTAAAGTTTGTGTGGTATTTATTCATTAAAATTAGTACCACATAGTTTACGACTTACATTATATATTGTCATAGACAACATTACAATATATTATATGGGCAAGCATAGTGCTTATGGCGACCAGGGGCCTGACTGTGACACTAATCTGAATCACTATACTATTATAGGCCCGTTCACACAAATTCCATGCATTGTGTGTGCAAGCAAGATGGCTGACAGTCTCAATCAGGATAAAGGTTACCACAGTAGGCCTACAGGTTGGTCGTTTCGACACTCATTTACATAAAAAAAACACCCGCCCGTCTCCTGCTCATCTCCCCACTAGGAGCACAGAAGGGGTGACGTTTAAAATATAATAGAACAGATTATAAAAATCAGGATAAACCACCGATGAAAGGTACGTCTTCGTGCCTGAATGCTAAAAAGCAGTGGGCGCTCTTAGAATATTATTAGCGCCGACCTTCTACGAACTAACCAAACTAACCTCACTAGATCGGAATCAGAGGTGTAGGTATAATAATATAGGTACTTAGTAGAAATATTAGAAATTAACTTACCCCGAAATGTATCTACGAGATGGACGAAGCCCCATTTTGTTAACAGATCTACAGTATACTGATCCGCCATAGGTATCAATAAAAAGTATTACCTATGTGGTGTTGAGTCTGTTGGTTGCTCTGATAAAAGATCTGTGGTTGGTTGAGGCAGGAATAGGTACATGCATCTAAAAGAAAAATGTAGAAGAAGGTTATGAGTTTAATAAGAATTATTACAACAGAGAAACAATGTTTAGCTCTTACCAGGTCACGCGTATTTGTACTTTTGTAGTAACTTCACTTTAAGTTTTTAAATTCTCACAGGCAGTCGCTAAGCCAATAAGAAACATGTCGGAACGGGAACAGAAAAGAACATTGAACACAACCACACCACATCACAACTAAAAAATGGCGAAAAAATCAAGTGTTGCCAAATCTTGACCGGTCAAAGGCGCCAGAAACACATCAAATTTTCTTTTAGTAAAATGGTTAGCCCAAAATCACCTGATCGGTTGTTGTCTATTTTGTAATGAATATGAATTAGGAAAAACTGCCAAGGAAGTAGTGCGTAGATATTTTTGTAATTTTCTGTAAAGTCATATATTTATATTTAGGAATAATAAATAGGCAATCAATCCATTCAAATAGTTGTAAATATAATTTGAATGTGCCAGGTGAGACCAATATCTCAACTGATTTCGTTCCGTTGTTCAAAATTTAGTTTGATGTGTTTATTTCCTATCAAAATTCATTTCTGTGCAATTTTCTGTCAAACTTGCCTTGTGGTCTTCCTTACGTAACTCTACCATATACGTATCTCGGCACGTTTTTGGCCATTTATTATTTAAATTATTGTGGAGGTGTGTTTATTTGTTCCTCTTTCACGCAGTAACCAAATATTATACAGCATGTAATGTACGACATAGTTAATATCTAGGTGAATCACTTAGCTTTAATTACTGGTAAATGTATATCTTATTATTTTTGTTTAGTAGTTCACAGAACGAATCAAATGCGAGCCTTGTAAATAACCTACAAAGAAACATTATGCCTTATCTGGCAGCACTGTGGGATTGCTTTCTTCGGTTCGCAACCAGAGCCGTTATTTACAAAGCTTTCTTCGGTGTGTTTTGGCGGGAACGTAACTCTATTTATCTATGCTCTTTATCGACTTAATTTGACATTTATTTAGTTTTTTGTAATTGTATTTGGACCCGCTTAAAACATTTGCCAGTATCAAGTATTAAGATTTTTCAAGTTTCTTAAATAAAAACCACGTAAAAATCTACTAATCACAATCTAAGTAACGTATAAGTATAGTCATTTTCAAATTCGAGTCGTGCATGGAGTTTTGCCGACAAGATGAAAAGACACGTTTCGTCGCTTTATTTCGCTTGTCCACACTCACGCACTTGTTCAAACACTTAATGAATAAAACACCACCATTTTTATAGCATTAAAGTTCAATATAACACAAGTTTATGAAAATAAAATAAAACAACATTATATTTCCATTACGTTCCCGTCAAAACTCTCCGTTTGTTTAGTTATCAATAACAGACTTGATGATT
This sequence comes from Lycia hirtaria, assembly GCA_947563715.1. Classification (NCBI taxonomy): domain Eukaryota; kingdom Metazoa; phylum Arthropoda; class Insecta; order Lepidoptera; family Geometridae; genus Lycia; species Lycia hirtaria. The sequence continues at coordinate 22,505,865 of OX387375.1, read as the reverse complement.
ATTTAATATTTTCATAAGACGAAAATTGCCGTGCTTACTATGATATTCAAATTAATAGGTACGTTGATTTTCACTGTACCTAATTTGATAGGTACTATAACAGACAACGTAACTATATTTACCTATCAAATAAAATCACGTGAAAATGTAACAATTTTCGCCTTACAGTAAAGCTTTACCGATAGTCTGCAGTTTTAATGTAATCACTTTAGTTACGGCACTTTACATCTTGATGTAAGGCAAAAATTACCTTGCTCAGTTAATATTTACCTCACCCGTACTTCCATAAATGACTTAGATTGACGTTTGTTTAGTTTTAATTGTTTGTCAATTTTGCCTTACTTACTAATTATATAACTATAACATAAGACGAAAATTGCCGTACCGTACGGTGATTTCGTTAAAATATTCACTGCCGTAAGCGAAGAATGCTTTTAATAACCCGTACGGTAGTTTTGATCGTACATAAGGCTATAATAACAGGAAGGAGTTTAACCGTACGAGAAAGGGTATTTTGATGTTGCGTGTCCGATATAATCGACGATATCGTTTTAACGTTTTCGCTTAGCTAAGCAAAAATTACCGTAAGCGTTACAAATTCACTTTCCGTAATTATAATTCGACCTTGTAAGGTCGAATTTACCTTAGGTCAGAAATCCATTTTTCTCAGTGTAGGTATCTTGAAAGCTAGACAATAACAAACTAATTGAAATGTTGATTTTGCCACTATTTCGAACATATCAGTTACTAATCTTTTAATGTATTTGTTATTCAGTTTCGTTATAAATCAATATCGTAAATAATAATAAGATATTTTAAGATACCTACCGAAAGAAAATAACAAAGAAACTTCTATGCATAAAACGTATGATCACGTTTCATTGATCCTATTTTAAGATAATTTTTCCTTATCATTCACATTAGCACACAGTATGAATGTCAAAATAAATATTCGTCGATTACTACATGTATTTTATCAGCTGGTTATATCAACCTGTTATCATGTTATCATAAATTGCATTAGGTACTTAAACATCTACGTAAAGGAAGTTTTACGCATCTATTGTGTTATCTTTCTATAATAATTGCAATAAGGCAATAACAATGAAGTACTACGAAATAAATCTAAGGTTTCTAAGTAGTTATTAGTAGGTATATGTCGCAGGAAAATTACGGAAATGGGATTTCAACAGATCCCTTTGAGATGTCCCGCTATCCCGCAGTATTGAGTGAATTTATTAGATTAAATTGCTTAAAGTGTATTTAGTATTAACTATTTGACTTTAATTATTTATTTCTTGTATACCAACTTATGAAACATGTTAATGCCAAATCTTAATTCTGGATAACCTTTATTCAACTAAATTATGAGATGTACTTAAGCTGTAAGTATCTTTAACAATGAAATGTTTAATCAGTCAAGATACGGGTGATTAAATTCACCCAATTTGACGATTCGATCAGAATGTATTGTTTTTATTGTAAGAATAAATGATTTGATTTGATTTGAGTATTCAAATAATGTATCTGTGATGTTGTGTTGAAATGATAAAATGGTGGTTTGATTAAAACTCCGCAAGATGTTAAAATAATGGCTTACTGTGTTCTTTATTGATCAAGATCAAATATCTCGGATATTTGCTATCGTCTTGACCCTGGCCTGTTTGAATGAAATGAGCGATGCTATAGATATACATTTTCTGATATTTGCTAGAGAAATTATCAAATAATATTATAGGACATCTGGTAGGATTTGAGGAAATTCTATTTTTTTAGGGTTCTGTAGTAAACAACCCTTATAGTTTCACTATGTCCGTCTGTCTGTCTGTCTGTCCGTGGGCTTGCTCAAAGACTATTAGTACTAGAAAGGTATAATTTGACATGCTGCATATTAATTATGAGAAGAATGTCGTAAAATAAAATCTTTAATTTTTGTTTTCATATTTCTCCCGTACTCTTAAAGTGAGAATTGATTATTTTTTCTCGTCTCCCCAGTCGTGAAAAAACTGTTTTTTTTTTTTTAAATTTAGATGTCTGTTTGCGAAATATTAAGTGATAATTTTTGTTAGAGTCAAGTGTACCGGCTAAACGGTCGAATTTGGAGATATGAGAAAAATCATGCTAGTAGCATATATGATGAAAGGAAAACTATCACGGCTAAGTAGTATTTACAAGTTTACAAATAATAGTCGATCAACTAAAAAAATGTACTTAGATAAGTAAGAACTTAAACTTTCGTGTAAATTTAATTTAAACTAGCATAAGTTAACTCGTATGTTCATAATATCAAAACAAAACCCTGTTTTGAGCTCTAATAGATTATGATGTGCAACTACGGAACCTCTACTTTGCGCGTGGAACGACACGCACTTGGCCGCTTATTTTTTGGCTATTTATGGAAAGTCAGTTACATTACCTCACTCGCAGCGCGAATATCCCCACTATTCTTGCTAAGTGCATATTATTCGCGAAGTACCGGTTTTTCCACAATTTACCAGAGATTTTCCAGTTTTCCGACAAAGTAACAAACAGATCGATAGACAGACAGATCTACTTTCACATTTATAATACCTGTGGGGATATTCAAGTTTTGCATAACAATACGACCGCCAGTCTGATAGCGGCAATTTATATTCGAGTGTAGGTGAGACAGCGGCCATCTGCAAGGTTGAATAAAATTGCATAAAAGAAAACAAGATACCTACGTAGTAAGCCGGAAGGTTAATTTATAAAGTTCAAATAAAATATATAATACGTAAACATACGATGTAATATATATTTACGACATGTCACGTTGCAGGAAGCTGCTGAATCCAGGATTTTGCTCAAAAAACCGGAATAAATGATAAATCGGTGACTAAATCCTTAGCGGTTCAGGGAGTTTTGTTGCTTGACGTATTATTTCAATACATAATTCATACATAACATATCACTCCCCTTGCGAGGATACGCTTAACTCACTTTAAAATTTGGACCCTCGTTCCTTGCATAAAGATAAAATGTGTTTTCTGATTAAATAAAAAATGTACAGTTTTCGGATTTCTTCCTTTATTGATTCCGTACTGACAAAGCTTCTTGCCAAATTTTAGAAATCTAAGTCTGCGTATCTCAATACCTCCACGCGTTCCCGAAATAGAAGGACAGACGGACAACAAAATGCTCCGATAAGGGTTCCGTTTAATTCCTTTTGGGGTACGGAACCCTAAAAAAATAAAATACTTCATAATTCATCAACATATTATGATTTATCATTCATACTTCGGCTTTTGGCTAAAATTCTAGGATTTTGTTCAAAGTACCTACTGGTTCCATCAAATTCTTACGACAGACATAACATGAAAAGAAAAAGATGAAAATTACCACCTATAGATCCCACAAAAGAAAGGATACAGTTTTAAATAGAAGTCTAAACAACCTAAATTGGACCCAAAAATATTGGAAGTTTCTGATATCCTGAGTCATCGCCGTCTTCATCGATATCACTGCTATTATCATTATGAAAGAGTTTTTAAACAAAAATCATGCATGAATAACCATGATTTCCAATCACTATAACGACCAGCAATCAATCTTGCCCGCTTGGGCAATAAACACAAGCATTAAGAGAACCATTCAGTGATCATTTGTTCAATACAGAAGGAGAAAACACATTTCTACCCCTGAATAATATCCGATTTCAATGATTCCTTTTGATTATGTGGCACAAAATAGCAGACATATTCTGTGATTTATTTACTAAAAAATATTCAAATAACATCAAATTTAAATGTTTAAAATAAGAAAAAATAGAAGCGTTACCCAACCATGATTTTTGTCATATAAAATATGATACTTCGAAAATCAGATTACCTTCAGCGGTAGAACTGGTTTTCTTCTGTGTATAGAAAAATTCGTGATGTACTGGCGACAATTGATGGACAAAATCATTTGGCGAGTATTTTTACCGCCTCTTAACATTAGGGCAGACAGAGTTTATAATAATCCACTTTCAATCTTGAAATGTAAGTACGCTTCTATACAAAATGAAAAAACTTATTTCTAGTCCTTTACCTTATCAATTTCGATGACATCTCGATTAGTGCTTTTTTTATGTGATCGAAATCATGAATGTATTTTCTGCTTTGATATCCAATTTTTACAACATCGAACTTAAAACTTGAAAAAGCAAAAAGTGCAGAAACTTCAGTTTTATGGTTCTCATCGTACAAATAAAATAAAAAACAACGAAATCGGATAAGTTTAGTGATAGAAAACAGTTTTACGTCTTTTGTATGAAAAAATTACATTCATCTGGCGGGCGGCAGTTGCGCGCTGATTGATCCTCTTAAGTGCCTCAGTTAAATGTTGATTCCTAAGGACGTACAATCGCATATTTTGTTGTAAACAGGAAAATATAAGTAACCTTAATACATATTACATAGTATAATGCAACTCCCATGATGTACGCATTGCAACATGGCCATACAGTTCAATAAAGAAACAGACCCATGACAATACAGACGATCTAAGAACTTCTTTCATATTGTAATATTTTACTGTAAAATAACTTCTCCTATCCAATGATTTATACGGAGATAGGTTTTCCTTGGCTTTTTGTGGCAAGCCACAAGTAAGGTAATCGCCCGAATCGTCTTCAGTCGCGACACGTCAGGCAACGCTGTTAGACGCGTTTCGTGACTTGTGAACAGTGACATCCATCTTTCCTGTGTGTATAGAAAATGCAACACCAATATATATAAGGTACAAGATACTAAAAGGCCTTATGGATGTGTCTTATCCTCGAAAGTACTGAGAACTGACATTTGCTATGCTTTTAATTATTTTTGAATGAGTGTAACGTCTCTATAGATATAATCTCATACCACCTACCTATCATATATAAACATTCCAAGGTTCCAATCAAATAGCAGCAAATACAACGTATTACACGATAGAAAGTTTCCTCGTTCAACCCACAGTAGGAACTGTCTTAATTTTTTTGAATAAAAAGTATCCTAGATCCTTCTCCAACAATACTGGCAACACAGACCGTAAATAATACTATTAAATCTTGTTTAAAATTTCAAATTCATCAATACTTAATAAACATTTGAAAAAATGCTGTTTTAAATAAATGCTTTTGACTTATTTTTTAAATTACATATTTCAACCCGTTACAGGTTTGATGAGGTACATAAGTAATATAGGGTACTTTACTTCATACTTATTTGAATTACACGTAAGATTTTCGTATGTGAAGTTTGTCAACTTCACATGCGATTTCCATTATATCTAATCAATTTCGATAAAAAAAACGATCATCATTTTTTAGTTAATAGAATTAAAATTTGAATATTTGAAACCATCTAATGCGGAAGCGAATGATGTGAATTATTGCGAGCGAGCGGCTATGGATAGACAGAAAGTCATGTACGTATGTAGTACCGGTGTAATAAAAATTATAAACGTAATTTTCCATGTCTTCCCAATCGCGTTACGTCCTCAATGGCCTTTCATCATCATCATCATCTCAGCCATATGAAGTCCACTGCTGGGCAAAGGCATCCCCCATGGATTTCCAAAAAGACCAATTGGAAGCGGCTTGCATCCAAATGCCGGTGCGTGGTTGCCATTCGGAACTTTTCGGCCCAATCGGTCATCAGTTCTAATTTGTAAATAAATAAATTCATTGAATTGAAATGACCACAAAACGAATAACAATTATAATAGGTGAGTACCTACGTCCTGCTACAAAGTGCCCTAGAGATGATTCAAATATGAATATAATGTTTCATAGTTGCCATGTACTTACCTAATGATGTAAGCAAACAAACTATTAGAACGTACAAGTTACTGGGATTCATTTAGCAAAGACTATTTAAAGCTTGAATGTCAGACAATTTGACCCCTGACTGTTCATAGTTGGTTGTAATACCACAGATTACTAGGTTAGCCCATTCAGATGAACAACCTCTAATTTTATTATGACAGAACATCACGAAAGTAAATTCGTTTAGTCATTAATAGAGCTACAAACATTTATTATAGGTGCAAACGTGTTTATAACAATGTAGTCATGAATAATATAGAAAAAAAGGACAAGACAGTCTGAAGAGATAGCAGGAGGTTTATTCAATAATAAGTTCTTGAGTGGAGACCACGCACCGGCAAGCGCAGCGTAGGAAGACCAGCCACGAGATGAACCTTATACAAGTGGCAGGAAGACGCTGGATGCAAGCCGCTTTCAATCGGTATTATTGGAAATCCATGGGGAAGGCATATAGGCCTTCCCCATGGATTCCCCAACAGTGGACTTCTTGTGGCTAAGATGATAATAATTTACAAATTACATATAATTTTAACTGACTTCCAAAAAGAAGGAGTTTCTCAATTCGACTGTATGTTTTTTACCCAACTGCGTAAGAAGGAGGGTTATGTTTTTCGAGTGTATGGATATTTGTATGTACATATGTATGTTTCTATATGATCGCCTACAGCCTAAACGGCTTGACCGATTTTGATGTGCAAAGTGTCGTTAGATTCGTCTTCACTTCCAGAGTGTCATAGGCAATATTTTTTGTAATAATAATAACACATCTTTTGTAAAAAAATGCGTTTTTTCGGTACTTCTAACAGAGTTTTTCGCAATGAACAAGTGATTTTACTAGCATTATTCTAAAGAATGTGCATTGATAATATCTTAAAGCGATTTTACGCATACTTCCTCACAAGAAACGTATACTCAACAGCATATCAAACGTAACGAAATCGGGTATTTTGTTTTTCTTTTAACATAGATACTTTTTTTTTATAGAAGATAGATCTACGATTGTCCACCAACTCGCCTGATGTTATGCGCCGGTGTGGCCGACTTGTTGTATACTTGTTTTTTTTGTAAGTTTGTTCACCGATTACTCCGCCACTTGTGAATTGTTTTTGATGATTCTTTATTTGTTTGGTAGGTAATCAAAGGTGCTTTATCAAATTCAGTTCAGTACCTACTTTGGTTTTTATAATAAAATAACTGAAAAAATGTCGTTCAATTAAACGAATTGCGTATTTTGAAGTCGGGTTTTTCAGTTTTTCTTATTTGTTCATCTTTGTGGTCTTTCATTTGTGGATATCAGCAATTTACATGGATTCATCATTATAATACGCGCAGCTTAACTACTATGTTAGTCTAGCGATGCGCGCTCGTGTGCGTGCGCTACGTTTGTGTGTTCCGGGTGCCCCGTTCGAGTGCACGAAGACAGGAATACCTAAACCAAATCCTAAAGTTTAAATACCTCGTACGACAACGATTGTCTTAAGTTCACTGCTGTGCATAGGTTTAGTTTAACCGATTGAACGCTATTCAATCCAATCTTCCGCTGCGCTTACCGCATCCAGCCACTGCCAACTGTCTTACGTAAATTTCCCTACACCGTATCGTGTTTCAGGGCGTGCTTCACAATGTTTCTCGAGACATTTTACAAGGATTATAGCCTTCAAATATTTTTTTTGTCTAGCACGGTCAAACAGTTTAGATTTTGCAGTATACCAGTTGATGAGCCAGTTATGCAAGTTGTGTATGCATTATTTCTATGTACGTAGGTACAGGTAGTTAATTTATAAAATTATAAGAAAGTACATGTTTCATTTTATTCTTCCACCGCCCACTATATTAGTAATTTTTTTCATATATCCCAAGGTTCCCTGAAATAGAGCTTTAGCGATAAGACCAGCTATTCTTACGCGTTTATTTTGTTATTATTTTTGTGGTGTTAATAAAATGTTATTGTTTGAATATTTATGATTTTACATTTTGTACAATAGGCTGGTACATAGACATTTACCATTTTCCTTCATTTGCTAATCTGATACTTAGATACCATAACGGTATAGATTGTAGACCGCAACAGTCACTTCATATTAGGCTAGTTAACGGCCAAGCGCAAGTCTACTTAAGAAAAAAACTTATAGGTACGTATAATGTAGCATTTGATATCTTAATTTGAATAGCAATTTTAGGCTTTTACATTTGTACCAGGTAAACCAGTTCCAATATCGACCAATTTATCTAGTAGAATATAAACAAAGTGATCTTATAAGGGTTCCGTTTTTTTCTTTTGAGGTACGGAACCCTAAAAATTACTCACTCATTTAAAATCATCATTAGTATCATTACCATACTCGCAGATAGACAGATAATATCGACAAAAAAGATCGTCGTCGATGTTAAGCTTAACAACGTACAAACTAAACGGTCATTATGGGCATAGTTCATTCCAGCTTAACCCATCCAAGAGCATCGTGGTTGTTTTTTTCCATTTCACCCTTCCCAACTGCATTTAAGTCGAAGTGGTTCACTAAAAATAATTTAATGGTCCGCAGACCAGTTCCCGACCGCACCAACCGCAAGCCACAGCGCAGCATGCCAGTCTGTTTGGCGTTACTACTTTTTACACACATCTTTCCTTCGTATATATAGCTAACTGTTTATACTTACGCACCTACTTGTAGTATGGTTGGTTATGTTTTTACGTGACTGTGTAAGAAGAAGGAGGGTTATGTTTTTCGAACTATATATGTATGTGGATATGTATATGCACATATAAAAGTCTGCGTATATGTATGTATGTTTCTATATTAACTCTGTAGGAGTTAAACATACATACAAGCCTAAACGGCTTGACCGATTTTGATGTGCGAAGTGTCGTTAGATTCGACTACACTCCCTGAGTATAGGCAACTTATATTGTTTTGTAATAGTAATAATACATCTTTCGCAAAAATAAAAATGCGTTTTTCGTAACCTCCAACGAACGTAATAAATAAGTGATTTTACTAAAATCATTCCAAAGAATGCGCATTTATAAACTTAAAGCGATTATGTTATATATATGTTCATTCAATCAACGTTCTTGCGCAGTCGGGAAAGAAAACTAGCTGATTTTTTCACGATTTTAAATTTGGTCCCATAGGTCGCCACAGCAAAAGTTGTTTATAAATTGTCATGAGCATAACATACTTTGTACACATCAGTCTCAAAATATGTCGTTCAATGCTACACCTGTATCTGTAACAAACTAACAATGTAAGATTTAAAAAGATTCGTGTTCATCCAATTTACGCAGTACACAAACAGATTTCGCAGAATTGAAACGGATCGCGTCAACCTAGGATACTCTTTCTTCACACGTGCAAACACAGTTGTACACAAACTAGATGTTTACGCATGAGTCAACACGATTGTCCGCTATGACTAATGGCTGTATCTTTGTCCTGCTGTTTAGTTAGACGTGTGCTGTGAACTACATTGAACTCAGTTTCCTGACATAGTCTACCTACATGTCTCTTATTTTCTTCATTCTAAGATAAATAAATAAATATTTGTGGACATTTCACACAACACCATCTAGCCCAAATTAAGCAAAGCTTACTAAAGCGTGCTATGGAACTAGATGTTTGATAGAATACATATATAGTTTTTTATTTGTAAATATATACTTACTTAAGATACATAGACACACCCAGACAAAGAACAAACATTCATGCTCATCATGCAAATCTTTGCACTAGGTGGGGATCGAACCCACTACCTACAGCTCAACAGGTAGACATACTGCCAACTGAGCCATAAGGCCAGTCGAGTTAGTATGATTTGAGTTAAGGTTCAAATCAATGTCCCGATCAATTGCTTAAAAGGCCTATTACACTATTCGATTTCTCGGGCTCTGTCTATCGGGTGCCTGTCTGGGAAGTTGGAAGTATGGAGATTGCGATTTTGCATACAGGGACAGCGTAGTGTAATAAGACTCTTATTCTACGCTGTTCCTAAATATTTTTTACTTAATTATACCTAATGAAGTAAAGGAGTTTAGGATTTTCGTTTTTGGAGTGTAGGTAGTTATAGTTATGGTGTATATGTATATATACCGCTCCTTTTGATTAATTGATTTTGAAAACCGTGACATTAATTTATTTTTATTTTTAAACTCCTATCCATATAAGAGCAGATACTACTACAAAATTTTTAGCTCGCCTCGCTTGCATAGCGACCTACACTTCTTGCACTTGCATATTGGATATTATAGATAATAGAACTACTAAAAGAACTAGAGTCACAATGCGTAAGTTAGGTAGAAACAGTCACACTTCATAAATTATTTATAGATACCTAAATCATGATTACCTTAGTCGCCGCGGGTAAAACCGCAAGTCGCAGCTAGTATACGTATTTCTTAGCTGGCAAGAGGGGAAATTCATTTTCGTATCCTAGTGCTAAATAGGATAGAGTCGTCACGGCTCTGTGTAGGTCAGGTGCTTAGATTATTGTGTATGTGTATAAATCTCCTGTGATTAATCGATTTTGAAAACCGTGAATTAATTTTATTATAATTTCTTTATTATGTAAGAAGATCGAGAAGAGGAGGCCATACACGAGTGATATACCTCAATTAAAGTGTCATTTTCGTCACTACGTAACGATATCCATTCGAAAACCATTAAAAACAAAAATGTGTATAAAAATCTGAACCCGGATATGTCCTCACGACTATCTGATCTGAGCCACTTAGATTAGACGGTTCAGTGAGAGTCACTGGTATTTTGAAACGGTAGGTATCTATCTTCAAACCAACAACAAGTAATCATTTGAGAAACTAAATACAAATACAAATAATTTTATTGCAGTTTGTAGGTACATTAAGGATCATCTTAATATGGAATTATAACAATTCTAGATTTTCCCTATACAAACTTGCCTCTCCAGCAGGCATGCAATACTGGAAGTGGGTTCACCGAGTAATTTTAAAAATTTACATTCCAAAAAAAAAAAATATTACAGAAAAAAAAGTCAAAAATATGAAGTTATCATTTCAACTATACAATGTCAAATTATAATTACAATATCAAATTTAATCCATGTCAAGTTATAATTACAATGTCAAATTTAATCCATGTCAAGTTACAATACTTATAATATCAAGTTTAATCCCTGTCAAGTTATAATTAAACTAGTATGTATATTAAAAGAAAAACAAAATCGGCGATTGCAGACAAGTAGTTTTTGCAGTCCAACTTACGACTTCGTTACGTATATATACGAACTACGTATATATGCTGTATAGGTATATATGCTGTTGAGTGTACGTTTTAGTGAGAAAGTATGCGTTAAATCGCTGTAAAGGATTATAAAGCCGCATTCTTTAGAATAATTTCAGTAATATCACTTGTTTATTCCGAAATGCGACACGGTCTTGGCCGCTTATTATTTACTATCTCATCTCTCGAGTGAACCATGGTTTCACAGCTAGTTTAAAAAAATGTTAGTACTTATTTCATACGCATTAATAATATCTTTTAATAATAAATATGAAAAACGTTATTATCGCGTGTCTGGCGGTTTATCGGACCGGCAGTAACCCACATATTCTGTTATCTGATACAGCTGTACTCGCCTGAAAATAATGAAACTTTGTTCCTATTTGCCTACTTTTATAGTAAGTATGTATGTTCTCATTCTGGCCATTGATAAACGGTTTTACGTAATGCTCTGTTTCTAGGTGCCTCATTGATAAGCGTACATACTTATTTTTAGGGTTCCGTACATCAAAAGGAAAATACGGAACCCATAGAGGATCACTTTGTTTTCCGTCTGTCCGTCTGTGAAAACCTATATCTCGGGAACGCATAAAGGTATCGAGTTAAAATTAAAACGCAGATCCATAGTCTTTTGCTGCAGAGAGAAAATCAAACTACTCCGTTTACATTAAAAAAAGTTACAGCCGAACAATCATCAAAACGTATGGAGTACTTCCCGTTGACCTATAAATGTGAAATTTGGCAAGAAGCATTGTCATATAGTACACATAAAGAAAAAAATCAGAAACTGTACATTTTCTAATTAATCACAAAAAATAGGATCTTTATGCAAGGCAGGAGGGTCCAAATTTTAAAGTGCTATAACCGTATCATGTGGGGTATCATATGAAAGAGGCGGGCAATGGCAGCTACACCAAGGACCATTTTAGACTACAACCTCAAAATGGCTATCAAAGATCGCAACACGGCGGTAGTGGAGGCCCTGAATGGAAAGTTTCGCTGTTTGTTATAAAAAAAAAAAAAAAAAAAAAGTGTTAGGTGTTAGGTTATTTTTATTCTTTAGTTGTCCCTAATTTTGTAAATTCTTGTATGTATTATTTGTCCCCGTTGTGTTATTTTAATATTAATAAGAAAGCGTGTATACTCAGAGCGCTAAAACAGATTTTTAAATATTTTTACAATGTATATTTTTTTGGTTATGAAGGAAAATATAAAAAATATATAATTATCCACTACCCTACTATACTACTACTATTATCGACTATTCCTTTTATCTACTAGTTTGTACGGAACCCTCGGTGGGCGAGTCTGATTCGCACTTGTCCGGTTTCTTTTTTTCATATTTAAAGCATGTCTCATGGCTCAGTGGTAGCACAACTTCCTTCTGAGCTGTAAGTCCGTGGGTTCGATCCCCACACAGGGCAAACATTTGTGTGATGAGAATGGATGTTTGTTCTGGTTCTGGGTGTTACTATGTATCGTATGTATGTGTTTACAATAAAAAAAGTATATATGTATTCTATCCGCCATCTAAGTAGTTTAAACAGCTTTGCTCGGTTTGTTTGGGCTAGATGGTGTTGTGTGAAATTTCCATCATTATTTATTATTTCTTCTTTTATTCATATACTTTCAACCATCACAAGGTTTTGCATTATAAGAGAGTAAACGAATGTCTAAAGTATATATGTATATACATGCTAGATACTGTTCGGAAAGAGAACTTATGTGGAACAGAGGGCGCTGACGTCCTGACTGTCACAGGAGAGTGCCTAGTCACCGCTAGTAGAAATAATATCCGTGAATGCGATTCTTTTACATGGATAACATTTATTATTCCTGGAACAGTTCTCGTTAAATAAAACACAATATTTTTGATATGAAAATAATTGCTTCGCAGACGTACCTACTTCCTACCGGATACAATAAGCGTTATAATAACTAACTTATCTGAGTAATTATTTATTTTTCAACGTTTTTTTTCCTATATTTGAGGAGCTTTTTAAGTACTTATTGTAACCGTGAATAAATTTAAAACGAGGAAAGGCTCACATCGTCGACATTTTACGCGATTGCCGAAAGAGAGTAAGTGTTGTGTGCTCAGTGGTAATTTTAACCACAAAGCTCATAGAACTATTTTTCCTACAAATAGGGTACTTCAGATATGGTACTTTATATATAAATTTGGTCAATATCTGATGTTAGGGGTCAGCAAATACGAAAATCATCGAAAGAAAATTACAAAATTTTATTAAATAGTAGTATTTAAAGAAAGTGTCCCATTGCTAGCAATGGGACACTTTCTTTAAATACTACTACGCCTACACAGGCGCAGGCGCAGGAATCTTACGCCTAGGCGTAAGATTCTACATACAGTCCTCTCTACGCTAGCCAAGTGCGAGTTGAAAGACTTCACAAATCTGTAAATATAATAATTATATTACTCGTTGTACGTGACTACGTACAACGTATAATATTATAATTAATAATTGAGTTAGGCAATAAATGTTCCCAGGTTATATCTAATCACTAAATCAGCGTTATCTTTCCAATTATTACATAAACTCTATGTGGGTAGATATATTTTTGTTATGTAATTTAGTTGTTTGTTACGAAAAGAAAAGTATAACAGTCAGACTCGCCCACCGAGGGTTCCGTACAAACTAGACAAAAAAACTATCGTGCGAAGCTAGTCATTGATAAAAAGAAGTTTTTTTTTACAATTTTGGTCATATTCCAAAAAATACACATCGTAAAAAAATACAAACTAGTTTCAGCTTGTGCTATTGAAGCTCTTTCATATGATATCCCACATGATATGGTTAACTCATTTTAAAATTTGGACTCTCATTCCGTGCCTCTATTTTTTTGTGATTAAATTTTAAAAAAACGAATTTTTCCTTTATGTGTACTATAAGACAAATGCTTCTTGGCAAATTTCATAGTTCTAGGTCAACGGGAAGTAACCCATAGGTCTTGATTCCTTTGTGAGTGTCGAAATATGCGTTTTTTTGCGACTTACGGCTGTAACTTTTTTACTTACAAAATCCCTTTTAGTTTAATAGCCTTTCCGAAAAACCCTAATAGAGATAATAATTATGAAATGGCACACTTCTTCGATTAGCTTACACTATCTGGGGGCTAAGTCAGAGGTCGTGAATATAGGTCGGCATATGTGTTTGTTCTTAGACGATGATAGGTTGCCGATCTATGACATTACTGTAGCAATACTGGTCTTTATATCTAAGTACGACGCCCTGATAGCATTAGCATAATTTGCAATTGTATGCACTGTGCAGGTATTATCCAAGTGACTTATAACAGACAATACTAAGACTGTGATCAAAGCGAAAGATATAGAGCGCTCGCGCATCACAACATTTTTAAACATATAAAATAAATGAGTAATATATGTATTATTGTATAAGTGAGAGATGATTTTGTTTATTTAGATCTACGAGAAATATTTGAATAATATATATAATACATTGCCATTTTTTTCGAATTTCAGTAAACATTGCTTACAATGATGAGTACAATATACATACAATGATCTCCAATAAAGCACAATTCGCGCAAGGTTCAGTTACGGATCGGTTTTGATTAACTGAATTGCACGCCCCCAGGTCATTGTATTTTTTTTTTACTCGACTTCTACAGAAGTTGGGTAATGTTATTCCGACGCGTCGGTACGCACAGTAATAGTGGAGCTGAAGTGTTTTGTTCGAGTTTTTCCTATATCCACCATGAAACGATGTTGATTAGTTTACTTGGTTATAACTTAAGTTAATCAAGGACCCGGTAAATTTTGACCCACACGAATTCCGACGTGTCTTGCCTGATAGTAAAATATTCTATTGTACCAATCATATTACAGGTGTTAAAATTCCTACAGGATTACAAAAGATCGCTGTTCAAATATAGGGATGACATAATAAAGCGTGCATGTTTATACGCCACAAACATTAGGAAACTATGCACTGACAAAATAAAGGTACAGCGCGAGGAATATTATCACCCGACTCACCGGTATATCCGTGGCCAAAAACGAAACTAAATATTTTCTACTATAGAGTGATAAAAAGTCTTGCTTGGTTAATTCATTGGTGGCGCCCTCATTGAACTCACTTAAAAACCTTGCCACACAAGTGTCTTGCATTTTCAGCTGTGTCACTTCATTTCTTTATTTGTCTAGACACTTTTGTACCGGAATTATTGTAGGAAATATTTTTAACCGTAGCAAATATAAAGTTTGACTGAAAAGAACCGGGTTGTTAAGCTTTGCTGGCTGATTGCCTATTGTTTGAGAAATGGCCCACATTTTTGTTGAATAGATTTATTAATTTTGGATTGAATGGTTTGTCTAGATTGCTAATAATTTTGCGTTATTCTTTTTATACTTACATTATTTTTTCAATAGTAAAATTGCGTTTGATCTTCAACTCGCCTGATATTGAGACGCAAACTTAGGTGCCAAGTTGGGATGCAGTTGTCTCGCTTGCACAGAGCACAATTTTCTAAATGCACAGTTATTTTATGTGAAATTAGTCTATGATACTAATTCTATTCGGAAACTGGCTTGTTCGAGAAGCTGGAAGTCATCAAACCTGTGTTCAAGACGATTCGTGATAACTCCCGAAAACAAGCTATGCCCGCTGCAAGATCGGAACGGAAAAGAACCGTAGACGTACGAAAATCACCGACATTGCACAAAGGATTATTAAGATGAAGCGGCAGTGTGCAGGGCACATAGCAAGCAAGTATGATGGCTGATAGGTTCGAAAAGTTGTCGAGTGGAGACCACACACCGGCAAGCACAGCGTAGGTAGACCAGCCACAAGGGGAACTGACGATCTCATAATATAAGCGGCAGGAAGATGCTAGTTGCAAACTGCTTCTAATCGGTATTTTTACCCGACTGCGTAAGAAGGAGGGTTATGTGTTTCGAGTGTATACATGTAATCGGTAAATCGTCGGTATACATACATATACCCACATGTATGTATACCGAGTTTGATGTGCAAGGTGAAGGTGTCTTCATTCCTTGAGTATCATAGGCTATATTTTTTTGTAATAATAATAATACATCTATCGTAAAAAAAAACGTTTTTTCGTAACCTCCAACGAACTTTTTCGTAATAAACAAGTGATTTTACTAGAATTATTCTAAAGACTGGACGCATAGTTTCTCACAAAACGTACACTCAACAGCGTCATCAAGCGTAACGAAATCGTAAGTTAAACTCCAAAAATCGCTCTTCTGCAGTCGGGTATTTTGTTTTTCTTTTATGAATACTTTTTGGAAAACCGTAGTGAGGCATAGGCAAGAAATCCAGCAATTTCTAGTTGATGAGTTGATGATGATAAAACACTTCCTTCTACAACAGTTACACATACCGTGCACATTTATTTATTTAATTAACTAAACCGGTATTCACCAATTACATTAGCTAATATACATTACATATATAATAATAATAATAGCCTGCAGCGGAGGATGTCCTCGCCGCGCTGGTCTTCGTGGCGGCGGTGATGTCGGAGGCTCGCTATACCTATTCTGACTTTGAATTGAATTCTTAGCATTTTTTTATTTCCATAAATGCATCTGTGTAGGTTTTCCTTGTTCACGGTTGATTTGTTAGAATAATGAAAATTCACAGCGGCAAGCGGACCGACGACTTACAATGCTGTAGACTTTATATTAAGCTAGCTGTGCTCCACGGTTTCACCAGCCTAGTGATGCGAAATAATTATGAAAAGTAAGTGTTGTCTTTAATAAGGTTCTAATCGATTTATGCACCACGATTGGTTCAGTCGTTTGATCGGGAAAAACTAATAAGCGGATATAGAGAGAAAATTTTACTGCGCTTTTGTAATGGATATGATTTTACATATTTTTTTTTTATCCCAAATCTTATTATAAAAGCGACATGATCGAGGAAATAATTGGGTGCCAATTATTATTATACATGTTTTTTATACAACTATATTTACGAGACTACGAGTAAGTAGACTTAATGGTATGTAGACTTATTTCTATTTTTATACTCATTCTATGGAAATAATGTATGTACAGAATGAATGTACATTATGTCAATAATGATTCTGCATGCGGGTCCTGAATACTCGATACCCTATTCGATCTTACGTAATAGAACGTCAGGCGGTGTACTTTCATGTGAGGCTTGCTTGTTTGTTTTGGCGGTTGACATGATATTAGCGAAATAGCGCTAATGCGTTGCCTCAAATCATTCCCCCCACAATAGACATTCTTACAGATGTCGTAAAGAAAAACGAAACGGGGACAATGCGGATGTTTAAACAAATGCTGAATATTTGTTTTAGCACTCGGTTTGCTCTGTACATGAATTATGTGCCATAACAAAGTTAAGGCCCCTATTCAAAGGTAGGCGATGCACATTCCACACCACTATGAGAAAACTGCGAAACATACGATACGAATAAATATTTGCTAAGGACTAGTGTATGACATGATAGGATGCGAGTTACATTTTTTTTTATGGACAGGGATTTGACCACAACTTAGGTACAGCATGGCGGCGGTATGGTACAAGATGAGAAGTACTAGTATGCAATGACAACTGGCTCTCAACGTAAAGTAGCATGTCTGTCCTATATTCTACAGGATTCATATCGGCGAGTTTGCGAAAGAACTTCACGACCTTATTCCACCCTCCCCATTTCACTACAGGACTAACAGGAAGCCGGCGCATTCATTATCACCTATGCTCATTGAAATGTGAAAAATCCGTACTCAACGAACGATTTCAGTTCACGTTCTTGATGTGTACTGCACATTAATGGATTCATTGTCGCCTTCTCTGTTTCCTGAGAACTACAATCTTGGAAATTTCAAGAGTTAGGTTAGAGTGAATAGATATCTTTTAGATCGACGAGCTCCATCCTCACACCGTTTGTTGGCGATCAATCGAAGATTATTTAATATTAAAAAAAAAGGAGAGTGCCGACATTGTAAGTGTCATATACACTATATTATTAGGGTTAATTGTGTTTTGTTATTTCAATATTTAAAATGAGGGTAGTTACAAATGTTTTATACATTTTTGGAAATAAATGTGTTTGTATTGTATTGTATAGACATCGTAAGGCTCATTATTTAATAAAGGCGATTTCGTTATGGAGTAAACTCAGGCAGAAATCTAGGCTGATGTCACTCTGTGGAGTGCGCGCCAAGGTTATAAAATTGGACTTTATTACTATTACTTTAATTTCCGTTGTCAGGATCAGGTGGACACGGAAAGGTTATAGGACATGTCCTACCATTTAGACGCATGAGAAGATAGATAGATAACTTTTAGTAAAAGACAACATTACATTAATACATTTTACAATCATAATATTAAAGCGAAAATATAACTCTATATTCTAATCTTTCAAAAGCGGCATTATCGCTTATTGAAAGATTAGCGATTTCTTCCAGGAGTTCCAAGCAACCATGCACGAAACTGAATAGATGCACATCTATTCTGTTTCGTGCATGGTTGCTAGTGCTAGATAGTGTCTGAGTGTTTGATATTTTCAGTAGAAGAGGAGTAGGTAAGTATTTTATGTTTATATGTAAGAAATAAAAATGGTCCTGAACATATTATATTACATCTGTAATACAATACTGCGTTCCATGACAGACAAAATTATCACAGACGTAAGGCGTAAGATACACTCTTCCATGTAAGCTGACTGCTTCCGGTCTCTTACAGAATGGGTGCCTCCGAACAGTGTTCACCCAGGAGTAATGTCACGACAAACTCAAGCAGTTTAAAAATGTTTGGAAAAATGTTTATCTTAAGACAGGGAAGAATCCGAATCTACAGGATAAATAAAAAAAATGTTTTCATGAAGTTGACGGTTGCCCAACAAGAGTTAGTAAGCCCTATAAGTATATTCCAGGTTTCTTTCATTGTTTCACTATAAATGACTTCCTATCTGCGGTCAGCGAACACGAGTGAACTATGCCTCTAACATTCCCTCGGAAAAATACCTTTGTGATTTTAATGTCGCGGCAAAAGCCTATTGTTTGTGCTATTGTTTTGAGGTAGGCGTCGATAAACTTTGTTTATGGTTAAATGAGCGACACAAGGGTCGTTGACCCGCTTGGAGTGTAGAATGATTTGAGTCTAGATTGCGCTGATATCGCGCGGCTTGTGAGCGATAACAGCTGGAATAATACTGCTGCTGGCGCTGGACGGTGCATTATTCAGATTAGGTGCAGGTTAACACACACTACCTATGTAGGAGAAGACAAGCTAGTTGCTAACCAGGGGTTCTCAAACTTTTTAAATCGCGGCGCACTGTACCCTAAATCGGGCCCACTTACAGGTTTAAGATTATATGTCGGCGCCCTAGCTGCTCATAACAGAGAACAATGATTATGGTACTAGGAAGGTGGGTAAAAAAAATAATACAAGAAAAAAAAATATTTTGGAAAAATACAAAAATATAGTTTGGAAACAAACTACATTTATAATTATGATTGTGATAGCAACTTCAATATAAGGCGTGAGAGCTCAGCGATCTTGGATCATAGCTTAGATTTGGTTTTCGAAGATGAGTAAATAAGAGTACCTCGACGATAGCGGCGGTACCCCTCTTTGCCCTCTACGGCGCGCTAGGGCCCTAGGCTAGGGCGCGCAGTGCACAGTTTGGGAACCACTGCTAGCCTGATATTAAGGCGTCACATTTGCCCATAGCAACAAAATATCATCCAGCACTTTGTACATCAACATTTCAATTCTCTGTGTAGCTATGCGCCGTGTCGATACTTTGAGATATGTCGAGAAATTTCGCTAGAAATATTGCCATTCCGGTACATAATATTGCTTGCAAACTACTGCTCGGTGGTCGAGTAACTGGCATAAATGAGCTACTTCCTCAGGTGGACTCTGCGAAATAGCTGTCGTAATATGAATAAAGTAAAATTATACACATTAATTAGCTGCCAAAGGGTCTAGAAGTAAATTCGACCATATAATCCGTAGATTGCCAGTGTTTTTATCGACTAGAAAAATAGATTATGTTCCAAAAAGGCCGGTGAACGATACACATGTATTATTTTATCAGTCACCGAACCTAATAAAGATTGAGATACTATCTACATTATATGTTAGCGGTGTTTCTAAAGGGCCTTCAATTAAGACCAAAGTATGTAGGTACACTACTCAAGAATTTCCTTGAAAAATTCTGAATAACATCTATAATCATTTAAAATACATACATAGATATTCCAAGAAATAAATGAATAACGAATCATTAAAAAAAAAAATTGAAATTTAATTTGAATAAAATTGTGATCTCACAAGCCCTATACCTGGGCCACGCATTTTATGGGCAGAGTGTTCCATCTTAGTTCACAGGATCAATTTCTTTCATGTGAGTTATGGTCAAAAGTTGAAAGCATTTGACAGTTTTATGAGTTTTATGTGTGCTGATTTGGAACACCGTTCTTCGTCGAAAGGACACAAAGTAGGTACCTATTTACTCTGACCTAGGCGAGTACAAAAAAAACTGTAATATTTCTGATGTAATACGAAATTTATTAACCAAAAAATCCAACAGTATAAGATGAGATTTGAGCACTATCTCTGAACGGTTTTCGTACGTGCATAGTACCCTACACTTTCATAAAGCTCGTATGCTCAGAAAATATAAACAAATTTAACAACACCTCGCATTTCAAAATTAGTCAAGTTATACAGGCTACAGGAGTTAATACAGAATCTTTCATTGGACCACAGAATCTTTTATTAGACTTTCATAAATAATAAATAAATAAATAAATATTTGTGGACATTTCACACAACACCATCTAGCCCAAACTAAGCAAATCTTGTACTATGGAACTAGATGGCTGATAGAATAAATAATTATATATTTTTTTTGTAAATATATACATACATATGATACATAGAAACACACAGACACAGAACAAACATCCATGCTCATCACACAAATGTTTGCCCTGGGTGGGGATCGAACCCATGACCTTTCAGTTCAGCAGGTAGACGTAGACACACTACCAACTGAGCCACAAGGCCAGTGATGTTATTTGGATTCTAATTGTCAAACGATATACTTACCTGTAACTTGATCAAATTTGTGCATTTGTCAAGTTACGTAGAATTATGTCCTATACGAAAATTGCGCTTGTACTTAGTCACGAACACAATAATATGAGTATGACCTAGCGTCTGGAAATGAAAACTCTGCTGAGAGGAGGTAGGTAGCATGAACTGCGCTGATAAGAGGTCGATGACCGGCCTATCGGTTATGCACGCTAGCACACCACGATATAAGTGTTAACGCAATTACGCACACATGCATAATGATGCATGATTAAACATTAAAAAAAACCTTGGAATTGCATTAGATAGAAGGTATTAATTTATTTGAAGGTATTTGAAAGTATTAGAACTAGTGAACCAAACAGTTGACGATTTAGGTATCTTTCTAAATGATCTTTCTTTTCAGATCACCATGTGTATGATAGCAAAGAAATTAACAGTATAAAATAATCCTCTCGTCATTAAGAGTCATCTTTCATCCAAGATGTAATAATAATGTGTTGTGCCATGCAATAAACATATCGATTTATATTAAGCTTTTCCACGGTAAGTATGGACCGGTCAAACAAAACTTGACGAATCAATAAATATCCCATAAAAAACATAAATGTGAAATGAGAGCCAATCTAGTTCAATAATATGATATTAGATACCTTAGTTGTTGACTTCAACAACAAAAGAAGTGAGATCTAAATGGGTGCCAAGTTCAATGGTCAGTCCTGAGTTTATTTATAGCAACGTAAAATATTTTATAACAACTTCAAACAGGAACTGGGTTATAATTTTGATCTATAGGTCAGTCAGTGATAAAAATGGCGATTTTTTGACGTTAATATCTAAATAACCGTTTGAGGCGTGATTATGAAATTTGGAACACATATGTATCTCGCCGGTTTCAATATACGAACCAAATTTGACATGTTTATGTGAAGTAGTTTTTGAGTTATAAGAAGGTCAAAAGTGGCTCCAAATGGTTCGAGATAAATATACACACGGTGCTGGACGCCTGTTCTGTTAGCTTGAACTTGGCTTGACACGCTACCGCGTGTCTAGATCTAGGCATTGAGTACCTTTTTGAAATCAGGTAAAATTGAAGCCGATATTATAGTATCTTTTTTTTTTACTGTTATGAATAATAATAAATGGTAATAAATATATCATCAGCTCAGCCAGACGAAGTCCACTGCTGGACATAGGCCTCCCCCATGGACTTCCAAAAAAACCGGTTGGAAGCGGCTTGCATCCAGCGTACTCAGCGATATCGTTCCACGTTCTTGATGTGCACAGGAATGGAATTCTTTGCCGCCATCTCTATTTCCTGAGAACTACAACCTTGGAATTTTCAAGGCTAGAGGGAATAGATATCTTCGAGATCGACGAGCTCCATCCTCGGCCACATCGTAGCTTAACATCAGGCGGGTTGGTGGTCATTCGTAAATCTATCTTTCGTAATAAAAGCGTCTTCCTGCCACTTGTATGAGGTCGTCTGTTCACCTTGTGGCTGGTCTTTCTATGTTGCGCTTGCCGGTGGGTGGTCTTCACTCGAGAACTTTTCGTCCCCATCGGCCATCAGGTCTACGTGCGATGTGCTCTGTTCACAGTCACTTCAACTTGTTAATTCGCTGTGCTACGTTGATGTCTTTCGTACGTCTACGGATCTTTTCCTTTCTAGTGTCTAATCGACCTCACAGAGAGACCCCGAACATAGCCCTCTCCATAGCTCATTGCATTGAGCTTCTTTTACGACCGGTGTGTATAACCAGTGATGGCATGGCACTGAAACGTGATTACTCAGTGATCATGCACGTTTCAGTGTATGCTATCACTGGTAATACATACTAGTTTAAACTATTGACTTGAGTCACTTCACTGCACTATGGTATATTAGACGAAAAGACGCTTTTGCGTTTGCTGCCTATATAGCCGAGTTGAATTCGACGATTGATCTCTTTCGCAATAAATATTAATAAGCCTAACAATAAATATTAATACATATTTCAAGTGGTAATAGCGAATAATATTTCTACCAGTAGGTACCTATTTCAAAGATTTTTTTCTGTAAACGGAAAGCGAAGGTCACATCCATATGTCTATGTTGTATACATTTGAATATATTGTAAACAATTGTCTGTTATACTACAAGATAAGGAATCAATGTATTAATCGCATTATTCACGAGGTACTTATTTATTACATAAAGTAGGTATAAGTATATGTAAACAAGCCGACACGATCGGCCGTTACTGCGACGCAGTAGAATAGAACAACAGAATTAGCTCACAATAAATAATACCAACTATGTAATAAACTATAACTTTATACCTACTTAGATAATTGTTGATATGTTGCCATGCTGGTAAACTGGCTTCTTGGTACCAGCGATGGATAATGGCATTTCCAATAAAAGGTGGCCAAGACCGTGCTAAGACACGCATATATATGCCCCCTGGCATATGCGTGTCTCGCAATATAGGGTTTGAGATTAGAGATTGCAACCCCGTATGTTTCTCAACCCGGCCGGGTCCGGTATCATTCGTCGCCAACCCGGCCGGGTCCGGTTGATGTGTTAGCGATGAAACCGTTAAAGTATTTTATGAGTGCCACCCCTTTTTTTTTCAAAATTTGCGACTTAGAACATATTTACATGCCAAATTTCGTTTATCTAGGGCTGGTAGTCTGAGTTAAATGTCTGTGACATACGACAGACAGACAGATGAACATGGTGAAATTATAAGGATTCCTCGCAGTTACTACGGAACCGTAAAAAACACAAGTATAGTCAAAATCTACATTTATTGTAACTAAAATCAAATTGTAAGATATGTACCTATATTAATTTAGACAATATTAAAAGTCATAATACACAATTCACAAATTCAGTGTTTGGTAATAAAAACACACGTGTTTAAGCGTACTCTTTGGTTTAAGAGTTTAAGTATATAGTTCGAGACTGTCAAGTTGCTTCAAACATGCTAGAATTTAAGGTATATTTTCGTCTATTTTTATTATTATGTTCCATTTGAGAACGAAACTTTTTCTTTCGTTTCGTTGTGTACAGTAGAGCTACCGGAACTAGGTTCGGTCAATAATATTACACAATTTTACATGAATTAATATTATGAAAAAGGTTTAATACCTTATAAAAGTTGGCTAACCCGTCGCATATCTTTCCTTGCCTACCGTCATTTCTTCTACAAACATAGAACCATCAACTCAACTAACAGAAGCGCCGTATCAGATAGGTATCCGGGGTATCAGCATACCTACAGAGGAGTTACTATGTGTATGTTTGTTCAAGTGTGTGGTTATCAACACTGCCTCATTGTTCAATGAACGAGCTCTTTGACGAACCGCGCGACGACGGCGGCGCCCCGGTGCGTGGCACAACCCTACCGGATGCAAAACGTGCGTGGCTTAAAGACAGCATTGGCAAGGTCTCCGTCTGTCAACATGACGTGAAAATAAAATAATTATTATGTAGAACATTAATTATGAGTAACCCATGACCTAACCATCATGGTCATGGGTAACCTAGTACCTAACTATAGAGACTGAAAAACCAACTTTAAGCGTGCAAACTATAGGTTCTGAACATAATAGTTTGTGCGCCTGCATTTGATAAAATAATTCCTACCTACTTGTTGCAAAAACATTCTGTGCTCGCGAGATACTACTGCGCAAATTCAAAATTATTGCAGTATTGAGTATTAAATGTTTTAGCCACAGTTTAGTTATCAAAATTGATCAATAAATGACTTCATAACAAACTTCACCTCTTTACAATCTTTTGTCTCGACAACCTCTTGTCCGATTTTGCTAATATTTAAAATATTTGCTTAGATTTTAAAATTAGATCTACCAACTGTTTCTAGCAAATTTTATCAAAATCGGTTAGTAAACGGCGCCACAGTAAACTTTTTACCACTTTAATCAAAAATACCCGACGACAAAAAATCTAAGTAGGTAAGTCATAGATGTAATTTTAATTACATCTATGAGGTAAGCATGGGCGTAGCTATAGCTTTCTCATGTGGCGGGTCCGCGGGTACAAAAATTTATAAAAATATACTACTATTTGCCTCTTTATTTGCGCAGACTATACGCAGACGAGTACTGGTTTCTAAACGTCAATGTTTATATAATTATAATTTATAATCTTTATATAATTATAAGTTATAAACATTTAAATACATGAAAATTAAATTACGGACAAACGTATAGTAAATAAAGTGTAAAAGTAACGTCAGAACAATATTAATTCATATTAAACTAGAGGTACCCTATGACTTCACCCGTTTTAACCAGGGCCGGATTAATCCTATCGGGGCCCCTAGGCAATGCAATTCTCCGGGCCCCTTTCCTTTACCCTTTTCTTACTTTTTAAAATATTTTTTTTTACAAAAGTCGAGTCGGTTAGATCGACTCCTGCTTTTTGCTTATAGAATAGAGGGGGGTTCAGCATTGGACCATGCGAGGGGGGGGGGGGGGGTCACCATGTTGGTGATGACATTGACATATTTTTGGATAGTAATATGTTTTTTTTAACGAGCGCTCAGCGTTTGCATGGCCAAGTAAATAAAAACATAGGTAATAAATAGCGCGAGCGAAGCGACCGCGTAAATATTTTGTAATGTTTTTATAGTAATATGCTTTATTTTGGAAATAATTTTATTCATTGATCTCGTTAGCGTGTCCTAAGTTTTTGTGGCCCAGATGAACCAAACAAGTTTTGTGTTAAGAGAAAATTGAAATCCCCGACAGGGATAAGAACGACTTTTACGTTACCAAAAATTATAAATACAAGCATTTGAATGCGTTGATTACAAATTTATTATTCCTAATAAAAAAACATATGACTTCATATAAAATTACAAACATACGTTTTTTATGTGAAAGTATGCGCAAAACCACTGTAAAAGACTATAGATGCGCATTATTTAGAATAATTCTAGTGAAATCACTTATTAATTACGAATAAGCTCGCTGGAGTTCTATCGAATCTAACGACACCTCGCACATCAGAATCGGTGAAGCCGTTTAGGCTTGTAGGCGATCATATAAAAACATAGCCATATACGTACTTAAATACACTTGAAAATCATAGCCCTCCTTCTTACTAATAGGAAACAATCAGGCGCGAGCGAAGCGAGCGCCAAATTTGTCGAAACTTTTTATCAAATTTTAGGTATTCTTATGCTAATTTGCTGTTAATATTGTCACAGTATTGACATGGCTCAAAAATACAAAGGATATTAAATAACTTAAAAGATAGGAAGGATTTTTGATAACGGTCAGGATATTTCGCAATCAGGATAATTCGAAATATCCTATGGGTTTAAACACCTACGACTGATCTCCAACTTGCCTGATATTTAGCAATGTTATTTTCTAGTTTTACGAACGAAGATCTTTTTATAACTTCATTCAGTCGTATAAATCTTCAAAAATATGGGCATGCGCGAGCGATCGCTTCGCTTTGGCGCGCGAAAAATATTGACGCAAAATAAGTAAACTTTAAAAAAGAACAAGGATTTTTCATAATTGCCAGGATATTTTGGGGGAGGGTAGGTTGAACCCCTAAGCCCCCCCTGTTTACGGCCTTGTTCACAACTTGTCGGATTCGGAATCGGCCTGGAAACTATATCTCAATCTCTCTCAATTTGTATAGATATGACAGAGATGGAGTTAGGGTTTCTTAAAAAGTCCTGTCCTGTCTGTCTTTCACTATGAGGATGACTGGCAGAAAATGCTACATTAGCATTAAGTCCTCTCCTCCTACAGCTTGTTACTTTGTAATTGTGAGCAATTAAAGTGTTAAATAAATAAATAAAAAGTATGTATATTAAAAAAAAAAACGACATCAGAAAAGCAGTTTTTTGCAGTCTAACTTACGATTTGGATACTTTTAATACGCTGTTGAGTGTACGTTTTTTGTAAGAACGTATGCGTAAAATTGCTGTAAAAGATTATAAACGCGCATTCTTTAGAATAATTCTAAAAAACACTTGTTTATTACAAAATAGTGTATTAGTGATTACGAAAAAACGTTTTATTTTTATTTTTGAAAGAAATGTATTATGATTACAAAAAATATAGCCTACTTATGACACTTTGGAAACGAAGATGACTGTAATGACACATCAACCTCGCACATCAAAATCCGTCAAGCCGTTCAGGCTGTCATATAGAAACATACATACCCGCATACACTCGAAAAACATTACCCTTCTTCTTACTTAATCGGGTAAAAATATATAGTTTCCATTTGATATACGCGTTTGTAGTATGCGCGGGCGAAAGACGAACATAGGTCATACTGCATCTCTTTAGATAAGCTGTAGTTAATAGTTATGCACACACATTACCGCACATCTGGTTTTTATATATATTTTGTAACATGCGTGCCATCCGCGATACCTATTCCGGAATTTTGACTGCACTTATAGGTATACGCCCATGGAAGTAAGTATGCTTTTGGTCATACTTTATCAAAGCCTAAAGGTTATACTATGCTCAATCAAAATATTACTACCTATAATGCATCATTTGAGGCACTAATAATATAAAAATACATTTTCGTAAAAAAATTATTTATTATGCACAATTATCACCATACTTATTGCGCCATCTACTGAAGAAGTAAAGAAAATATGTATTAACATAAATTTTGAGTAGGCGTTAGATGGAGACAAAGAGTATTTTCTAAACACTGTTGATAGAAACATTTACTTGCATCATTTATTAAAAAAGTTAAGAATTACTTGTTTTGTTATAACTTTATCATCGTCAAGTTAGAGGTAATTTAAACAAACTCAGAAAATCCAAAACTTGACCAAATTTCAAACTCTTCCGATTAAATAGTAAAAAAAAAAATGACAGTGATGGCGTGATTATTTGACATTGACTTATATTGATAGCTTCAAAACTGACAGATGACAGACATCAGGCAACGAAACGAAAAGTCAAAATCAAGAGGCCGAATCCGCTCCCGCCCGATCTGTCGTCTGAATACGACGAGGCGACGAACAAAATCAAAAACATGGTTGTTTGCGCGACGACAAATGGAATTAATTTTATCAATTCAAGGTCAGAACATTTGTATTTTAATCAGTTGGCTTTGCCCCCTTCCAACGTAATAGCCGCTCATCGAGTTTTCATTTAAATAAGCTAATAAGAATCTTCACTATGGCTTCTGCAATGATAAAACTTCTAAAGTCAGAAGTAAGTACATTACTATTTTTAACGTAATTAGTAAATAACAAATATGACTTATTTCGTGCTTATAGAGCCCTTTGATGTTATATATGTCGGAATTTGTGAAGATCAATTATCTTCCAAACCTGTCTCCTTTCAATCCAGGTAGTAGGTAGTCAACAGTAAGTAATAATTATTCAGCCACTTCATAGTTTCAGATTCAAGTACATGGTTTTCAATTCAATAAATTTACAACTGATTTCATTGTGGTTATGTTTTAAAGATAATCACCTAACAGGTATGACACCCGATGCAATGTATAATTATCTATACAACATTAATACTTAAACTTATTAATTGGTTTCTTCCAGTCTCATTTAATACTACGCAGAAAGTACAGCAGCACAGCTCCAGCCACAAAACTGTACATTGATGGCAAATATGTGGACTCCAAAACTGATAAGTGGATTGAACTCACAAATCCAGCCACCAATGAAGTTATTGGCAGGTGAGAAATTAACAGTAGCTGTAAAAGTTTGCTCACTATAATTCAATGAACTGCTTCTGCAGGCAGCGTGTAACCAGTCCTTATTCTGGGGTTTAAAGAAAGGTTAAAAAGAAAGAAGATTCAGGTGTAGAAGAAATAATCACTGATTATAAATGTGCTACACATGTTTGTTATATACTT
The DNA here is from genome assembly GCA_947563715.1 of Lycia hirtaria. Classification (NCBI taxonomy): domain Eukaryota; kingdom Metazoa; phylum Arthropoda; class Insecta; order Lepidoptera; family Geometridae; genus Lycia; species Lycia hirtaria. Next base: position 22,476,822 of record OX387375.1, on the reverse strand, counting down.
GCTCTACGCATTGGGCCAACTAGCTGGACTAACAAGTACAGTGGGAGTTGGCATCATGTTGGTCTGAAGTCAGGATCAAAGTGACTCATCATCTTGGCCCAATGTTGCCTTAATATGGTGGTTCCTTAAATGTTTGCCTCTTTGCTCTGAACTAGGTCAATAGTTTAAATTAAGTTTATAATAGTTAATGCCTGTACTTGTTTCTTAAACAGAATATTTTTGTTGACAGTTCCTGTTGGAAATCTAGTGATAATGTTACATCAATTATTTAGAATAGTCTAGTGAAACATATGTTTATTGCACACTAAAGCATATTTACATAAATGTCTACACATGTTCAAATCCTAAACTTTCATTTATCATATTAGTTGAGCCTGGCAAACATGCTCTGCTAATTCTTCAACTCACCAGTTCTCTCTCTAGCCTAAGAGACTATTGAATTCATATAAAAATCTTATAGTAAAAAGAAACTATCCATTTTGTTACAATGTTTCCAATTTATTTCCTTCATTACCCTTAACTAAATCAATCCAGCTTTTCTCCAGTATATGATTATAGCTCACAAAAGTCATTTTGTGCTATTTTAATATAATTTCCAATAAAATTATTTTCATAGACATTCTGACATTCTGTTGTCAATATAATTATAGTTTAAAAAACTGAAGCAACCGACTTCTAATGGATGCCATTGTCAGAACTGAACCAAATTAAAATGGGATCACATGGGAAGCACCAGCTTTCAAATAATAAAATAATCATCAAAATCGGTTCACTCGGTCGAAAGTTCTAAGGTAACAAACATTTTAAAAAACAGTCGAATTGATAACCTCCTCCTTTTTGGAAGTTGGTTGAAAATAGTAACAATTACTTTCCATCGGATCTATTTTACTAAGCAATAATTACAAATCAATTACACATTCGTTTGGAATAAACATTACAATGACTTGTTGAATGAAATAGTGTACCTATGTTTTATAAAGTCAGGTAGACTTATATGTTACTCAATTAACATCCACTAATAACATGTGGTGATGAGTTTGTAGTCAAACATAGATCTAATTATAAAAAAAAAGTGAATGTAAATAATGTTTTACAAAACAAAAACGTTTAGGTTTGTTTTTTGTCTACAATGATAATCCAATTTACATATGAATTTTAATACAATAAAGTTCTAGGCTCTAAATGTTACATTTTATTGTTTTTAGGGTTCCGTACCTCAAAAGAAAAAACGGAACCCTTATAGGATCACTTTGTTATCTGTCTGTCCGGGTATCAAGACCTTTATCTCGGGAACGCGTGAAGGTATCGACTTGAAATTAAAAGCATATACGCAGATCCATAGTATCTTGCTGCAGGAAGAAAAATCAAACTTCTCAGTTTTCAGAAAAAAAAGTTACAGCCGAATATATCGCAAAAAACGCACATCACAAGGGAATCAAAACCTATGGGGTACTTCCCGTTGACCTAGAACTATGAAATTTGGCAAGAAGCATTGTGTTATAGTACACAATCATAACTGCTAATTAATTTAATATCATGTAATTTAATCTTATAATCAATAATTTAAATTCTCAGACTTCTCAGTAAAAAGTTAAGTGACTGTAGTGTGTGCATTCTACTTAGTAATTATTCAGCATCGGGCCTCAAGATACAGGCTTTGCCGAGTTTGAGAAAATAAAATTATTTGTATTTGTATTTGTACATATAAGAAAAAATCCGAAAACTGCACATTTTTTATTTAATCACAAAAATAGGGTCTTTATGCAAGGAATGAGGGTCCAAATTTTAAGGTTCTTTAACCATATCATGTGGGGTATCATATGAAAGAGCTTCATTATAATAAGCTAAAACAGGTTTTTAAATATTTTTACATGTTAGTTTTTTCGGTTTATGAAGGTAAATATAAAAAAATTCTCCCTTTTATTTACTAGTTTGTACGGAACCCTCGGTGAGCGGGTTTCACTCGCACTTGTCCGGTTTTTTTGGTGTATTTTTAAGGTTCCGTACCTCAAAAGGAAAAAACGGAACCCTTATAGGATCACTTTGTTGCCCGTCTGCCCAACTCTCTGTCCGTCTGTCCGTCCGTCCGGGTGTCAAGTCCTTTATCTCGGGAAAGCGTGAAAGTATCGTGTTGAAATTAAACCCATATACGCAGATCCATAGTATCTTGCTGCAGAAAGAAAAAGAAAATTTCTCAGTTTTCGTAAAAAATAAATAAAGCCGAATATGTCGTAAAAAACGCACATCACAAGGGAATCAAAACCTATGGGGTACTTCTCGTTGACCTAGAACTATGAAATTTGGCAAGAAGCATTGTGTTATAGTACACTTAAAGGAAAAAATCCGAAAACTGATACTTATGAATTTGTAAATGATTTAATATTGTAACATTTGGGTGATCCTTGTTTTCATAAACTGTTGAGTTTGGGCTTTTTTTTTACTGTGAAGGGGTATATAGGGTCCATAGTTTTCTTGAAATCAATGATTTTTTATGTTGACAATGTTCTGGTGCATCATGCACATACATAAAATCACTATTTTCCCTTATGGGGCAGAGAATCAAAGACTATAAGGCCGATATGACATTTATTAAACTGTGGTTTACATGGAAAAGAGAGTGTATGAAATATTGCAGCAAGCGGTTACCAAATACTTGGGCTTTAGATATATTTTTATAGTATCTTCATACTAAAATATTTTTACATTCATTGAAAACATTACTTTCTTTCTAGACAGCTGGGTAGTAATATAAATAATTGTATTAAAATTTTCAAAAAATATGATGCAAAGAAAATTATGCATAACATTATCCCATCAAAAGTATAATATCATACATAATGTGTGCTTGCTTATATCATCCCTGTTGATAGTTTGCATCATTAGGTCACATGTTATCTATATGAAAATAGTGTTTCATGCATAGTGACACACCCAACCTAAGATTCATTGCCAATTTATCAGTCTTACCAAATCTGGCACTTGATTTGTAATGACTTGATTGCTGATAAAGTGGATTGTTTTTTATTCTTATCAGACCTCTTATTTACTTGACTGATATGAATATTCCAGTGATTAGAATTGTTCCGATAATAAATTTTATCTTATTGTCATGTGTTTTGCACACAGTTTTATAAAATAACTATAGTAATTTACGTTTTCAATGGGAAACATAACAACAGTAAGATAACAATAATTTAACCATAGTAATTTAACCATAGGTATGGTTAATTTATTGTTATCTTACTGTCATAAGAGCCTTTTCACATTTTTTGAGGAAAAAGTAATTTATATTTGATTTTTTACTTTCTTATTTCACCATTTAAAGAAAATTTGATGACTGAAGTATATAAATCAGTATTTTGTATTAATTCAATGGGAAATAAAAAATAACTTAATTTCTCACCTTATTACTCTCAATATTTGAACTATTTAAGTCCATACCAGACCAGACACTTTGCTGTTTATGTATAATGCCACAGAAGACATTTATTAATGTATTATGTACAGAACGGACGTTCCGCCTCCCGCCAATCTCCGGTTCCTCACCCGCCCCGCGCTCGTGTCGTTTACCGTCGCTTACGGAACTTTGGCGGCACGACGCATTAATTTTTCAGTTGAGACAGGCTTTGCGGGCTTCAAGCGTTTAAATTCCAATTCATGTCACGAGCGAGCGGAAATTAGACGACGACCATAACTTCACACGTGTGTGTGTTAAATACAATCGTCAACTTGCATAATATGTGTCGCTGAAAAGCACGGCTTGTATGAAGTGTTCGTCGTGCGATATTGTTACAAGTACGTATGAGCTGCTGGCTGGACCGGACGCTTCTGTACTTTGCCTCATGAAGAGATAATATTCGATAGAATGAGCAGCACCATTAGTGTCTGTATGTTAATATTAGAATAGGCACATAGCGCAAGCTAACTTCCGCTTTATTGCAGGAGTCGCTGTTTAATTGTTTTCAGAACTTACTATAAAGTATTCTGTGTCTATACAGATTTTGCATTATTTTCATTTTTATATAGTTTTCATTGAATTTTGAAATTGATTCCAGGGTACCAGAAACAACACAAGATGAGTTGAACGCTGCGTTGGAAGCGGCCAAAAAGGCGTACAAGACATGGAGCCAGTCATCTGTCATGACCAGGCAACAGCTGATGTTCAAGTAAGTTTTTTCTATACATTCACTTATCTAAATAAATATTTACTGCACTGCACGAGTGATCTTAATTGTAGTAAACAGGGTCCGCTTTTTAGGGATCCGTACCTCAAAAGAAAAAAACGGAACCCTTATAGGATCACTTTGTTGTCCGTCTGTCCGTCCGTCCGGGTGTCAAGACCTTTATCTCGGGAACGCGTGAAGGTATCGAGTTGAAATTAAAACCACATACGCAGATCCATAGTGCCTTGCTGTAAAAAGAAAAATAAAATTTCTCAGTTTTCGTAAAAAAAAAAGTTACAGCCGAATATGTCGTAAAAAACGCACATTTCGACACTCACATATAAAACTAGTAAGTTTTTTAAACTCGATTTCATTTATCTATGTGGTGTAGATGACCACACACAATTTTACAGTACCCTGATATTTACCAACGAATTTTAATTTGTAGATTCGCCCGCTTACTGAGAGAAAACCAATCAAAACTGGCAGCTAAAATCACTGAAGAGCAAGGAAAAACCCTGGCCGACGCTGAGGGTGATGTGCTTCGAGGCATTCGTAAGTTATGCTTACAATTATCTATGCTTTTTTAAATTACAGTTTTATTGACGCATGATTCTCGGCCACCGTTGCTTACCATCGGGCGAGTTGGTGGTTACGTATAAAAAAAAAGTTTGTAATAAGTTAATGTAAATGAGAGGGCAATTATTTTTAAGTGCTTGCATCGAAAGGTGAAACAGTATTACGTTGTTATTAGCTTTTTAGGTTTATTTATATGCTTCTTTTTTCCCCGACTGCGTAAGAAGGAGGGTAATGTTTTTCGAGTGTATGTAAGTATGAATGTGGGTATGTATGTAAGTATGACAGCCTACAGCCTAAACGGCTTGACCGATTTTGATGTGCGAGGTGTCATTAGATTCGTCTTTGCTTCTAGAGTGTCATAGGCTATATTTTTTATTATAATAATACATCTTTTGGAAATATAAAAAAATGCGTTTTTTTCGTAACCTCTACTGAATTACTTCGTAATAAACAAGTGATTTTACTAGAATTATTCTAAAGAATGCGCAATTATAATCTTTTACAGCGATTTTGCGCATACTTAATCACAAAAAACGTACAGTCAACAGCATATCAAGCATAACGAAATCATAAGTGAGACTGCAAATACTGCTTTTCCGCAGTCAGGTATTTTGTTTTTCTTTTAATATACATACTTGTTCAACATATATTTTTTCCGTTTTATTTACTTCAGCATTGTTAACATTAATTTATAATGGTCATGCACATAATTTTTTTTGCATGTAATGTTTTTTTTTACATGTAATATTAAACATCTGAAATCGTCACATTGTGTAACAAGTTGTAAAACTACGAAATACAACCGATTATCATTATTTAACTCACTTTCCACCCGTGTTTTATTTTTATGTGTATGTTACACAATATCTTCGCCAGTTTTAAAATTACAACTTTTACTAAACCAAACTGTTAACATGAAACTTCTGAAATAGTTGTGATCATGAACTAACATTGAGAGTGACAGTTTGCTCCAAACTTCCGTTCATAATTGAATCCAAAAAGCTATCAAAATGTGTGCATGATTATCACCTTTAAATTTACTGTTCTTGACATGCACATGAGCGTTAGAATATTTCAAGTGAGTAGATGTATTTATCACAGAATGAAGATTGTGCAAATTGCAGTTCCAAATTTTGTTTACCTGTTTTGTGTAGCGACAGGCAGAGTCGAAGTTACAGGCCTGTTAAAAATTGCTTCACTTAGCTAGAGGCGATTCGCGTTCTAAGCTTATTACTTCTGCTATGTTTCCGATAATGTCAATAATGTGTGTGTATGATGATTGAAGTTGGATCGTCTTCCACAGAATCAGTGGAGCACTGCTGCAGCGTGACATCTCTCCAGCTCGGAGACAGCATTCAGAACATCGCTAAAGACATGGATACACACAGCTTTAAAGTTCCTCTGGGTGTTGTTGGAGGTAAGTTCGAGTTGATCATTACACAATTAACACGGCAGCATCTTGCGATGCTAGTTTAGCTTAATTAGTATGGATATTCGGTTAGTTTGTTCTCACACATATTTACGGGCTGATTCTGTTCGTCATATGGTACTACTTTTGAGAATTGACAAAAATAGTCTCCTTCCATTTTCCAATTCACAATCTTTTTTAGGGTTCCGTACCTTAAAAGGAAAAACACGGAACCCTTATAGGATCACGTTGTTGTCAGTCTTTCCGTCTGACTCGCACATGGCTGTTTTTTTTTAATTTAGGAACAGCGGCACTTTTCCTTCCATTTCTCATTGAAATTATTAAAATCCATACACATGATAGATTGATGAATAATTTCAGACCAAATTTCTGATGTGCACTGCACAGGAGTGGAACTCCCTGCCACCTCGGTTTCTTGAGAATTATAATCTTGGAAGTTTCAAGGCTAGCGTCTTTTAGTTCGAAATGCTCGCTATTTTGTTTAAAAAAAAAACTTTTAGACACAGACATATTTCTTTGTGGAAGACAATGAGTAAATACATAACAAAATACAAAGAATATTATATGTGCCCGCCACACATCGGTTCCAGCTCATCATACTACTAGCATCCAGCGCTGGTCGCCCACGGATAACACACTACACGAAATTATGAATAATAAAAAAAGAGTTTTCCCACTAAGTATGTGGTGGATTCGTAACTTACAATAGGTATCTATTGAAAAAAGACTCTAAAATCACTTCATTCTGTGGCGGTTTTAACGTAAGTACATATCGTGTGTTGCTAGGTGTCGCTGCCTTTAATTTCCCCGTGATGATTCCCTTGTGGATGTTCCCACCTGCACTGGTGACTGGCAATACCTGCATCATCAAACCCTCGGAGCAAGACCCTGGCGCGACACTCATGATGATGGACCTTCTGGAAGAAGCGGGGGCACCTCCTGGTCTAGTCAACGTGAGTACAATATACTTGGAACAAGAAAGGAAATTGCAACGCTATTTTGTGATGCCAATACTCGGAGTCGTCAAATTATTATCGGCTGAAGTTAGTTTAGCGTGACAAAACAGCGATACGATAAGAAGGGAATAATAGTTTTAATTAATAACATACTAAAATATACATATACTAAAAAAATTAATATAATCGGTCGATAAATTTCCGAGATTTATACATTTAAATTTTAGGGAAGGGATGCTTTGTCCCTCTCACGCGAAAAACAGTTTGTCTTCGCGATCGTGAGCTGTTTGTCTAACATAAAATTAAAATGTTTGTGAGTTTCTTATTTTTGAAGATATTTTAATTTTGTATTTGTGGCATGGATCTATTTGTGGTTAGCCTTTTTACGACCAAATAAAAATAAATCATGCATATTCTCCCTATAGTGTTAATAACACATAAATAGCTGTGATGCCTGATTTATCTTATTAAATTAAATTTCAACTAAAATCATACGATTGAAATTAAACATTTTTAACAGATTTATCTCATATATTTTACATAATTTTAAGATCTGATGTTTCGAGTAAACATCGCAAAAACCTAAGAAATCATTAAAATTATATGGGTAAATGGTTTTTAGTTATAAGCCACAAGTTTAAATATAAAACACTTTTTTTTTTTAACTTAATTTATACTATTTGCATGCATTTTTTTTCGCTAATAATTGAGATATTACTAAATGTTGTGTTAATTACTAATAAATATATTTCAAATATATCCCCTATGACTGAACTAAAGTATGGATCCTCAGTAGGATTTCTGTACAAATAGTACTGGCATATATCCAATGTATCATGTTTGTTATATATTAAAGTTTGTTTCTCTAATCTCAAATGGAGCTATGCCATGCTCATTGAAACAATTTCAATTATTGATCTAAAATGGAATTTCTTCATATTTCGGAATGAAATGTATTGAGGTCCGTGACGGCAACCGCCGCCGTAATGCCGTGTACGCTGCTACTTTAGAAAATACCACCAAATACGGTCGAAACTATAGTCGGATAGTCGTAGATTTTAAGTAAAAATTTGTGAAAAAATAAATAAATGTTGGTGGATCTCAAATTAAACAAAGCTTGTATAGGACTATGCAAAATATATAGCTAATAGAATACTTATACCTTTTTTCAAATACATACGTAAGACTAATAGAAGCACCTAGACACAGAACAACGCATGCTCATCACACTTTTATCCTTGGTTGGAATATAACCTACAACCTACAGCTTAGAAGGCAGAACTGCTACCAATGGCACTGTGAGGCCAGTCTGAATGGCTTTGATTTTATTTAAAAATATCAAAATACATATTAATATTTAAGTTGGCACGATTTCCATACAAAAGTATTTTTGTATATGTGTTTTGCTGCCAATAAAAACCGATAAGTAATAAAGCTAACGACAATTATTTCATTGTAACACAAAACTATAATCTTTTAGTAAAAATACTTTTGTATGGAAAACGTACTTTTGTATCGTAACCGTAATATAGTATTTTTTTTATACTGTCAGGTGGTTCACGGCACGCATAATACTGTGAACTTCATCTGCGACCACCCCGACATCAAGGCGGTGTCTTTCGTGGGCGGCGATGGAGGCGGCAAGCACATCTACACCAGAGCTTCCGCTGCAGGTGATAACACTTTACTATTGTATTAAATAACATCAGATTAAAAAAAAAAGGTTTTTATTCTTGACTGTCTTGTTTTTAAACATCCTTAGGCTACGTTGTATGTCCATCTGTGCTACCTTGAGGGTATTTAAATGATCATCATCATCATTTTTCTACCCTCATTCCACTCAAGTGAGTTCGGCACAGTATTTAAGCTTCCAACATTCGTGTCTGTCATTCGTCTTATCCGCATTCACTCCCTTTTCATTCATATCATCATACACATACATACTATGTTAGCTGCTCTATATCTAAAGGCATATAATTATATGTATAAGAAAATATGTCAAATGGATTTTTATTTATTAATAATAATAACAAAGGTTAACATACATTATAATTAATTTAACACCTGCATCTGGATTGACTGGAGTGGACATGGACGATTTTTGTTTTAGAAGCATTTAAGACCAATGCAACCTTTTGCTACTTGTGTGAAACCATCTTGCATCTGTTTTACGGCAGTGCTTAGACTTTTGCTACAAGCAAGGAACCAAGTATATATAAATGTATATATAAAACTCTTATCTAAATATTGTCCAGGCAAACGCGTACAAAGCAACATGGGCGCCAAAAACCACGGCGTGATAATGCCCGACGCAAACAAGGAGCACACCCTGAACCAGCTCACTGGCGCGGCGTTCGGAGCGGCCGGACAGCGCTGCATGGCGCTCAGCACCGCCATATTCGTCGGTAAGATGTTACACTTACGATACCTTAATGGATATACTCATTAAAAAAAACTAAAATTCATAGTGCACATGGCTATATACTTAGAACACAAATAACTCTTGTTTCACTATGGAAACTAACGTGATTTTCACACATTTTCACAAGTCACTTACGTCTGTCTATTGAGTGCGAGGCGCGTCACCGACCGAGAGTGACGTTTGTGAGTGTTTGTTGCTCCTTTGAAAAAGACCGCCGAATGCGGTTGAAACTATAGTTGGATTTTTCGACTCGAAACAGACGTGAGTGACACGAACTTTTTATTTAAAAATCTCTTGTTTCTAGATCTTGAAAATCGATAAGGGTGCTCTCTCGGGCCTTTCGGCACCTGTTTTCCCTATCAAATAGATTAATAAATATTGGAGGACATACACAACACCAACTATATTTTTTTGTTGTAAATACATACTTAGGATACATAGAAACATCCAGACACAGAACAAACATCCATGTTCATCACAAAAAATGTTTATCCTGGGTGGGAATTGATCCCACGACCTACGGCTTAGCAGGCAGACGTACTACCAACAGCTACGTGGTCAGTCGGGATCAATGTAGATACAACGTGGAATTTTTATCAACCCTAAGACAAAAATGCATAAAGTACTGCCTAGGCAAGTTTTCTGTCACCTACCTTCAGCTTCATCGTCACACATCCTGATATGAAGTGACAATGAAAGAATGAACAAACGAACGAAAGAACGACAGATTCCAAAAACTCTATGTAAAATTTATTGTTCAGGTGAGGCTAAAGACTGGATCCCCGATTTGGTGCAACGCGCCCAAGCTTTGAAAGTAAACGCGGGTCACGTTCCCGGAACTGATCTGGGCCCCGTCATCTCGGTCAAGGCTAAGGAGAGGATCCTCAGGCTTGTTGAGTCTGGTAAGTGATATATCCGATAGCAAAATTTTGTTTCGTATTCCTCTTGGGTTGATTATGACGCCACAGGTCTTTTGCATTAATAATAAGTGAATTTTTTTAAATGAATAATTTGTAATGCATCGTTGTAGTCAATCAGCATTAAGCAAAATAAGTCAAATTCTCAATTTGTCAAATTGGTCTTGTCTTAGTAAAATGGTGGGAAGTGAATACTAGACGCTTCTATGTAGGTTTGTTTGACAACATAAATTTAACTTTGACAAGACCATTATCAATTTTACAAATAAATGTCCATAAAAAAGTTTTAGACTAATTAAACAATATTTTTTAACGGGTTTATCGCGTATAGTTTGCATAATTATATGACCTGACGTTTCGAACACTGCAGTGTCTGTGGTCACAGGTGAGTCTGGTCTGAGAGACCAGACTCACCTGTGACCACAGACACTGCGTGTGTTTAATTTCAATGAGTAAAAATCTTAGAAAACATTCAGTTTTAGACTTATATTTCCACGTTCCTGCTCTCAAAGCTTCATAAATTAAATAAAAAAAAAAAAAAAAACACTTTGTACATCGTAACAGAATTTACGTGTTCAAATAGTCTTCAGATAATTTCGTAAATAAATACATTATCTCAAAAACAGTTAAGTAACACAGTATCAAAAAATATGTATTATTTTTCATATTTTAAACATAAAAACTGACGTGACTCCTGAATACCAAATACAAACATTCAGATTCAACTTTCTTCTACAGGTGTCAAAGAAGGCGCTAAACTGGTTCTTGACGGGCGAGGCCACAAAGTATCTGGTTTCGAGAAGGGCAACTTTGTCGGCCCCACCATCTTAACCGACGTAAAACCCAACATGGAGTGCTACAAAGAGGAAATCTTCGGCCCCGTTCTCGTCTGCTTGTTCGTCGACACCTTAGACGATGCCATCCAAATGATCAACTCCAACCCCTACGGAAACGGCACGGCCGTATTCACAACGAACGGTGCGACAGCCAGGAAGTTCGCAAACGAAATCGACGTCGGTCAAGTCGGTGTAAATGTTCCCATTCCCGTTCCTCTGTCGATGTTTTCGTTTTCTGGATCACGAGGCAGCTTTTTGGGCACAAATCACTTCTGTGGCAAACAGGGTCTTGATTTCTTTACGGAGTTGAAGACTGTGGTATCTTTCTGGAGACAGAGTGATGTGTCGCATACGAAAGCGGCTGTTTCTATGCCAACTCAACAGTAGATGCTTGCCATATTTAGGAAATTACAAGTTAGACCAAAACTACAACTGATGATTGCATTGTCCTATATAAAGGAGAGTACTAACAAGGTGTCAAGTTGCCTTTAGTTTCGAATTCAGCCAGCACACACTATTGTGAATTATTTTTAACCTATATAACTATGTAGAATGCTTTGTTAATTCAAAGTACTCTATGAAGTTTCTGTTAAAAAAGAAGAAAAGATAAAAAAGACCATGTTTCTTTTATATAGTGTCACAAAACATTAAGTTAGTATTAAGTTTACAGTTTTGGAATCATAGTTTTTATTTTTGTAATTATTATATATAGAAATCAAAGTCTTCCATTTAAGTACATAGTGTGTGATGTATGTATATATTTTTCATAACAGCAATTGGTTATTTTGTATCGTTACACCATTGGAATATATTTTTGAGAATTTTTTGAAATTATTTCTAACTATTTAATTCCCTTTCACTGCTGAGAATAGGTAATTTTTCTGCCGTTCCTATACCTTGTTACATTCGTCCTGAAGCTTTCTTAATTCATATTATGGTAGTAAGTACTAATTTTGCTGATTAGTTGGGTGACCCCGCTTTTCCAAAGCGCGCTCAGGAAGCATTGTAATAGAACCTATGTATTTATATTATTTACTCGATTTAGTTTAATAGACTTAAACGAAATCCTATCCGATATCATACCCTATCCTTATGCATTTTTTTTTATCTTTATGCATAAGGATATGCTTAGATTTTAATTAAATTTTTATTGAAAGTTTGTGATGATAGGTCGAATATGTGACAAATTATAATATCACCAATGTCTCCTACGTCTCCAGTCAATTTATAACTTCAAAAATGTTTGCAAGCGCGGGTGAGACAGACTACTTGCGACCTATAGACCCTTATTAACATTATTGGTCATCTTTTCACATTAGCTCGACCGTAAGCTATCATAACACATAATATTTAACATAAATTCGAGCGAGCTACATATGTATTTGTAAGACAATCCCTTGATGTTATTATTATTGATACATTGGTAAAGATGACTCAACACACGCGTTTATATAACCAACAGTCAAACATCTTTGTGAGATCATGGCTACAAACTAGTCTTAATTCTATACTATCAGTCTGAACTTTAAACTTGTTGGATTAAGAGCTAGAATCGATTAAATCAGAACATTATAATTTTGTAACTGCATCCTTTGTTCCCTCGACCCTCGTCATTGCCGCGTGTGATGCGATCGTCATTTGTCCGATTTTACTTGACCTGCTCGCTCGTATAAAACCCACTGTGATAAATTCCACAATAAAATTGGCTACGGTAGCTACAATAATCATTTTTGAACGAATCTTGGATTTTCGTTAAATTAATTTCTCATGGCAAGCTTAAGGGCTTAGGGCGGTTTTAGTATATTTGATCACAGGCGGCAGATTGGGCAACCGCTTACACACCTTTTCAACGCAGTTCAAATATGTTTAAACCTTACTTCAACATATTCTACCGATAGGAATTAAGTCAGCTTGAGGTCTTAAGTTTGAAACAACGGTTTTTTTCTCGAATACAATTCGTTGGATGGATTATTTTTCGCGGCCCTTGGACAACAATTTTAAAGCGAACAACGTCTTCATTTGTGGTAGATATTCCAGAATACCGGAATAATATGCGTTCTTGATAATATATTACATAGGGTACAGTTTTTGCGGGAACGTCTTAGTAACGTGTTGCTGCTTTGTTTTATTTTCCTAAACTTGTGTTATTTTGAACATTAATGCTATAAAAATGGTGGTGTTTTATTAATTAAGTGTTCGATAAAGTGCGTGAGTGTGGGCAAGTGAAATAAAGCAGTAAAACGTGTGATTTTTCGTTGTCGGTAAAACTCCATAGAAGCTTCTAATAAATTTGCAACCACTTTACTGAAGCAGGACACGACTTATAAATTGATTGTTTATGTGACTTAGATTGTGACTAGAACATTTTCAACTTGTTTTATTCAAGAAACTTGAAAAAATCATAATACTTGACACTGGCAAATGCTTTAATGCGGGTCCAATACAAAAAAAGAAGAAGAACATGGGGTACTTAATTTCCAATTGAATTGATTTCTTCTAAATAAATGTTATATCGTAGACCTACGGTCTAGTCCTACCGTTGATTAAACGCAAACCTATCAATAAATCAAAAGAAAACTATTTTTGAATTGTAATGTTCGCACGGATGCTTGTCATATTTGCGTATTACGCATGCGGGTGCGTATTCTATTGCATGTAACTTGAATTCTCATGACATTAAAACCACCCTTACACTACCCGATTTGACGGTCCCTGTTTACCGAGAGCCTGTCGAGGAGTTCGGGGAATCGGGACCACCTTAACTCCCTGTCTCTTATTGCACCATTCTGTCCCTGGCGTCTGGGCTCGATAAATCGGGTAATGCAATAGGCCTTTAAAGGACCTTGTTGAAGTATATATTCTGTGGTTTAGTTAGTGTTGTGTAAATACGATATAGTGTTTGAGATCCGGTCGGATGTTGTGAGTGACATCACGGACCGTCAACAGTCACTTCCTGCGTGACGAGTTACTCGCACGATGGTGGTGGCGCGGGGAGCACGCGCCATGGCCCGGTTCAAGATTATGTTTGTGTTTGTTGTGTTATTGAATGGAAGCTGTGCTCTTACGCCGCAGTGCAGGAATGAGAAGGGAGAACCCGTCGATTGGTGAGTTATTTCTTTATTGTAGGTAATTATATCTATTTAACATTAAAAAAATAGATTTTCAAAACTTATTCCAATTTCACTGGAAAAAAATGTAAAATATTTATTAGTTATGTAAAATGTTTACGTTTAGTCTTAATTATAAAACTGTTTTTCTGGTTAGCCATCTAAACCTGGTTTAAAAAATTCAACAAGGCGTCTACCTAACTAGGTACATACACCAACTATTTTTTGAGGTCGGTGTCAGGCCCTAAAGTATCACCAATTAAGTCCTATATAGATACCGACCTCAAAAATAGTTGTTTCTACTTAGGTAGACGCCCAGTTTTGATTTTTTTCGTGTTATTTCTCCCTTTTCAGATGATTAGATTTTTTGAAGTCGGTTTAATTTTTTTTAATTTCTTTTATTTATTCATTTTTAATAGTATTTACTCGTTTTGTTTGAAACTAAAAATTGTATTCAAAAAATTTCACTGGGTAAGCTCGTTTAATTTTCAAACACACTCCACTACTATTATAACGCCTATTTTTTGCGTTATAAAGTATGCAAAAGGATCTGAAATACTCTTTATTCCAAACATTAACGGCCTTACCGAAAAACATTACTTAATTTTAACCATCATCTTAAATTCTGTCTTCTTTCCATAAGTTTCATTACGTAGGTATCTCAACTATATTTTTGAGGTCGGTGTTTGTCTAGGACTTAAATGGTGATAGTTTAGGGCCTGGCACCGACCTCAAAAAATAGATGAGTAAAGTACCTAATTAGGTAGACCAGTTTTGATTTAATTTGTCGGTATTATGTATTAGTTGTTATTTCTTCCTCTTCAGTTTTGAAGTCGATTTAAATAATTTTTATTCCATTGAAACGATCTACGATTGACCACTAACTCGCGACGGTGTGACCGAGGATGGAGCTCGATCTGGAAGTTATCTATTCACTCTAGCTTTGAAATTTCCGAGATGGTAGTTCTCATAATACAGTTCGTCTGTCTGTCTATAAGTCATGGTGCTTTTAAAAGTAAAATAAGATCTAAAAAAATATAATTATTTTCATGCATTTGTGCCACATTATTGTTGACACAAGTTGATCATTGGGCACAATTCTGAAATAACGTAAAATGTCGATATAATTTTTTCGTGATTTTAAAGTTATGCCCCAAGTTAAAGTGGTTTATATTTAGGAAAACAATGATCTTTCGAATTAGTACACCTACTCCCATGTACTTTAAAGTAATATACATAGTCTAAAAATCCGACGAATCTCTTCGAGAAAAGATAGTCCCGGCCGTACCCGCTGGCTCACATGGCGGGGGCACGGCCGTGCCCCCAGATATATAAATATTTATTTATTCCAGTATTTTTCGCCAACCAATTTTCCACATTGTTCTATCTTTTATGTATGAACCTATTGTTAATTTGGTACCCATAACAATTAATCTTACACTAACCACGATAGAAAGTAATTGCACTAACGTATAAGTACTTAGTGTGTTGTCATTGTGGGATTGTTATTGTATTCCGCAAAATATTATTACTCATTTGTGTAAGCGGTTTTCCTGTTTGATAAACTATTAAATGTTATGTAGGAGTATTAATTAGTGATATTAAATAAACCGTATCATTTAGGGTTCTATCAGGGTGCGGTGAGGATTGCGGTTTCACGATAGGTGTGATGCTTGCGAGATTCCTACCATGTCTGAACTGGCTCTGAATTTATCTTGTAACAAGTATTTATATTAAAAGAAAAACAAAATACTCGACTACAGAAAATAAGTTTTGCAGTTTAACTTACAATTTAGTTAAGCTTGATACGCTATTATACGATATGATACGTTTTTTATGAGAAAGTATGCGTAAAATCGCTGTAAAAGATAGGTATAAATGTGATATAAATTTAGAATAATTCTTGTTTCATTCATCATCATCACTTGTTTATTACGAAAAAGTTCGTTGGAGGTTACGAAAAAACACATTTTTTTATTTTGTCGAGAGATCTATTATTATTATTACAAAAAATATAGCCTATGACACTCAGGAAGTGAAGACGAATCTAACGACACCTCGCAAATCAAAATCGGTCAAGCCGTCAGTCGGCTGTAGGCAATCATATAGAAACATACATTCATACATACATACAAACATACATACACTCGACAAATATAACTCCCTTCTTACGCAGTCGGTAAAAAATGGGTATAATCTTGGTTTGACAGAATATTGGGATCCGTCGTAGGAGTTGACGTACGACACCAAAAATTTAATGAGTTTACTATTCGCGTATTTGGGTAGACGTCCGAGCTTCGCGCTTCATATGGCATTTTGAACTTTTTTAACATAACTTACGCCAGTTGTAACTATTGGTGTGCGACATCTACTGCCAGCAGAGCTTACTAGTAATGTCATCTTAATCATCAAGATCTTCCCAGGCACAGGGACCGGTTGGAAGCGGCCTTCATCTAGCTTCTGCCACTTGTATGAGGTCTTCTGTCCACCTTGTGTCTAATCTTCCTACGCTACCCTTCCCAGCTTGTGGTCCCCGTTCGAGAACTTTTCGGCCCTACGTGTTATGTGCTTTGCTCACTGACGTTTCAACTTTCTAATCCGTTGGGCTACGAATCTTCACATACGGTCATACTTTATTCTGATCCGATCTCGTAGAGAGGCTCTAGCCCTCTATGAAACTAGATAAAAATACGCTAGGATGGAGAGTATTAAGTATATAAAGACTAGTATATTAACAGTAAATGTTTGTAATTTGTCACACGTGTTCTCCAAATTCCAGGTTCTACGTGTACAAATTGCCCCGGGAGAGGAACCACCTGAACCCGTTGGTTCGTCGCGGTGTCGCCTACATGCACCTCACGCCATCCAAACTTCGAGGAGGTTGGATCATGTCAGATCTGTCTATTGCAGATTCGAGGTCCATGATTGGGAGGACTATGGCTCCACTTTATCAGGTGATTTTTTCCGTTACTGAGTAAAAAGACTTAGAAACTCATCATCTAAAACACTATTATTACTAATTTCAAAATATTGCGAGAGTTCCACAACCATTTTTCAATTTAGGGGCCCTTTGCGAATTGTAAACTTGTGCAACTACGGAACCCTGCGCGTGGCCCGACACGCATTTGACCATTTTTTTATCCTACCCTACGTATCAGACATCTTGAACGACATATCTAAGTATGTCGTTCAAGATGTCGGATACGTAGGGTCGTAGGTACGTGATTAAATCTTTTGTCGGCCTTGTGGCTCAGTTGGTAGTGTGTTTACGTCTACCTGCTGAACTGAAAGGTCGTGGGTTCGATCCCCACCCAGGGCAAACATTTGTGTGATGAGCATGGATGTTTGTCCTGTGTCTGTGTGTTTCTATGTATCATAATTATATATATGTATTCTATCAGCCATCTAGTTCCATATTACAAGCTCTGCTTAGTTTGGGCTAGATGGTGTTGTGTGAAATGTCCACAAATATTTATTTATTTATTTAAATATTTTTGCCTTTCTAATCTGTTGGATAAAAATAATCATAATTTATTGAGAGCTTACGAGCAAGTTATTGGACGGAAATGATATACCTAGTCTTGCCATAAATATTGTCACGAAGAAAAAAATTATTTTTTTATTGCAAATAATATTTATTACTTTTACAGTGTGTTAGTTTAATACATAAATATAAAACAATTTAAAATATAAAAGCTTATTCGAAGTGGTCTCCATTGGCTGCAATACAGTCCTTTAAACGTTGAGGCCAGTTATCAATAGAAGCACGCACTCTTTCCATGGGAAAATTCTTCACTGCCAATCGTATGGATTGTTTTAGGGACTCCAAATTATCATGGCGTTTAGAGCAAGCCATACTCTCTAAAACTGACCATAAATCATAATCCAGCGGATTAAGATCAGGACTAGACGACGGCCAGTCTTCAGCTCTGATGAAGTCCGAAACGTTCACTTCCAACCAAGACTGCGTGGACCGAGCTTTATGACCTGGCGCCGAGTCTTGTTGGAAGGACCATACTTGGTTATTGAACATGGTGTTGTTAAGGGGCTTAACTACCTTCTCAAGAATGGTATTTTGATACACTTGTGCCGATGTTTTGATACCTTTTTCACAAAAATATGGCTCAGTCACTCCTTCATAGCTAACACCCCACCAAACCATAACTGAAGTCGGATAATGCCCACGTTGCACTCTGTCGACTAATTGGGAAGCTTCCTTAGAGCTTTGAGGATAAATACGATCATTTTGTTTGTTAAAATGTTGCTCAATTGTAAAGATTTTCTCATCCGTAAACAAAATTTTTCTGTGACCTCCCTTTGCGTACCGCTTCAGTAGTTGTTTCGATTTTACCACCCTATTCTTTTTTAAATTATCAGTTAAAAAATGACCAGTGCGTCTCTTATAGGCTGCAAGTCCTAAGTCATCTTTTAAAATACGCGACATGGTTCTGGGTGCTATCTTCATCTCCCGAGATAAAATCTTTTGCTTTCGGACAGGATTTCTTCGAATTCTTTCCCTTACTGCTTTGACCACCTTTTTCGTACTAACACTACGTGGACGGCCAGATCTTTTTCTGTCACAAACAGAGAAGGTCTCATTGTACCTATTAATAGCCCGGTACACAAACATTTGACTAATACCAAGCGTATGGAGAGTTTTAAAAATTGCATTTGGCTCCATACCAACTTTGTGTAATGCAATCACAGCGATTCGGTTCTCTTTATCACCCCACTCCATTTTAATATCGCAAAATATTGTACAATGTATTGGCGCCAAAATTAGAAAACTCAATGAACAATCGTATAAAAATGACAGATTCCAAATTCAAATGTAATATCTTTCTTATTTTTAACTGTAACAGTATTTATGGCCAGACTAATTACATAATCTAAAGGATGATTCATTATAATTATAGAGGTACAAGGCTTGCTACATTCTGGGATGAGCATAGCATAGATTCGTTGTAAATCACAAATACTATCGAGCTTTTAAAACAGTAATTCAAATGACTCCACTATTATTATAGAATACATTATACTATTTTGTAAATAGTACATACATATGACACATAAACACCCTGACGCAGAAAAAACATCCATGCTCAACAGAAATGTTTGCTCTGGGTGGAGATCGAATTCACGACCCTCAGAATGTGAACATACTATCACTGAGCCATGAGGCCTGCCAAATAAACAAAGAGACAGAATAACTTTCGCTTATATAATATTATACTTTTTTATACTATGTAGGTTTGCACTTGACCGCCAACTCACGGTCTACGATGAAGCGCGCTTACCTAGAAGAAACCGATTAATTCGTGATACTTAGGATATATACGATATATTATTTAATGAACCGGAAAAAACTCACGATATTAATCAAATAATATAAATGAATAGTCACGGAAGTGTTAGTACTGTTATAGTATAACAGTTATACGATATATTCTTTAAAAGTTGCTGTGCAATAATCGCGAAACGCTTATAAACAATTAACTACGTTGTTGTTTTATGTTCCAGCAAAAGAACATTCTATCGCTAGTATACAACGACCAACCGCCGGCCGCTGAGCACCAACCGGATATTCTACAAACTGTTGCTGATATGTATTCTAAAAGCAAAAGAGGTGCGTAAACATACTACTGACTACTGAACACTAGCACACCAGAAATAGTAATATAGTTGACAGAATGACATAATGAATGGGTAGCTTTTGGAAAGCTTTGTATATGTTATAGTCAAAGGTCGAAATGCAATCTCTTCCTGTAATGACTGGTTTATCCTAGGTTTGACCAAACCTTTCGGGCAAACATCGATATATATTCAAATTTCGGCTTTTGACTGAAGTATTTTTAGTCAAACCTAGATAAAAGTTCGTTGACTCGCTTGATTTAAGTATTATGCTTAATATTTACCGCTCTCAAACTAATGGATCGGTTTTGATGTAGTTTTTTTTATTAAAAATAGGATTTAATCGAGAGTGTTTATTGGCTATCTTTCATCGAAATCAGTTCAGTCGTTTTTTTGTCAGGGTTTTCGACTTTTCTAAACTAATACATTCTTATAAATCTAACTATGTTTTATTATTTCAGGACAGATAAAACAAGCAGCCATAAGAAAGTACAAAAAGTTCAAGCTAGGCGACAAATACTACGACGACTATGATCTAGCGGAGATGTGCAAAATGCACTCGAAATTCATGAAGAACCGGGTGGAGAGCGGTCACACTAAGGGGGTGATCCTGGGAGACAAGTTCACATCGCTGTGGTTGGTGCATTCTGTGCCGAGGTTCCCGCCTGTGCCTGACTGTAAGTAAATAAATAATAAATATTTGGGGACATTTCACAGAACGCCATCTAGCCCAAACTAAGCAAAGCTTGTACTATGGAACTAGATGGCTGATAGAATACATATATACTTTTTTTTAATCCCCGGCTCAAAGAGTGGGGTGTTATAAGTTTGACGTGTGTTCTGTGTATCTGTATATCTGGTGTATCTGTGTGTTTATCTTAGCTCGAAAACGGATGTACCGAGTTTTGATCTATTTTTTTTGTTTGTAACAGGATTTTATCGAGAGTGTTATTAGCTATATTTCATCAAAATCGTTTTTTTGTTGTTTTTGTTTTAAATTTCTAAACTAATTGTTTATATATAGACTAGTGGAATCTTAAAAATCTGAAAATCTTGAAATATCTGAATATCTAAATTATCACAAGGGGTAGGGGAGTGTGTGAGATATGGAATGATGGAAGGGTTAAAAAGTTGCTAAAATGTCATATAATTATGGATGTCTCCAACAGCATAACCATGCCTAAAATAAATACCCGTAAATCTCTGGGAAACTACCCTCCAGGTCAATGATACTTCAAGCTTGTAGCATAGTCTTTATCAAACATTTTCAGGTAAAAATTACTGGACTTAAAATCTTAATTAACTAGCGACGGTAGAAAAGATGAAGCCCTTACACTGCTGTAAGAAAATATGAAGAAGACATTTCAGTAATAACACCAATAAACTGTAATTCCAGCTGTTCACGATTTCAATACAACACAATACGACTACCCAGCGACGGGAATGAAGTACGGGCAGTCCTTCCTCTGCGTGTCCGTACAGACGTCAACCTTGAACCAAATAGCGACGCAACTGAAGTACAACGAGCCTCTGATAGTGTACCACAACATACCGCAAGAGGTTGAAAGTGAGCTGCCGAATCTGATAGATGTTGTCAAGAATAAGACCGTTGATGTGTCGCCTTGGTGAGTCACGTACAATTGCATTATAATTATAGTACACTGAAAAAACCCGACTTCAAAATACACAATTTGTTCACTTGGATGATATTTTACCAGTTATTTTGTTATAAAAAACAAAGTAGAATTTGTACGTATCTGTCCCGGGGTTCAGTCATTTTTTTAAATACTATAAAGGTTTGCGCTTGACCGCCAATTCACCTGATGTTAAGCGATGTTGCGGTCTACGATAAAGCGCGCTAATCTAGAAGAAACCGATTCATTCACGATTTAAAGACACCCTTTTCGGGGGTAATTGAGTTTTTTAAAACTTATACTTGTTTGTAATATATTGCTAGGGATTTAGGTAAAATAAAATTGGTTAGCCCGTTTATTTTAAACGGGCGATTATGTTGCTAAGTGACCCTTATTTTGTGTATATTATCCAAGATCATCCGTCGATATTGTTTTCCAACGATCAAACGTTTGTTTACTAACAATCAAACGAAAACGACCCTTTTTCAATGTTTACAAAACAAAATAAGTTGTTTCCATTGTTCATCGGCGAGATTGATAAACATGTATTAAAACATATACAAGCTTCAATTTCATCAAAAATAATTGGGTATATATCAAAATACCAAAAATACTACAATAATAATACCTTACTTATATGTATACCAAAATATCTAATGTTCCTAAAATACTTCAGATTCTTAGTCTAAGTGGTCAAGGTAAATACTAAGAATGTAATTTTGGAAAGGGTTCAATCAATCAATAACACTATAATTGATTGATACATTATTATTAACTGTATTGACTTTGTTTTTTGTAAATATCATTACTGTAATTCGCGACAACGCGGTACTAATTTGATTAAATAAATAAATAAAAAAATAACAAAGTATAATACATAATTATACGAGAATGCCACATTGGGATGAGGAAATCAAATCCCTTAATTTCTATGTTTTTTTTTGAGATAGATCATTCAAATCTCTTTATATATAGCTAAGTTTATAAAAATTATCCTCTATTTTTGGTGGACATAAATACATATACATATACATACAGATTAAGGGTTGATATATACATAGATAGATAACTCTTTATTGAAAGACCACATTGTACAAACATACTAAAAATAACAATATTACTATGGTTAATCTTTCAATAGGCGGCCTTATTGCTTAAAGCGATCTCTTCCAGGCAACTGTGGTTAGGCTGTGACAAAAACTGTGCCTCCCACGAAAATGCTCTCTTACTAGTATTTCCCACAACAGTTTCCACAGAGTTCCCTTTCAGGTACCATATAGAAAGCTTCGAGACGCTGGTCGGCCGCAAGTTTCTCTCGTTCGCCAAGAGTGCGATGTTCAACGACGACCTGTACAGCGGACTGGTGGCGGAGGTGTTGCAGTCAGACTTACTGGTAGAGTCCTGGACGAACGGACCTGGCACCTTGGACTCTGAGTGCTCGAGGAATTTCCAGTAAGTTTGTTGTGTAGCTGTGGAATTGTATTACAAAGGAGTAAAATCACAGTTCCGTACCTACCCTTTCGAATAGAGCAGTTTTACCTGACTGTGCATGGAGGGTTATATTTTTTGAGTGTAGGTATGTATGTGGCGCGATGGTTGGGTTATTTGTATGTATGTATGTTTCTATAGGTGGTTTTCTATTAGGTGAATTCGAGGTGTCGTTAGATTCATCTTTACTCCCTGAGTGTCATAGGCAATTTTTTTTTGTAATAACAATAATATATCTCTTGCAAAAAAAAAATGCGTTTTTTTCGTAACCTCCAACGAACTTCTTCGTAATAAATAGACATTTTTAATAGAATTAGTCTAAAGAATGTGAGTCTTTTACAGCGATTTTACGTATACTTTCTCACAAAAAAACGTACACAACAGCGTATCAAAGGTAACGAAATCTTAAGTTACACTGCAAACTGCCTGTTTTTCTGCAGTCGGATATTTTGTTTTCCTTTTAATATAAATACTTATCTATCAACTAACATAGTAATTTTGTATTGTAGAGTGCGCAACATAGAGCGTCTCAAGTTTCCCATCGCCAAGATGTCGTTCACGTCTCACAACGACCACTCGAAGTGGGCGGTGGCTGTGGCGCACAAAATGCACAACAGTCAAGACACCAAAGTAGCCGACTACTGGGTCTGCGTCGGCGACATCAACAGAGCGGTAAGACATTCAATCAATGAGTACTTACACTTTAGCAGCGACATCTATCCTTATTTATAATTTCCCAACTGCGTAAGAAGGAGGGTTATGGTTTTCGAGTGCATGTATGTATGTGTGGGAGGTAAAGAGACGGCTAAACCGATTTTGATGAAACATAGCTAAGAACGGGGAAATCTCTTTCAAACAAAAAAAAAGATCAAAAAAATCCATCCGTTTGAGAGCTACGATGCCACAGACAGACACACACACGTCAAACTTATAGTACCCCTATTTTTGGGTCGGGGGTTAAAAATAAATAAATATTGGTAGACATTTCACACAACACCATCCAGCCCAAGTTAAACGAAGCTTGTACTATGGAAACTAGATGGCTGATAGAATACATACCGTATATACTATGATGATCAATATTCTTTTACTTTTCGGCGAGCTTGAACACAGGTACCAGTTTGGTAAACCCCACTACATAGTAGAAATATATCTCTTTCATACTTACGAAATACAGAACGACGGAGAAAGATTTCTAGACATGGATGGGTGTGTTTATAGTGAAATATCTATAATATAATTCCTCCTATAACCTTAAACATAGAAAGCTATCTAAAGCCTTTATATTTTTCCAGTTACCACAAGAGTCCCGTGGCGGGGGCACGGTGTGTACATCGGGCCCCATTTTATGGGGGAACTTCGCCCATCTCATCGAATCAGTGCAAACGTGTAATAATTAGTTAAATAGTTTAGTTATACAAAGGACTTTTCTTTTTTTATATAAAAAATATTTCAGTGTAAATAAATTGTGTGAAGTTGTGCGTGAGGAGTGACTTGTTTTAATTCTCATCGCAATTCGCAGTCTTTCATACACATTACAAGTATTTTTTATCTGTAGCTACAGTACATACTGGCCTAAATTACACATACTCGTACTTACGTAAATTATGTTCATTACGTTTTATACATAAGTAAAATGTTCCGGCAGCCTAGTCGGGAGACAGTCTGAGTTGCGATCTGCAGGTCCTGGGTTCGAATCCCGCGGCACGTACCTCTGTCTTTTCGGAGTTATGTACGTATTGTTGATTGCCGCCAACTTCAAAACGGTGAAAGAAAACATCGTGAGGAATCCTACATGTCCGAGAGTTCTCAATGATCTTGAAGATGCGTGGAAGTCTGCCAACCCGCACTTGCACTTGGCCAGCGTGGTAGACTATGGCCTTACCCTTCTCATAATGAGAAGATGGTCCGCTCCCAGCAGTGGGACAGTTTGTACAAACAGGGCTGATTTAAAAAGAAATATGTATGTTTTATAATCACAAGATGCGGTAATGCAACACGTCGCCACTGAAATATTAACTACATGTTCCAGCAAAATTTTTATAGTATTTTTTACTGCAGTCATATTATGGAGAGTAATGAAAACGCTCGCATCGATGCTTTCCTTGCTTGAGATAATGTTTTATTTATTCTTGTTTCTTTTCAAAGAAGCATTTTGTGTGGAGTTGAGAAGGTATCAAGGATTTGAATACATCAACATGAACTGTAGGGACGATGATAATGTTCCTGTGGATTGGTAAGTGATAGGCATCTATTTTTTACCCGTCTTCGCAAGTAGGAGGGTTATGTTTTTCGAGAGTTTATGTACGTATAGATAAACTCTCGAAAAACATAACTATGTTACTTCCTACAGCCTAAACGGTTTAACTATATTTTTTGTAATAATAATAATAAATTTCCGCAACAACGGGTGAGGGATACGTGATGATGAAGTGGCAGTTGACAAGGGCTTAATTAAGCCTTGGCGAAAGAGAACTGGCGTAAACCAACGATGCTCAGCAACGAAAACCGCAAGAATATATGGAAAATCAAGGAGCTACATCGGGCTTTTACCAGGCCTTAGTAGGGCTCGATTTAGACCTTCCTGTGTCGGTGACCTGGCTACGCTTCGGTGATCTCTTTGGGGAAACTGAAGGGTTTGTCTGCGATTAGAAATGACAACTTTAAAACTCTTGCCTAATTAAAAAATGTACTCTTTCGTAACAAATAAATGAGTTTACTAAAATAATTATGTACAATGTACATTTTTACGCATAGGCATTGTGTATACCTTCTCGCAAAAACTTACACTCTACAGCGTATCAAGTATGTCACTAAAGTGTGTGTGTAATAAACGTAAGTTATAGTACTAACAAAAAATGCTCTATCAATCAAATGGCATCGGGTATTTTTTTCTTTAAACAGAGATAGTTGTTCTTCAAAATACCTTTCATATTTTGAGCCGAGCCTCTGTGAGGTCCAGTCATTCTGTCATTATACGAGTATACGTGACAGATCGTTAATATATAGGTTAAAAATACTTGTTTTTACTAAAGGTGGATCCTATACAAACCGCCTGGCGGCATCCTACCGTGGGAAGTGGGGCTCAATTTCTCCTATATATCCTCGACGGAAGCGGGCAAGTGGATACCTTCAGACCGACGAATCACTAGAGATTCCAGGTTGCAGCATACACTGGCGCCTATGTTTCGAGTTTGTATTATAATTAAACAGTAGGCATTACATCTAAGATTAGAAAACTTAAATACACCCAGATATAAAAACAAAAAACTAGATAAAAATCGGTCCCTATTGAAATTTTGAATAATCTTGAATATTCCCTATTGAAAACGTTCTCCGTTTTGAAGTTGGTTAAAAATTAACGGTTCCTGTAGAGAGCAGGTAAAACCGCTGGGGACAGTTAGTTTTACTTATATCTGGCCCAAAAAGAGTAGAAACTCGTATAATACAATATACTTAAACTTAAGCCATCAAATTTGTATTGTATGTGTGCCTATGTATGCCTATCCAATATTATGTTTCAAATGGAGTCAAAGTTATCCACGCTATTAGCTTTGTTACTTCCCACCAGTTACTTTTTTGTACTTGTTAAAAAACTGCTATCTTCCCGCTTTTGATAGCTCTAAAGTTGACATTTTTGAGTAGGTATAGTGAAAAGTGACGTGTACCTAGAGTGTGTATCAATAAATGAATATGAATATGAAAGGATTTTTAGCGGGTGCTATGCCGATCCCTGGATGCAGTGAATCGCAAACGTGGGACTGCATCAATGATAGCGAATGAAGCTGAAATGGCTGCACCAATACAAATACATATATTCATTTTGAGAGCAGGTTTAGTGACACAGTCGGTCAATTGACTAATAACTAACGCAATATGTAAGTGGTCTGTAATTTGTGTTCAGCGAACGTACAAAGACCACCTGGCGGTATTAACGTACGTACCAAAGGAGGCGTCGAAAAGGAGCGCCGGCTCTTCAGTCATGGGACTGATGCTGGCAGACGAGCTGAGTGGCATATGGGTAATGCACACGGTGCCTGGACTGGCTGATGGGTCAGGTAACCATACACACATACACACACATTCTTATACACCCTCACATAGTACACTAACGCGCAAATAAGAATACCCTCAAACCCTTAAGCGAATGGGAACGTTTTTGAACTAGCTTCCATCTGTGATGTATAAAATTAGCTAATATTATTGGTACTTTTGGCCGTTTTAGTTAATAATAATAATAAATAAATCATAAAATAATGTCACTATCACACATGATGAGAATCTCGTGAAAGCCGAGATGGACCAGCTCAGCATTAAGTACCTTGGCTTTGGTCACGACTTCACGAGATAACCGCCATAGCAAATGGTGCACTTGTCAAGTGTTTGCTATTAATTCTCAAGCTATTTAGACTTATAAGTAATGTAAATAGCAGTCAGCCCGTTGATAGATACATACGTTAGCATACTTCGAGTGTATGCAAGGATGCTTATTTGATCCATGTTTGGATCTGGACAATTTGACGAGAAAGGCTTTACGATAATCACTGGTTTTTAAAATACTTATTGATTTATTTGAGTCCACTGTATTCCCAATATATACATAAATCCAACCGGAAAGAATATTACGTAGGTATTGATAATGTTACGGAGTCTGTTATGCGCTATCGATGAATATGGGTCCCATATTAGCCTATTATGTTATGTCTTATAACTGCTTGTTTTTTTCTAGACGATCGCATGAATTTTCCTGAAGGTGAACTGAAAAACGGCCACACAATAGTATGTTTATCAGCTAACTACGTCATGCTGAACGAGCTATCCAAGTGGCTGAGACAGTTGGAACCGCAAGTGGTGAAATTTCACATGCCGGAATCAGTGAAGGAGTGGGTGCCTGATTGGCTGCTTGTAAGTGAGCCTATCAGGCTGCCTTTGAACATGTGAGTTTATTTTATTGATCGAGCGAAGCGTATCTGCATCAACTGGCCAAATTTTCTTTCGTCTGTCAGTTTGTTTGTGAGATTGTGAGTTTGTATGTTCGTTACTCGCGTACAGGGCGTAATTTTGAACCAATTTTGATGAAACTTGGCGTATAGGTTCTACCGATTATTTAAATTTTTTATCGTCGGCGATTTTTGATCCCATCAAAAGATGATGTTTGTTTGTTTGTTTGATGTTTGATGGTGGTTCCCATGAAAAGGTTTATTAAAGGTTTTTTTTGGAAAGGTTTAGGTTTATTTCTTTTTTAGAAGTTTATTGCGGCTCTAATTACCAACCGATTTTATGATATTTGGTACTCAATTATTACAACTTCTGATAAAAATTAATAGAATTGGTCAAGTGGTTGTCGAGATATGACAACCAACATGAGATTGCGTGTAACAGTGAGGGAGCGTGGATATGCTAAGCCACCTTTATGTAGGTATTATGTAAAGCTGTACAGATGACCCAAGGTGAGCTGCAAATAAGCTCTCTCGCAAGGTCTACTGTTTGTATAATTGCTAATTATTATTACTATCTGTTTCATACGATATTAAAATAAGCATTAGAAAAACACTCTAACTGTGCGCGAGCAGCGAGCACCATAAATTTCGTATCGTTGTCGGTATCATTATAGTACAGATCTTTTTATAAATTTGTCTTAACAAACAATACTCGCCAAGTGGTGTTCTTTTAGATTACCGCATTATCTATGGAACCCTGACATATGTTTAGCTCGACACGCTCATGGTCACTTATTTTTGATTAAGTATACAAATATACCAATATTGAAATATTAGTATTATATTATGTTATCGCTGCTAAAAAGAATATTGTGTGTGATTAAGACCACAAGTGGAAGTGAAAATCTCATCAAGGCGAATTTTCATACGAAAAGTACCTATATCTGGCACGTATTGATTAATTCTATCTCGCTCTTTTAGTTGACTCGAGCTGCTCAGCGCACTTAAAGAAGTTTTCACTGCAATAACGAAATAGCTAGATTTCTATAACTACTAAGATTTTCAAAACGTGTTTCCCGTTATAATCTACATTCTACACGATCTCCATAAATTGTGTATTCACGTTTCAGAGAGTTACCTCACAAGTCGTTCGAGTATGTGACGAAGGCGAAGACCCTTCGAGGAGAGGTGGTGACCCGGCGTCCCGGGAACAGCAAGTGCCTCTACGAGACATTCGGGAAGAGTCACAATATCGTGCTCGACGTGTACGGACATCATATTGAAAAACCCAGTACATGTACGAAGGAATACAGGTTCAGATTATACTTACATCTAACTTCTGATTATACAGGGCTAATATTTATTAAGCAGTGCCCTCTTCAGATTTTGTATGTTACAAAAAGTTATTGTTTATTTTATCGTTCGATTTCTAAAATTCACAAAAAAACATGTCACGTAATCCAAAGCATCTTTTCATACGGATGCTGTCTCTCTATCATTATTAACATGCGTTACCAGTGATGACATATGACACTGAAAAGTGATCGCTCACTGTTAGTCATTTATGGAAGTTCAAAGTCATGCAACGAGCTACGGAGTGGGCTTTGCCGCGCTCTCTGTGAGATCTAATCAGAAATGAAGAGATCCACGACGCACAAAAGTCACCGACAAAAAGAAAGTTGAAGTGGCATGCTTATATGACACATAGCACGCAGAACTGATGGCTGATAGGGCTGAAAAGTTCTCGAGTGGAGGTAAGCGCATCGTAAGATGATCAGCCAAAGATGGACACACGACCCGTGGCAGGAAGACTACATGCAAGCCGCTTCCAACCGGTATTTTAGAAAATCAATGGGAGAGGCCTATGTCCAGCAGTGGAATTCTTGTGGCTAAGATGATGTTAACTGGCGTAGTGAACATGATTTTCAGATTTTTTTGAAAAAGACATCGTTGGTGCTATCCTATCTCCTATTTAAGCTTCTTACCCGACTACGTGAGAAGGAGGGTTATGTATGTATGTTTGTATGTTTCTATATGATCGCCTACAGCCTAAACGGCTTGACCAATTTTGATGCGCGAGGTGTCGTTAGATTCGTCTTCACTTCCTGAGTGTTATAGGCTATATTTTTCGTAAGTAATAATAATAATACATATCTCGCAAAAATACAATAAATGAATTTTTTGTAACCTTCAACGAACTTTTTCATAATAAAGTATTTAGTGATTTTACTAGAATGCGCATCTATAATCTTTGCGACGATTTTACGCATACTTACTCTCACTAAAAACGTACACTCAACAGCGTATCAAGCGATACTTGTCTTACCAATATACCTTTTCTTCTAAGTGACGAATATGTTGTTTCAGCGTACGAAAAATCGAAGCAATCTCCCTCAACTACCCCAACTACATAAATGATGACTTCAAACGTACCCAAGTACTGTACGTGAACAACCAGACCGACCGCACCGAGTTCGCAGTCAGCACGGCGGCCCACTGGCAGTATAGAGGCAGCAGTCCGCGCCCCGAGTACTGGGCATGCATCGGCTCCACTGTGCGCGATGATTCTTCCGAGAAGGGAGCACTTCTGCTATGCATAGAGGACTATGCAGTTTGGAGGAGCTTCGATATCTTGAAAATAAAGGAGCCGGTTTGCTAATGTCTTGTTTTTTTTTATTGCAAACAATTTTTTAGGACGGTCCAGCAGTCTTATATTACTTTGACTTATGTCTCGTACTTTCTACAGATGAGAGGACAAGACATAATTTGAAGTAATATTGAAATAAGATTGCTATTAAGATTGTGGTAGTCCCTCTGTAGTTTCTTCATGAAAATGGTCTAAAAAAAATAAAAATATACTGATTGAAAAAATAAACTGAAATACGTCTATATGCTCTGCATCTTGAAAAAAATGTTTGTTTTAAACTTATCATATTTATTACATAAGAATATTTTCGTTCGTAAATTATACGAATAAGCTGATTAAGCCTTTTCATTTGTTTCAATGCGGATTCTTTCAAAAATACGTGTTTCTCAATTAATGTTTGTATATACTTGAAGACGCCATTTATTTATACGGATTTAGTATAACGTCAACAACTAGCGGACAAAAACGTCAACACGTTTCTATCACTTGTTAAATTATATCTATATATATAAATATAATCTATATCTACCATGTTCTCGAACAAAATAACGCATTAAGGACAGCAGCGCTCTTAATCAGTTCTCAAACTGTAAAAAAGACTCTAGAAATAAAACGAGTTATATAAAAGATTTATTCTTTAATATACAACATAAACATTATTTACACGAATATTATAAATCGTTATACTCAATCCAACGACTAAACTAAGCCGTGAAACCTATAGGGGTTTCACTGGATCTTTATAAAAAAACAGTTCCATAGACAAAGTTATATTTTTGTTTTAAAATATTCTTAAAAAATTGGCACCGTGCGAGCTTGATATATTTACAATTCTCACAAATTAAAGCATCGTATTGCGTTGTTTTTTTTAATTTATTCGTTAAAATGTGACAGGCTTTACCATCACCAATATTATGATAGGTAGTAGGTACTATAAGTTTAATTATTCTTTTAGTACCTTTTGGCAAAAAGCATCCGCTTTCCCCCGTGCCCTCGAATAGGGAAAACAGGTCGTTCGAAAACACTTAAAAATAATGACAGTGATAAATTGAATCTTAAAATAATGATTAACATGACGAATAATGAAATGTACAATGTGAAAAGAATGAAATGATAGTAAATGTATTCTTTTGGTGATTAGTATAAAAACGATTCCTTCACCAATTTAACCAAATAGATGGCGATAGGTTTAGAAAGAGATTTTTGTTATCTTAGCTCTGTAGCATTGGAGATTAAAAGCTAATTAAATTACCCTCGATGGATAGTGAGGTAAAACCATAAAGAATGATGTAGCGCTAATAAGATATTTTTAATATTGAAAAATGAACGGTATATATCCTTTGTCACCGTTTTAGCATTCAACAACACAGTTATTAGATGAGGAATATTAGTAAAATACCCTCAGTGCGCAACCCTTAGCGAAGGCGTCCTTGTAAACCAGGAATCTGGCTTCATCTTCATGTAGTAGGCATCCTTTGGCGATGGGGCTGTAAGGGCGTCTTCTAGCACCTTCAGTGCGCTGGTTGGAAGCACCTTAGCGCTGTACTCGGCTGCTTCTCCAGGCATCGTGACGGCGCAGCTTGCTGTGGTCGTGCTCACGCCGGAACTGGGGGTTTCTGGACGACTGTAAGGGGAAAATTCAACAAGTTGGTAAGTTAATCTTAAATATTTTTCAAGGGATCCAGTTTCGTCTACTGATTGCTGATATGATTCTAATGTGTTACATACAAAAAGATGAAATAGCTGAAGAATATTTTTTTACTTGAAATGAGTTAATATCTTTATAATCTTGAAATGAAAATTCCAAGAATTAGTTCACATAAAACAGAGAAGTGTGTGTGTGTGTCACATACGGGTTTGATGTGACAACGTCTAAATAAAACATTGATGAAATGATGATGATGATGATTATGTAACAAATGGACAATGAGCGTAACGGGATAATGAGCGTAACGTAACGGGATAATGTGTCATCCTTTTTCGTGCGTGCAGCCGGCGTTCATCGAATTATTAGACGTTGTCGCGTCAAAAACAAGCACCTACAAACGAAAGAATTGTTATTGCGGATGAGAGTGTATTATCTGCCTACAAACTGTTATGCAGTTTGGCAGAATTATCTCATAAATTTTCATAATGTAAGAATAAATAAATAAATAAAATAAAAAAGAACTTCTAAAGTCCAAAGTTCTTGGTGACACTTGACTGTTATGAGCAAGCATAAAGCCGAACACATGAAGTGACATTAGGCGAGCGATTTGCTTCTCTCTTTACTCAGTTGCATAAAGTTACAGTTATTTTGTTCTGCTAGTTCCACTATTTTCTGCCACAACTCCAACCACACGTCGGGCATTCCAAAAGGCGCGCTAATCAAGGGCCGTATCACAAGCGTTCATGCAGTCTTATTTCAATATATTACTTTTGTCTTGCTCTTTCTATAGTTGAGTGAGCAAGATAAAGGACAAAGAAATATAGAAATAAGGTTTATACAGGATTGTAGTAACATCCTCAGTGACATATACGCAAGTTGACGTCATTATATAAGACATACACACACACACACACATATGAAGTTATGATCATCGTCTAGTTGATTGCCGCTCGCTCGTATCGTCATGACGCTTGTGGGATTCAAGTGCTTAAAGCCCGCAACGTTTGTCTCGACTGACAAATGAATGCGTCGTACCGTCAAACGACTTCGCGAGCGCGGGGACTGGGTGAGGAACCCGAGATTGGCAGGCGGAGAGTGTCCATTCTGCATGTTTCCAACATGACTAATCACAATATCACCCACCTGGCAGGTTGACTAGGCGGTTGCAGCTGCACAGGCGGCGCGTATATCTCGCTCGCGGACAGATCAGGCGCATGCAACAGCACCACGTGAAGGTTCTTCGCCTTGAGGCTGGCTCGGAGCGCCCGGGCTGCGCCCCACGTGCCCCAGCGAACGGCCGCTGCGCCCGCGCTCGTCTCACAGTCACCGTCGACGCGGGGCAGACTCTCGCATGCCGTGTCTGATGTTAGGCCTGGAACGGATATTGAAAGAGATCTTAGATTTACAATACATGCACTTACAAGATTTTATTTCAATTACGGTGATACATGACCTGAAATTTGTGTCAGTTTGAGCGGAATTATGTAATATAAAATAAATTTTGAAGGACATCTCTGTGATTCACAGACAGACAACAGACTAAGCTACAGGCTGCTGCGGGCTGACTGAGCCTTGAAATTTGGAGGGTTGCCAACCTTTCAAAAGTAGATATAATTATGAAATGATTTCTCGACCGGGGGAAGTAAAGTTAGCGATTCTAAGTTGACTTGTTTTAATTAAGTAGCATTTTTCATGCACAATCAACAGTTTTGAGAGCGAGATATAAGCCAAGCCTGTAAACTCAAGATTGTTACAGCTTTTTAAAATACACATGCACGTTTACATCCGTCCCTGTAAGCTGAACCCGTTCACCAGTTTACATTATATGCCAGTCTGAACTCTCCTCAACTGTCTTTGAGGAAAGAGAGCGCCATAAGAGTCGCTGTTTTTTGTGAGCATAAGCGCTCTGGATATTTATTTAATTCTCACAGTAACAAGCTGTATAATAGGTGGGCAATAGCATTTTCTGCCAGTCATCCTCATAGTAGAAGACAGAGAGGATCGTATTGTGGTAACACTAACCGATGTAGAAGAGCCTGCCTGCGTGCGGATGGTCGGCGGCGGCCGCAGCCAGCAGCGGGCTGAAGGTCCTCGCGACCCTCAGCGCTCCCAGCACGTTGCCGCGCAGAGCGCCCTCCCAGCAGGAGGCGCCGCCGCGGCCGCTGCTCCCCGCTGTGTTGATCACTGCCCAGATACCTGACAACAGACGAGTATCGATACTTGAACCAGTAACACTTAACGAGTGTAAGTTTAGAAAACTCAAAAACCACCGACAAAATAAAAAACGGATGAACCGATTTTGAAGAAACATAGCTAAGAACACACTCGATGAATAAACAAAAAATAACTAGATCAAAGTCGGTCTTATCCGTTGGAGAGCTACGATGCCACAGACAGGCACACAGATATACAGATACACACGTCAAACTTATAATATCCCTCTTTTTTGGATCAGGGGCAAAAAATAAAATCAAACAAATTAAGTAGGTTTAAAAAAAAAATTGCAGATTGCAGTCGGTATAGTATAGTAAGATTCGGTTAAATTTATTTCGGATCTTGTATTTGCTTCGGTTCGGTGTCATGTACTTATCACAATTTTTGTAATAATAATAATAATATAGCTTTCGAAAAAAATAAAAACAATTCTTATAAAAATTGCTATTACACAGTAGGGTATTTTTTATTATACTTAACTGTTGATCTGAATAGGCCCCTACATAAAATTAAAGTATCTACCTAAGCATTGTACTAAGTCCTTACTTACAAAGTAGGTCCTTAGCTACTTTGTTGATATTACTCTAAAACTTCTACGGCATTAAAGCGCCCTCTATTTTTTTGTCAAACTAGAATGAAACTACATACAATGTTGGCTTATATTTTAGACTATCAGAGGCTATTTAACTTATCAACTTTGATGCAGTGTTGCCTAAGTAAATATTGACTTTGCAACTAGATGGCGTCACCATATTTGCTCAATAATTATTAATGATTTCCGATTCCATTTTGTTTTTATTTGGTATAATTAAAAAACAAAAACGGCAAACAAAGTTTATGTTCTATGAGATTTATAAAAACATAATTCTTATTAGATTAAATAGCACACAATTGTAATATAAGTTAAAGTATTTCGCAATGATTACGCAAGCACTGCTGGTGTAGTGGTATCATGCAAGATTCCCATTCTTGCGACCCGGGTTCGATTCCCGGGCAGTGCACTTTTTGTTTTCACATGATTTCACATTATTATTTATTAATAAAAAAAAACAAATTGTTAACTTAAAAATTATTTTTATGGATGAGTATTAACTTCAAATCAAAATGTAATTGTTGTCGAATATTTGTGATGTTGCTTTGTAATGCGGTCTATAATGATTGTCTATAAGTTAATTCAGCTCTTATACTATATCTTCAAATATGTTGAGTATGCTTGAGTGAGACGGACGATGGTCGAACTAAAATTCTTAAGTAGATATATAGATAGATAAATAAATATTTGTGGACATTTCACACTACACCATCTAGCCCAAACTAAGCAAAGCTTGTGCTATGGAACTAGATGGTTGATAGAATACATATATACTTTTTTTTGTAAATATATACATATGATACATAGAAACACCCAGACACAGAACATTGTTTACACCTTAACTAAAACACAAATTACATAGTGAAAAGGGCTAGTGAAACAACAGGCGGCCTTATCGCTAATAGCGATCTCTTCCAGGCAACCTTGGGAAGGAGAAATGATAAGAATAAATAGAAGTGGAGTGATTAACAAAGAGAATGAAAGAGAAAAAAAAATACAAATACATATATAATTACAATACATAAGTACTAATACAAGTTACATCCTAATACATAAATTAAATTAAATATCTTTATTAAACTAATATATAATATTATATCTTATATTTACTAGGTAAGTAAATTTTTTTCAATATCGACCAAAAAAGTGGGGTGTTATAAGTTACACGTGTGAAATACTATGTGCATCTTTTCTGTCTGTAGCATTGTAGCTCTCAAAGAGATTAACGATTTAGGCACCTAGCACATGGCGTATTTTAAACGCGCAGACGACGCGCTGGTAACGTGTTTACGCGCTTCAAACGAGATTTGAATGCAACCTTGTAATCTAAGCACACAGGGTGATCATGAAACGTGCGTCTATTACGCGTATACGCGCAGATACAGCGATACAGACGCGCTGTAGTCGCACACAAACACGCGCAGCACACAAAATATCATTGCAACTACGGCGCGGGCGGTGTCGTGGCGTGAGCGCGCGCCCCTCTTCTACCCCTCCTCCGGCTCTTTGTACGCACATTCGAATCTATAAAAACGCAAAAATCGGCATCTACCGCGCAGAAAACGCGCGTTCCTGAAACGCACGTCGTCTGCGCGTTTAAAATACGCCATGTGCTAGGGGCCTTAGAAGTAGTTTTTTTTATTGAAAGGCCATTTGAACAAGAACGTTATGCTATATAGTTTCATTAAAATCGTTCAACCGTCTTTGAAATCGGGGTTTTTAAGTTTTCTAACTTGCTAGATCTATCCGTTTCATTGTGAAAACTAACGTGGTTAATACACATTTTTAAACTATAGTCGGGGAATTCGGCTCAAAAATAGACGTGAGTAGCCCGATTGTCCAAAATAAAAAATATCTATCTGTGTGTATTTTGCATATCTGTGTAGACAAATTGAAAGGCATACCATGTTCTCCCGCCGGTAAATGCTGCGCGGTGGCCCTCGCAGCCTCCTCCAGCAAGTCTTCTCTTGCCACGTCCAGCTCCAGAGTTGCCAGCCTCGGTGGTGGCTCGTCCTCAGGAGTAGCTGCCACGTGCGCTTGCAGCCAGGAATCGGCCAGTCTGGCGCCGAGACCACCCGATCGGCAGCCGGCGATCACGCGCCATCCATGGCTGCTTAAGTAGGTTGCTATCTGCAGAATGGGAGAAGTAAAACGTCAGTAGATAGGCAAAAGTTGCGTATATGTTAGAAAGAGACCTGTCTGTAATAGCGAATCGAAAATTGTTGTCCATGACCATACAACATAATTATGTATTATCAGATCAATATGTACGTACCCCAACTATATCGACGGTTAAAAGGGGTGTAAGCGACATGACAATGCTTTCTTACTTAAAATTTTCCGTTTTTTCATTTGGCATTCATAAGAAATTTTTGACTAAAATGTCGCTTATACCCTATTACCTTTTAACCGTCGTTTTTGAGGTCGGTGTCTGTCTAAGACAGGTGATAGTTTTGGGCCTGGCACTGACCACAAAAATATAGTTGGGGTATGTACCTAGACCTATTTAGCTAGACGCCTAATTTTGATTTATTGTCGGTATTTATGTAACAGTTGTTATTTCTTCCTTTTCGGTTTGAAATCGATTTTTTAAAATTACTTTTAATAGATCTGTCATTTTGACTGAAACAAACGTGTAAACGTGGATTTTTTGTCGTATATCAAAAATAAGGTGCCACGGGTGAGCGAGACAGCGGCGCCACCCTACTCTTTGTCTTTATTCCGCGTAGTCTTGTAGCTATTGCGTAGCAGCGTAGCAGAAAGGGTAGAATACTTACTTTTAAATTTTCATGTAAGTACTTATTTCAACATCATGTACGAGTAAATTATAAATACTAAAATGGTTAGGCCTTAAATGAGTCGATGAGTGATCCTCATTTCGTTGATAAGTTTATTGTAGGTATATTTTAAGGATTTGCATCATACAGACGAGTATGAAAAACTGAAGTTTTAGTCTAGTTTGAGAGGTAATAAAAATAAAAACTGTCTATAGAAAGAAACAAAAGTAGTCATTTTTCTCTAAAATTTTGTGGTTTTTTAATGCGGGTATATGGTCGTGCCCATAAAAGTTATAATCCAAAAATGTATACTTTTGTCATCAAAATTTAGAGTGCATAACTGTAGGTATACATCACCTCGATGACAAATCCATAAAGATGTATGTATAGCTATTATGTCATGTGTATTGGAAGATTCCTCTTAATTCAAGGTCATAGATGACATAATTATTGCCCAGACTGGTTCCCATACAGGTATATAAATGTCAACAGGTCATATGGGGCATCATCAGATAATTAAGTACCTATCTTTTGAAGAGCAAAATTCTTTATTTAGTCAGGTGCATCGTACGAGAATTATAATTCGCTAAAGTTTCGTAGCACTATTATCTCGCTACTTAAAATACCATTGTCGGTTCCACAGAATTCGCCCTATTACATATTGGTCGGTTCTATATTTATAAATTATCAACCTGCTCTGTGGCTGATATTAAGAGAAATATTTCGCAATTTATATCTCGACACGGCCAGCCGTAATTTATCATTCGTTAGCAAAAACTTGACGTTGTCACGCCTACTTTTATTAAATCTAGAACTATGTACAACAAAAACTGGATGTAATAAGAGTATCACTGGGCACGTAGTAGGTACCTATATTTTTAGTATATCAGAAAAAATAAACTGTTTTTCACGCCTAACGGATAACAGATTTCGATGTTTTTTTTAATGATTGGAACCACAAATGGCCAGTCTTCTGAGTTTTATTGTTTAATCATTTATGTATTTAACTTGCCTTGTGCCAACAAGGCAATTTGTGGATGAAATATTTCACTTAAGCTGAAATTTTGGATTAACTAATTATCATTTATTAATTTTCGTCCACACCAAACATGTATGATTTGAATGAAAATATGTGATTAGTGAATTAACAACATTCTAAATTCAATATGGTGTTTTCCCAAAGAATGATATGTATGTGTGATGAGTATTCAAAATTCAAAATTCTTACAAGAAAACGGACATGTTTGGTGATTTAACAACATTTTGAGTCCAATATTGTGGACTCAAAATGCTATTTATTTTTATACAAGTACCGGTCAGGGACGTCAAATGAAAGGGGTTGTTAGTTTGCTGAAAATTCGAACCTAGTAAAATTTTTGAATTTTGCAGTAACAATACTGCAGTACAATAAAAAAATAAATAATCGAATACTATTTAGGAGTGCAAAACAGTTTTCTCATTTTCCAAAGAAAAATTTATGCTAAATGATTGTCTTAACCACAAGTATTATAAAATTACACACATAGGTTTAATTGAGCGGTTTTCCTTGCGCAAGTGCGTTGAGAAATGCTCACGTTGTTCAGAGAGCGTTACTTGAATTGTGGTTTTGATAAAATAGAACGGACTGGTTACTGTTTACGTAATAAACGCAGGTTTCGTACGTGTAATTAGCGAGTGAGCCCGCCATTTATCTTGTTATTAACTGAACATTATTGAGTAACAAGACATAAAATTATGATTGTTTGACTTTTGGAATGCCGCGCAGTTTTCACAAAGCGTGAAATTTACTACCCACCTGCCTACCTGCTTAAAAGGCAGGTATACTACCAACTGAGCTGTGAGGCCAGTCAAATTCAGTTTTTCTTACGCAATATAGATCTGACGATTGACAATTATCTCGCCTGATGTTAAGCGACGGTGTGGCCGAGGATGGAGCTCGTCGATCTAGAAGATATCTATACACTCTAGCCTTGAAAATTCCAAGAATGTAGTTCTCAGGAAACAGAGATGGCGGCAAAGATAAGTTGCTTATTTTCGAACTAACCTGCAATCCAAGCGCGGTATCCACGGAAGTGATGAGGACAGTCTTCGCGCTGTCAACGGGCAGGACTTCAGCCACCCGAACCTTCCGCAGCAGGTAGAGCAGCAGGGCTCCCACGATGGAGCACAGCGCCGCCAGCTGCAGCCCCAGGGACAACCACGTGAGCGTGTCCATCCTCACCTACACTGACTGCATCGTGTTACCTGGAGACATGGTCGAATCAGTTAGTTTGGGTTACCTATCTACAATGACTTTCCATCTCGTGGATGTAAAGTCTAAAGCAAAATTCACGAACATATAAGTAGTGTTCTGGGTTGACTGATACTCGTATACCAACAATGACGAACTTAAAAATATAACTTGATCTATGTAGATAAAGATAGTGTTTATCTACAATATCTATATAATATCAAGTAGCCGCGCTGAAGCCTAATTTAGAGAGAGAAGTCTAGAGAAGGTCTATTTTGCCGCTTCGAATTATTTTGAAAATCGAAATTATTTGAATCGTGTAAGGGGTATAATTAGATCTCATTGAGCTCGGACGTTTTGGAGGACTGACGTTGATACTTTATCAAAGCCTATCTATAATCCGAAGTGTGAAGTCAAGAAAAAAAATGTTGAAGTCGAAAGAGAAAAAAAAAAGACTGGAAGAAAATTAAGGTGTTCTTTATTACAAGATTAAAGGATTGATTTACAAATGGACATTGGCTGACAAGTAGTTTGAAAAATTTTAACTTTGCCATGTCATGACAAAAATATGATACGGGTAGAAGAGGTCACAAAGTGCAGCATGGAATAGTGATAAAAGCCGAAGTCAAACCGATAGGCGGAAAATTTGGGTTCAATGCGCCAAAAATGTGTTCTTCGAGATACAGGATTCTGTGATTTTTTTTTTGTAACTACGGTTCCGTGGGAAAGTCTCAATAAATGTGGTTAATTCGATGTGGCGTCGTTTGTTTAGAGCGACAATACCGGCAACAGTTTACAAATGACATTCACAATGGCCCGGCGTTACGTATTGTTCGATTGTCGGGTTCCAAGATAAAACGGCTTTCCCACCCATTCAGCTAAGTGTCACCTTCAAGTACCTACTCAGAAGAAACAACTAAGAAAAAAAGTAAAAGAAAATAAAGAGGATCCTTTTTTGGTCTGTGGAGAAAATTCATTTATTCGTCTTACTCTGTTCATTATTTGTGTGAAGTTGTCGGTATTTGTTTAAAGTTTTTTTTGTTGACCGGAGTTTTTAGGGTTCCGTAGTAAGCAAGGAACCCTTATAATTTCGCTATGTCCAGTTGTCTGTCTGACTGTATGTCTATCTGTCTGCGGCATTGCTCATATACTATATATTAATCAAAACGAAAATGAAACAAGTATCAATGTTAAAAGAAAAACAAAATACCCGATTGCAGAAAAGAGGTTTTTGCAGCCTAACTTACGATTTCTTTACGCTTAATACGCTGTTGAGTGTACGTTTTTTGTGAGAAAGTATGCGTACAATCGCTGTAAAAGATTATTGCGCATTCTTTAGAAAAAAACCGGACAAGTGCGAGTCAGACTCGCCCACCGAGGGTTCCGTACAAACTAAATAATAGGGGGAAATCATATATTTTTTTATATTTTCCTTCATAATCCGAAAAATATACATCGTAAAAATATTTAACACATTCCTTGCTCACCACTCGGATCCAAGTAGGGGCTATAGTAGCGGCGCCTCCCACTCAGATCCGAGCGAGCGATCGTTTGAGGCAGCCCTCATTCCTTGCATAGAGACACTATTTTTATGTGATTAAATAAAAAATTACCAGTTTTCGGATTTTTCCCTATATCAGTACTCTAACACAATGCTTCTTTCCAAATTTCAGAGTTATAAGTCAACGGGAAGTACCCCATAGGTTTTGATTCCTCTGTGAGTGTCAAAATGTGCGTTTTTACGACATATTCGGCTGTAACTTTTTTTTTACGAAAACTAAGAAATTTTATTTTTCTTTCTGCAGCAAGATACTATGGATCTGCGTATATGGTTTTAATTTCAACTCGATACATTCACGCGTTCCCGAGATAAAGGTATTGACACCCGGACAGACGGACGGACAGACGGATAGACGGACAACAAAGTGATCCTATAAGGGTTCCGTTTTTTCCTATTGAGGTACGGAACCCTAAAAGTCTAGTAAAATCACTTGTTTATTACGAATAAGTTCGTTGGAAGTTACAAAAGACACGCGTTTTTTATATTTGTGAGAGATGTATGATTTTTATTACAAAAAATATAGCCTATGACACTCAGCAAGTGTTTTACCGTGAAGAAGTAACAGACACAAACTTCGCATTTAAGTATTTTATAAGTGTGAAGTGTGATGTGATTTATTAGCATTTCCTAATCCAAACTCCAATAAAACATATAAGCTATATATATAGGTATATTCGTAATCACTGATAAAAATTCTTTATTTTGATACCACACTCGATGTATTTTAAAAACATTTTTTTTTTTTGAGATTACTTTTTGCCGCCAAAAATCCTTAATTTTGTTTTTTTTTTATTTTGATGTACCCAGTGTCACTCACGACTAAGACGAATCTATTGACACCACTCACATAAAAATACGACAAGCCGTTTAGGATCTAGGGCGTGCCAAAGAAATATACATACATACATCTCGAAAAACATAATCCTCCTTCTTTCGCAGTCGGGTAAAAAGAAATGAGTGTTGCGTGATTTTTTAAAATAAATCTTTTCAAGTAAATATTGTTCATAGCGTAGCATAGCTAGGTGTCCGCGTTGATAATTTAGTGAAAGACATTTTTGAAACGTTAATTATAATGGGTATGAATGCTTCAAGTTTGAAACGTCCGCGCGTCCTTGCGGAATACCAGTTAAATGTTTTCCTTTGTGTTAGCAAACAAAGGATAATGAGAAAACAGCGTTTAGTTATCAAACCCATCGCACATACTCGTATGAACGGTGGCGATGGGCATTGTTTTATTTCTGTACAGACCCTTAATTAAAAATCCCTGATTATTTCCCCTTCATTACTTAAATATTTAGCTAATGGTGGTTTTTTTTCTTTTGGTCGCAAACTCATTTGATGTTAGCGACCGTTGCGGTCTACGATGGAGCGGGCTAGCTTTGAAGAAAACTATTCACATGCAACTAGACAACATCCAGATTATATCGAGTATGTATGGAGCCTCGCCCCATTTTACATTTAATTGAAAATTTTCCTACGTAGTGGTTCACGGAACACATGTCAAATTTCGTTTATGTAGGGCTGACAGTATCTGATTAAAATGACTGTGCCATACGGACAGGCAGACGGACATTGCGAAGTTATAAGGTTTCCTCGTAGTTACTATGGAACCCTAAAAACAAGCTTCTAAGCTAAATGAACGTAATCAAAAATATCTATTCCAAGGAAATTCTGATCTTGTAGTAATTAAAATGTGTTAGCTAAATTCGGTTAGCCATTCTGAATTTAGTATATAAGTTTTCATTATCAAGTTTAAACATATTGTACGGTAATAGTAAAATGGCAAAAACAGAAGTGCTATTTAAAGTTACGGTCATGATAATAACTATTGTAAATACTTTATGTCCAGGGAAAGTATTGGAAAACTCATTGCATTAAAACCACGGAGCGCATTTAGCATTAAAATAACACTGATTGGTTCCACTAAGCAATCATGTGGTCGTACCAAATGGATGAAATCAATATAACGAGCGCTCCATTGAGTGTTTCTCTCGAGATTTCTCCGCGGTGAATGAAAGTCCTGAACAGGCATCTTTATCGTCCCGTAGAGATGTCGGAGTGGTCAATAAAATGTTATGGGGAACGAGTGCGGTTTGATTTTATTCAATTACTAGCTGAGCCTGGCAGACGCTCTCTTGCTTGCCAGGTTAACTCCCAGCCCTGCATTTAGCCAAGCTAAACAATTAGGATCTTAAAAAAAGTTTTTAATTTTCCCGAATTTGAAGTTTCTGAGCACATTTCACAATTTTACTTTGAACAAAAATCTTATTTAATTTTTTGAGAATATTTTATTAAATAGTAGGACCGTTATGTCTCAGTTTGTTTGTAATGACAATAATTATCTCCTCCTATTAGTTGTTCTAAAACACTGTGAAATGCATGAAAGGTCTGATCTGAAAATTGTTTAAAATACACTATAAATATTCACTATAAATTCGATAAAAGTTGTTTATTTCAATAAAAAAATTAGCGAAGTGTATTTTGTGTTCGTGTTCATAAATTTATTAAAAGACATATTTGAAAGGTTGGTTTCTCTTTAGATTTCTCCGCAGATAAATGCTAGTCCTGAATAGACGTCTTTATCGTCCCGTAGAGATGTCAGATCGTACAATAAAATCTTATGAGCAATATTGGCTGTTTGCTTTATCGAATCAGGAAATTAGGAGGAATGCTTGCGGGTCCAGTTCTAAATGATGACTTAATTGTTGTTTTAATTTTATGTGAGTTTTTTCATTACATTTCTTTATTAACAGCTATGAGAGCTGGATTATTAATTTCGTGAAATTGTAAAACGTGGATTAATATAGGTATATTATATTAATTAATAGTATTTTTTTACATCAGTAAATTAATATAATGTTTTCTAAGGTTCTGGCGATTGTTACTAATTGAAATGAAACAAATTTTAACGGATTTATCGCTTATATTTTACATCATTTTATGGCCTGACGTTTCGAACAGTTTGCAGCGTTCGTGGTCATTGTAGTTATATATTATAAATTCAAATTTATTTATTTAATTAGAGATTATTAAAGAAAACTAAGTGAAGCTTTATTATAAACATTTAATTTTATATATGCCCCTATTCGGCTTGCATCCTCGCCAAATGTTTGACTTCATAGAAAAATAACACATGAAAAGGTCGTTCAATTTTTCTTTAATTT
This sequence comes from Lycia hirtaria, assembly GCA_947563715.1. Lineage (NCBI taxonomy): Eukaryota > Metazoa > Arthropoda > Insecta > Lepidoptera > Geometridae > Lycia > Lycia hirtaria. Next base: position 22,431,887 of record OX387375.1, on the reverse strand, counting down.
TTCAATATTCTGTGCCACTTATCAAGGTTTTCTTTCCTTAAAAACTTAATTCGGGCGGTCGCAAATATTTTAAAAGATAAAATAGACAAATAGGTTCAGCCGTCTACTTAAGTGAGGCACTTACAAACATAAATTGTACATTTTTCACATTTAAAAAACAATACCATTTTTCTAACCTTTGGCGTGCTATATCTCGCACATAACACATTTGAAGAGAAAATGATAGATGAAACCTTAGTTTTAGATTCCCTACACGGGCGAGCTTGAAAAAAAAAATCATCCCTTCTTTATAATACGAGTATGTATGTAGGTATGGAGTGCCACACCAATTTTTCACTATTTTGTAATATTTGTAGCTGTGTACGGAACACATTTATCTGTCAAATTTAGTTTACGTAGGATAAATAATGTGGTCAGTTCTGAAGGCACTACTAAAGTAACTAAAATTCTTAAACTGAAAAAGCAATAAAAATTGTTTAGGAATGTCGTCATTTTCTGAATTTAATAATTTAAGTGGCGCCTTCAGAAAAGCTCATATCTGAGTAAAATTACTGTGACATATTGACATATTATAGACATGGCGAATTTATAAGGGTTCGTTGTAGGTACTGCTGAACCCTAAAAACATCATAAATACCAGTCATTACATTATCAAGCATGCGACCCTGATCTTCCTGCAGTCATTACAGAACAATACACTGATGGCAGAAGATCTCTCACGTTTTTTACCGTTATTACGTGTCGTATCATAACGAATAATGATATTATGTGGGTTTTTTTTATCTCATTTAATTGATTTTCTCTCGAGGTCTCTCGATATTACCGAGATAAACGATCTCGATCGTTCTGATTGACATTATTCATGTTTCGATTTATCGATATAATTCAATAGTTTATGTAATATAAATGATATTTGATTAGATATTGAAGATTAAGCTGTTCGTTTTGATTTATTCGTAGTGACCGCTTTGAATTAGTAATGAAGCTAAACTACGTGTGTAGGCGATCTAAGTGAAAAACAAAAGCGAAGCGTGAGCTTATTTTCTTTTACTTTCTCTGCGAAAGATGAAAAATGTTGGAGGCAGTATCAATATCGATGGTTCCATAATGTAAACGAACCAAAGGGATTTCAATCTACAGAGAGGTCATCATAAAAATAAATCATTGAATAAGTAGTGCGAATCATGCTTTACCTATAAACAGCTATATAGTGCAGACTCACGTCGACATTTACGGCCTTACCGAAAAACGTAACTTAACTTTAACCATCGTCTTAATTTCTCTGTCTTCTTTCCGCAAATGTCATTTACGTATCAGCGAAAAGTTGACAAAATTTGTTAAGCAATGCTTAAAGTTAAGTAACATTTTTCGGTAAGGCCGTCTATGCATAGGTACACGAACCCTTGTTGCCAGAAAGGGATATTGACAGTTACAATTCACAAATCATGACTGAATGCAGTTCGGGCAATTACCCTACTTGAGGCTTGCCGCTCAGAGCCGGAGACAACCCATCTACATATCACTGAAACTAACAAGTTAGACTAGGCGCATAATAAATTATTATTTTAGCAGTAGAACCACCCACAAACAAAATTATACTAACTACTTTTACTCTAGAATTTACAGCCAAGATCCGTCCAAGTCAATAGGTTAACTGTGATACCATTACCCGTCGTAAAAGGGAAATCTCCCGTTATCTGCAAACATATGAGCCTGTCCCGGGCAGCTCCATTTGAAACTGGTTTACGGCACCTGGATACTATCCAGTTGATCGATGGCTCTTTCTTTATACAACTACGAAAAGAATTGGGACGCAACGTGTGAGTTGATATTTTCAACGTTTATGAACGTCATAAAGTATTTTAAATAGTGTGATTAATTGTATGGATTGGAAAAGTAGACAGGAGCATGCGGTCGATCACCTAGTTTTAAGCCCTGACAAAAAGCGAGGGGTGTTATAAGTTTGATGTGTGAGTGTGTGTATATCTGTGGCATGGTAACTTCTATTATTTATTTATTTATACAATAGGTACACAAAACAAAACACTAAATACGAATCTAACCCAAACGAATGGACCGATTTCGTTCTAGTTTATTTTGTTTGAAAGATAATTTGAGCCGAATGTGTGCTTAGCTATTCAACAATAATCTGTTTAACCATTTTTTATGTTGGGGAGTTTTAAATTTTATAAACTTGTACTAGTCGCTGTATCCTCGGTATGAGTTATAGTTGATTAGATCTATTAAAATGAACAAATAAAAACCTGGTTCGTCAAAATTCCAAAAAGTTAGTCTGACCTGCATTTTTTATAGGTATAGAATTTTGTGACTTGTACCTAATGATTGAAATAATATTGCAAAACAACTCTAAAAATTATTTCGAACAATCTGTGATTAAAATAGACAAAGCAAAACCTGACAGACCTCAGCATACTGGGCAGATAATAATTATGAATAAGTAGAAAGACAGTGGATGTGACTGGCAAAGTGCAAACCAACACATGCTTAGCAGGGCGTATATCAGTGGGCATCTCTCTTGGGCATTGTGAAAAGAGTAGTTCAGTTTAGTACAGTAGTGATCTACTGAATTATGATTACCTATAATTTTATTATATTTTTTAAATATAATTGTCAGGGTTGGGGCTGGACAAATAACATTCATATAAACATTCTGTACTACAACATTTTTTGTACTTTCAGGTGTAAGCTCTTGGACCAGTTAACGATTAAACTTAAAGAACGTTTGGCAAAACGACGGTCGACGGTCGGGTCGTTAATTGTAACGGCTTAGATTTGCGTCACCTAAGAATTATGATATATTGCTTTATGAAATTATATGAGGACATACCTACAAATACCGAATGTAATAACGAATATTTGAGATACAAATACAAAGTGTATGCAGCATTCCTGTGTTCCGGTTTCAAAGACAATCTTTACAACATACATAAGCTTAACAATCCTGACAACAAGACAAATAGTGACGAGCGCAATGCCACAAATTATTTTATAGTTTAAAATTTAGGGTGACATTGGATTGATCTGAGCAAACATACTGATGAACATCAGGTGAGAAACATGATCATTTCGATTTCATTTCATTTACTCGATTTTATAAAACAATATTCTGAGCGAACGATTTTTTTTTTGTCTTAAACTATACCTATTAGTAGCTTATGATCAATGATATCAATACATCCCTTTAAGTAAGAGGCAAGGTTATTTTTTTTTCCGTTTAAAATAGCATCTTCAAAGTTAGTGAGCGCTTTTGATCCACAGTTTTATTTTCCGTATCCGTTCGTACAGCCACTGTACAAGCCATAAACCTCTATGACCAAACTACAAAGAGACGAGCACGATTTCAATGGACTCAGTATTCTAAAATTAGCATATCCTCTTGGGGATTTGCAGTGTTGTAACATGTTAGATGATGCATGTTTAATATAGATATCATAACTTATAAAAGCGAAAGTAACTCTGTCTGTCTGTTTGTTAACCTTAAATGGTTGAACGCCAGAAAAGGGCATTAGATTTTTTTAAATGTAGAAATAGGTTTGCATTTGACCAGATTTTTTCGGGATCAACGTTTATATCATCTGAAACTATCAAATTAATTCACTGGAAATTAGATAATATAGTTGTGTACACTGTGACGCCATTTTAATTTTGTTTCGGCAGTTTTTCTACGCTTACAAAATCGCGGATAGTACATACTTATTTTCAGAATCACACACAGATGCTTTTTAAATATAAATAGATCAGCTCGATATTTACGATATTCAATAGAATTGCACATGGCAACACTCGAACTCACTGTCACTCATTCTTATTTCACTCGGCGTCTCTAGGCGTGAGTTGTCGTCTTTTTGCAGTGAATCGGTTACACATGTTCCAGGAACTCTAGCGAGGTTTATTTTCGAAGCCACTTGCCGTCGTAAATTTATTGGAGTTCGTTGCACTGAGTCTCCATGCGGACTGCATTAGAACAAGATCGCGAATCCAGTTTCAGTAACCTAATATATTATGACTCAGTGGTGCGATTGATAACAAAATTAAAGCAGTTTGAAATGATATAATATATGTTCATGTCTGTGCTCCGCGGTACCTGCGTAGTGATGAAAATCGGTGATGATGGTGATGAATTTCTTTCTTAGGTACAAACCTTATACTGACAACTAAAAATCAAATCGGTCAAGCTGTTTTTTTGAGTTTTAGCGAGACTAGCGAACAGCAATTGATAGAAAGAAGAAGATTCGACTGTTCTGATAGGATCAGTCTTGTTTTGTTATAAATTTTCCCCATGCGGGGCATGAGTCTCTTCCCATAGTTAGAAGGGCAAGGCTAATAATAATCCAGTACATAATCCACTGCGATGGCTAAGTGCGAGTTTGGAAGTCTATAACAACTTGGACGTGCGAGGCAGGTTTCCTTACGATGATTGCTATAATATATAATACGCATACATGATGCCGTAAAATATAGAGGTACGTAAATACCATTTGATATGCTTTTTACCATTTTATATTTAATATTTAGGTTTCCGTGCCCAAAGGTATGGAAATCAAATGATGTATAGTATAGTATAAATCATTGGATAAGAAGTTGAAATTTACACAGTTTTATTCAGTTTCTCGCAGTCAGGGGAACTATACAAGTTAAAAGGATAGGAAGTCAACAAGACTTTTGAAAAATCAAATAGAGTAAAGTTCGAAATCTTACCTCACTAACGGTGATTTGATGAAACTCAAAAAAAATATACTATACATTTTATAAAAAGTGACTCAGTAAAATTTTACACCAGAAAATATTCTACAAACATTTTAATTTTTAATCGACTTCCAAAAAGTAGGAGGGTCTCAATTCGACTGTATGTTTTTTTTTTATATTTGTCACGCGATTACGAAGCCAATTATTATTATGATTATAACTGATTTTGATGATTCTTTTTTTGTTTGATAGGTCATACTCCAGAGGTGGTCCCAAATTATTTCTATCAAATTCAGTAGGTACTTTGATTTTTATAACAAAATAATTGGAAAAAAAATCATTAAAGTAAACGAACTTCGTATTTTGAAGTCAGTTTTTCAGTTTTTTTTTACAATATTTTATAGGATAAATCTACGTTTTGCATCGTAGTTATCCCTAAACATGACAAGTTCAGGGCACGTAGTAAACAAATCGAGCTAATAAGATAAACCACTTACACCAAAGAACCCCGCAACCCAACGTTATTGAAGCTGACTCCCACCGCCAGCAAACGACCGGCTCAATTAGTGAATAGCCGCCAGATACACGCAGCATTTTAATGAGCCATAATGACCTATCACAAGTATTCTATGCTTACATGTCAGTACATAAGGTAGAAGAATGTGTCATATGAATCGTGAAATGGCCACAGTACATATTCGTAGCACAGAGCATACGCTCGCACCGCTAAAATGGAGTGTTACCTTTTTTTGGAAAGGACTCATTTTCTTGCAAATTCATCATTTTTAACATACTTCTAAAAAGAAGTAGGTTCTCAATTCGACTGTATGTTTTTTTAATGTTTGTTCATTTTTGTTTGGTAGGCCATACTTCAGAGGTGATCCCATACTAATACATTTTATTAAAATCGGTTCAGTACTATTGTTTTATAAGAAAACAACTGGAATTAATGTCATCCACATAAACGAATTGCGTAGTTTGAAGTCGGTTTTTTTCAGTTCTTTAATTTATAATTATTATTTTATTTTATTTTTACATTCAAGGAAAACCAACTGCATACAAATCAAAATAGCAGAAAATAATGAATTCACAAATGCCCAGAACAGTTTTCACCTACAAGAACACACATGTACACAAGTGCCTACTTAAAAAATAATAATAACAATAACAAGTAGAAAAATAAAGTACCACGAATAAAATATAAAGTTAAATAAGATTAGTTTTGTTTTTATGTCTTCTCGACAACCCAGCCAGCCTCTTTTTAGTACATTCATATTTAATTTTAGTAGAATCAAAGAAGTCTTTCGAGATAATGTTTTTAAAGGTGCTTTGCCTCATCGTGAATAGATCGACGTGCTTGGAATATTTAAATCAAAGCTTATTAACTGTAAAACAGGTTATATTCTAAGTGATAATGGTCTACTATCGTATGCAATCAGTAGGCTTACTTGCGAAGTACGGCCGCCGCAGTACCGTTGCTCAACGCATGCTTATAAGCACCTATGTTTCGAAATGGCTGCCTTTACGTGACCATAAGGATTAATCACTTAATTGAGATTGGGTTTCTATTCGAACTAAGGTAACGGGTTTAGAGCCTACTCCAGTTTTAGTTGGTCCTAATTTGAGTTCAGGCCATATTTTTTGAGGCTATAGAAAGGACTATGCTCGGAGTTTCAGTGCGAGATTGAATCAGAAATAAAATGATCAATAAACGAAAATTACTAACATACATAGCGGATTAGCAAGTTGAAGTGGCAGAGGTGCACATAGCACGTGGAATTGATCGCCGATGGGGCCGAAAAGTTATCGAGTTCAGGCACCGGAAAGCGCAGCGTAGGAAGGCCAGATCAAGATGGACCGTAGACCTCACACAAGTGCCAGGAAGACGCTGGATCCATCAATCTTTTTGGAAACCCATGGGCCTATGTTCAGCAGTGGACTTTTTGTTGCTGAGATTATATAATGAGAATTTATAAAGCTGATAATATGGACAGGTATACGTTTTTATAGCGCTTTGGGAGGCTGTTGCTTCCAATTTTATTGTGCATTGATTTGATGATTATTTTTGTATTTGGTAGGTCATACTTCAGAGGTGGTCCCATATACATTTTATCAAAATCGATGTAGTACCTACTTTGGTATATATATCAAAATAACTGGTAAAATATCATCCAAGTGCCTGTAGAAAAGTGAACAGCAAGTCGCGTACATATGTATTGTATTGTAGTCAGATTTTTCAGTTTTTTAAACTATAACTGTTTTAAATAATATAAAAACAGCAATTCATTATAAATATCTATGTATTTTGTAGTATCTATTCCAAATCTATTCCTAATCTAATCTAATATTGGTTTAATTCACAATTGTATCTATTCAACGATAAAAAAAAACAATTTATTGACCGTGACACAATCTGACAGTTGAAATAAATGAACGCCTCCTCTACATGACAGCTACCACCGCACTCCGCAGGGTAACAAGTTATAGAGCAGTAGAGCCAGTTCCACAAGCCGTAGCACTCTTGACACATATTAATATTATAACGTAGTCATATCTACACATTTCATTGCCCACGCGGTGTATTGATACCGTTGTGTTGATACTCTTACTCTATGACATTGTCATGTTTGTCTGCCTACAAATTTTGAACATTATTTCTTACATTACTTATGAATAAAAGCGGGGGCTAACAATAGCTGTCGGCGACACTTCGCCCCATAGGGGGGCGATTGTCTTCTGTCTACATCTTTTGATCTAGCCACATATCTAATTCAAGATGTACTTACTCAGTTAAATTGGTTAAAATGTTCAGGAGAATATGGTTTTAGTTCTCTGACTTGGATCTTTTACCTGCAAAGACGTAATATTTACGTTTTTTTTTTTTTTTGTTTATTAATTTATTTTCTTTTTCTTACACAGAGGTTAAGGAAGTAATCTGGGCCTCAAGGCCGCTACTTGAACTATCATTCGTTCGCCACTCGCTGATACGATTTAGCGACAATTGTGACAAATCGCTAGTCTATTACATAGATATAAAGTAACAAATTGTCACAATTGTCGCTAAATCGTAACAGCGAGTAGCGAACGAGTGATAGTTCAATAGCAGCCTTGAGGCCCTGGGTGTCTGCAAATTACGAATGAATAGGTTTCTTCTCAAGCTTTCTAAGTAAGCGCGCTCCATCGTAGACCGCAACCACCAGGCGAGTTGGCGGCAAATTGGCAAGTCTATTTTTGAAAATAAAGAAAAAAGTAAACAAACTTGTTAGTTGGTAGGTAGTCGAAAACACAATTTAAATGTTATACAGAAAGATTATTAAATAAAATATTAATTATTATTGTTGATAATTGGGATCCCTTTACTTAAATTTAAAGAACTTAAGTATTCTTCTTAGGCCCTAAGATACAAGCCCTGCTTAGTTTGAACCTATTAGGAAACCAAATGCTACATATTAATAACATGTTTATCAGTACTTGTACTGTGACAGAATATTAAAAAAAAAACTAATATTAAAAATATTTCCGAAAAACTACTTACTAAAGAATATAAATTTCTCCATAACCGTAATAGACCGTAAATTTTACACAGTGTTAAAAAAAGAGTTCAATTTTCCATAACAGTGTTAACAACGATGTAATAATGGCGGTGATTAGTTTCAATTAATTAAATTGAACAATGTACGAAATAGACAGGCGTGACGTAAGGGACAGTTATGTCAGCCTATCTAAAGACGTAACATAATAATTATATGTTATTACCTCTATCTAATTTTAGGTGAGTAAAAGCCGTATTTTATGTTATGTCTCTGAGTCTGTCCTCTTTTTGTGAATGTCAACTTTATTAACGTGAAGGTACGACTAATATGCATTATTTTATGTGATATAATTAAATTTAAATTTACTTATAATATTATGATTAGCACTAGCTCATAGTGGTCCAAACTGAGCAGTTTTTAAGCAAAGAACCTGCTAAGTCTGGACCGTTTGTCGCAAGGTAGTTAGTCTGTCAATTTTCTACTCTAACTACACACGATCTTGTATTGCCATCCCCTTTCTTCTACAGAACAAGTTGAAAGTCGGCCCATACATTGTGTATTTTCCTAATGTTCGAACTAAGCGGTTTAATTATACGTTTCTAATCCATACAGCCATGGAATGGATTATATTGCCAGCTTCTTTGTTCTCTAGGAGATACAATTTGGTTCTTTTTAAGGTCAGAGTGAATAGGTATCTTCAAGGTTTGCGAGCTTCATTTTCGACCACATTGTCGCTTTCCAACAGGCGAGTTGGTGCTCAAACGCGAACTTACTCGCAATAAAAAAACTTTATGATACTTTTTATTTGTGTGATTGCGCGAAACCCGGTAATCATCGGAATAAAACAAGTTGCATGGACAGCCAGCACTCGTCTCATAATGCGCCCGAGTGGAGTGGAGTGCGGTTTCACCTTTATACTTTTATCACTTTACACTGGGTAAGTAGCAGTGTATGTAATTATCGGACACGTCTGGTGTCTGCATCGTTGCGTAATGCAGAGCTAAGGCTGCATTTAGACGACACGAAAAATGTCATGCGACCGCCGCGCGGTAACCACAGGGCAGCCGCGTCACAGAATACTGATAACTGACTCCCTACGCAAACATATTTAATTAAATAGTTATTTTCGATACAACGCAATAAAGCACAGGTCAGCTTGCATAAGCGCTAAGTAAATACTATTATGTAGCCATTTCGTTCTATCATGTAGCTCCAATCTTTTTTAGCGAGCAGCAAAAGTATCTGGTCAAGCTGGCAGATCTATAGAGGTATTTATAGCGTTATACCTGAACTCAGGCGATTTGGCGGTCAAATGCAAACCTATTTCTACATAAAAAAATAACTGTAGATAGAATACATACAGGCGTAAATTCTATTTTCTTGGTAACAAAATTTCCTTGGACGCAAGCAAGCAATCAACGGCGCTATTTCCATACGGTTACCGCGCGATTCCTATGCGGTAGCTACCATGTAATGTCAATAAAACGTATAATATACATTATATTTTCTAGTGAATAAGGCTACAATTTCATGGAAGCTAGTAACTGCATAGCGCAGCGGTTTGGCGCGTACAGATTCGCATCAGTGAAACGCGCCCTAAAGGCTCTGTTCCACGAGCGCGCATAACTCTAGTTGTTTGTTTAACAGCTTCACTTATAGCGCAAACAAAAAACAAGGACTTGAGTGCATTTAAGAGTGTTAAGTAATATAACCGGAGAGTAATGATGATCTCTACCATAATTATTTCTTTATGTTTGTACGCAGTGTTGCTCATTTTACGAGTTGAAATAAACCAGAAAAAAATACAGAATGTAGTGAGCTAATGATTTAAAAATGCAGAAGGGTCGTAAGATATCTTAGGTTAGGTAGATAGGTCTTATAAGATCACTGCATTGCCAGAACTACAGCGTTATTGCAGTTAAAACTCTTTTTCTCGGGAACACATGTTAACTTAAAATAATTTGATACTAAATCTGAAATTAACATAAGATTTATATATAGGCCTAATGACGATATTTGACAAGAAGGACAAGTAAAGGATAAGAAATACATTAATTCGTTAGTATTCGACTTGGCATTAAGTCGAATATTTCTTCCTATTTTTTTTGAGGGGTTTGTGAGGGATAATCCAAAGAGGGGTAAACTTTTAAAACTTATACAGAGTTTCCTTGGCATGGAAACCTCTGTGCGTGAGCTGGCGCGAACCAGACTTCCACTTGCCCGGTTTACCTAAGTTTGTATTTTCAGTTTCAATTTATTAACATTATAATTACACAAACGTAGTTCAATATAAATCAATAGCTTAGCTTAGCATGATTGGTTCAGTGGAAAAAGTTTCTTAATTATTTTGCGATTGTTAGCCATTGAAATTTAACAACATATTAGGCATGTAAAATATTAGATGATAAATACGTCAAAAGTTTAAAAATTATCACCCATTTCTCGTTGAAATGCCAAAAATCCGTACTCAGCGATATCGATCCACATTCCTGTTGCGTACTGCACAAGAATGGAATTCGTTGCCGCCATCTCTGTTTCCTGAGACCTACAATCTTGGAATTTTCAAGGCTAGAGTGAATAGATATCTTCTAGATCGACGAGCTCCATCCTCGGCCACACCGTCGCTTAACATCAGGCGTGGTCAATCGTAGATCTATCTTCTATAAAAAAAAAAAAATATTTAATGTTGTTAAATTTTAATTATTAGAAGATACATCAATAGATGTCATTTTCAAGATTTTGACATTGTAGTTCGCCCGTACAGTTAGCCCCTAAACCTAAATAAAATGTTGTAAAATTACTTAACTTACAATTTACGGTAAATTTCGCCGGCAGCATTTTATCATGAACTACTTGACCACTCGGTTAATTATTACCTAATGTGTTAACAAAGTCGTGCCTACGGAGCATAACTTAAAGTTTAGCCAAATTATATTTATTTAATTAAATTCTACGTTTTAAGTGAATGTAAAACTAGTTAAAAGTGAAATTATTACGGCGAAAGCACAACATGTAAATTTGTAAATTTGTGTAATACGCCGGCGCGGTAATTTGTTTTAATTGCGTGAAATGAAAGATTTATTTAAGGCTTTTGTGATGTAAATGTTCTATGATGTATTTGTGAACATATTTTGTAACAAAAGGGATGTTTGTGTTGTTTTTCGGTTCGTTAGGTTCGTTTGTTAGCTGCGTTTCATAACTGAATGAAGTGGCAGAAATTTTTATCACTCTAAAGTAATGAAAGTAAGTCTACAGACATACTGCAGACATGTAATCTGATCACGACGAAACAGTTAAAATAATGTTGATATACGTTGACACTTGACAGTTTTTTATTCATGGTTTCGTGGTTTAGTGTTTTTTTAGGGTTCCGTAGTAAAGAAGGAACCCTTACAGTTTCGCCATGTCCGTCTGTCTGTGCGGCTTTGCCCAAAAACTAGAAAGCTGTAATTTGGTATAAATATGCATACTGATAATGCCGAGAAAGTCGTGGAATAAAATATTGAAAAAAAAATATTTTGTGTACCTATCTCCCCTACACGTAAAGTGTGGATGTTTTTTTTTTCTCATTTCCTTCATCATGGTATCGTTGGATAGGTAATCAAAAGCATTGGGGGTGTGCGAAAACCATTTTTCAATTTAGGGATCTGTCTGCGAAATATGTATCCTTCAAGTGATAATTTTTGTTAGAGTCGCGTGTACCGGCTTAACGGTTGAATTTGGAGATATGAAAAAAATCATGCTAGTAAAATATCCAATTAAAATCAACAAAAATCATTTAATTTCATCAAATTAAAAGGAAAACTATCGGCTAAGTAGGCTTTAAAAGTTATCGAGTCAATCAATCAACTTAAAATAATTACTTAGACAAGTCAAAGATGAATATTTCATTCAAATTAACATAAGTTAACTCATGTGTTCATTGTTCGTAGTATCAAACAAGATACCCTGCTTTAAGGTATCATACATATGTAACTACGGAACTACATTGCGCGTGTCACGACACGCACTTGGCCATTTTTTTATACATGAGTTGTGTTTTATCAGTTTTATATCAAAACCTTAACGATATATCCAAATATGTACTCTGTTTAATGAAAAATAAAAGAAAAATAACAAACATCAATAAAATAATCATCTATATTGGCACGCAATTGTCGAAGACATTACAGTGAGTGTGCGTCTGATCTGCATGATCACATATTATAATAATACCCTCATGCCCTTTTTTCTATAGCACTGCTATAAGTACCAAAAAGCGTCATCGTTTCGTATGGTCGATATTCCAAAAACTCGAACGAAACGCTTTAGTTGCACTTTTTTGTGTGTACCGCCAAAATGTGGCATATGCTTCATAAATGGATCTTGAATTGAAATTGAAATTGAAAATTGGGTGTCTTCAAAACGTGAGTGAAAGGTCAACGATGGAGTGCGCTCCATCGTATACCGCAACAGACGCTTAACACCAGGCGAGTTGGCGGTCAAATGCAAGTAAATTTATATGAAAAAAAAACGCAATGCGCCAGTGAAATTGCGGCAAAACCGCAGAAGCCAGCAGTCTATCCTGTCACGCGAGTTACCGGCAGTAGAAGCCACTAGCGAAGAATCGAATTAAAGTCCCTAGCATCAGTAACAAACAATATTGAAACTAAAATAAAATTGACATAAATATTTTACATATTTTTTTATAAACCTAACCGAAATTTTTAAATAATTAGACATTATTATTATTATTTTCTTTAATTATCAAATCATTTATTGGAATCACGAGAAATTCATGACATAAAAATAAAATAAATATTAAAATTAAAAGTCCATCAGTTAGGAACAGATATTATAAACATGTAGTTCTTCTCTCTCCTATATGTTGCTGCGCCCGACATCCCGGGTCCATAAGATACATTTATTTGATTTACCAACATTGTAATACTATGGAATAGCAATAAAATGTCTGAATCTGAATCTGAAACTTCTACTTAGGTAAAGATACAGATGTCTCATGGGGCATTTATGGAAAATAATTCAATGAGAAAACATACAAGCCGCATAAAGATGTAGACGAGTTTTATAATACATTTATTACAAGCATTGACAGTGTTTTCTTTTATTGTGTTGCCGTTTGTTCGTTGGTCCGCGACGACGCGCGGGCGCAGGTCGCGAGAGAAAGTCGAAAGTGTAGGACCGCGGGTTTCTAGTGGACATTCGATTGTATCGACGTACGTTCTGTACCTAACGTGTCATTTGCTAACGATCCTGCACAATGTACACTGACAATACCACAAGAGAAATGTGATGATATAGTATATCGTCCATCATTCGTAAGAATGGGTTCAAATAGTACGTCATTGTGCATTGAAGCTTCAGCTCTGGGGGCATTCTAATTTTGTGAACGCCAGTAGAATAGAAAAGTAAATGTATGGATTGGTTTGTTGCCCGTGCTACTACCAATCTTACTACTAGTGGTAACACCGGTAATTGAATTACCCTTCTTACTACTTTAGTTGAAAGTTGATAAAACAGCAATAAAAAATTGCCCGTGTTACTACCGTAAAACTAAAACAACAAAAACAAAACAAAGTATGATGAATTTGTATTTTAAACAAAATGTGAGTAGGTATTATGCTTATGATTTTTTTATTGAATTTAACCAAAAAATAAAATAAAAAAAAACAATTTTTTTTTTTTTCGTAGTTTCGTTTCTTGGTACGAAACTGGTGTCGATCGGAGAAGTTTTTCCCGTATTCGTAACCATGGTTTCGTAGCAGGAAAATACATTTTCAAAGTACAAAGTTTTGAGACCGGAATTTATATTCTTTGTACGTAACTTCACAACGAAGTTCTATTAAGTAAGTAGTATGCTGTAATTGGGTATGGATAATGGATATGCATAATAGTTATGCTGAAAAACTCGTAGAATAAAAACTTGAAAAATTTTTGACATTGTCAAACTGACAGCTTGACAGCTCTCAATCTGTCAAGCCTTCAGTCAATTAGTTAATGAGAAGTTGATCAGGTGACAGCTGTCGCTTTGACATCTGTCGCGAACTTTTTATTGCAAGGACGTAAAAATAATTTTATATAAAAAATGTGTATTTGGTTGTATGTTTTGTATAAGTACTAGTGAAGCAAAGAAGTTACAAATACAGAAGGACACATATTTTATCGAAACCTTCATTTTCGTACAAAGAATAATTATGTTTACTTCGTAATGAGTTACGTAACAAACACCGTGATTACGAATACGGTAAAACTTCTCCGATCGACACTAGTATCGTACCAAGAATAATTATGTTTCGTACGAAACTAGTTACAAAAGAATATTTATGTACGCGGCCGAAGCGGGAAACTCACCGTAATTTATCGAGGGCACGCCCTTGGCACGGTTTCTCCAATCGACACCTAGTATCGTACGAAGAATAATTATGTTTCTTACGAAACAATAGTTACGTACGCGGCCGAAGCGGAAAAATCATCGTAATTTCTCGAGGGCACGCCCTTGCGAAATTACGGTGATTTTCCTGTTTTTTATTCTATTTTTTTGGTTCAATTCAATGATTTTTTTTTTCATAAGCATAATACCTACTTACATTTTGTTTAAAATACAAATTCGTCATATTTTGTTTTATTTTTGTTGTTTTAGTTTTACGGTAGTAACACGCCCGTGTGTAATTTTTTATTGCTGTTCTAACAACTTTCAACTAAAGTAGTAAGAAGGGTAATTCAATTACCGGTGTTACTACTAGTAGTAAGATTGGTAGTAGCACGGGCAACAAACCATGGGATTCATCATCATCATCATCATCTCAGCCATAAAAAGTCCACTGTTGGACATAGGCCTCCCCTATGGATTTCCAAAAAGACCGATTGGAAGCGGCTTGCATCCAGCGTCTTCCTGCCACTTGTATGAGGTCATCTGCCCATCTCGTGGCTGGTCTTCCTACGCTGCGCTTGCCGGTGCGTGGTCTCCAATCGAGAACCTTTCGGCCCCATCGGCCATCAGTTCTACGTGCTATGTGGCCTGCCCACTGCCACTTCAACTTGCTAATCCTCTGTGCTATATCGGTGACTTTCGTACGTCTACGTATCTCTTTATTCCTTATTCGATCTCGTAGAGTGACTCCGAGCATAGCCCTCTCCATAGCTCGTTGCGTGACCTTGAGCTTCTTTATAAGGCCCATAGTTAGGGACCACGTCTCAGTGTCGTAAGTCATCACTGGTAACACACACTGGTCGTAAACTTTCGACTTGAGGGACTGGGGTATATTGGACGAGAAGACGCCATGAGAAGACCATGGGATTGATATTAGCTAATAAAATGTCACGTGACAGCACGTCACAATCTCTTAGCATTTCTAAGCGTATTCGTCTTCGTTTAAAAACTTTTGCCACTTGTATAAGCTTGTACTTGTGTAAGTTTGGATATATTGCGTGATGTCCACGTGTTTCGCTATACGCGAGAGTAACAGATAGGTATATTGCGAGATATTCTATCTCTTTCGAATATAGTGACAAGCTTGAGCACTTTTGCCATGGAGTAAAGAAGATATAGTGATACACTGAGGGTAAGTATACGAATACCTACATCCGTTTTAGGGTTCCATAGTAAACGAGGAACCCTTATGATTTCACCATGTTCTTCCGTCTGTCCGTGGCTTAGCTCAAAGAATAGTAATGTAATTTAGTATGGATATAGGTACTTACGTATTTATCACGTGGATAACGTGATTGTTTTTCTCGTTAACCCCATCGTGTGGTGATATTGTTAGATTTTTTATCTTGGTTTATCTCCTAAAAAGAAAAATATAGGTGCGGGTAAAACATTTGATTTAGTGATCCGTTTGTAAAATATTAACTTTTTCAGTGAAAATGTTTCGTCGAGTTGTAAAAAGTAGGTTGTGAAAAAAAACTGCAATTGGAATGTACTGTCAGACAAAAACGAGGACTTTTCGGCATTGGCCCAAAAGCATTCTTACAAATAAATCAGTTGAGTACATTACACAAGCCCCTGCCTTTCTTCATCGTCTTTTGTCTAAGCCAAGAATGTATAGCTCAACTTGCAAAGCTGGTTGAATAACCAACGACACAGGTGGAGCCTATCTATACATAAATATGTTTTCAAGTAGGTATGTAACCGATGATGCAACGGATGCTTTCACTCCTACAAATGGTATTGATGACACATTGTTCATTAGAAAGTTTAAAATTAAGTAAGCATATTATTTTTGAAGCTAGCCTTTCATGCGAAGAAAATTGTTGCCAAACTATTACAAAACAAAGTTATGCTAAACACTGTTTTACACTACATCCTACCTAACAATTTTTTTTTTTATCAGCCTTGTTTGTACAAACTGTCCCACTGCTGGGAACGGGCCATCTTCTCATTGTGAGAAGGGTTAGGCCATAGTTTGCCACGCTGGCCAAGTGCGGGTTGGCAGACTTCACACATCTTCAAGATCATTGAGAACTCTCAGAGATGTAGGTTTCCTCACGATGTTTTCCTTCACCGTTTGAAGTTGGCGGCAATCAACAATACGCACATAACTTCGAAAAGACAGAGGTGCGTGCTGTGCTAAAAAAAAAAATACTACTTAATAAAAACTGTAAAGTTGTATCGGTATCTGACACTGGATGGAAGCTAATAAATTGGTCACCCAATTTATTACAATCTATTGTGAGAGTTTTAGATAATAAGACTCCTAGAACTCCTAGACTCCTAGAATTAATTATTTTTCATGCACGTGATATGAATCTTATTAGTAGTTAATATATTTGTTAATAGTTTTGTTTTGTTTTAAAATATATTTTGTATCACAAATAAGAATTTCTAGACGATGAAAATCATTAAAACTCAACTACGAAATGTTAGTTTGATATTATTACGTCTGTAATTGCATATGCCAAGTTTTGTTCCCTACCTACTCATTGTTGTACAGTAAGACTAAGAACTAAAGAGTTTATAATTATTTCCCTAATCAACTAAATTCTAAGTCCGCCATAAAAAAAAACTTTTTTTCTACTTAGAGCATTACAATATTAACACGAAAGATATATTAATATGATCCTTATCCTTAGTGTTATGACTTATTCTTTAGTTATCAAATCGTTTAATCGGTAATTCTGGCGTTAATTTCTAAATACTAGTTTTTACGTTAATCTACTAGCCATGCCTCGCAGACGTCAATACCAAAGAAAAGCATTTTTTATTATATAAATAAAAGCTACCCACACTTTACTCACTATCTGACAGAAACTTTACTATTCACATTTTTTTATGTACATAACATAAATATACTTAAGTATACTTTTCGTAACTTAAGTAGTTAAGCGCGGACAGACATTATCAATGATTTAATAGCCAATATTTACTAAGTTCAGTCAAATAACCAGCACTAATGTAATAAGAATTCTATTACAAATATCTCAGCTAATAAATAAGTTTATGTACCGTAACGAAAACTTACTTACTAGACGCACGGAGCAACGACCTCGAGGTAATCGTCCCCAGCAAGGCGTGGGCGGACAGAAAGAAGAGATCGAGAGGAAATGGCCTACATTTACTATTATCATAAAGGTATTTGTGTTTATTTTATGCTAATGAAGTTCATCCTTTTCTTTTAATGTTTTTTATGGTTAATAATAAATGAGTGCTCATAGTAGCACTTATTTATTATGGGAAAGGAAAATTAGGTTCTTCCGTATGTGTGTACATATAATAATATTTTTTCCTAAAAGTTGTGGGTGATTTTTATCAATATTAGATCATTTGAGTGCACTGCACTAATTCGAAAGGCAATCATTGTAATATTGTTTATTTATGTTCACTGACTACGAATGTCGAGGCCATTCAGCTCATTGACAACACGAGAAGACTT
Organism: Lycia hirtaria; assembly: GCA_947563715.1. Classification (NCBI taxonomy): domain Eukaryota; kingdom Metazoa; phylum Arthropoda; class Insecta; order Lepidoptera; family Geometridae; genus Lycia; species Lycia hirtaria. The sequence continues at coordinate 22,413,775 of OX387375.1, read as the reverse complement.
GGAAATCTGTAAAATGGAATGTTTAGTTTGAGATTAACTGTATATGTATTCATTTCAAAGTCATAACTGACTGGTATATCCCAATAAAATATTTATTTATTATTCTGAATGATAAACGATAAGAAAGCTCGCGAGTATTCCGCCGGGCGTGGATATATCGTACAGTTATTTTACAAGTCAGCATAAAAAAAGAATATTAAAAATGTCTACCCAAAGACTTTAAAAAGTGTGAAAAAACTTTGACTTATCATAATAACCTTAGTTTAATGCTATTAAAATCTACGATTTATCACTTTCAAAAAGCTTTCTTCTCAACTTCAACTTTTATACCTAACTGTCCATCTTCAGTGAGCTTTTGTCTCCAATCTGGCATTAAAATTAATGCCATGCCACAGATTCTATAACAACTTTTATAAAGAAAACCATTTAAATGAAAGATCTAAAACATTAGCCCAAATATCAATAAAGAAATAGCAAAGTGAATAGGCTATTCAAAATGAAGGTAGTCATTACTCGCGACCGGAAACTGCAGACGTACACAATAATAACGCTTTCTCGCAGTTAATATTTTGACGTTTCTATCCGCTACTGTGCGTTGACGAATTCTTTTTCACTTTGACAAGGTAAGTGAAGATATAAAGTAGGTCTGTGTCATCTGCATTGAATGGGAGGGCCCACGTGTGCTTGATGAATTCATTCCGTGACGTAAGCAAGCAATTATTTTGTTGTGCGTCTACGATTTGAATAACAAAAAACTTGTATCTATATGAAATGATGAACTTTTTGAATAGTTATTTGTTGTATTAAGCAGGGAATGTATATAGCTACAATTACATTATATTTATAATATTATAATTGTAATTACATTGACATTATAATTATATTGACAGTAAATATTAAATTAACAGAAAAGACAGTAAATTGACAGTTCTTGACTGTTGCATCCTGAGCACGCGAAGGCTTCTAGTTCTGAAGTAAAATCCTTAGCGTAGTAATATAAATAACTTTGCAGCCGAAATTAGAAAAAAAATCACACAAAGTAACAGTTTAGCTTTAGGTATCTATGTATGCTTTTACATAAATTATTCATTTTGATATGTAGTTTCAACACAAATATAAGTTTAGAAAACTCAAAAACCCTCGACAAAACAAATGGCTGAACCGATTTTGATGAAACATAGCTAGGAACACTCCCGAGTAATTCACCTTTCAAACAAACAAAAAAATCAAAATCGGTTCATCCTTTCGGGAGCTACGATGCCACAGACAGACACACACATACAGACACGTCAAACTTATAACTGCCCGTCGTTTTTGCGTCGGGAGTTATTAGTAAATGGAAACTAAATGGCAAGTATCAAGTTCTTTTTCATCCCATCTATTCGAAAAAGACGACTTGGTTCGCCTTTAAGTGCACCCAAAGGTGGTGTTTTCTATAAGAAACTTTTAGCGGGCAGTAATGAGTTTTTAATCCTCTTTACAAGTGCGCCGCAATTATCTTTGCCGCGCACTTTTTGAATTTGGAACATCTTAGTGTTCAGCGCCAAAGAAATCGAACTTTTAGCGGGCAGTAATGAGTTTTTAATCCTCTTTATAAGTGCGCCGCAAATATCTTTGCCGCGCACTTTTTGAATTTGGAACATCTTAGTGTTCAGCGCTAAAGAAATCGAACGCAAATATTGTTTTCTATTCCTAATAAAACTGTAACAATAAATTTTCATAATTGCGAAAATGTCTCAAATGTAAATATAAGTTTTTAGTTGTTTTATTATTAGTTACTATTTAATTTCAATTAAGTTGTTTCTCTGTGTTTTATTAAATAATAATATTACAATAAAATACGAGGCGCCTTTTATTTTCTCATAGAGGGCGATGAAAAGTACACTGGTAAGTACACTCGGGCGCAATATATATTTTTGGCTCGGGCGACGTACTTTGAATCCCTCGCTACGTTCAGGATTCTACTAAAGAATCCCTCACTTCGCTCTGGATTCAAAAAAACGCTCTCGCCGTAAAAATATAATTTTGCTCCCTTAAGATACAATCTACTATTTCACGTTTCACTACTTATTTTTTATTGAAGTCAGCGGAAATCATTTTTTTTTTATTATACATTATAGATCAACGATTGACCACCAACTCGCCTGATGTTAAGCGATGGTGTGGCCGAGGATGGAGCTCGTTGATCTAGAAGATATCTATTCACTCTAGCCTTGAAAATTCCAAGATTGTAGGTCTCAGGAAACAGAGACGGCGGCAACGAATACTTACCTACACTATGTGACAAACTAAATATCACGAGCAAATTACAGTAAACAAATGAGCATTGCGTAATTTCGCTTATCTAATGTATCTGCTAAAGTTCTTTTTCATCCATCAAAGGTTACGTAACTAAACCAATCCTAACGTTCTTTCTCCCGACAAAAGTATTGCTTAAGCAGATCAAAAGTAGGTTTTTACGTGCGTTAAATTTAATGTCGGTAATTTACCATCCGAAAAAGTTTGACCTAGACAATTTTAGCCATTACTGCAAAGGAACGACGAGGCCGGTGTTCTGTGGAGGCGTTCGTAAAAATGATCATAATGTTATGAAAAAAGAAAGTGTAGGAGACGATTGTAGTACTTGGAGTACTAAGCGTGATATTGATATTTCTGTTACCTTTAAGAATTTATTGAAGTGAAACTTAAATCCTAGAGCCAGGAGTGAACTAGATTGCGAATACGGCATATTTTTTAATTATTTAATACATTACAAAATCCTAGATTGATCTACCATTCAATAGCGGTTATCTTTAAATGTGTATAGAACCACCTCTGTAGTATTTTACCTATCAACAAAAAATAATGATTAAAATCAATTCATAATAATTGGCGGAGTAATCGCGAAACAAACATACAAAAAACACACAGTCGAATTGAAAACTTCCTCCGTTTTGGAAGTCGGTTAAAAAAAATCACGACCTAATGTGTGAAACGTATCACCTACACGCTTTTCATTCAGTTCCCCTCGTCAAAGCACCATATAATAGCTAGCTACAGTACCACCGTAACAATTGACCGCCCACATGTAAGCTATTTGTACTTATTACCCCCCTGGGTACTCTTCATCAATCATCCTTCACTTATATTAATTGCTCTATATTTCTGTTTTCTACTCGTACATAATTACACGTTAATTTCTTTGAGGTTGTTATTATAGTTTATTACTTATTTAGTTATTTTTCGTGTAGTAAGTGAACTCACCGCACGCTACGTTTAATGTTAATTGTTCGTATACGTATTCTGCAGGTCTACGATGGAGCGCTCTGGTTAAGGTGGAAATTTAAATATAAAATATTTTCGTCCTGTAGCCAAGTCATATTGTAATTGACAACAAGGACAAAAAACCTATTTGAATATTTGAAATTTGAATTTTCGCCGCATGTCTGGGGTTGGATTTTAAAAGAAACCAACTTAACGAGTGAATTTAGTTTAACTTCGAATTAGTCGATTATGGTATGAATTGTGATGAAAAACTTGTATGTATGTGATAAAAAGTAGATTCTCGTGTACCCTAATATTTTTAGAAAAATAGGTTAATGTTAGTAGGTATATATTTATTTATGATTTATAAAATTATTGACAATTAAAAAGGGTTCGTTGTCGGATGGGGAAGTACACTTAAGCCTTTTGTTTTTTTCTTTCTAGTTAGGTACTTCTAGTTTTATCTGTTCAATGGCGCGCTAAAGAGGAGATCTATACTCAGCAGTGGGTGGATAATGGTTGATGATGGTGATTATGACTAGCAACTATCCACAATTTTATTTACAACCAAGAAATCTTTTCTTAGTGAATACCACACTTCACAAGAAAGATGCCCTCCAAATGTTATATTTCAAGGAGCAGCGGTTTAGGCTGTACCTAAATACGTTTGTCGTTTGCCAGTCGATTGAATGACATACCTACCAATATACAACGCCTACATGTACATATATATACATGGCCAAAAGGATATTTAATTCCATTAAACGGAAATCAACGAAACATCTGAAAGTAAGTTAACCGGATCAGTGGTCCGACCAATTGCCAATTGTCCGGTGGTCGGCTTAATTGAATGTGTTGGCGAGCTTGACGGATGGAACTTGTTGATTACAGACGATGCACACGTAGAGGATATTGTACCCAAAAGGATATACGAGTAATTACAGGTTGCTTCGAGCGGGTGACTCTATGCAACAGAGGGATGACTTGTCTGCCACTGCAAGTAATACATTTTCTGTCTCGTTCTCGCAGCCCCGGATCTATCAAACCGAGTCAAGCGCAGGAGAGAGGGGCACCACCGTCAAGTTTCTGCCCCGGTTGGAAAAAATCGTAGATTCGGGGCTGCGTTCTCGCATACTTATTGAACAGATTTATAAATCCTTATGCGAACTTTACACCGCTATGTGAGATGAGAGTAAGGCCCCAGAACTTCTAGAGACAAATAACCCTAAGTGACAATGCACCGCGTCGCCATTCTAGAATATTTATTTTCAATTATTATTTTATTATTGCACCCTGCATGACGGTTGACCAAATAACAAAATGTGTATCACTTTCCCAAGCAGACTGCGGACTTTGCAATAGTGTCCTATGATTGTGATTCATAATGCGTTCTGGTAATTTTGTAATTTAGCCAGCCTCTTATTATCGTATCTTTTATCACATTTTGTTGTATGACTGATGTCATCCAATGATCAATCACTTATCAATCAAGCTAGTAAGTACTTTTATGTACAATATTGTAATTTTTGTGACCGATTTACTAGGGCACAAAATTAAATATTGCCGATCAACATACGCAACGTTGCTACGTGACACTGTAACATTGAGGGCAATGAGATTTTATCTATTGAAGGGTTATACTCATTGAATATGAAGTAAAATTGTGGCAAATCATAGTTCTCAGCATTTTCGAGGATAAGACCACATCCCTATGGCCTTTTAGAATCTTGGTGTTGCACTTTCTAAACACACATGATGGCATTGTCATGATCAGAAGTCACGACACGCGTCTAACAGCGTTGCTAGAAGTGTCGCGACTGAAGACCGATCGGGCAATTACCTTGCTTGAAGCCTGCCACTCAAAGCCGGAGATAACCTATCTAGGTACGTATAATTCATCAGTGGTTGAGGGTACTTGCAACACGTTGTGCGAATTGAACCCTAATTGTTTCACGGAGCGTTACAGGACAAACGGATCATCGTTGCAGCGACATCGAATCACACAGATTTATGGATTTACCGAAAAATGTTACTTAACTTTAAGCAAAGCTTAATATATTTTGTCAACTTCTCACTGACACGTAATGACACTTGCGGAAAGAAGACAGAGAATTTAAGACGTTGGTTAAAGTTAAGTAACGTTTTTCGGTAAGGTCCTTAGTTGTTAAAGGTTACGTTGTTTTTTTTAAGAGGATTTGATCGAGATTATTAATAGCTAGGTTTTAACCGAATATGTTCAACTGTATTTTTACTGTATGTCGAAAGTTTTTCAGTTTTATCAACTTGTGTGTCAAGAGACAAGAGACAACATTCAAAGATTCTAAGTATTGCGTGCATAAGTTTTATGACAATGCTAAAATAGTAACCATTTAAAAACTAATTTTCATACTTTAATTGTTTTACCTATTAATAATATCAGTATTAACAATAAAGTTAACAAAAACACGTAACTCAAGAGATAATTCTCAGCGACTCTATAATGTCATGCTTTACACGCTAATAGACAAAACACTGCCGCCGACGTGTGGCGTTCGTGAGTGAATACTTCGCGACCTGTTAAAATGTTACCTAGGGCTGTCAATGCCATGAACTAATAATATAATTGCAAAAAAATCAAGAACCACCTTTCCTTTGCTTTAAAAAAATATGATAACGTACATAAAAGTGATTAACATTTCCATAACAAATATAAATTTAAAAAACTCAAAAACAAAAAACGGCTGAATCGATATTGATGAAAAATAGCTAAGAACAAAAAATACAAATCCTCTCAAATAAACAAACCTCTTTCAAACAAAAAAAAACTAAATCAAAATTGGTCCATCCGTTTGAGAACTACGACGCCATAGACATACATACGTTAAACTTATATCACGTCTTTTTGGAGCGAGGAGTTAAAAATGAGCCCTAACAAAATAAAATAAAATAGCCCTATGGGTCTATAATTTAAGATCTTTTAACTGCGGGTCAACAACATGAAATCCGATCCATTACTCCAAAGATCTATTAAGATTACAATTTTGTGCGGTCATCAATCTGCAAGATACATCAATCTTCATTATCTGTTATCGAAAATGCTTTTAACCTTTTGCTCGGTAAGGTCGCGTACATGACCTACCCTGAGGCAGCCCTGAGGCAGCCCTGCATGGTTCGAACCACTCCCATACATTCCATTATGGGTTTGACACACATACAAAACGCGACACGACCTAAAGGAGTTTCAATATTATGTGCTAAATATTGCTGTGATTAAAATATAGTCGGAATAGAACTAATATTATAAAAGCGCAAGTAACTCTGCGAGATCGAATCAGAAATGAAGAGATACGTAGACGTGCAAAGGTCACCGATATAGCACATAGCACGTAGAATTGATGGCCGATGGGGCCGAAAGGTTCTCGAGTGGAGACCACGCACCGGCAAGCGCAGCGTAGGAAGACCAGCCACAAGATGGGCAGATGACCTCATACAAGTGGCGGAAAGACGCTAGATGCAAGCCGCTTTCAATCGGTCTTTTTGGAAATCCATGGCCTATCTCCAGCAGTAGTCTTCTTATGGCTGAGATGATGATAATTATGAAAGTAACTATCTGTCTCTGTCTGTTTGTTATCTATTTATCGACTAAGCGGCTAAAGCAATGGTTTTGAAATTTGGCACAGAGACTTTTCAGAATCTGGAGAAAGAAATAATCATCATCGCCGTTCTTCATCACCACGTAGTGATGAAAAAAGCAGGGTGATGGTGAACGTACCAAATTTTATAACAATTGGTTAAGCTGTTTGGTTATAAGAAAGTAACACACAGAAAGAAATTCTCACCATTCGGGAAGATATTTGGTCCAGGCAGGTACAGATAGTGCCGGTTAGATAAGTTGATGTACTTACCTGAAAAATGAGAGAACAAGTATGTATATTAAAAGAAAAACAAAATACTCGACTGTATAACTGATAGTATATTTTCGCAAGAAAGAATGCGCAGAGTGCAATAAAGCACTGTGCAGTCAAAAGTATTTTGGGCCAACCTGTTCATGCAAAAGTACTTTTGCCTAGTTAAGGGTTTTGGCTGCAAGTGCTGCAACATGTACAATACATACCTACATATATAATTACATAAAACATACACACCTACATCCGAGAAACATTACCCTCACCTTTACGCAGTAGTGCAAAAATAATAACACGAAAATAGGTTTGGCAAAATTCTCCGTGCCCGCAAAATAATCTTCTAAATTATAACCTCCTCTATTTTGAAGTCGATTAAAATAGAAAAAGTAACTACAACTTATAATGTCCCATGTCCTTTTACTAAACTAAACCATGTCGGATCTCTTTAAATACATAATAATCCTAAAGATATCGTAAAAGGCTAATTTTATTACCTCCACGTTAAAATATTCAGGTTAAAGCCTCAAAAGGCGTCGTCCATTCATAGTTTTTTCTTTAAACAGATGTGTCCTACTGATTACGGTAAACGTAGGTAATTAATAGAATGTCAATATGGTTTGAATTAACGGTTTTTATGTTCATCATCTCGATTTCAAAGTAAATATTGAGTTTAATCTCGAGCTGTAGGCAATCAAATCTATGTTTATAGAGGCCAAAAGAAATTGACTGTTTGTGGCATCGCGTTTTAATTTTTTTTTTTTGATGATATTTTGCAGATTAAAAATAAACTTGCCTAGTGCCAGAAAAAGCAAAAAGTTAAGAGAGCAGATCTCCAAAAAATGTACCGCCCATTTTCAGTAGAACTGTTGTCTAATCTGAAAACATGTTTAGTGTTTCTTGGAGTTTATTCTAAACACTATTTCTATACCTTCCAATGTCTTTCTTGTAATGTTCTTCTGCAGTCTGATTTCTGATTTAAGCTAATTAGTATTTAATATTATGTAGATTCAAATATAATGAATCTTTTTTAATCTTTATTTTATAAAAAATTAAATGCACCCGCGGTTTCAACCATTTAAATGTAAAAAGTAACAAATATAGCTATTTTAGCTTATATAATATTAGGATATCGAGATATACTAATGCGTTAGTTACGATCACTTAGCTAGGCTTTTGACTACAGCATACTGCATACCTAATATGTGGTTGAAGGTGGTAAGTGTCAGATTTTCCATTTGTGATTGGAAGCTATCCAGCCGAGTAGTAGAAACTATTTTACCATCATGATTAGACAAAGAGATATAAATATTTTTTATTTGTGAAAAAAAAACAAAGAAAATCTTAATTATTGATATGTATTATGTTGTTTATGATTAAGTAAGTAAATGTAGTTAAAAAAAGTTTTTTGTCAATACTTGTTGCGGCAACAATCGCGTATAGATTACGCGTTTTTTAAACAACAGAAAACAACTATTTTCTACCCTCAAAATTATCCGATATATGTGTAATAGTTACAAATAGTTTCTTCTCAAATTATTTAGAAAGCATGTAGTAATAACCCGTAGGCAGTGTTGCCAGGTGGCGGTTAGTCATTAGCAATGCTCATAGCATTCGATGTGGCAACCCAGTTGTTCCGCGAAACAGAAACTACAGTATCACAATGGATAACTATTTTATTGTTATAAAAACAAAATAGCGAGATTTGGTCGCGACAGTGGTAAAAACTCGTTCTTATGTTGTAAAGTAGATCGCTTTAATAAAGTTATGTGAGCTGCTGGTATTATTGACAAATAATAGTAACCTACCTATCTTATAATACGAAATACATTTGTTTGAATCTTATTTGTCCGAATTCGTTTCATAGAACTTCCTGGTTCCACATGTTTTCATGGAATGCTTTGCCGCCATCTCTGTTTCCTGAGACCTACAATCATTGAATTTTCAAGGCTAGAGTGAATAGATATCTTCTAGATCGACGAGCTCCATCTTCGGTCACACCTTCGCTTAACATCAGGCGAGGTGGTGGTCAATCGTACTTATATCTTGCATTAAACAAAAAAGTTTTACTTAACACGAGTTGTTGTTTTCATAAGTATGCAGCATGTTAGCCATCAGTTTCATTTGCCCGAGTTATTAGGTCGTTAGGATTCTGTTTTATTATATTCAGAATTCTTCTTATTTTGTCGGTTATCAGATATATCAATTATTAGGTGAGTTTCGTTAGATTTATGTTTATTATACTCGGAGCCCTTCTTATTACAACGATTCGGTTATCAGACGAGTTGATAAACGAGCTTTCGAGATTTTGCTACAGTGTAAGATATAGATTTAGTTTTTGGAGAAATCATATTCGCTATTTCACGAGTCAGATTATACTTGTTCAAGCCAAATAATTCATGTAAGAAACTCTGTTAAAATGTGTTTATTGCTTAAAGTTAAGTATCAAACACGTTGAATCGAGTCTCTTTTTCGCTTATCAATATTTTGAAAAATATAAAATCCTAGAATATATTTAGGACAAGTTCCAGTTCAGAAAATTGCAGGTAGAACCTGGACTCGATTGGCACAAGATCGAAGCAAATGCTATATTATAAGAGAGAGGCCTATATTCAGCAGTGGGATAGAAAAGGTGTGGATGATGATGACGCAGTTATCCTATCAATCCGTTTAGTTTTACCTTTGAACTAAACGGAAAAATAACTCCGTTCAATTATATTTGCTATTAGAACTAGACGGATGTATCCTGATCGCGTATAAAACTGTGTGACGCAGCTAGTCTCTAGACAGGTATCTGTCTAATGAAGAAATGTTTCCGTTCATATGTGAAAGACAAACAAACAGTCTCATTACCATTTCGATACTATTACCAACGACCGGACTGTTTATAAACATCGACACGTTTATTTTCGACTCCGCTCGTAAATAAAATAGATCATGAACAAATAGTTTGCAGTCGCTCATCGATCACATCATCAGTTGTTCTAAATAGAAATATTTTGATCTAGTACGTCAAAATAAATGTTGATTATTACGATAAATGACTGGCTTTTCGTAAAATCTACTCTAGAGAGCGCATTTTGTCGTCAATACTAACCTGTATAATACTTACCTATAGGAATAACACTATGAGAGGTAACGATTATCTTCACAAACCATATACAAATTGCGTAATTTATGAAAAAAGCACCTACATTAGTGCTATCAATATATATAATTTACTTCCAAAATACATCAGTGACATTCCCAGCAATAAGCAGTTCAAGACAAAGCTGAAACAGTGGCTATTAAACCAAGTATTTTATGATTTAAAAGAATTTGTAAACAGAAATAAATCTACAGAGATTACATTGATGAATAGACGATTTCGAGATTGATTTTCTAATATTATTGACATTGAATTTTATACTTGACATAACATATAATTTAATTACTTACTATTAATTTAATTACTATTACAATTTTGACATCATTTATTAGCAACAGAAACACATTATTCAAAATACAATTAAAATGTGTAATTTTTATCTATCTGGAAATCGTTTAAATAATAATACCTAATTAAATCTAGCATGTTGTTATATGTATTTATTAGTTATATACATATTATTGAATATTGAATGCCCGATGTGGGTAAACTGTAAGCTAAACATTGCAATACCACCTAGCATAATAATTCACTGACAGTTGTTCAATAAATGATTCTGATTTCTGATTTCTGATATATTTATGCAAATAAATTGATTTGATTTGATTTGAATACTTCCATTTCACATTTTACTCGACTGCTTAAGAAGGAGGGTTATGTTTATCGAGTGTGTGTATGTTTGTATAAGATCGCCTGCAGTCTAAACGGCTTGACCGATTTTGATGTGCGAGGTGTAGTTAGATATAATAGATAATAAGAATACTTTGTAATTATGACAAAATCACACACCCTGGTATCTGTGGAGCTAAAAATTTAAATAAAAAAACCGGCCAAGTGTGAGTCGGACTCACGCACGAAGGGTTCCGTACCATTATCTATAAAAAAGGCAAAAAATCACGTTTGCTGTATGGGAGCCCCACTTAAATATTAATTTTATTTAAGTGGATAATATAACTCAATATTCTGTGAATATTTCAGGCGTCTACCTGTTTCCGTTATCAATATCAAGCAAAAACGAGCAAAAAAATCACATTTGTTGTATGGGAGCCACCTTAAATATTTATTTTATTCTGTTTTTTAGTATTTGTTGTTATAGCGGCAACAGAAATAAATAAATCTGTGAAAATTTCAACTGTCTAACTATCACGGTTCATGAGATACAGCCTGGTGACAGCCGGACCGACAGAGAAGTCTTAGTAATACGGTCCCGTTTTTACCTTTGGGGTACGGAACCCTAAAAAAACTTAACATTGCTCCGCGGTCTCACTTGCGTATAATAAAAGATATCATTAGCAAATAGCTTTTGTATCCCTAACTATTGCGCCATTACGTCAGCAAATGCGGATAATGTAGATCGAGATCACTTTTTTACGATTTACTTGACAAAAATCAATATCTATGGCCAGCTGAGAGGTTCTTTTCAAATTAAATTTGAAACCGCTTAACACCATTTTTATAGCATTAAAGTTCAAAGTAACACAAGTTTAGGAAAATAAAATAAAACAATAACATGTTGCATGCAATCCATGACGTTGCCACCAAAACTGAGCTGAGAGCTTCTAATACTTCCTATACTATATTTTAAAAAGAATTTTCAACCATCCAATCTCGACTGATAATTCGAATCAATTTGTGTATGTATTTTATATAAGTATTATTTAGTGTAGGAAAGAGAAGACAAAATATTTCCCCAAAATTTGCCTTATTTAAATGATACTAAGCTTACGAGTCATGGTTACGGTTTTCATGTTCTTTTATTTATTTATTTTTCAGTTCGAACTTTAAAAAAAAAAAGACGTGTGGCACTCGGAGACTGCCGCGGTAAAGCTATTGCATAGCATTTTTTATCAACTTATGTAATTATAATTATTTATTTATTTTATTTATGCACCTAGAGGCTATGCCACCTAGAGGCGATTTGCAGAACTAAAGAGACAAGCGTGATATTTCAAAAAGTCATTAAAAGTTCTGCTATTCATCGATAGATGGCAAAACTAAAAAGTATCACCGCTGTGCCGGTCGGAGTGGAGGGTGTTAGGTTATTTTCGTTACGGAATTTCTGGATTCGTCTCCACGCTCAAGGCCCGCGATAGAAGCTATGCAATAGCTTAAAAACAAATAATACACCAGACCATTTCACATCAGATATTAGCCAGAGATTAGTTACAAAACTCTACGTTATAAAGTTTTTATCCAGCATTATCTAATAAAACAACACAACAGTTTTAAAATTCTATTCCCTTCGTAATTTACAACCTCAATCGGCACGCACAAAGGAAATCAAGAGGAGATTAGCAATAAGCCATTTTGTTATCTCTAACGTTAGTGTACCGGCAAGCGTAGCGTAGGAAGACCAGCCACGAGATGGACAGATGACCTCATACAAGTGGCGAGAAGACGCTGGATGCAAGCCGCTTCCAATCGGTCTTTTTGGAAATCCATGGGGGAGGCCTATGTCCAACAGTGGACTTCTTATGGCTGAGATGATGATGATGAACGTTAGTGTAATCAACTAATCATCAAAACAGTTACATCTTGAACGATATCACTTCATCAGCGATTCAATCTTAGCGTAATAACTAATAACAAACCAGCGGCAACGAAGCCGTGGGATCGTGCAATCTTTAAAAGGGGTCAAGGTCGGGTGCCAATGACTCCGCCTTTTTAACCTATGAAGGAAAGGTAACTAAAGTCGACGAGTTATTTTTATTAATAGTTTGAGATCTTATTATCCCTATACCATGATTTTCCCAATGATAGACAAACCTTTTTTTTTTTTTATCAGCCCTGTTTGTACCATTGTCCCACTGCTGGGCGCTGGCCATCTTCTCACTGTGAATCTTTTCTTAGTTTATGGAATGAATACAATGTCAATTTAGCTAATTAAATAAAAATGGAAAAAGTCAGAAGAAAAAAAAAAAATACTTTATGCATGTAACATAAATTTAACCAAAAGATATGGATCAGATCCATCCTCTAGTTTTAAAAGTCGAACGTGTCAAGGTTTAAGCGCGCCATGGGCCACGAGGCTTGTACTCGGAACAATGGAATTTGTGTTCTCCAAACATAATTATGGGTTTCGTTTTAATGAGGGCATTGGTGTGAGGAAAAAGAATGGTGTTGTTGATTGTAAAGGCTTAAAAGTACTAACTTTAAAATAAAACTGGTTTTTGTTTAAAAAAAAAAGTGAGATAATTTTTAAGTTGTAATTTTGTCGCCAGTACAGTGCGTTTTTTTTATATGCAACAAGAGAGAATTACATAAATAGGCACATAAAATCATACTTTCCCTTACGGGGTAGGTAAAGGATCAAAGACAATTTTTTAAAGACATTAGGCCTTTTGACGCCATATTTAACGGTGGTTAGAGAGGGTTAGGTGAAAGAGAGACGGTATTGGAGGGTTTGAGGTTAATAGAAGTAATTAGAAATAGAAATTTAATATGTAACTAAATGTTGGCTTGCGGTGACAAAGGGTCTGCCCATCGCCTCCATCCTCGGCCACGCCGTTGCTTAACATCAGGCGAGTTGGTGGTCAATCGTAGATCTATCTTGTATAAAAAAAAATGATAAACGCTTATTTCTCTCAAATTACTTAACTGACTTTTACAGTATGCTCGAGAAGAGAATCACCTGATACATTCTATCAGTTTTTCTTTTCTCCTAGTCCAGCATGGAAGAGAGAAGATAACTGATAACACCAATATCCGTTTTCGTTGTGGTGGTATGGTCAAAAAGATTACTGGGTATGGTACAGTTTGGAAACCAAGAACGTCTAGGTTATTTTTTTTCTATTTTTTTATTGTCTTCGCTCGAATTAATTATCTACATACTGAATAAAACATTTAACTGTTTAAGATCCTATTCACATAAATAGTCATCGATACGGTTTGATAGATGTAAAGAAGTCTAAAGAATTTTCTCTTGATTTATTTAATTTGGGCAATTCTATTTAATAACTTTTAATTCCAAAGAGAGACATAAAATTCGAGGAGTAACACCTGTCGAGAATGTTTTGAACATATTTATGGAAATAACTAAAAAAAGATCGAACGTATCTTTAATTTTCAGAAGCAGGTGTTTGTGCAGCTGCAGAACTGAGGTTGATGATACCAAACGAGAGGCATTGAAGTAGTGCCAATTTTTTCTTACATATAACACAGAACATAATTACCATAAATATAATTTGAGATTTTGAAAAAAAAAATATGACATGCATAAATATTGTTTGAGGTTTTGTATCTTTCCGATTCCAACCCTGTGTCTAGGTAAAGTTTGATCAACAGTTTGTCAACAGTCTAGGTAAAGTGTGAGTTGGCAAATTCATTTGAAATACTTGAAGGCCTATGTCTAGAATAAATTAGTTTTTTAGCTAAGATGACGATATGTTTTGGTTATATTGTAATAAAACCTTCAAAGCCTTCATTGACAGATTTCCTAAATATTTAGTGGAAGTCGATCCGGAAAACTCTTCCCTCATTCTGTCGACACGTGACTCATCCACATAGTCCTAAACGCAAAAGGTCACATGTCACTTATTTTTAGAAGCCACTGTGCCCCTTTAGCAATTTGGCCATTTTGATTGATGCCGTGTTAACATTTAAAATTTTTCATATTTTCTAGTGGAAATTAACTTTCATTGCATACTATTATAAATTATACTAAAACTAATTAATTAAAAATATTTCGTTGCGAAGAAATCATATTCGCATATCAGCTTTGTGTTCTTTCCTGTGTTGTTATGAGCATGCTTAATAAACATACCATTTAAACAGAATAAACAGAGTCTTGTCTTGAGAGTTTGTCGTCAACAGAGGACAAACTGGCAAGGACTTACACCGGCCCCTCACCGGCTTCCAGAGCAACCGAGGACTCTCCATGAAGTTTCTTGACAACTTTCTTGCTAAATTTTCGGAATAAAAATAATGCCAGATCCTTATGTATAGTACGAGTGATAAACTTATTATACGTATATTTTGTTGAAATCTGTCTAGTAGTAAGTATCGGTATCAATTTGGCAATATTGCACAGATAAACAGACCAAAATAAAAATGGTTGTCTGTAAAGTCGGTTTACGGACGATAATTTTACGTGATAACGTCATGATAGATGCGTCACAAGCCGAACGCTTAGGCCGATCATGTCTTTCTATCGATTGTTCCGCGCTCTCGCTTGCACGCTCGGCTCAGACAGAACGTGACAATGAGTCATGCTTTTTCGTGCGTGCAGCCGGCGATCACCGATTTTTAAGACGTTGTCACGTAAAAAATATATATATTACATATCAAAATATAAACAGCTCTGGCTGATTGTCACATAATATCCGACGACTAAGAAATCTTTTTTTTTTTAACGCGACTAATAAATGATTTCTCACCCGCGGGTAACACCACGGGACTCTGTTAGTTAAATGTATATATATTATAACAAGGTAAGCAAAAATGCTGACATACTAACGGTTGTAACGTACTAAAGGGCCCCGTTTCCCATGTTTAACAAAACGGGCTCGTTGTTTTTATGTACGAAGACACATTTTACAGCTATCCGACCAACTATGCGTAGTTATTAAGCAACTGTACGAAAAGACGAAAACCAAACCGGTTTCGGTCAGGTGAAATGCTGGTGGAGCAGACACAAGCTTGTTATAAATCGTAAGCATATTCAGGTATTACGAAATCGCTCTCATGACAAAAAGAAAAGAAAAACTGGAGTAAATTCCGGACAATTACAGATAATTCCGGACATTGTCTTGAAAATTAAAAAGTATTTATTGTAAAATTGTGTATTTACATAAATACATTACGCAGCTATGTATATAATAAAATAAATTAGGTAATTAGATTATAGGGATACGTTACATGATTTTTTTTTATTGTGTTGAAAAGATAAATAATCTCTTTATTGATCACACCAAAAACTACTTCAGTACCATAAATATTTAAAACTAGTGTAAAAAATACCAGCCATATCTATATTAGCGACACTAGCAATCCTTACAGACAACCATAAGATGTATAGTAAGTAGGTAAATACTATACAATTCTAAATTGTTATCGGTTTAACCGTACCAAACCACTATTTTTTCAATTCGAGGTGGTCATTCCAAAAATCTGAAAAAAAAACGACAAAATCACGGACAAGAATTAAATTTCCTAACATGTGCACAAAATTCCGGACGTATGGCAACACTACTCGAAACCCTGTTCTGTTCAGAGTTGGTAATTGGCTGTAGCTCGATACTGCAATCTTCCGTGCATACCGCTCAAATAACATGTAATTGGAGAGATCGGTTCGTAATAAGGGCCCTTATTATGTTTTGTACACATTCTGAGAACGATGAACTTAACTATTTCAAGGTTTTCGGCAAACAAATTACTTATAGGCGTGAATAACCAGCCTATTATGAAGCTGCCCGAAACGCATTTTAACGAAACTTTTTTACTGTATATGGAAAATCTTTTCCTTATTGATAAGGGGTTGTGTTTTACTGCCAACTTGGGTCCGACGACTTTGCGATTTATGTTGCGCGCTTACCTAGACGAAATTTATAACACACAGCTTATTCTGAAATATTAACTTAAAAAGTGTATTTATTTTACATATATTTCAAACCGGTTCAGTCCCTATTTACGAAAGAATTATATATCATATTTTAAATAATAATAGTTTTAAGAACACATAATGATGAAAATGGTCAAATAAATCAAATCAAATTTATTAAACAGTCAATCAATTAAAATAAGTAACAATTTTTTAAAGCGTTTCGTCCGGAGTTTGACGTTTTTTTGAGCCTTAGCCGTCCGATAATAAAGAGGTAAAAGGGAATGCAATCTCCCATTCTTTTCGCTTACATTACAGGTCATAGCCATCCATTTTAATGTCGTAGTAGCCTTATTTTTATAGCGATTCAATATTACAAGCACCTGTTAGATTCAGCCTACATTGAACCAATACAGCCGTCTAATTGACCCGTATTATGGGTTAGCTAATTGAATACATTTACGTAATCGAATAACTAGTTCTTCGAGATCAAACTAGGTCAGGTGAGTACGCTGCTTGTTTACTAACAAAGAAACATCTCCATTTTACTGTTGTGCATCGGTGGCTTTGATGTCGGTCATCTTTCGATGGGTGATATCATCAGCATGCATCAGTAATTTTAATAGACGTTCTTTGAAAATGGCCGTTTCGTAAAGATAAACGTATGAACTACTTGTCTTACCTTTATAGATAAGTAAAAGATAGTTATGGATACTCCCCAAGGACAGTAAAGAAATCAGTGAAGAGCATGGACCTTTGTTTTCTCATCAGTAGGTAAGTATTTTTGCCGATTTCGAAAAAAGGAGGGTTATGTTTTTTGAGTGTATGTATATAATTATGTATGTACAAAATATCTCAAAAAAACAATGACAGGGATAAATATGTCCTCGTATGTAAATAAAATTACGTATTTTGAAGGCGGTTGTTTCAGTTTTTCAAACTATAATAATTATCTATAGCATATAAATAACCTGTCAGCTAATCTGTATTAATGCAAGTTTTGTTTACTTTTCGACTTAAATAGCACCATTTAAAAAAGCCAGCAATATTTACAATTTGTGCACATTTAATGCATGGTATAATGTAGCATAAATGCAGTGCGATTGTATAGTGTACCTTACTATACAATCGCACTGCATTTTTGCTACATTTTTACGTAGTAAGTAAGTAAAGTCACTACACAATAGCAGACATTCCATAAATCTGATTGACACCGTATCACAATTAGCAACGGAAGCCCACGCGATTGTTATGCTAACCGACGCCGGGGGTCGGGCGTCCGTCGCGTCGGCCGAGCGGCGCGTGCCGAATCAAGGAGCTTGCTTATTATCAATTCATAACTGCACAGGAAATCTAGCTATTGATAGCAGCTTGCATTTATCAGCATTTATCATATAAAATTTTATTTGAGTAACTTTTTACAGCTATTTCAGTCCCGGCTTCCGTTTACCGTAATCATACGATCTAACAAGATACTTGGGCATGGTTTTTGAAAATTGCCAAATCTAATATAAGTAGTAAATGTAAAAATTTTGATTGTGAAATCTCCTTCTTAAAAAAAAATATCTGTTGAGTCTGCTTTTGCCAATAAAACCTTAAATGTGTCCTTCCTGATTCGACCTATGACCTTTTCGACATGAACGGGTCTTCGACGAAAAACGATGGGTGCTATAAGTTTGTCGTGTGTGTAAGTGGTTCTGTTTTGGAGTTGTAGCTTCCATACGAATGAAATGATATTGATCTAGATTTTTTGAGCTATATTTCAACAGAATCTATTTGGTCGTTGTTTTATGTCGCAGTTTTTTAAATTTCCTAAACTTGTACTTGACTTGTTAGAAGTAGATATCCCGTAAACAGTAATATAATTTGTTGTGAATAACCGAGAAACTTAATAGAGTTTGATAAAAACCCTGATTCACTCTAAATTCTACTACAAACACAAAGATTCTTACAAAATACGCACTGGTAAGTAAATACGCACTGGTAAGTAAATACGCACTGGTAAGTAAATACGCACTGGTAAGTAAATCGCATCCTTTTCGGAAGTCATTAGAAATCGATAGTTTCTCATACATTGTTAACTATTCTATACGAATATTTATCGTACTGTGTATGGTTTCAGGGTCCCTTAATAAACGCATGAAACCTTACAGTTTTGCCACGTCCGTCTATTTGTGGCTTAGTTGGTAGTGTGTCTACGTCTACCTGCTGAACTGAAAGGTCGTGGGTTCGATCCCCACCCAGGGCAAACATTTGTGTGATGAGCATGGATGTTTGTTCTGTGTCTGGGTGTTTCTATGTATCATATGTATATATTTACAAAAAAAAGTATATAATATGTATTCTATCAGCCATCTAGTTCCATAGTACAAGCTTTGCTTAGTTTGGGCTAGATGGTGTTGTGTGAAATGTCCACAAATATTTATTATTATTATTATTATTTGTCTGACCGTGGTTTAGCTCAGAGGCTTTATTTAGCCTATGAAACTATAATTGGACATGCGGATGACATGATTTTTGTAACTCGCTTATTATATTTATATATTTATTTATTATATTTATATTTATATATTTAAATAGATTGCATGTGTGAAGTGCTAATTTCCCTCCATCCTGTTACCTAAATTGTTGTTTTTGAAATATGAAAAAAATCACAATATTATATTATCACGATAGTTAAGTAGGCTTTACAAGTTATCATGTAATATATCTATAAAATATATCTAAGGGAAGTAAATAGGAAAATTTCGTAGGAACCGTGAACTCAATTAATACTTAAGTATAATTTAACAAAACGGTCCGCGATCTCTTCTTACTTACAGACTTTGTGACGGCCAACTACAGAACCCTGTGATGCGCTTTGTTCGACATGCGTTGGGCCGGTTTTTATACATTTAGTGCGTTACACAATTCATACCTACATTATACGCCGTGATTTATCGTCTGTATACTTGATACGTCTGCGTTTCGTGTTGGTTAATCAGAAATAATAACTAAACCTATTAATTACCGACTAGAATTTAACGCTTTGTTTTTATAATGATTGACAGATTAATTGGTAGCTCCTGATGTGTGAAATCGTTTGTTTGTTTTGATTTCTTGTTAATTAATTACTTATTATTTATATGTATAATAACTAGCAAGCTAATTAATTAACAAAGAAGAATTCAACTGAACAAACACTATACAGGATGTAACTTGATGTACTGTGGACGAAAATACTTTCTTGGTTTAAGGGGTTCTTGTGACCCCTTAAAGTATTTCTGTTTACTATTCAAAATGACAAAGTCTTACTAAAACTAAACTCTAAAATGTTTCATCATTTTTGTCGCAGTCTAAAAACTTTTATAGTGTAGCGAAGTTCATATTTTTTGCATTTTGGTATTACTGTCATTATAACATTATAAAAGTTGTACATAATAGAGTGCATTGGACAAATAAAAAAAACCGGACAAGAGCGAGTCAGACTCGCCCACCGAGGGCTTCGTACAAACTAGTAGATAAAAGGGGGGTTATTATATTTTCCTTCATAAATCGGAAAATAAGAGTATACATCGTAAAAATATTTAAAACCTTGTTTTAGCTTGTGATAATTAAGCTCTTTCATATAATACCCTACATGATACGGTTAAAGCACTTTAAAATTTGGACCTTCCTTCCTTGCATTAAGACCCTATTTTATGTGATTAAAATTAAAATGTACAGTTATCGGATTTTCTCCTTTATGTGTACTATATGAAAATGCTTCTTGCCAAATTTCAAAGTTATAGGTCAACGGGAAGTACCCCATAGGTTTTGATTCCCTTGCGAGTGTCGAAATATGCGTTTTTATACGACATATTCGGCTGATTTACTTGATTAAATAAAAAATATACAGTTTTGGGAATTTTTCCTTTATATGTACTATGACAATGCTTCTTGCCAAATTTCAAAGTTATAGGTCAACGGGCAGTACCCCATAGGATTTGATTCCCTTGCGTCTTGACAGACAACAGTTATCCTATAAAGGTTCCGTTTTTTTCCTTTTGAGGTACGGAACCCTAAAATGTTTAGTCATATTTAGTAGACATAATGTTAAAAATTGTTTGTAATGCCTAATCCTCGCAGCGGCTCATTAATTCCAGTTCTTAACATGAAGTTATACCAAGTCATACCTAATTATTCTCGATGTAATGTGAGTAAGTTCATGCTCTAATTCGGCTAGGCCTTCGAGATAATTAACGTTTCGCAGCCGCGGGCATCTTCTATTTAGTTTGAGAATTATGTATTCCTGTTCACTATTAATTGATTAAAATAGAAAATTATTTATTAGGTATATTCCTGTTAATTTTCAAGTACCTATTCAATATTCATAAAATTCTTGGGTTATAATAACTTGATGAAATTGCTCATAGTGAACTGTATTCGACACAATCGTCCAATTTATTGTATTTATATTTTTATTTACTATTGTAAAGATAATTATTTAGCGCGCAATTGTCTATACAAATGGAGAAAACTATCTTTATGAATTATGAAAATAATCGCATTTCAATGGTTCTA
Source organism: Lycia hirtaria (assembly GCA_947563715.1). Taxonomy (NCBI): domain Eukaryota; kingdom Metazoa; phylum Arthropoda; class Insecta; order Lepidoptera; family Geometridae; genus Lycia; species Lycia hirtaria. Next base: position 22,392,423 of record OX387375.1, on the reverse strand, counting down.
TAACCTATATTCTTTTAATCAGTTTTTTTTTCAATTTTTTCTTAACCTAGAGTAATGAGTTCAATTAGACTTTGCTCTAATTACTTTTTTTTTAAATCAAAACCTGATCATGACTATTAGTAGAAAACCATTTTCGTTTATTGTATGAAAAAAAATATCTGCTAACCATATTGGTGACAATTTCTCGCTCAACAATCCTCTTAAACGTTGAAACAGTTCCTTAATTATATAACGATCCATATACGCATGGATCTGTTCCACTTGTTTAATTGATAGAGTGCTCATTTGCAGAATTGCATAAGATCCGATTCGATAACTCGAGAAATCAACTGGTTTGTTACGAAAATTGACCGAATTGAAGACGGTCCGCATTCAATGTAAATTAATCATTTCATAATCTAAACTAAGAAATAATAATTAAATCAATATCATCTTTTAGCAGATAAGGGGCAGAAAGCATATGGTTCCAGGCCGATTACCGGCTTTTTTAATAGCGGCAAGGAGTTCCACTCCAGTGCAGAACGCATTAGAATGTGTTTTTTAAATTCATATCACAAAAAATGATATATCACTTAAGATTTAAAATACTGGTAATGAAACAAGTTGTTATTTTTATGTAACTTCTTTTATTTGTTCAGGGTATATATATAATATTTTCGTTTTAAAAGCAGAGCAGAGAAAGCACATTATTTTGAGGAGCATTTTTTTATTATTTAGTATTACATAACACATGTTCAACTATAGTAAAGATAATAGAGGGTTTGAGCATTTGGTTTATTTTTAGACCTTCATGGATCTGGGGTAATCTGTTTGCTTTTTTGTACTAGTCTAGGTTATTAAGTTTATGTAACTACTTATTTATTTATTTATTTATTTATTTATTTATTTATCATCATTAGTACGGTTCATCACCAATTACACTATTTACATAAAATGTTTGATTGAAGATAACAGAAGCACTTACCCGATTGAAAAATAGTAATTCATATATAATTTTGCATTTCATTGCTGGTAGGCAATGTAGGAAACTATTTTATAAGTGAAATTATACATTTTGCTCACATTTTACATTTCGCTACCTTGATTTTCCGAATTTTTTATTCACTTTAATTCATTTCACTATTCAAAATTAAACCCATAATTTTAATTCTTTCTATACAAAATTTTTTACTAGAAATATTCATATGAATAACAATAGAGTCAGCATAGGCATCATAAAAAAACTGGCTGCTTCTACCAGTAAATAGGTAGGTATAATGTTAACAAAGTAGCATAAAAAACGATATATTTACCAGATCTGACCTTCCAAGCGTATCGTCAAGGTTGAACCAGGGTAGTCAGGTCAGGAGTAGGTAAAATGGCGTCACTCGCAGACAACTCGGAAATTAATTAGATGCTAAAGAGTCATGAGGCGTGATTTGTTTATTGAATATTACCGACAAAATAAACGTGGGATGAGTTTGGAATACGCATTTGGGATGAATAAATAACAAATAATTTGAAGGTTGAATGCGGAACAACCCGTTTTTATCGATGCCGTCGGAAATTTCATTAATTATTTATTTATATAATAACTTAGAGGGTTGATAAAATAAAAACTATTTAAAAATATCATTTGGATTATTTTAAAGCCAAATAGATATTTATGGCCGAGCGTACGATTCGGTGAAAGTCCATTCGATTCTTGAAAATTTGAAGATAGGTTCTCAGAAAAACAGAAAAGGTGTCAGAAAGTTGCGCTTCTGTTCATTACACTTCAGAAATATAGATAGAAATCGAGAGAAAGGAGGGTAAATGCTTAACGTATAATATTCGATTTACACTGTATGCTATCATAAAATTAAATATATTTTTTTTCGTTAATATAGGCAGAGAATACATCATTTCACTTGCCACTATCTACTTTTGAGTGTTTTCATAAATGGTTTGTCGGTACAGTTCCCGTCACGTAAAAAGAACGCTGGTTTGTTCGCGCTTACGAACAAACCAGCGTTCTTTTTACGTAACGGGAACTATACTTGTGATCTAGTCCTTCTTTAAAACTTTGTCTATTACTAAATACTTTAGATTGGCTGGCAGTAATGCATAAAATTACACTTCAAATAAGGACCTAATTTCAAAGTTAAAAAATATGCCTAAGCAGCGAAAAATGAATTATTAATAGAAGACCTTGTTAAACGTAAGAACGTGACTATTTTACTCTAATGATCACTAACGGCTGTGTAACGTACAACTCAATTAATATAATAAATAGCTTACTTTGATTAAAATGCCGAGCGTTTTATTAGTCAAGGTAACAGAGGTTTCAACATACTATACCCTCGTTAAATACATTATTATTTAAATAACTTTGATTATGTATGCGAGACGAATGCCTTCACAAAGGGATAGAGGAAGCCGGTGAGTAATGTGGGTTGTGAAGCAAATTAACTTTTTATTTATTCGGCATAGGCTTGCTTGCTTCTAAACTTACTTTATAGGCAGAAGAGCTTACTTTATAGATAATACCTTATCTATGGGCAGCGCTGAGCTTCTATTGATATATAAGAAGTGCACGGAGACATCCCACAAACTATTTTCAATCTCGGTATTTGCGGGACTGATTTTTTTAATCCCGCGGCATTCCGCTTTTTGTGGGATCCCGCGTACATAGTTTTTGCTGAGTGCTTTCTTAACTGTACAGTGAATAAATAAAATATTTGATATTTTGACTTGCATAACATCACCAACTTGATTATTTAATTACACAATACACGGCTTAAATCAAAGCTTACTCAAAGCAATTGTTCAATTAGGCACGCCATTAAAATATGAAAAGAAAAGCTCGTATTACAACCAAATTGTTATTTAAATATCAGGTTCAAGTTCCAATGTAACCAATACGCCCACTAAGTACTACCCGTTTTACTAGCATACTGCAGATAGTGACCTTGGTCTATGCGTTGTGATAAATATGCTGTAACTGCTTTTTGCACGATAAAATACATAATACCTAAGTAATATCAGGTAGGCTATAGGCACGTACGACAAAAATGTTTAGGTTAGGTTACTTTATTGCATTTCCGTATTTTTTTTCGACGACGCAAGCATGAGGTGTACGATTTTGATTTTCACAATATGTAAGTACGTATAATCAAGTCTAATTTCATGTTTCATTTTTAACCGACTTCAAAAAAGGAGGTTATCAATTCGACCTGTATGTTTGTAATATTGCAGTCAGAATTGCACAATTTTTGTTTAAATTAGTTTTTTTTTTTTTTTATAATTTACACGATGCAAACTTCAACATTTCGTTTATAACATTTTGAGCTTAGATCGTGAAGAATAAGTTCTGTTTTAATTTAAGTCACAAGTCATCGCGGTAGGATACCCTGTGTTGCGATGACTAGGGCTCTTCGTATGAATCAAATTTTAAAGAGACAAAATCTAGCTATTCGACACAGTGTAAATTATTTTAACTTTTTAATTATTTCTAATTATTAAAGTAAACATGTTATCAGTGAATTAGTTAATAGTACAATAATTTTATAATTTAAGTTTGAAGAAAAATTAGTAATAATAAATAGTTTTAATGTTTTGTTAATTATACTAGTCTATACCAGCTTCTAAGCATGTGTGCCAAATTTCATAAGTGTATGTATGTTTGTAGGTTTGTATGTTTGAATGTTTGTCCACGCATTACGGAGAAACTAGATCCGTATTTCAAAAATTTTGAAAGATACTTTATTGAATAAAGTATCTTTCAACTTAGGAGTCATTGTAAGTTTTATCAAAATCGGTTCAGTAGTTTTCAAGATATCGGCTTTTGAACACTCACTTCGTTCATCGCAACTGCAGAGCAGTGACCTTATATTTCAATTGTTTGATATACAGCATGAGCGGTGATGAGCTTTGACGACCGTTTTTAACCAACTTTAAAAAAAGGAGGTAGTACTATTAAAATAATTACGAGTAAATAAGATTAAAAATGAATAAATAAAAGTAATTTAACAAAATTAAACCGACTTCAACCTGAAAAGAGAGAAATAACACACAGAAAATCAATACTAGGTGTCTACCTAAGTAGGTACGTAAACCAACAATTTTTGAGGTCTAAATTACTTTTATTTTTAATCAAATACAGCGAAGTTGGTATCAGCATTAAATAAATATTTATAGCATAATACAATTATAGACTATACACTATTATATAAATATGGCTTATGACATGTACCTATGTGGGTATGTAGGTATGTTTCTATGTAACCCCCTACAGCCAAAATTTGTTGATTTTGATGTTCGAGGTGTAATTAGATTCGTCTTCACTTCCCGATTATCAAGCTACATCTTTTGTAATAATAATAATACAACACTCAATGAATAAATTGTAGTTTTTCGTACCATCCAATACACTTAATAAAAAATAAAATATTTTTATAAGAATTATTATAAGGAATGCTCAAATAAATTTATTTTACATCGGATATGCGCACACTATTTCGCGAAAACGTATACCTACTCAACATTAAATCAAGCGTAACGCAAGTGTAGAAGTAAGTACACTTAGAAAATGGCTCTTGTGCAGTATTGATACTCGTAGGTAGTTTATAAATTTATAGTTTGTTACCACAGATGAGGTAATAGTAGTCTCTATGCCTACGACACCTAAGTGCCGTTCTGTGTATATTTTACGTAATAACATAATGACATAGAGCTTGCGGTATATTAAGTAGGTACATAGATAATGAAGGTATTTCTTGAGAAATGACGGCAATTTCCAAAGAAATTTGTGTTGTTACAAGAATTGCAGATAAAAACGTAAACGATAAATGTTACAATCATTCATACTGTGAGTTCAACGAGATGGAACAGTGTCGAAAATATTGACGGAATGACTGAAATACTTACCATTAGTTTTTCGCGCGTACGTATGTATTAGGCATGTATTTAAAAAAACTACAGATCACTCACGTCTGTTTTGAGTCGAAATATACGACTATATTTTCAACCGCATTTAGTGGTCTTTTTCAAAGGAGCAGCGCAAACGTCATTTTCGATGCTGCAGTGCTCTCTGGCATTTCTAACTCTAACCAATTCTAACACTAACTTGTGTTAGAATTGGGTGACTTGACCTATTGACTTTGGGTATAATTCATATTGTTTTTGTTTTTTAATCTTATGACACATTAATTAGATTTAATTTCTACAGAGATAATTATGTTTTTTGTTGAGTAAACTATTAGTAAAGTTGAATCACGCCTTGCGTGGATATTTTAAAAAGCAAGGAAGACGTGTGATAATCATCTCTACCGCAACGCTTTCGTATTATCGGACGATATGCATGTCGAGCATCAAATAGTTACACAATGTGTTACGGATTGAGTGTGCAACGAATGTGCATGGAAATGTTTGCTTTTGTTCGTTTTACAGAGTATTCCTTTAGCTGTTATGTATTGGAAGAAATCAGAAATGTTTACACGTTACCCAATAAATTTCAACCACAGAAGTTAAGAGTTTACTTGCATGGGTGCTAGTAAACATAAGAAATTAATAATAATACAGCCGCCTAAAAGTACGACAGATGGACGTTAGTTTAGTAATATACTCCTGTTTCTTTGGGTGACGAAACCTAAAATGGTGTCAATTATAATAATATTATTAATTACACCTCAAGAGGCACTCGCTAGGTAGTTGGATCAAGGGTCTAATACAAAAGGCAGTCATCCTATCAAGGCGCGCATCTGTCAGGAGATTCGTCTGTTTGTAGCCTTTACTGTTGACAGCTTGAGCCCTGGCCCGCAGCCAAGGCACCCTAGTTTTAAGTTTTTTTATAATATTTATGTTATTTTTTATAAGTTTATATTTCTATTGTAAAAATTAAAAATAAATAAGTGGTATTATAATTAAATATATAAACACTGGAAGATGCTGGATGCAAGCCGCTTCCATCCGGTTCTTTTGTAAATCCATTGGTTGTCCATTGGGGAGGCCTATGTCCAGCAGTGGAATTATTGTGGCTGAGATGATGATGAAATAATTAAATAATTAATAAATCTCGTGACGGATTATATGTTTTTTTCCTACTTGTTGGTTGTGCTTGTTGCGCGGTTACGCCAGTGGTCGCGCGTGTCTTCACGTACCAACGACATCACGTTTCCAGGCGGTGGCCAGCGACGCCTGCGTGTCGCAAAACAACGCACCGAACCACTACTTTCCGATTTCCTATTTTTATGTCGTATTTTGTCGAGTGCCACAAAACATGGACAAGTTATAATTAATTGTCAATTATTCAATAAGGAATAAGTCTGTCCTTGTATTGTTGTAGGCATCCCCGAGATGAGTTTAATTTTAAGCATTTTTTCAGTCTTGCTCATATACGTGTAATTATGATAATAATAAAATGCATTACAGAGTTAAATAAGGTGACGATTTACAACTAGTTATCTACTACATTATAATAACTAACCAATATTGAACATAAAAAAAACTGAATTCTGGAAAACATTAGGAATTTTATATAATTTATTGGTAATCAATAAACTTTTTCAATGAGAGAGCTGGTGTTATTTCATAATTACAGACCATATTTTTAAATTGATAATATTAATACCGAGTAGGTTAGATAAACTGATAAACCAATAAACAACCCCCTGTACATTAAATACAAAAGGAGTAACTACCATGTAACTACATAAAAAAAAAACTTCAGAGAAATCTTCTTTCTTTGGCATTCAAATAGGCTTTGTTAAAGAGGCTTTGATTGACAACAGAAAAGAAAATCCGCTCCTCTCCTGTTTTGTGCTTTGATTCACCTGCGGTTTATAATACGATCTTATTATGATGCCTACTTTGTTTGGCCTCTTTAACTTCAACTTTTTACGGCTTACGGTTTGTACATTCCTCTACTACGAACCAGGTTTTTGTTACATAAAAAACCGGCCTTGATATTGTTCTATCTGGTCAATCTTTCGCACGGCGGAGTCGCGGCGTCTTCTGTGGTTCATTCAACTTCATTCTCTCAATTGAGACCTCTAAAATTTGAACTGGTGACCTTTATGAGACGATGAGATTTAATTGAACAACAAAAATTCATTTCACACTAAAAATATACTTGATTATGGTCATTATTTTCAGCCTGTTATATTTTTACGCTGGGCTTAGAGCATTTTTTTTTTTTGCCGACCACTTATGTATGTCTTGAACCGCTTCGACCCACGATTAAAAAGTACATTATTGAAAATGATTTCTACCTGGGTATATACTATAAGGCGCTATGGTCAAATTAGTCAAATGAGTACCTACACAAGTAAGTTCAGAATACAAAAAAAAAAGATATCAAAAACTGCAGAAACATAGCAAAGAACACTCTCGATTAAATCTTCTATGAAACAAAAAAACTAGATCATAATCGATCCATCCGTTTGAGAACTACGATGCTACAGCCAGACAAAGTACACAGACACACTCATCAAACTCTTAACCCCCTCTTTTTTGGTCGGGGGTTAAATACACACTTACACAACAAGAATGTAACTTCGGCAATCTTTCTTTGTATCCTAACAATTACTTTCAAACTTGGAATTTTAAGGGCCTTTAAAACTAAACAGTCTATCTACAGTACAAAACAATCTATTTACAGTAGTAAATAGATTGTTTCTATATAGGCAACTTAAAGTGAGTTTGTGGAAGTTAAATCGTTGGTAAATTTATTCTATCTCTATAAATATATATATTCATCTTAATTATTCCATTCTATTTTATACACAAATTCGGAGGCAAATCATTGGTAAATGTATTTATTTTATCTGTCTAAAGATATGTATTGGATCTTTATCATTCCATTCTATTTTATTCGCGAATTTAGAGGCAAATCATTGGTAAATGTATTTATTTTATCTGTCTAAAGATATGTATTGAATCTTTATCATTCCATTCTATTTTATTCGCAAATTCAGAGGCAAATCATTGGTAAATGTATTTATTTTATCTGTCTAAAGATATGTATTGAATCTTTATCATTCCATTCTATTTTATTCGCGAATTCAGAGGCAAATCATTGGTAAATGTATTCTACCTGTCTAAAGATATGTATTGAATCGTTATCATTTCGTTCTATTCACAAATTCGGTGAACATTTGTTAATTGTTAATTAAATTGTTTCTACATTACGAGTCTTGTTAACTAATTATTGCGTGTTCTAAATAAGCTTCGTTATACACGTTATACTTTACTGTTTCCCAGTAGTTAAATTTTATGATGGTCTAATGACGTCAGCACCCCTATTCAAGATCATTCGAATTCGGGACCGGGTCGGAAACTATGTCTCCATCTCTGTCATTCTGTATCGAAATGACAGAGATGTCTCTTCACTGCGTTTTATTATATAGTAATGCATTTTACATGATAAAAATTGAGTATTGGAACATCGCCTTAAGTTTATTGTAGCTTGTTACCTTCTATCATAAGAAATAGTATTAATTCTGTTTAGATTCATCATAAATTTTACACATTTTTAAGCTATTGCATAGCTTCTATCGCGGGCCTTGAGCGTGGAGACCGAATCCAGAAATTCTGTAACGAAAATAACCTAACACACCGCGCGTAAAGCTATTATGCAATAGCTTTACCGCGGCAGTCTCCGAGTGCCACACGTCTTTTTTTTATTTTATTTTTTGATGGTTATTATATGTAAGGCGACCATGCATAAGTATTAATTTCTTGTTTTTTCAAATAAACACAAAAAAATACCGAAATTGAATAACATTTAAAGGCAAGTAGAAATCAGTTTGTTCCTGATGTATGGGCAAATACAGGCTACATAATTTTCTCATCTCCCAATCCACCTTTTTTTTATTGCGAATAGGTCCACGTTTGAACATCAACTCGCTCGTTGGAAAGCGACGATGTGTTCGAAGGTGAAGCACGCAGACCCAGAAGATACCTATTCACTCTGACCTTAAAAATACCCAAATTATATTTCTCAGGGAACAGAGAAGCCGACAATTTATTCCATTCCTTAGCTGTAAGGATTAAAAACATAGAGTTAAACCGTTTGGTTCGTACTTTAGGAAAATCCACAATGACAATGTGCGCTGACTTTCTACTTGGCCTGTAGAAGAAAGAACCTTTTTTATTCTATCTGATATCGTTATTATTAGAGTCTTTCCTTTATTATATATGTATTTATAAATAAGCGTTGCAATCAAACGACTGTAAAATAATGTAATCATTACTATTCACAGTCATGCTATGAATGCCCAATGAGTGCTTCCGACTGCCCAAAACAGTTTTATCAGTTTTATTAATTTCAGTATTATGTAACTTCCCATTTAATTACACATATCTCAAATTGTAGTGCAGCTAGAACCAAGTTCCAACAGTTTCTATAGTGGCAACTAATCCCATAGTTAACATAGCAGTTAGTGTGTAGTTACGCCACGACCGCCAAGCGCGAGTGAGTACTTATAGTAGTTAAGTGTACTTATTGTCAAGCGAGCCACGACAAATCGCCGGACAAAACGCGTTTGGTACGGCTTAACGGAATCGATACAAGGAAGAGCGGAATATTAAGTAGATTCCATGTTTATACACCTTTCTAAACATTGGAATTTAACTATTAAATCGCAAATAGAACTTTATAAGAAAGTAAAAAAAGAGGATGAATAATAAAGAGGAAAATACTATTTTAACGACCGTCTTACACATTTAAAATCACTTTACAAACTTTTATAAAATTATTTGTTACTAAAAGCCTGTGTTCGTGCTCATTTACTAAATCTTATTCAGTAATGAGTAGATACCGGATTATATGCAACATAAAAAGCTTGAAATATGCATGCAAATATGCAATAAACATAAATTTTAGAAAAGTAAAAGAGGGGAAAAGTGCCATATTTTTTTTTACTTCTAAATCAGCATTACATCAGTAACGTATTCGTTCAAAATTTAACAACCTTGAAGACTATAAATTGTAGTCTTTAATAATATTAATACTCAATACAATTACAAGAACAATTATTTAAAAAAAAAACTTGTATAAAAAGAAAATTTTTGTAAGACATAATTTTACACATATATACTAATTTACCGAAAAATGCAGTAAATACAGCGAAAATATGCATGATCACTAAATTTCAGACAAAATATGTAATGGTCGCTGAAAATATGGTAAATATGCAAATGCATATGAAAGCGGTTGTTTTTGTTGTTCTTAGCCTGTAGTATCCCACTGCTGGGCAATTGTCAGTTGTGCTTTGGTGTGCTAACTTTTTTCAAAGGTGTCAAGTTCATCGCACCAACTCTTACGGAGCCTGCCTGCCAATTTTAGAGGTTGGAAAGTAAAATTTTAAATTTCCAACCTCTTTAGAAGTGAAGGCTAAAAAATACGTTCCGTGAGCGTTCCCATGGAAAGCAATACATCTACACCTTTATTTGGGTCACAACATTGTTCGACTTTATACTGAACATGCGACGCTAATGTTTCTTTCCTTCAAGTACACGCACGATTGAAAATGGAACCACGACGTGGAATTTTAAGTCTTTCCGTACAAACACTTGTGACATAATAACGGTACTAAAGGGAAATTGAAAAGTATAATGTTTAGTAGCTAACTACTTTTAGAAGAATGCGCATTCTTGTATCACAGCTGCGTTCTGGTTTTTGTAAATTAGGGGCACTTCGTTAAGACAGTTAAGACAGCTGCACCTGTCTCGCTCACACGTGACACCTTATTTCTAGACATAAAATTACATTTGATAATTTTCCGAAATTCAAGCTCATGAAAACAGCATTACTATATAATATGTGGAACATCATTTTAATAAGTATTCTACCTATGTAAATAAACATTTATACGCGGTAATTTTTGGTTAGAACGAGATATACACAAATAACAATAATCTTTATTACTTTGCAATAGCGTTCTTATGGGGCTGAAGTTAAATATTAGTAAAATGTATGTTAAATAATTTTATATTTAAAAAAAAGGTGTGTACGAGCGAGACCTCAGCAAGCACACCTCACTTTAGCCCAAAAATTTCAATCAAATTATATCTTTGAATAGGGACTAAAATGAATATTAATATATCTGTTATGTTACCTATGCGAGCCGCGGCAAATTTTGTCACGTTTTTGCATAATATCTCATAATAGGCATAATACAAATTATTACAGGCAAATTATGGCAATAAAAAAATGTATTCTGCTATTGAATAAAAATTTTTATACATTTCGAGGTTTTGAGATTTTTATTTTTTTAAATACGTTTGATAATGTTTAAAAGTGAAAATAAAAAAATGGCTATGAGGCCATTAGTGGATTTTGGTAATATTTGTCAGAAACATTCTATTCTGAATTCTGTACAAAAATTTTGTAATTGAGTAGTAGACATAAAAAAAATAATCGGCCAAGTGCGAGTCGGACTCGCGCACGAAGGGTTCCGTACTATCATCTATAATACTACAAAGTTTAGTTCTGTTTATAAAATAACGAGAAATCAATGAAATTCCAAGTAGTAAATTGCAAACTTATAGGTAGGTTTTCGATACACATCCGGGCAGCATGACTATGGCTCGCTCCGTGATGTTACCTCCCCCGCTACCCGCGCGGCCGTTGCCCGCCTCGCGCTCGCGCCACCGCCACACCGCGGCGCGGCGCTCGCACCGCGTTTAGATGCACGGATTATTTTCATTTAGTGAGTTTTTATGTATTAGATTAGGTATTTATTTTTATAGTTAATATATTTCTAAATATTTACTTACAAATATTGAAGTTTCTACCTGTTAATTAAGATCGAGCAAAAATTGCTTAAAAATTACGTTTGTTGTATGGGAGCCCCCCTTTAATATTTACTTTATTGTTATTTAATTATTTATTTTGAAAGGTAATATACAAGTAAATATTCTGTGAAAATTTGAAGCATCTACCTGTTACCGTTTTTAATATTGAGCAAAAAAATACGAAAAAAACACGTTTATTGTATGGGGACCCCCCTTAATATAAATTTTTTTTAAATTTTTAGTATTTGTTGTTATAGCGGCAACGGAAATACATCATTTGTGAAAATTTCAGCTTTCTAGCTATCACGGTTTATGAGATAGAGCCTGGAGACAGACAGACAGACAGACAGACAGACAGACAGACAGACAGACAGACAGACAGACAGCGAAGTCTTAGTAATAGGGTCCCGTTTTTACCCTTTGGGTACGGAACCCTAAAAAATACAGTTGAATTGAGAACATCCTTCTTTTTGGAAATCGGTTAAAATATAGTTATTCATTTGAGTGCCTATACTCGTGCCAACGTATCAATCAAATCATAATAGCATGCGTGATTGGGCAAATTTCACGGCTTTCTCTGTTAGCTTAAACTCACACCATAGCGATAAGTCATCGTAACTAGGAGTTTATAGTCTCGTCGACCGCTGGTAAAAGTGTAAACATCGCATTAGCTAACAAAACGGCATTGAGGAAGTGAATGTTTGGATTCTAGGTAAACGTGTTTTTGATGAAAGCTTATGCTTGAATCGGCCTAATTTCCTTTGAAGAGTTGCAATGTCGTGGAATAGTTATTAAAGGTATTTATTACCCGTGATCGAGAAATTGTTTATTAACGGAAACTTACTTATATTTACGTGTCTTCAATCGGCGCTTATTAGGATGAGCAGTATTTGTTAGTTAGAGAAAAGTTTTTATGCATAAATTTAAATACGGATTTTAACAGTGAACATTCATCATCATTTATTTTTGCACAAGCAAAATTAAATGATGATGAATACAACATACACAACTATACATACATAGACCATTATGGAACCAATCATGAAATGGTGGAAAATAATCAGCTGTTTCATATAACAAGCTTTTTGACCTTCAAGAAAATGTACAACACCAACACAAATGTACAACATGTGAATATTTCTGTCATTCACCTTCTGTAGATAACATTGTTGATTTTAATTTATTTTATGATGACACTTTTAACAAGTTTTGTATGCTGTGAAATATCACAATAACGTTCAATAAGTTTAACACTGTAAACGTAATGACTCTATCTATCAATATATCTAATTATGTTTTATATCTCGTCATGAATCAATTAATATATATGAACCAATCTTGATCTCATTCAATCATTCTCGATCTTGATTAATCTTGATGTTGCTTGGCTTGATAACTTGTGATTCAACAATGCAATTAAACAAGGTAATTGTATTTTTTTGACAAATTGTTGCTTGACCGACAACTAAGTAACTACAGTCTACGATGAATCACGCTTACCTGGACTGAAAGAAACTAGTTTGCTTGCAATTCTAAAGACACCCCGATAAATTGATTATATCTATCGTGGAAAGTCCACTTAAGAGGCATATTCCACATTTTATCAGTGCAATTAAAGAAGTATACTCTTGGAATTTTTAAGGTAAATAGATATTTTCTAGATTTACGTGTTCCATCCTCCGCCACTCCGTCGCTTACCATCAGGCGAGGTGGTATAGTCAAACGTAAATCTAATTACAAAAAAAATGGGTGAACGCATACCTAGAGGAGCCGCAAGAATTTTTATACGAATAAGCATGTTCATGGCATTTTTTTTTATCAGCTCTGTTTGTACAAACTGTCCCACTGCTGGGAACGGCCATCTTCTCATTGTGAGAAGGGCTAGGCCATAGTCTGCCACGCTAGCCAAGTGCGGGTTGGCAGACTTCACACATCTTGAAGATCATTGAGAACTCTCAGACATGTAGGTTTCCTTACGATGTTTTCCTTAACCGTTTGAAGTATTAAATATATTTAAATAAGTAAGCAATGTGTGGGTAATGTAAGTATATGGGAAAGCGACTAGACCAGTAGGCAGAACAACGGCCAGGATGGACAGACGATATCGTCAAGTCAGAGGGGAAGATCTAGATAAGATCGGCACAAGATCGGAAAAAATAGTGTGAACCATGATGAAGTAGAGGCCTATGTCCAGCAATGGATCGATAAAGACTGAAATGGCGAAAATGATAATGATGAGTCGAGGTCTATGTCCAGTAGTGGATCTATAAAGACTGAAATGGCGATAATGATGATGATGATGTGGGACAGCTGAAAAAGCGTTACAAAGCAAATACTGACAAGTACATCACTCAAAGCATGATAGGTACTTACACTGAGTTGAATGACTTTAGAATTGCTGATGGTTTGCTTGTCCCTTGGCGTGGAACAAGACATGATGGCGATACACATGTCGTGACCGAAGACTATCATAATATTAATAATCTTACTATGGAAACTAACGAGGTTTTCATACATATAAAAAACTACGGATTTGTTTTGAGCCGAAATATCCGACTATATTTTTTTACGCAAGATAGATCTACGATTGACTACCAAGTCGCCTGATGTTAAGCGACGGTGTGGCCGAGGATGGAGCTCGTCGATCTAGAATATATCTATTCACTCTAGCCTTGAAAATTCCAAGATTGTAGTTTTCAGAAAACAAAGATAGCGGCAAAGAATTGCATTTGTGTGCAGTACGCATCAGGAACGTGGACCTATATCGCTGTGTACGGATTTTTGTCATTTCAACAAGAAATGGGTGGTAATACGCCGACTTTCTGCAAGTCCTGTAGTGAAATAGGGAGGGTGGAATCAGGTCGTGAAGCTCTTGCGCACACTTCCCGAAATAAATCCAGTAGAATATAGACAGAAATGCTACATTACGGTGATGAGCCTTAAAATGTGGGAAGCCAGAAAAAATATACAATAGCACTGTTTCAACTGCATTAGATGGTCTTCTTCAAAGGAGCAGCGCAAATGTTACTCCCGGTCCCGGATGACGTACCTCGTACGACAACGACAAAATAAAAATATATGAGATTATAGAACCTGATATTCCAAACTTCATCAAGAATGCTTGAAAAATACAACGAGTACCATACTACAAACAAAACAGCCTGGACAAATGAAAGCAAATTGTAACACTTGAATTAAAATTTTGCCCTATAGCCATTTTGATAAATGGGAAGTTACGAGTACAGCTAGTGTGTGTTGTATAGTTATTATAAGTGTTAGGAGAACTGTGATCAAAACTTCCAGAAAAAACACAGACATGACGATCTTTTAATAGATTTCCCACGACGCATCCGGTTAACTAAAAATACCTATTATAAATACTGAATCGAGATGGAAAATGACCAAGTTTGGAATTAAAAGGAATTGGATGTTTTCCTAAGCTAACCTAAAGCACTTTGTGAAGTAAATAGTAAGTTATACGTAAGTTTAATAGAGCATGTAACTTTAAATGAAAACGTTATCGCAAGTCTCAAGTAACAAGCAAGTTTCGGAACTTAGTCCTAACTTAGTTTAACTAGGCTTGCTCCAACTTAGTATCGGAATCTTGGAAGGTGATTTAAACCAGTTCACGGCGAAAATAAAGCAACAAAACCAGGTCTTGAAGATGAAAATACTTTTATTTTAGTTATACCTATTTGTTTGGTTTAAGCTGATTGCGCGCAGATGTTACCGCAGTTTTATTTTGACTGTGGAGTTTGTGCTACTTCAGTTGTATAATTGTTGTACCGAAATAAATTTATTAAAACTTTCTGTTTTGTATTAGTTCTATTATTAACTTAGGTCCGAGAGCAAGTTATATGACGATGATTACAGCTGTAGCTCTGTAACTGATTTAGGTTTAATAACTCATGTGACAATCCTAACCTATTCTAACTCCATTAACACTTCTTTGAATGTTGATG
Organism: Lycia hirtaria; assembly: GCA_947563715.1. Lineage (NCBI taxonomy): Eukaryota > Metazoa > Arthropoda > Insecta > Lepidoptera > Geometridae > Lycia > Lycia hirtaria. The sequence continues at coordinate 22,376,704 of OX387375.1, read as the reverse complement.
ATGACATGTTTTCTTGCAACTTAGTGACGGAGCGAGCAATTAAATGATATCAATCATTTGCTCATAACTCTCAGCTCATAGCACTCCGAACTCTTTGGGTGGCAATGCCATTCGCTCGTCACGCTTCAATTATAAAATATTAATATTATAATTAATGCTTGGAAGTTTTGTTAGAAAAAAAACCCGGATAAGTTCGAGTCAGACTCGCCCACTAAGGGTTCCGTACAAACTAGTAGATAAAAGGGGGAAATTATATATTTTTATTTAATATATATTTTCTATATTTTCGTCGAAATATGCGTTTTTGCGACATATTCAGCTGTAACTTGTTTTTTAAGAAAACTGAGAAGTTTGATTTTTCTCTCTGAAGCAAAAGACTATGGATCTGCGTATATCGTTTTAATTTCAACTCGATATCTTCACGCGTTTCCAAGATACAGGTCTTGACAGACGGACTACAAAGTGATCCTATAAGGGTTCCGTTTTTTCCTTTTGACGTACGGAACCCTAATAAGATAGTATTGGAATTTAACGTACACACATCTACATATCCACATCGTTTAAAACGAAGGTATCGAAATTTGAAAAATCCGAGCTAACTACTTCATATCTATTATACATTACCTTTTATAAATGCGTAGTTAGTAGGTATATTCATTTTCTAAATATATTTATTCCATTCCGCGCAAAGTGAACATGTACTTTTTATGCATTTCAAATAAGATGTTGCGTAGTTGGACACCAAGCCTTAGTTTCTCATTAATTCAATATTTGTTTTGTTGACAAGTCTTAATTTATTTCCCTGTGTGTGGTCGTATATAAATGGCATGCGCATAAGCCATTGTATATTTTTTTGGCTTCCCACATTTTAAGGCTCATCAACCATAGACACGTCAAGAAGAATAAGATTTATTAATTTTTTACACCTACAGAGAGTTTATTTTTCAAACAGGTTTTACATTAAATCATTTTACGATTGAGTACATATAACATATTACTCCTTTTTTTTTAAGTCGGTTAAAAATGAGCCACTTCTCAAGAAAAAGAAACCGTTACAAATTAGTTAAAAACAGATTTTATTAGGCAAGTAGGTACACTAAGTATTTTTTCTAGAACAATGTCTAATCGAAATCCAAGAATGTGTTAATGGACTATTTGGTCAGTTTTTATTGGAGTTCCGAAATTATAGAGCAGAGCAGGAAATGTTCAAGAACGAGTAGGTAGTTATTCCCATTCATTACTCACACGAAATATACATAATAGTTTAGAACGTAGAAAATATAATCAGACTATGGACTTGTTATTTAATTTGTCGTAAATTAACTCCCATATAAGTAACTGCTTTTTTTTTTCAAATGATCAATCCAGAAAGTTTTTTTGGCATAATATATTCAGCGCTTACTGATTTCATTACCAACATAAGTTTGTGCCTATACAAATCCTATCTATTTCTTACGAGAGTTTGGTTTTAGAATTGTTCGATTACTTATTTGAAAACAAGTATCAATGTTAAAAGAAAAACAAAATACCTGACTGCAGAAAAGAGGTTTTTGCAGCCTAACTTATGTTTTTTATTTTATTTTGATATAGGTATCCAGTGTCACTCTCACAACTAAGACGAATCTATTGACCACTCACATCAAAATCGGTCAAGGCGTTTAGGTTCTAGGGCGTGTCAAATAAATATACATACATACATACATACACTCGAAAAACATAACCCTCCTTCTTACGCAATGGGGTAAAAGTGTAGGAGCATCATTTAAAAACAAAGTCTAAATATACAAAGTTGTCTTAAATTTTTCTAATATCCCCACTTAGTCAGTGATTTTATTATTTAAAATGTTGTATGCAGGAGAAAGACAGCTGCGCACTACGAGCAATAATGGAGAATGATAAAAAGATATTTATCGCGTTGCCTAAATTTCAAATGCATCAAAAACAAAAAAGGGGGCGTCCATAAATTACGTGAGGTGTTTTTTTAAATTTTCTGCCCCTCCCTCCCCCCCTGGTGAGATGTCGTGAGATTTTATTCAACCCCCTCCCCCATCCCCGAATCTCACGTGAGATTTTTCAAAATGTGAGTTTCTTACGTAAACGCGTTGGATTGTTATTGTAAAAAGAAAAAAACAAATTTGCATCGTCCTTTTATTTACGACTAGTTAAGACTAGTAATCAATATTGCTGAGAGTTTCTGGATTAAATAGACCAAAATAGAATAATTTTTTTTTGTTTCAATCAGAAAAAAAAATTGCGTGATTTTTGCCGAGACCCCCCCTCTCTCCAACGTAAGATTAGATGAGATTTGACTCGACCCCCTCCCCCCCTTAAACACCTCACGTAATTTATGGACGCCCCCAAACGCTCACAGACCCATTCGATAAGTTTTTATATCTGTAGTGTCATACGTAAACTGCAATGCAGCCGCAATATTCTACAGACAGGTTTTTTTACTCAGTTCTTCTCGTATTACAAATTACAATACAAGAATTACAAGAAGATACAATACAAGAAGAATTTAACCAAGTGATTACAATGTAATCTGGTATTGGTTGGCATGACATCATATTCCTCGCCCCACCTGGGAGTTGACGAACGCTAAGTGTAACGATCTTGAGCTGATACTACGGGTAAACTATCTTTAATCCGATATACATTTGTATGAATTTTAATTGCCCGCATCTAGATAAGATAATAATATTTATTAACCTTGAATAACATACATGTTACAGGTAAGTCAGAATTACACATATGATAAATTAACTTAACTTTATAATAATAGTATAAAATGATATAATCGATTTAATTTCAATTATGGTATCGAATAAATTTGAATTACATTTGTTTTAAGACTCTAACCGTTAAGACAAGAATAATAAAAAATGTTGAAAAGTGTTAAAAAGAGTTGTCAAATGAGATTTCGAGATTTTGATAGTGTCGTTTGAGAAAAATAAATATCGTTATCGGAGAAATGATATTCGGTATTTTACAATTCGGGTTATAGATAGGTAACTGACACTACGTCATGTATGGAGATACCTTGATGACTCTAGGGGTTAACACCATAACTTCTTGGTTACTCATTCGATGACATTAGTTGTACTTTATGTAGTTTTTAGATTATGATAGAATAGAAGCCAAATGTTTAAATAGGTTTGGTCCTTACATCCTTTGATAAATGACATTCTATACATCTAAGAGATTTTTCATTTCCAACAATGTGATAACCATGCAGCATTTTATAAATTAGCCCATTGCAAAAAGGAGTGTTACATGTTTGACCTGTGTATCTGTTTGTCTGTGGCATCATAACTCTCAAACGGATGTACCGATTTTGATCTAGTTGTTTTTGTTTGAAAGGGAATTTCATCGAGAGTGTTTTTAGCAATGTGTCATCAAAATCGGTTCAGCCGTTTTTTTGTGGGGTTTTTGAGTTTTGTATACTTATACTTGTAGTACATAAAATAACAGTTTAAGGCTACCCATAAATTACAAACAGAATAATAATGTTCATCATACTTATTATATAACAAGAAATATAATTATTAATGCTTCAATGCGGGTCCAATACAAAAAAGAAGAAGAAGACCCGTAGTTTTTTTTTAATGTGTGAAAACTACGTTGAAGCATTTGCCAGTGTCAAGTATTAAGATTTTTTCATTATTAATTAATTCTGCAGTTAAGTAGATCTTTAAAACGTTGAATTTGGAGTGAAATTTCAAGTAACGTCAAGCTATTTCATAAAATGATGTTTGTTCAATAAATTGTTAAAGCAAAGAAATATTTTACAATCACTTTACTACAACTATAAGTATGCCTGCTTAGGCTCTTTCCATGCCGATAAATGTACATCTTTAAATCAGCTTTTTACAAATAATCCATCAATCAACATCCTTAATGCCAGCCCTCAAGTTATGTTATGACAGCGATTCACGATCCAGCTATAGTTACACAGTGTTATAAATTACCGAGAAACACGCCGCGTTCCGCATAACTTAATTGGAAAACGGTTAATATACTGGCAATACTGGGGATACTGGCATACCGCCTACCTACTGCTGCCACAGATAATTGACAACCTAATTATTGTGTCGGGGAAACGAATGGAGATTGCTGGGAGAAAATATATTAGTTTAATTACGGGCTTAGTTAGGAAATTATTATTCTTCTTTTATTTTATCCGAAGTGAACTAAGGCATATTTTAAAGACTTGATAAATAGAAAAAACGTATATTTAAAAGTAGTAGTTCTACGAACGTGAGCACATTTTTTTTTGCAAAATTTGCAAATTGCAATTCTCATATTCAAAATTCTTGTTTAGAATGCTGTATCGAATGTTTCTGCCAAATAATATCAAAATCTGCCGACAAATGATTTCGTAGAAGTTTTCTACCGAAATTTCAAAATACACAATTCGTTTACATGGATGACATTTTTTTAGTTATTTTGTTATAAAAACCAAAGTAATGAACTGATTTTTATAAAATTGATATGGGACCACCTCTGTGGTATTACCTGCCAAAAAAAAACATCAAAAACAATTCATAATTGGCGGAGTAACCGCGTAACAAACAATAAAAAAAAATATCGAATCGAGAACCTCCTTCTTTTTAGAAGTCGATTAAAAATAGAAAAATATTACCCTCTTTATTAGCAGTCGGGTAAAAATACAGTCCACGTTATGCTAGACTTCAGTTAAAAACGTGATTATGTGTTGTATATTAATGCAAAACGCAGTTGCACAACGTTTGAATTCTAAATATTACGGAACTGCAATTTTCTAGCTACAAAATGGTTTGAAAGTGTAATTAAAATAGACAAAAACATTGAATTAACCTTCCACACTCTAGATTATAAGCAGATATAACAATTTTTGAAATAATTCGAGTGATGTTGTTAAATATTTCACGTTTGAACGATATATTAACCTTGTTATAGTTAAGGAAATGCAGTTACCGATATTTTTAATTATAAGTAAATGTGTTTAGTATTTTTATTACGTTCTAAAATTATAAATAATCGAAATGTATTGTACAACGTGTAGCTTAAATTACTGCCTTTCATTTGGAGTTGTGGTTACTTAGTTCTCATTACCAGTGAGATAATTGAATTTCACGTCTGTAATAACTAGTCAAGAACGTGTCAAGACACGCATGTCTTAGGATTCCATAGCCAATTTCATAGACGAAAGATCTCGTGGTGGCTGTTTTTTATTAAAACTGTTAACTACAAGCGCTTGAATATTTTTTTGAATTACTTATCTCGAAAAGCTGTCATCACAAATTGTTCAAACTGTTTTTTGATAGTTTTTAGCATATTCTATAATTAAAGTTCATAATTTCTGTGCCTCAATAATTTAAGACAAGATGGGACAGAGTTTTTAACCTTTGGTAGGTTATAATTCGAACACCTGAGAAAAAATCAATTAGGTACTTATGTTAAATAAACCTACTTATATTTTTGTCTTCCTCAAATACATGTAATTATTTTAAAAGGTTTTCGAAGTTATGTGCGTATTATTGATTGCCGCCAACTTCAAACGGTGAAGGAAAACATCGTGAGGAAACCTACATGTCTGAGAGTTCTCAATGATCTTGAAGATGTGTGAAGTCTGCCCCGCACTTGGCAAACAGGGCTGATTAAAAAGGCGTGTAACGATAACCTTTACCAATATGAAAAAAAAAATGATCCTCTCATTCATCAAATAACATGTATGGAGTGTCAACCCTATTTTTTACGTTATATGTGTTATCATAGTTTTATTACAACGTAATGTAGCCATTGAATACACCTATCTACCAAATTTCTGACTTTGATAAAACACTTAGCTAGTAACAGTGGCAGACATGACGAATTTGTAAGGCTTCCTCGTATTACTACGGTACCCTAAAAAGTTTGTTATAAGTAACGACCGATGAGATGTTATTAAACTTGCGAGATGAGATGAAGCTGTTATGAAAATAAAAATTAAGAACTAAAACATGACGAACTGAAAGGAGAAAGTTGAACCGACACTAGTCGAAACCAATCTTTCTGAAATTTCGGCAAGAGGTTATGAGTTTCTAATTTTTTGCATATCAAACTCAAAAACATTAATTGAATTTGAAAGATATTGGAGATAATACTTGTTATTTAGTTTTGGAATCATTTCTAATTGATAGAATGAAGCGAACAAAGTTCTCTGCATCAACTAGCAAAATTTTCTTTCCTAGCCCGGATGTTTGTTGTTATTCGTTATACTATGGTTATATTTTTCAACCAATCTTTACGAAGCTTGGATCTTTGCGAAGGTTTCACAATTTAATAGATTTTTTGTCTCGTTTAAAAAGAGAAGTTAGTAACGAAGCCATTTATTGGCCAATTTGGAAACTTTCGATACTCAATTTGTAAATATGAACAGCAGAATTTGCGAGCACAGATTTTTTCAACAAAGTAGATTCAAAAAGCTTATGCTCTCCAGTTTATGTTCGTAGAACCACTACATAGGTATATAAGTATAATGACTAGTTGATTGACACGAAGAGTGAGATCTTTTCTATAGAGGGGTTGTAATTGTATATTAGTTTGGCAAATCAATTGCAATGAAAAGATCATTGAATAAGAAGTAAAAGCATGGCGAATCTCAGTGCTCAGCACTTTCGAGGATAAGACCACATTCTTAAGGGTTTTTAGTATCTTGGCCTTATATATATTGGCGTTGTACTTTCTAAACATACAGGATGGTTTTGTCAGTGTTCACAAGTCACTACACGCATGTAGCAGCTTTGCCTGACGTGGCGCGACTAAAAACGAGTCGGGCAATTATCTTACTTGAGGCTTGTCACGCAAAGCAGGAGAAAACCTGGCTACGTATACATCATTGAACACATCATGTTGATTATTGGAAAGATTCCCATCATTTTGCTAATTAGTCATTTGCATGTGGGGTAAGGTTGCAATTCTTTGCTATATTGCTTAGTAATTTAACTCCGGTGCATGTTGTGCAAACTTTTGTTGTTTATAATAATGGGAATGCAAAAACAATTGTTCAGAAAGGAAGTACTATTTAGTCACTGTATGTGTCTTATAAACAAACAAACAATGCACATGTTAAATAGCTTATTTTGAATGTATGAATGAGCAGCTAATGCTTAACAATTTAGTTATTTGAGATGTAACAAGTATCGATATTAAAAGAAAAATAATAGTACCGACTGACTAAGCCCGACTGTAGAAAAGGAGTTTTTGTAGTTTAACTTTTTTTATGTGAAAGTATTCGTAAAATCGTTGTAAAAGATTATAAATGTGCATTCTTTAGAATAATTCCAGTAAAATTATTTATTACGAAAAAGTTCGTTAGAGGTTACAAAAAACGCATTGTTTATTTTTGCAAGAGATGTATTATCACTATTATGAAAAAAATATAACCTATGGCACTCAGTGAGTAAAGACGAATCTAACGACACCTCGCACATCAAAATCGGTCAAGCCGTTTGGCTGTAGGCGATCTTATAAACACATACGTATCTAGTGCATACATCTGTTTCTGTTTCCTGGGAACTACAATTTTTCAATTCTCAAGGCTAGAGTGAATAGATATCTTCTACATCGACGGGTTCCATCCTTGGCCACACCGTCACTTAACATCAAGCAAGATGGTGGTCAATCGTAAATCTATCTTGTGTACAAAAATACATACATACATTTACACATAGATACAAACATACATACACTTGATAAACATAACCCTCCTTCTTACGCAGTCGGGTAAATAGGGCTAGGGGAAATTAGATCATGCAGATCAGTGCTGTTAAAGTCTTATGTGCCAATGTTTTTTCCCTGTAGCTTGCCGCAGCACCTTAAGAATACTAAAGTGATTCCACAACAAACCTTTCTAAACCAATAAAAGTAAGATATTGTCACTTTCATAATGCGTCCAAATCGAATCATCGTTGCATGAAATCATTTGATCGTGCTTGAAGTGCTGATGTAACGTAATCAGAGCCGTTGTTGGCTCTGTAATATCGTTTAGTTATTGTTTAGACAGATTTGTTTCGCAATATGCAAAACTGTGGAGCATCTTGCAATAGCTATTAATTTTGATGTTACACGTTGGTGGTAAAAATGTTTGGCATTTTTATTGGAAGTAAAAATAATGAGCTGTAATTACGTAGATTTAGATAGGGTAGCGTAGATACTATACTTTTTTCTTAATTATAGGAAATAATCATTATACTTAGATCTTATCTACTATATTTATTTATATAAAACTAGTAATTGTAAGAGTAGCATAAGGAGCGCAAACTTTTAAATTTTTTGCAACAAGACATATCGCAAAAACTCTATGATCGCGAGGTCTACTGCGCATATTCAAAATTCTTGTTCAGAATTCAGTATCGAATGAATCTGCCAAATATTATTAAAGTCTGCCGACATAATTTATGGACTCGTAAAAAACTTCTTTTTTCCATTATTAGTTAATGGCCTTAGGGCAGTTTGCTATGGCCTTACATAGGCCATAGCAAACTGGCTTTTTTGTGTCCTTTTTCCACAAAAAGTTTTTGCTCGAGAGGTATATGCTGGTTAATAAAAGAAGATTCTTATTTGCTTTTCGTGCCTATTTAATAAACAGTTATCTTAAAAAGCTTAACCGAAACTCAGCCAATAAGGAAGTATTCCACCAACAATGAGTCTAATGTAAAAAGTAAATTTGTAGTTGTTGCGTCACTCTCCGTTAGATGTACTCCGTTAACACAAGTCTGGATTGAGTAATTGCCAACAAATTTCAATTAACTAGATTAACAGCTGGCGGAATTGTGTCCTATTGTCTCCACATTTTAGGAGATCTAACCAAGGGCGTTACCAAGAGGGGGGGGGGGGGGGGGCAGGGGGCAGCTGCGAGAGATTTAAAAAATGTAGCCAACTGCAAAGCAACCAAAGTCCTAAGGCCGAGCAATTGTACCTGTACCTACAAATTCTCATCCTCCTTAATATTAAGTTGCGCCCCCCCTTCCCTGGGCCATAGGCTGGCGACGCCCTTAGATCTAACGAATTTATATTAGACTAAAACCAGAGAAAACGAGTACGTAGAATATCTAATAGTAAGTACTTATCAATCTCGAATACCAGGACTATATTATAGGTATGTACGGAGTTTTTGGCGAGAATGTCCTTGAGACATGTTGTTGCTTTGTTTTATTTTCCTCAATTTGTGTTATGTCGAATATTAATGCGATAATTATGGGAACAACTTGGGAGTTTTCTCTACACATCAATTTAAGAAACATAAAAATTGGTTCACGAATGACGGAGTAATTCGTGTACGCACATAAAAAATATATACGGTACGAATTGATAACCTACTCCTTTTTCGAAGTCGGTTAATAAAATGGTGGTGTTTTATTTATTAAGTGTTTGATCAAGTGCGTGAGTGTGGGCAAGTGAAATAAAGCAGCTAAACGCGTCTTTTCACGTTGTCGGTAAAACTCCATAGAATCTTTTAGTAAAGTCGCCACCGCTTTACTGAAGCACGACTCGAATTAGAAAATGTATGTTTAAGTGACTTTGATAACTTGTTTTATTCAAGAAACTTGAAGAAATATTATCTAAACATACAAAAAAACACATACAAACCGAATTGATGACCTTTCTTTTAGGAAGTCGGTTAACAAATAAATCCAGCAATCCAACTCTATACATATTCCACAGTAAACATGACATGTACAATTGTAAATGTAAACACGGTCGGTGCAGCCCGCTAGGCAGGCCGCATGTAGGCCGCTCGCGGCGCGGTGTGAAATCGACGGACACGAGCAAACGTTCCGTGCAAGTCAAATGATAGGATGGCATGCCGGTGAAATGGTATGTGGCGCTACGTGTAAACAAGAGCTTAAATTGAGTACTCGTTCTACGAAGACTGGTATAGCTGGATAATATGTAGTAACATTATTAATACTTAGTTTAAACAAACTGACTGACTTACGCTCATCTCTTATAGCGAAGCGAAAATTGACTCGCACCAGACTATCTTGATTTTTGCAATCAAAAGTGGTTTAAAATGACGCGAAAATTCAAAAGAGCCTGCTTCAAATTGTGATACTTTTAATAGTCTCTTAAAATTTTATTACAGAAAAATTAGTATGACAACGGGCTAGCCAACTTTGCATAAGATATGAGTGTAACTCCTCTGTATTAAAGATGGTTTAGTATTAAGTACAATGACTCCGTAAAACGATTTATGTGGTACACTTAAACACTTCTTATATCTGTTACAGTTTAGTACTAATTTTGATTGAATTATGAGTAGAACGCGTTGATGTCTTTTATTGGCAGCAATTAAAATCGATACTAAACCCTTATTTATCGATAATAGCATTATGAATCAATCATAAAAAGTTGCTTTATAATACCGTTAGGCATCCTAATGTGATTGAATTACTGTTTGACAGGATATCTGGTGAATATATGACACAATCATGAAAGATAAGAAGGAAGAATCCTTTTTAAAGTGACTTATAAAAACTTATGAATTGTCTTTATTTTCAATAGACTTAAAAAAAGGAGGTGGTTCTCAAATCAGTTGTTATCTATCTATATATCTCTATATATATATAAAAATCAATTGCTGTTCGTTTGTCTTGCTAAAACTCGAGAACAGCTGGGCCGATCTAGCTGATTTTGGTTTTGAAATGTTTGTCGTAGTCCAGGGAAGGTTTAAACGTTAATAAAATATCGGGTCCACTCATTGATAGGTGATACGAAGTACGGGTCATCTAGTTATTAATATTAATTTATAAATTTAAATGTTTGTTACCTCATAATTCCGTTAGAACTAATTTAGAAATTTATTATTTTATTTAAAAGAATATACCTACTTACTTTCAGCTAGATCTTATAGAATTTGGTAGTCTAGTAATTACAACAAGATAATTGAAAATAAGTATATGTTATCCAAATAAACAAAATTGTGTATTTTGAAGTCGGTTGTCTTAGCTTTTTTAAACATAAGGTTTCACTAATTTCGTTTATTGAATAATTTGATGAGACATGACGATAGTGCGAGTTGACATCCCAACTGAATTCAATAAATCCTCAAACTATAATTTATATTCTTACTAGGTAGGCACTACTTCACTCAGCCCTGAGGCTAGTGGCATTCAGTATTTGCTGATATTTATTGTAAGATCGAAAGATGACTTTCACCTCGTGTGAGTCAACCTAAGGGCATTTGACAGGTCTTATGGCTCAGTGGTAGTACGTCCTCTTTCTGAGCTGTAGGTTGTGGGTTCGATCCCCACCCAGGGCAAAACATTTTTCTAAAACATGGATGTTTGTTCTGTATGTATTTACAACAAAAAGTATATATATGTATTCTATCAGTTATCTGGTTTCCATAGTACAACCTTTACTTACATACTTATTTATAAAAGGGGTCTGATAATCGACATAATATAATTCAGGGAGGACAAATGGTGGCGACCTGTCTAGTTGTAGAAGAAAACTGCTAGTATGTCGGGAATGTTGCCTCAGGCAAGAATTAGCGCGGTCCTATTGAAGATCAAAGCTACCTTTAATATTTTTTATTTGTGACTAAAACAACTATGACACACAATAAACACAAAGAAAAATAATATGAAACAAATATAAAAAAGTTATTTCAAATAAATAAAGAAGCTTCCGGCAGCCTAGTCGGGAGACCGTTCAACTTGCGATCCGCAGGTCCAGGGTTCGAATCCCGCGGCACGCACCTCTGTCTTTTCGAAGTTATGTGCGTATCGTTGATTGCCGCCAACTTCAAACGGTGAAGGAAAACATCGTGAGGAAACCTACATGTCTGAGAGTTCTCAATGACGTTGAAAGATGTGTGAAGTCTGCCAACCCGCACTTGGTCAGCGTGGTAGACTATGGTCTCACCCTTCTCACAATGAGAAGATGGCCCGCGCCCAGCAGTGGGACAGTTTGTACAAACAGGGCTGATAAAAAAAATATATATAAGTAACGTTTTGTCACAAGCCAGTTCCAATTCAGCATAATTCTTGTAGAAGTAACTAGTGTTGGTCTTTTGTTGGAACCTATAGTTTTTTTAGACCTTTAAGATTTTAGTGGATCGTAATCCTATGTAATCCGTGAAGATGGGTATCTTTTAAGAATTTCCTCCCCCGCTTCCTTTCTAGAGAAAAATGTATAACTTAACTTATAAATTATGAAGTTAGTTCCTCCATTTAAGAGTTGTCAGTTGACATGTAGACTAGAATTGTAGTTAGCAGGGCTTGAACAGGTACCGCAGTTTATTTAAGTTTTAAGTAGAAACAGGTTTCGAGTCCCATCTTCGAAAACCAGTATCTGATTATACAAATTATTAGATATGATTTTTAATTCATAAATAATTTATATTAGTCTCGATAATTCTATGCAATTTCAAATAAACTTGATGGTATTATAATAGTGATATTAATTAAATAATATTTAACAAATAAAAACCGGATTTAATCGCAAGACGTACAAGAATTTTTATATAGTGTGGAGCTGAATTACCCCCTATAATTTTCTTATAACAGAATTATTAAAATCGGCTTATAAGCAGCAAATACATATATCGAATAACATACACAAAAACGCACAATCATATTTAAGACCTCCTTATACAACAAATGTTCAATTTCGTTGAATAACGCTAAATTTGCGTATAGCATAATAGAAATATTCGGAAACAAAAGAAAATTACAGTGATTACTTAATTAGTATCGTAATTATTACGATAACCAATACTTACACAATAAACAATCCACTAGAATCAGAAAAAAAACCAAAAACAAAAAATATTCTGTTTCACAATCCAATAATCGAATCACAACACTGGCCACAATTTAGAAAACTTTCGAAAAGTTTAAATTTGGAATAGCACCGTTCGCGCGCGCGTGGTTTAACGCTGTGCGTCTATGTAGACGTGTATCTGGCCTCGTACTAACTCGCCCGTCGAGTTACTGCGGCGTGCGGCCGGTTGCCTTGCCTTGCCTTGCCTTGGTTGGAATGCCGCAGTACAAGTCACGCTTGGTTATTTTTCTTTGCATGCGAACTGGATGTCTGGATGAGAGAGCGCCCGATGATTTCAATGGTTTATGAGATGTGACGGCTGATGATTATGAAGATAGGATGATTGAATTGTGCAGAAAAATGTGGTTCATGATAAGTGATGCACACATATGTTACTTTACACGTTATAGTTTTGATTGATAATTCAAAATGTGGCAAAAATGTAAAGTCACGAATGAGAAATGAATATCAATTTAAGATGTTTACACATTAAAAAAATAAAAATAAAGTGAAAAAGAAAGGAGAGAATTTTTTGTTAGACAGAAAAATATTGAACTTCCCTTGAAGTAAATTTAAATTGGTCTCATTAAATTTCAGTATGTAATATAAGGTAGTTGTTTGTTTATATTATGTTTGTTTTTAACCAACTCCAACAAAAATAATTAATTCGGTTTCTTCTAGGTAAGCGCGCTCCATCGTAGACCGCAACATCGTTTAACATCAGGTGAGTTGGCGGTCTAGCGCAAACCTATATTGTATAAAAAAAGAGAAAAATTAGAAATAAGTATAATTCATTGTTATAAATATTTATTTACTTTACAATGAAAAAAATCGTGGTCGCATGACTAAAATTTTTAGATTTATTTTTGTAGTTTAAATACGAATAATTTGTATACATGGAGGATTACGGTATACGTAAACAGCTAGTTTTCTAAATAAGGAAGTGACAATGGTTTTTCTTCCAACGGTACAGGAGTAATGCGGCAGTAGAGTCAGGGCGCTAAGTGGACGCCAAACAAGTTTTAGTGCTCGTACAAATAGTTAAGCACTAGCTTTTACTTACTGCCTTCTATGAAACCTTCCGGAACTGTTCTTGATTTTTACCCGACTACGGCGAAACAAAAGGGAGGGTTGGAAAATCAGAATAAATGACAAATATTCGACGGATATCCTGCATTTTTTTTTTCATAGACCGATAAATTGATATAGTTTCATCTATGGATATTTCTTATTTACCTTATGAGGTTGCATTTTATTAGGAATAATATTTCTAACTAATCCTAAATTTTGTTTTTATCTTGGCTGTGATCTTCATTATTTCACAACTAGGTAAGTCTGTACTTGAAGGTCATGTAAAACTGTTAGGTACCTATATAATATGTAAGTACATACATCTACTTCGGCCTTTCAAGATACCAACCTAGTGAATTTGGGGTTTGCTGCGATATAATACAATAGGCATTATTTTGCTGTCAGGAAATAAATATAATTTTACTTTCTCAACGCATAATTTCCCACAACTAGGATAATTCAACAAATACTTCCTTTCGTTTATTTAACCAATTATATTATTGTCAAAAAGTACGGATAATATAAATATAGTTTTTTTTTAATTGTAGGTACAGGATCATTGATAATAACTAAACAACCTACGAGAGTTTTTTTATTCACTTTAGTAGGTTTACATTGCCCCGTAGTTCCAAGTAAAACAAAAAATAAACTATTTATTCAAGTTTATTTTTTGTTTTACTTTACAATATAAAATTCAAGAAAAAAACAGGATATTTTGCAATAAAATACGTGTTTTTTTTAATTAAGTATATATTGCTAGACTGCTGTTCACTGAAATTAAAGATCGCTTATATATTACTGATTTAATTGCGAAATACCTAAATTGAAAATAATTCTAGTAATATTTCTGGGTCGATATAATGAGATTTTAAATTTAATATCTCAGAATGACGAGAGCATTGCATTGCCACGAAAAGTTTGAACTGTTCAAGTTAATTTTTGCATAACATTGGACTAAATACGTGCAAGCAAGTTGGACATTAGGCGAGTGACCTGCCTCTCAGATTAACAAAGCGAGACGAGTGAGTGTGAGTGAGAGAGTGTGTGAGAGTAGGTATGTATATTCTAAATTTGTAACAAAAAGATTGAGATAATATCGCAAGTAACAAAATGACCCTTTATATTCTAAATTTCCCATTTGACATCGCAAGTAAAACCGTTAAGCATAGCTAGTGAGTGGTATTTATTTACAAGCAACGGACGGACCGATCAGTTTTCAGATGGGTGACCGTGAGTGGCATTTCTTTCTGAGCGCTACCATGTGTCGGATGCCATGTTAAATTGTAGGATCCGGTTGTTTGTTCTTAAAAACAGCAATCGTCAACCCAGGTCAGAGGCCTTTCGGCGGCCTTATAACTCTGACACTAGGGCTGGCCACTCAGTCTACACGAATTTATTTAGTAAGTGATATTTCTAAGTCCATTTCACTAGCCACCCGCAGCGCCGTGCTAATCGCTACAGTTTCAACTGTTAAAGAATTAATAATTACCTCCGTGTTATAAGTTTTTGTCGGTTTCATGCATAATGCCAGTTGGTGATATGATTGATGTTTTATTCACTTAATGACTGATTTTATGTAAATAGTGGCTGAATTATGCGGCGTCTAAACATATTTATGGTTATGGTACGTGCCTTTCAATTAGAAGTTGTTGACATTGCTTGAAGTTTACTGTGAAAACTTACTTTATTAACCCCCGATCTCAACAAAAGGGGTGTTATAAGTTTTTTTTTGTTTGAAAGAATTTCATCGAGCGTGTTCTTAGCTATGTTTTATCAAAATCGGTTCATCCGTTTTATTTCTCGGGGGTGTTTGAGTTCCTAAGCTTATACTTGTATTTTTACTAGCTGCGCCCCGCGATTTCTCATGCAGTGTTGAAAAACGGTGGTGATGCCGATCATAGCATGTGGCGTATGTTCGACTCCTGCTCCTCAGCTATCTACAAGATTTCTTAAAAATGACAAAATGTAGCGTAAGTCTTAGCCATATTATGTCATGATTTATTTAACTATTTAGTCGTGAAAAGGTAAGAAGACAAAGAGGCATAGTAACTTTCGTGTCTATTTTTTAACACGCTCGTAGCCTCACCTGTGTGCATGTTTGTTTGTTTGTAACCGACTCCTTTGTACTTGATTTTGATCCACTTCAAAAGGTCAGATTTCATTCAAACTTTGTAGACTTATCGAGGACCGATGACAATATAATAATTTGAAGCGTGTTTTTTTATTTTTTTTAAACTGCAATTATTATTATATTATTTGAATCGCATCGTAAAATATTTTTAATCCTTATAAGGTTAAACTAACGACCTTAATATTGTATCTTTATTAATGTTATCACAAAAGTAAAGTAACATTTGGAAAAAGTTGGCCACGGTTTCTATAAAATTTTAAACAAAGTGAACGCAAAAACGTAATATTGTCGTTTTCTTTGCTTATCTCTTTAATCTCGCGTTTTTGGCACAATGACACAGCATGTGACATTTAGAAATCTTTTAGTTTTAAATATCACAATTTTCATATTTAAAACCGTTTCAAATGGTATAATCTACCATAAAAACATAAAAATTAGTAATCATATGTATTTATCTATTTTTAATACACAGGGACAACCAGAATCTTTTGTTGAAACGAAAAAAATGTACGGAACACGTTTACATTACGATTTCAATGTCAAAGCAAGAAATTATGTAGCAACATGCAATAGCATAATCAAGTTATTCAAGTGCTATTAGATTTATAGCCTTTAGTCACAGACTAAAGAAAAAGTCAGACAGAGTGTACTGAACTCATAAGTGACACTATGTTCTGTAAAGAATTAAAGAATTACGCAAGGATACATATTTAGCTTAAAAAGGAAAAAAACTTTTTCCTACGATTATTTACCTAGTTCACACACTTCACACAAACACTTTCACACACTCACTCACACACTACTCATACACATCTCACACATATTCACCCCACACACCCTTATACCCTATTACATACACGCATATATTTACAACATCTGCTCAGTAATATCATTATAAATACATATATTATTATTATATTTTCGTATCAAAACACGTCAGAACAATTACTTTGTACCCTCGCACTCGGGCTCCAAGATACAAACTTCGTGCTTAGTTTGGGGCTCGCTGAACAGAATCTTTATAATATACATTTATAAATCCACTACTTTACTGTATTGCGCCCAAGTTAACGTGTACATAATGTATATTGATGTTCTTTTGGTGAATAAATTGTCTTATGTCTAGGTGTTGTAAGTCTAGATTATGGATAGATTTAAAAAAATCGGCTCAAAACCTAGACTTAAAAAAAGAAATGAAATAGACAGGTAAATTAATTATATATGTATATAATTCATTAATTTATATCTCATTGGAATCATAAAAAGCTTCTATATTTCGCTTTTTCTTCAGATGTCATTAAAACGTTGAAATAAAAATTAAAAAAAAAGAGCAAAGTCTAGTCATTTATGGTTCCAACTATATAGAAACAATCGAAGAAATCGGATAATCTTAGAAAATTGTTATAACTGTTCATTAGGTGTATGGAAAACTGTGTAATATACTAGTAAAAATTGTAATAACTGTTCATTAGGTGTATGGAAAACCGTGTAATATACTAGTAAATATTGTAATAACTGTTCATTAGGTGTATGGAAAACTGTGTAATATACTAGTAAAAATTGTAATAACTGTTCATTAGGTGTATGGAAAACTGTGTAATATACTAGTAAAAAGTGTAATAACTGTTCATTAGGTGTATGGAAAACTGTTTAATATACTAGTAAAAATTTCGGTCTCAACACTACGATACAGTATATTTTTTAATTAAGATTCTTCGCAAAAATTGGCTTCACCTTCAAGTCTCGTGGACTACATCTACTTTTTACTCTAGTCTGAGCATGTAGTGTTATTAATATAGGAATTATGGTCGAGTGTACTGTTTGTTCCAATTAAATAAACCACAAGGTGAAATTACACTCAGTCAAAGGTAATATTAATTTATGTCGCAACAATTTCACAAAAATAAAATAAAGTGGTTTGAATTAGTAAATAAATTATGATAAGACTGGCACTCAATGCTAGTTAGTACGCTATCTCGCTCACGCTTACTCACATTATCATTACAACAATAAATATGTTTTTAAACTTATAAAATAAATGAATGGGCATATTATAAAAGTGATACATGTCTTTGTTTATTTAGATTTAAAAAAGTTTTATCAGACTTTTATATATATAATTCATTTTAACGTTAGCGTTTTGAAATACTATATATTTTGGAACCTCGGCCAATTTAAAAGATATCTAAGTTTTTTTTTTTTTTTTTTTTTCTCATATATAAATAATCAAAACCATTTTTCAATAATCCTACTCCTACTGAGTAGAGTATTCTTGTTCTGTGTTAAAAATATTGTGATGTGTGAGAGAGATAGCTGCGCGCTTTGTGCACAACCTTAACACCTTTGGTTCTGATCTCAATTTTAGTTAAATAGTTTCTACAGTACAAACATTATCTAAACATCGTTATCGTATCAAAGTCGACAGTTATTTGCACAAGAAGCAAACATCAATAAATCATAGCGAGAGTAATACACCGCACGCAGAGCATACAGCCGAGCTCCACATGGTAATCTATGAAATATAGCGAGATTCCAATTTCGCTCCCGTTATATCGGTGGCTTCAGCGACCATGCAAATTGCGACGATAATGTGACAAATGAAGCATGACTCACGGACCGTGGGCCTAAGGAGCAAGAGGTAGCGGGTGTATTTAGTTATATGTATAAGTTGTCCAACAATATTAACAACATGAAAAAAAATATAACTAATTCAGTGGTTTTACCCGTGATCTTGAAATCATTTCATATATAGTCACTGCACTTCAGAAATATGGTTTAGGACCAGTGATTTAAGCTGTTCATTGAGTGTCAGTCCATCACTGAGCGCAAAAACTTTTAAGCTAAAATGATATATTTTCATTCAGCGTTTACTTCAGCTATTATGTTGTTAAAACTGTTCGACAAAGTATTAATTAAGTATTTTTTGTTATATCGTATTACGTATTTTTTCAACCGACTTCAAAAAAAGAAGGAGGTTATCAATTCGACTGTATTTTTTTTTGTTTTTCAAAATAAAAATTATATAGTAAATGAAAATAATTATCCTCCACGCACCAGGACCTGACAAAATGTTCCCAAAATGGCAATGATGTAGATAAGTTTTCCCCGGCTCTGCGTGGCTACGTGGATGGTAGCCTTAAGGAAGGTAATCGCCCGACTCGTAATCAGTCGCGACACGTGTCGGGCAACGCTGTTAAACGCGTATTGTGACTTGTGAACAGTGACAATGCTATTCTGTGTGTCTATAAAGTGCAACACCAAGATATATACGGAAGGACAAGATACCAAAAGGCCCCAAGGATGTGGTTTTATCCTCGAAAGTGCTGAGAACTGAAATTTGCCATGCTTTTACTTCTTATTCAATGAGTTTATAATCTTTTCATTGCAAAATGGTGAACTTGTTCGCCGTTACATCGCCAGAGAAATCCGTTGGGCTAAAACCATTATTTTTGTTAGTTGGGCATTCTTGATGTGTACTGCACAGAAATGGAATTCATTGCCGCCATCTCTATTTCCTGAGACCTTTCTGAATTTGGGAATTTTTAAGGCTAGAGT
The DNA here is from genome assembly GCA_947563715.1 of Lycia hirtaria. Lineage (NCBI taxonomy): Eukaryota > Metazoa > Arthropoda > Insecta > Lepidoptera > Geometridae > Lycia > Lycia hirtaria. The sequence goes on along the minus strand of OX387375.1, from coordinate 22,357,155 downwards.
GAATAGATATAGAATAGAATAGAATCTTCTAGATCGACGAGGTTCATCTTTGGCTACACCGTCACCGTCATTTAGAAGAGCGTCAAAAACTTTTCTCAAAGTTACTAAGTTTCAATTTTATCAAGTTAACGTAAATAAAGACAAATCTTAAACAAAGCTCTCCCATTGTGAAAATGATAAACTTGAGCGATCGCTTCAGTTTATCACTTTCACGCATCACAACTGCACTAGTAGGAGGCGTAGCGTAGCGTAGTTCTGATGCTTTCCACTGAGTGTTCCTTGGTACGTTTTTACTTCAACAGCGACAGCGAAAGGCAACTTTTACCACTTTTTACAGCAAGATATATTTTATAGCAGATGTTGTTTCAAGAGTTTTATAGAACATAAATATTATGTCATATGACATATCACCTTGGAGGAGAAATGTATTATTTATTACCTATATTATTTCCTATATGGCAATGGTTTTACAATTAATGCTTTGTTGCAGCAGTTTTAAGAGTTATTACTTTATATCCAATGTGATACATTGAATCGCACTGGAATAAATACTGTCATTATTACCTACCTATAATAATTACACAATTTTTTATTTATTCAGCATTCAATATAGAAATAATTGTATGCAATACGACTTCTAGTTTCTGCATAATACGTGGACAAACATACAAACATATTCAAAATAACCCAAGCTTAGGAAAATAAAACAGAGCAACAACATGTTTCTGTGACGTTCCCGCCAAAACTAGTTTGCTTTTTTCAAAATTGTACATATTGAAAAACTTGTATAATTATCAGGGGTAGAAAATAGTTTCGTATGTCGTGTGAAAAACGCGAAATTTGCTGGCAAAACATCACGTGAAATCGTTGTCACGTGATCTTTTGCCAGCAAATTTCGCATTTTTCACACACACTTAACAAAATCCACATTACAGATCCACTTATTGAAGCGGCTTTGAACAGAGCGTACTTAATTTAAATGAAACAAATTTTAATGGATTTATCGCGTATATTTTACACAAACAAACAACGCTGCAAAGTGTGAAACGTCACGTCATAAACTTATGTAGAATATACGCGATAAATCCGTTAAAATTTGTTTCATTTCAATTATTAACCGCGATACCCTTAGAAAACTGAGAGTATTTCCACGAGTATCTGAATTTCATAACAAAACCGGGAAACAGTGAATCCGGCAACCGACACGGACGCAAGTTACTCAAGAATGCGTATACTCCTCGGTACACAATACACACTAAAACCTTATGTGTTAGGGTTACCAGGATTTTCTATTCGAAACCTTTTTAACAATATTTTACTTTAATATATATATTTATTTATTTTATATGTTTTAATATTAATTCAAACAAATACAGTGTAAAACAATAATAATTGGTTTGTTTTGACACCCACGCTATTAAAATACAAAATAGATCAATAAATCACTCAAACATGAACGTAACTTTATAATAATGAAATGTACAGAATAGTTAACATCTGCAGAAGTCATTAATTATAATAACACACAAAGAAAAAACATCCTCAAACTACGCTAGGAAAGACTTAAGCTACCGAAGGTAAATGTAATATAAAATGAAATAAAATAAAGAAAATTATACGTTTTTCCCGCTGTATAAACTAACGTTTGTTATTTGCAGCCGATATATTACATTTACAATATACATTGATTCGACCACGTTTAGATTTGATAAAAGCATATTTCGACGACCCTGATGACACACGCATTTAACTTTGATGATCCTGATGACATACGTATTTAACTTCGATGACCATGATGGTACATTCATCTACAATGATTATAACATCTAGCTGTTGGTTTATTCATGGAATCGGAAAATCGCCACTGATGGCTAGAAAAAAATGTACCTAAACTAAACTTACTATTACATAATTTAGCGCAACTTTTAAAAGAAAAAATGCTAATGAGCCTGGACCTTGCGATCTTATTTATCCTGAATTTTCAAACTTAAGCCGTGTCACCCCGGGTACACGGTGCTTAAGTAAATTTTACGAGCATCAGTGTATGGCAAGTCGAAGCAATGAATTTTACGAACTGAAACATATTCGGGCGATGTGTGGTCGGGTCGCTTTACGACCCAGCCTAATGTTGGCTTTAACCTAAATTAGGGAATTTAATGAAGGTTCTGTACGACAATGCCATGATTTCATTTGGGGCTTAATTTTATTTCGATATTCGAAATAACAAACAATGGCGCTAAGTTGTTGGTTGTTGAAGTTTTGTGACAATATTAAAATATGGCTAAATGACCCTATTTTTATTAATAGATCGAGTGACGTGATATGGGCGAGATATAGTCCGCTAAATGTAAAAAAAATGTGTCTATCTCTAAACTACTTAAAAAATCATGATAGTACTATTACTATATTTAAATCTTTCAATAAAAATATTTTAATCTCTCTGTGATGACAACTTATGGTTGCCTGGAAGAAATCGCTTTTAGCGATAAGGCCACCTGTTGTTGCACCTAGTCTATTTAAGTTCTTTGTTATTATTTTTAAGGTGTGTACAATAAAGAGTTTATCTATCTAACTAACTTATAGAGATATAATCGTAGTATTAACACGAAAAACGCTTAAGTCGTTACAGTACAGAGGTCAATGATCTTTTTGCAAAGTGGTCTAAATAAACAATACTTTCCACGTAGTTTCCTTTTAGATTATATTATTAGGAGGTATTATCTAAGGAACCGTCTCGACACAGTTTGGCCACTTACTTTTCATTAGAACCATGTTTTCACGGTTTATTAAGTTGAGTAGACGTGAGAGAAAAAGAGGGAAAAGGTAGGGAGGGAAAAAGAGAGGGGGATAGAAGCTTCAGTGTAAGAAAACTGGTACTTGGCTGGCTTACCATCTGATCTTTACAAATAATGAATGATGTTGGTTATAGAATACATTTTTCAACTGCAATGTTAACATCGATTGTGATGTAATTTGCGTTATTTGATGACGGAGACTAAGATTTTATTGACATTCAATAAAATAAAACAATTTAAACGAAAATTACATGACAAGGTGTAATTTTCAACTTGTATTTTAATACCTTATTTTGTAGTTGAGAGTACATAATTATCGTATACTTTATAATAAATATTTAATACGTCATTTTGTTGTATTGGTTTTTATTAGGGTTCCGTACCTCAAAAAGAAAAAAACGGAACCCTTATAGGATCACTTTGTTGTCCGTCTGTCCGTCTGTCCGGGTGTCAATACCTTTATCTCGGAAATGCGTGAAAGTTGAAATTAAAACCATATATGTAAATCCATAGTATCTTGCTGCAGAAAGAAAAATAAAATTTCTCAGTTTTCGTAAAAAAAAGTTATAGCCGAATATGTCGTAAAAAACGAACATTTCGACACTCACAAGGGAATCAAAACCTATGGGGTACTTCCCGTTGACCTAGAACTCTGAAATTTGGCAAGAAGCATTGTGTTAGAGTACACATACAGGAAAAAATCCGAAAACTGGACATTTTTAATTGCAAGGAATGAGGGCCCAAATTTTAAAGTGAATTAACCGTATCATGTGGGGTATCATACGAAAGAGCCTCATTAGCATAAGCTAAAACAGGTTTTTAACACATTCTTCATTCATTCTTCGTTCATTCGCCCCCTGCAGACCCTTCACTTCAGCTGGCAACCAAAACTTTTTAGGCGAATTTTGATTAAGTAGGTACAGAGTGGCCGCGCAAAGCAACGTTGACTGCCTCAAACGCCGGCGGCGGCGGTTTACTGACTACTACAAAATGAATCGCTCGGATCCGAGTGGAAGGCGCCGCTACTATAGCCCACTTCACTCGGATCCGAGTGGTGAGCAAGGAATGTGTTAAATATTTTTACGATGTATATTTTTCGGTTTATGAAGGAAAATATAAAAAAAAAATATGATTCCCCCTTTTATTTAGTTTGTACGGAACCCTCAGAGGGCGAGTCTGACTCGCACTTGTGTGGTTTTTATCTGTGTAATACCTAATTCATAACTAAAATGACTACCTACATATATTATTATAATTATTTATATAACAAGGGTCACATTGAAATTATTTATATACATTTTTAATAAATTTTAATTAACAAAATCACATACTACATAAATACATAAATCATTTAGTTAGTATAAGTTTTTTTCAGATAAGTAAGTTAACATTTGGATTGTCTTTAGAACTTTATCGGTCTGGAGAAAACGATTTGTTTAATGTGTAGTAGTTTATTTAGTTGAATTTGTGTAGTTTGTATATTGTTTTGTTGTAGTTAATAAAGGCACTTGACTTATTAACTAAACTTGCCATAAAGTTAAACACCAAAAGTCACCTTGAAATTTTAGTTTGCTTAAGAAGTATCCAAAATGGCCCCACTTTAATGAGAGATGTACCTACTTACTTAAGTTATTTCAGATAAGTAAATTGAGCATTTGGATTGTCTTAGACCTTTATCAGTCTGGGGAAATCGATTTGCTTTTTGTTGTAGTTTAGTTAGTTGAATTTGTGTAGTATATGTTTTGTTGTAGTTAATAATGGCACTTGCTCGTTAAAAAAAAAGTTATAGCTGAAATTACAATACAGCGTTTAATTAATTAAAGTCAGTAATACATATTACGTATGGCTTGCTCTCCTATTAGCCTCGCTCGTACAATGAGGCTGCCTCGTGAACTCGAATATCAAGGGGAAGCAATCCAGCCAAAATCAGTGCTGAATTGATGGAGACCGTCCGTTAAGATCTACACATTTTTAATGTGAACCTGCGTTGGACTGAATTCAGTTTTTTTGTATTCCAATTTTCTATTTTTCTTAAGGATTGAGGCCCAAGATCTGGCAGAATTTTATCAGCTCCACTATCAATTTAAATCGTGCAGATAATTTCAAGACGCAGTCTCCAGCTGATTCTGTTACTGCGTCGTAAAATCCAATATAGTTTCTGGTTTCTAGTTGTTCGTGGTATGGTAGTAGATTGTGATGTCATTAGAGCAGCCATCATTTCTTGACCTCTTTGGTTTGTCCATGATTTCGGTACCTATTTAACGGCATTTACGGGCATAGAAAAATTTGGCATGTTCATTGTTCACACTTCTTTACAATATTATCCATACTAAGCTGAAACATTCATATAAACGCCATCTAGTGGTTTTTCATTGCACTTTGTAACCTGTATAATTGTGTCTACAAAAGTTTTAAAGTAAAGCTGGCTTAAATAATCATAATACACGGAAACTGAAGATTACTACGGATTATTATGATTTTTAGTGAAAAAAATACCTAAATAAAAGTTTTATTTCATGAAAATACTAGTCGTTATTCAGAAGTAAGCAAACATTCGTTGTAATCTGTATCTAAAGCGGTGCTGCGTGTTGTAGTTCGTGCTTGTACCGCTAGATGTGCCACTGTACGCCGCTTTATGACATCCAATATGGCGGCGCCATTCGCCTCTGGAACAGGGCGGGGAGTACAGTCGCGGAATCGACTCTACAATACTTACGCGTATTTTTGTCGAAATCGACGTCTTCGTGACTCGAACGCGGGTGATATTGCGAAATAATCCAGTGTTTCTGTGTTAATTTGTCCTGTTTGTGTTATGTTTTGTGTGCTATGGTGATCTTGTGGTGAAAAACGTGAAAGGACTTAGGGTAACAATGTCTAGCAGTTGACATGTTTATCTGTGTCGTGTGTGAAGATTTTCCCTTCGCGTGAGGAGGTGCGGTGAATAAGTGTGTGTGCCAGTTTGCGTGTGTGCGTGTCGGCCGTGGATACGAGGATCCAATGATGGATTGCATTTCCATGGATGTTTATAGGTAAAAATTGTCCGCAATTTTTTGTTGCCATTTTGCGCGCGTGGGCCCAGTGTGCGGCCTTTCTTTTATATCCTTATTACTTTATGTTAGTGCTTTTATTTCATGTAAGAATGAGTTACTAGAATCGATTTGTTACGTAGAATCGCAAATGATAACATCTCGAGCTTTTACATCTTTATCCTCAACGAGTTGATGAGACCTTGGTTTCAGTCTTACGAAATCTTTTCTTTTGAGTTCATTCAAGGTTCAACCAATTAACTTCTAGGTTAAGGAATTTACTAGACGATCGGATTTCTTTTTACAGTCTTTTATATCTACATAACTTCTATTATACTAATGTTTATTTCTTATTAGGTTCTCATTAAACTTTAAGAATGATAGCAAAGATTGTAAGCATTTTTAAAAGTAGGTATCTATGTAAGTGTTTTATTTTATAATCTTCGATGCTTACTAAGCTCGACTTAAAATTTAAAAGTGATTCAGTCTCATGCACAGCTCCTACTTGTATAGCATTGAATTTTAATTCATTACATTCATGCAGACTCGAGAATACGGTTCCCCTCTGTTCACTGCCTCTGGTTATCAGCTTACAAAATGTTCCAACTGTCCCTTTCCGACCCACCACTAACATACATATCCCCGTCTCTTTTCATCGCATATTGCGCGTTTTTCTTCTTTTGCCGCGTCATATGGCAGCGTCGAGGCGTGCTAGGTTGGTGTTTAGGAGTATCGTCAAACGACTGGTTTGCAGATATGGGAGGTCGTTTCGACCCTAAACGCGGGTACGTTGGTTTGACCCTAATTGATTCCGAGTCCTTTGTTTGGGGAGGTCGGGAAGGTTATTAATAAGAGGGTTGATGGGGTGTCGCGCATCCTGGCCGCGCAGTCACATTCCGGGAGCCAGACTGCGCGCACGTGGTCGTCTCCCACGAGTTGCCGCGAATCTTTTGTCTGCCAAGTGCTCGAATGTGATTGGAGATCTGGATTTGCGGACATTTATCTACGATACGGGCGAGAACGTACCGTCCGCCTATCTAAATAGGTAATTTAATCATGGAATGAACGAATGTGAATATGGTTTGCGCTTTTTATGACGCGAAATGTAGATTGTAAGCTTACTTTCATGGACGATTTACTTGAAAGCGTATTTGCGCAAATCATGGTCGGTAGAGCGCGAGGTGGAGACGAAGTGCGAAATTGCGAATCTCTGAACTCTATATTGTTATTCATGTGTGAGGGCTCGTTATGCAAAGAGAAACGTCGAATTATGTAGATGATAACAGTAATGACAGCTCTATATTTTATTTTATGAGTCATCTGTCTCTATCTAACATACGCTGTGAGACAGAACAAGTGAATATGCGAGTAACATAGAGTCTGCAACATAACAAATCTGCAATAACATTATCAACAGTTTGAAAAGCTCGTAAAAGAGAAAATTATGTTCTCGGTATTTGTTTATGCTAATGGCTTTTTGTTTGTGAATTTATTTGCGCATATTATAACTTTATTTGTCTGTAGCGTACGTAGATAGTAGAAATGTGTTATTTAATGACAATACGTCTTTATTGTTTGTGCTTCATCTCCGACCACATCTTCGCTTTCCAACAGGCGAGTTGGTGGTCAAAAGCGCACTTATTCGTGTTAAAAAAAAAATGCTAAACTATCTAAGTACTTAAGTACATTTATGAATATCTATTTAATAATATGGGTAATTTGTCATTAGGTTTAGAATAATTAGTAAATGGTTCAATGACAACATAAAATAATAGTTAGGTAAAAAACAAACAAGTTTTCTGCCAGTTATAATTAGACATTTATAATTATGAGTATTAACATTTTTCAAAGTACTGTACTACTCTCTATACTACTGTAGTAATATAGAAAGACTATACTACTGTAGTAGTATAGAGAGACTATACTACTGTAGTAGTATATCTATATTACTACAGTAGTATAGTCTCTCTAGATAGTAGATAAGGACTACTAGTCCTATCTACTTCTTACATGAGTTTAAAAAATAGGTACCTACTTAAAGATCTAAATAATAGGAACTATCCATAAATAAATTTGCAAGTGAAATCTGGTCAAGGTATCTTCTAATACCATGTAAATTAATTCAGTAGGTGCAATACTAATAAACAGAATCCCCAAGGTACATAACGCAATTAAGTGTACATCAATTCATTAGGTGTTCTTTTTACTAAAAAACAAAATCTAAGCAGGGTTCCCGTACTGTGCGTTGTGGCGCCCTGGTGCGCCGTAGAGACAGCAAGGAGCGCCATGAGTTACTCATGGTTACTCTTCTTCAGAATTGAAATCCTAGAGTGGAGCTAAGATCCATTTCAGGCACAAGCTTCACTTAAATTCACTTCACAAGAAAAGTATAAGTTCTCCATATAACCCTCTAAGCACGGTCAAATGCTCTGTCTACCGTTAGGTAAAATAAGTGTTATTTTATGTATGTACAACTTAAATACAAGAGATTATATGAAATTCGGAAGGAATGGAGGTACCTTCCGAAACATGTGAAGTATAAGTTGGATACTAAGACAGATTTTTTAATATCCGATTACTTATCAAAAATGTGTTATTGCCGTGGACTACAAAATGTACCAATGTAGGTATGTGATTTTTGATATTCATTATCTATTTAAAACAAAAATTGCCACTCTACAGGTAAGTACTTTGGAACTTTTTGGTAGGAGGCTAAAGAATTTACATTGTACCTCTCATATTTTAGTCAAAATTTACCTATTTCCAACTAAAAATAAACAAAATTATTCGTCAATGCGTAAGCGCAACAAACACGAAAATTTTAAGCATTTCCCACTCAAGGATAAAAACGTATCATTCGATGTTAGTTAACAAAACTTTTATTACTTAAGGTTTATTGTGCCAAAGTGATTGATTATCCAAATAATGAAAGTTAGTAGCGCTACCGTTATTTTCTGTACTTTGGAATTTTTTGGTAGGAGGCTAAAGAATTTACATTGTGCCTTTCGTATTTTAGTCAAAATATAACATACCTATTTCCAACTAAAATAAACAAAATTATTCGTCAATGCGTAAGCGCAACAAACACGACAATTTTAAACATTTCCCACTCAAGGATAAAAACGTAGGATTTGATGGTAGTAACAAAAACTTTTATTACTTAAGGTTTATTGTGCCAAAGTGATTAATTATCCAAATAATGAAAGTTAGTAGCGCTACCGTTATTTTCTATACTTTGGATTTTTTTGGTAGGAGGCTAAAGAATTTACATTGTGCCTTTCGTATTTTAGTCAAAATATAACATATTTCCAACTAAAAATAAACAAAATTATTCGTCAATGCGTAAGCGCAACAAACACGACAATTTTAAACATTGGGAAATGTTTAAAACAAATTTCCAACTACTACCGTTGTTTTCTTCTCTTTTTGGCCAAGTTGTAACATAACCAACCATGTATCCCCATCCCTCTTCTTTCTCCAGAACATTAACTGCACAAACGCCGCAAAGCCGGTCGCATTTTAAATAGGCACTGCGCTAAAATAAAGTAAAACAGCGACGGGCTCATAAACTGTTCTAAATGAAACACGTACAACTTCTATGGACATCAAGCGGTTTGCGATTATAAAAGAAACACGTTTTAGCTCTTCACATCGAAACGTTTCCTATCTCTTAGATAATAAACTTTAGAGGAAATCTCGAATAGCTTTACAGCTCATTCTGCATTTGAAATTGAAGGCTTCTTCAGAATACACTACAACTTATTCATATTAAGCTTCATGTCCACCTAAGTTCGCATACATGGCATTCTGCGCTATTACAAGCTGTTCCAGGTATTGGATAGGTCGGCGTTCCGCGGTAAGGTACGCTTTTCGCCCGAATAAAAAGCGCGTTTCGGGTAAATAATCATCCTATTGGAGAAGTGTGGACCCATAGATTTTTCTCTATGTCTGTGTATGGAGCTAGTTGTAGCTTTAGTTTAGCAGCAGCAGCAGTAACAAAAACTTTTTTTGAACTGAGAAGTATGGCATCTAGGTACTTCCGGTATATTATTATTTACGCTAGCTTGTCTCACACTTGACAGTTTTTAGTATTTGTTGATTTATATCAAAGTAAACCGTATAATTTTGCAATTTTTTGGCTTGTATCTATTACCGTTCAAAAGAAACAGACAGAAGGACACCGTAGCTTCACGAACAGGTAGTGTAGATAACTGAAATTATGTATTTTTTATATTTAAATTTATTGGTCTTTTGGGTCTAGGTTACATTTTGTTTTATATCATTGCACTCTGCCTATAACTATCACTATTACTTATCCTAATGTTGCTCATGGGTCACTATACACACTTAAACCATCAAAATCAACCCTTTTGCACTCGTAAGACTGATACATATGGAATTCAAAAGTATACCAAATTTCTGCTATCAGAGATTTCAATAGTACCCCAGATTTTTGATGATCATCAGTGAGTCACCAACGAAATTGCGCATTTTATGTATCCTACAAATCTGAGCCTCAAGGCTGCTATTTGAACTATCATTCGTTCGCCACTCGCTGATGCGATGCGACAATTGTGACAAATCGCTAGTCTATTACATAGAAATAAACTAACATTTTGTCTCAATAGTCGCTAAATCGTATCGGCGACTGGCGAATGAGTGATAGTTCAATAGCAGCCTTGAGGCCCTGAAGTAATACCCTTTGTGAGATGCAAATGAAATCTAGCGTTTCGTAACGCTAGATTTAAACTTTATTTTTCATCTTTTGATGTAAATTTGTGCCCTCTAATGTCTTGATCTTTAGTAATACGTGTCTTGTCGTATTGGTGAATCAGAATCAGAATCAGAATCAGATTTTTTATTGCATAAAACTGGTACATTAAGGTGTTATAAATTAGTTTGGTATCACAGTCTAACCTTACCACAGAATACCATAATAGTTACCATGCCATCAGATATGCTTACTGCCTTCCGGCAAATATTAACTAGAGGTTAACTTGTATATAAACTAGAGGACTTGCTAATAAGCAAATCGAAGAAAAAAAGTAGTGTAATCTGAATAGACCACGACGTTAAAGCATTTAGAATTCTCATTGCAAGCTAATAAAGTAATTGATATAAACAGTAATGATATCACCTTGGTAAAAGCTTTTCCAAGTACATAATTATGTTTAATACTGGTAGTTTGTTGTAATTTCATGATTCTAATTTGTTATATAAGGCAACAGGAAAATTCCTGACCAATATATTATGCTGTGCCTAGTACATTATTGAAAGTTTTTGAATGAGAGTGTAGGTAAAAATCACGCCTGGTATTATTGCTACAATAACTTATTTTTAGGTGAAAATGAAAACAAGTAAGTTTAGAAAATTAAAAAGCATCGACATACAAAACAGTGAAACCGATTTTGATAAAACATAGCTAAAAGCACTCGATCAAATTCTCTATCAGGCAAAAATACTATACCAAATCGGTCCATCCGTTTAACAGCTACGATGCCACAGACGGACACGGATAACTCATGCGTCATTTTTTTTTATCGGGGCTTAAAAATAACAATTAAAAAGTTTAACTGCTTTCGGACAACTGCACCTGCAGCTTTAATCTTTAATCCTTCCCGTTGCGGATTTCACTAATTCTTTGAACGTCTATGTTAAGCGAGCTTTAAGTCTTTGCATGAACTGGCAAAATTTGCTTTCAGTATGCAGAGGTTTGTATCTTATAAAGCTGGTACACGCGTACAGGTCGTATTATGCAGGCCAACATTTTTGCAAGCTTTTATTTAGTTTCACCTGTCCCGTTGTCTGTATGTCTGTCCCGTTGTCTGTATGTTAAAATCTTATTCACTGAATAAGAACTTGTCACTTTCTATCAGACGGAAACTGTCTCGCGCAAAAACGGAACAAAACACTGTTTAACTAAAATGCGCTTATTCGGCGTTTATAAAATTCAAATTCAAAATTCATTTATTTCGGCTCAATTGCACCCATAGAAATTTCACAAAACAACAAAATCATACAATAAATCATAATTATATAATTCTAAAATATAAAATTCATAATGTCAATATAATAATAAAATCAATAAGTAAGAGTAAGACTGTATGTGCATATAGTAGGTAGATAAAAGTTATTTGCTTCTTTAGTTATCATGAGCATTTATTACATTACAAAGATAAGTAATTTTACGATTTTTACTGGAAGTCTAACGTTATATTAGTGATTATCACTGAATTAAATATCATTTCCGTTTCATGAATATTTATCAGTGCAGGCTGGACTTCGCAATCCGACTAATTACGGCATCTGACGGGAGGTGTTCAAATTAAAAAAAGTTAACGTGGTCAGATTTAAAGCGGCCATCGCTTGACGTAGAAATAAAGTTGGTCTTTATTCTGAAATAAGCAATTCCATTCACATTTTTAGGTTTTCTCGTATTTTTCGATATAAAACTTATACTATTATTTTTTATATATATATAAATTAACGTCTTATTGAGTAACATTGTGGTATGGCCCTCTTAATAAATTTTTCGCTTCTTCTACTTTCATTATCGAGCAAATTTGTCGGTTGCGGGTACAGAATGAGTAATTGGGTATTCTAATTTTATTCAATAGCGATTCCATTGAAAACTATATCTTCATCTCTGTAATTTCCATACAGGATGGTGTAACAGTAAAATGTTATTGTTACAACATATTGGAGGCACGTTTTTAGCACAATTTCCGATCTCAAGATTAGCGCATGGTCGGGGATAAGCTATCAACGCCTAATGTATCGTAATAAAGGTGATAAACCGATAACAGAGATTGGTCGATTCCCTCGGGGCCTGCATTGCGGCTGCATAATCAGGTCAACTAAGTTTCAAGGTATGTGTAAACTAAGTTTATTACTCCTCGTAAAGATGAGATGCCTTTGCTAGGTGGCGTATCTACCTACATATGACCATACCGGCTCGCCCTCATTTTAAAGTACTAAGGGTACTCACACTAGCTCCCCTGTTAATCTTCCAAGTTTTTTATAGGTGTTTGTCAAAAGTTTAAAAATCGAAATAAATAAATATTTGTGGACATTTCACACAACACCATCTAGCCCAAACTAAGCAAAGCTTGTACTATGGAACTAGATGGCTGATAGAATACATATATACTTTTTTTCTGTAAATATATATACATATGATACATAGAAACACCCAGACACAGAACAGCAAAAACTATACAATACTATCCATTTATGATTCTAATCATATAAAAAAAAAAACATCGAATTGGGATACTGTTTAGGCCCAGAAAACACTTTTCTTTAATAATTATTATTATGCACAACAATTCTAAAGATTTTGATAAGCTTAGACAAATTAACATTTTTACATAAGGTAAAATTATATACGCTAAACGAAACTCCCATTGGCTCGTTAATATCAAAAAGAAAAAAAATACCGGAATGTACTTATGAAAAATGCGGTAAGACAAAATCTTAAACACGACAATATGCACATCGTTTAATTGTTAACTTTATTAGCAAACTAGATGACCCGTACTTCGTATCACCTATCAATGAGTGGACCCGATATTTTCTCAACGTTTAAACCTTCCCTGGACTACGACAAACATTTCAAAACCAAAATCAGCTAAATCGGCCCAGCCGTTCTCGAGTTTTAGCGAGACAAACGAACAGCAATTGATTTTTATATATATAGAGATATATAATATTCTAGCGTCAGTATTAATCCGATATTTTTTTTTAATCCACAACAATAACAAAACTTGAATAACTCTTTAATTTCTAGAATTTGCACTGTAACGAAAGATTCAAGCCCGCCCAAGATGAAAACACCTCCCAGAGGCAAATACTCTCCTTTGTACACCTACCTACTACGAGATAAGTATTAGGATTTTAAATCTACATTTTATACAAATGAAGTGTTTTGTTGTCACTTCTATTGTACGAACTTGAAAATTGCAAGATACGCAACCTGAGTGGCACTTCTACAATAGATATACCTACATACCTACACCTACATCTATACCTACATATACATATATGACTCACCTGTGCCCACGGACACTGCAAAGTGTTCGAAACGTCAGGTCATTAAATTATGTAAAATATACACGTTAAATCCGTAATATTTTTTTATTTCTACATTAATTACCTCATTAAATCCAAATAAAGAAGGAATATTATTATTATATTATTAAATCGGAAGTAAAAAAAAGTTTATTCTGTAAGCGCGCTCCATCGTAGACGGTCACGTCTTTCAAACCTAGCCGGGTGGTGGTAAAGTTCAAGCCTTTTTAAGCAGATTCTGGGAATTTATATTATTGAAAATATTTATAACCGAAAGAAGTCCGATTGTCTTAAAACTAAAACTTAGTACCGAAGGTAGGTATCCACACTATGAGCCTTGAGCTCAGATACTTTTCTGACCGCAAGGCTCAAAGTGGTTATATTATAGGTACTAGAGAGATTACCTACTCTGTAGGTACTGTGTACTCTGTACCTCTCGGTAGGTAATTTACTTTATAAAAAATTTGCTCGTCACTGATATGAGTGTGTTAAAAAGAATTTAAACAAATCGTTCAAAAAATAGGTACTCCTCTAATGTTTTATCCATAATCAACTTATTCAAGATCGTAACTCATTTATAACTAGCTTGGCACTTAAAACGTCATAAGCACTAATGAAATTCACAATTTAATTCTATTGCTATAATATTTAGCTCAAATATCTCTGTAATAAAGACATTGATACTAATTTTAATGATAAACTGCGTGAATTAAACAAATGTATTTTGTATTTATTCTGCTAAAATATAAATGATGTTCGGAAGCCAAATAACCAAATATTAAGCATTAAATTAAATGATTAATATTAAGTGTTACGTCGATTCACCGGAACTAGTTTATTGAAATGCGGATGAATTGTAAATAAATTAAATTACATAAATAATGATAAAATATTAAATTCTAACTTCATGAAATACTGAGTTGTTACATTAAATTTTAATAGATGTAGTAGTTCTGCAATTTCATACATAATATCATTGTAAGTCTGATTGACGTTTGTCCACTACAAAATATAGGTCTGTCTCTCCAAATGAAATCCCACTGGCACAGTCTTCGTGTTATAGTACAACAACTAATATATAACTTATGACATAATACTTAATATATTTTAAGTAATTGATTAAAATTGTAATTGACTTAAACAGTTTTTATTATCAAAATACTTAATTAAGTAATTAAAATAAATAAGACTCTAAAAAACAAGCGGAGTTTCTCAATTCGGTTGTATTTTTTTGATGTTTGTTACCTCATAACTCAGTTTTTTATTTGAAAGGATATACTTTCAGATTGGTCCCTTAGAAGTTTTATCAAAATTCGTTGAATAGTTTTTAAACACTAAAATGCTAGGAAAAATTAAGTAACCTCAATAAATAGTTGGTGTACGTACCTACCTACTTAGGTAGACGCCTAGTTTTGATTTTTGTCGTGTTATTTCTCCCTTTTCAGTTAGTTAGATTGTTTGAAGTCAGTTTAATTTTTTTAAATTACTTTTATTAATTAAACAAACGTAAAAAACACAAACTTACGTCTATTTTGGTCTCATTAATTTTTATATCCTGCGCCCAGCAGTGGGACAGTTTGTACAAACAGGGCTAATAA
The DNA here is from genome assembly GCA_947563715.1 of Lycia hirtaria. NCBI lineage: Eukaryota > Metazoa > Arthropoda > Insecta > Lepidoptera > Geometridae > Lycia > Lycia hirtaria. Next base: position 22,341,666 of record OX387375.1, on the reverse strand, counting down.
AAAAAATAATTAAAAATTTAAGTCCTGATTCATAAAGGCCTAGGCATAGACATCTAAATACTAAGAAAATGTTCTCGTTCGCGGGTAAAACCGCGAGCCGCAGATAAACGTAAATATTACTAAAATACTTGTTTCCATCGATTGCTACCGCGATATGAAGTCAAGTTTAATCAGTTACAGACACACGGGGCCGGGCAAACTTGTTAAATTAACATAAGTTACGGCAAGTTACTTAGCGAAGTGAAGTCTGTGACAGCTAGAACTTAATGTTCTAGCTAAATGCTTACAACGCTGAAATCTTGGTACTCGACTCAGATGAACTTTAGCTTGAAACGTAACTACAGTTTATATTATATATAGGGATAGATAATATCGAATAGTGTATTTTGTACAGCTAAAAAAAGTTATTTAGGGAAAATAGGTTGATAAATATTGTGTAATATATACAGAGTTGAACTCAAAATGAACATGGACAAAACGAAGTTTATGTCGAACGCCCATTTAGTGCCCACCCATCTGTGGGGAACTCCACTCTTGAAGTTGTTGACGAATACGTCTACCTAGGACAAACGGTCCGATTAGGCAGGTCCAACTTTGCGTGAGAGGTCAATCGTCGTATCCAACTCGGCTGGGCAGCGTTCGGGAAACTTAAAAGCGACTTCTCGTCCAATATACCTCAGTCCTTCAAGTCGAAAGTTTACAACCAGTGTGTGTTACCAGTGATGACATACGGCAATGAAACGTGGTCCCTTACTATGGGCCTTATAAGGAAGCTTAAGGTCACGCAACGAGCTATGGAGAGGGCTATGCTCGGAGTCTCTCTACGAGATCGAATCAGAAATGAAGAGATACGTAGGCGTACAAAAGTCACCGATATAACACAGCGGATTAGCAAGTTGAAGTGGCAGTGGGCAGGGCACATAGCACGTAGAACTGATGGCCGATGGGGCCGAAAGGTTCTCGAGTGGAGACCACGTACCGGCAAGCGCAGCAATACCGATTTGTATACCATAGTACCTATTTTTTACTCAGAACAAAAGTAGAAAAAGCTCACGAGGTGAATTTTTATTTTTATTTTTTCATGTTAAAAAATATAAGGCTTATATGGATTTATTTATTTATAGAAACAACATGTAAGAAAAAACTATACTAAGAAGTACCTACTATCTACACTTTCAGACAACATAAAAAACATTAAGTTTAAAATAGTTTAAATAAATAACATATTTGGAACATATAATCAGAAATGAATAATGTATTTTGGATATTATCATTCTTAAATATTAACCACCGATCTAAAACTGGTTCCTGTATTATAACTAAATCTTTATTCCGATTTAAAAATAAAATATACATACGCGATAAAACTGTGATAAGTTGTTTAATTCCAATGGTATCTCGATTGCGTAAAACGAACTACATTTAATTAATAAAATGTTTATTTGTGTAGTAATTGCGTATGCAGCTGCTAATCTTATCTTTCCCATTCATACGAGCGCAAGCGGCACACATTGGCATTGTCACACCAACATACGTTGAGTTTCATAGTATATTTTGTGGCAGATTTAAAGTTCAAAGTCGGTCAAAAGGTTTTAAATTTTAAACAGATTCGGATTGATAACATGTAGGTATATATATGTCTAGATTGATACGCTGAAGTTTATCACGCAATAGGGATTTTTTTTATCATCATCAGATGAGCTTGACGGTCGAGTGTAAACTTATCAGTGACGAGACGTCATCTGCCTGCTGAAAAACCCTTTTGCGGCAATGCACTGTGCTCGTCATTCTGAAACATAAAATATTAAATTTCGTTTGGCATGGACATTTCTTAGGAAATATTGGCGAAATCGCCTCTACCTGTTTACTGTCTGTGTTGCATATCCTGGAAACGGTCTTGTTTTCAGTATTACAATTAAGCAATTAATTTAATTAATAGTTAATTAGCAGACCTCTTCCGTATTGTGCGCCTCTCTATTCCTCTTCTCAAAGGTAAATGTAATATGGCCTCGAATTCTGTGGTAAAAACCTTTAACCACATTGGTTTTCGTAATGGAATACTTACTACGTGTACACATGATCCCTAAAATCTAGACTCTCGGAGATATAGCTTTTTGTAATAAAAAAATGGTTGTCTATAAAGTCGGTTTACGGACGATAATTTTACGTGATAACGATGCGTCACAAGCCGAACGCTTAGGCCGATCGTGCCTCTCTATCGCTTGTTCCGCGCTCTCGCTTGCACGCTCGGCTCAAGCGGAACGTGACACTTTTTCGTGCGTGCAGCCGGCGTTCATCGATTTATAAGACGTTATCACGTCAAAAAAAAAACCATTTAAAATAAATAAAACATCGAAAAACCCTTTGAAGCATCGAGTGAAATCATTTGGTTATTGTATATAATTTTAAAATAAAACATGAAAATGTTTGCGAATGTGCGATATAAAATATATACCGCACATTCGCAAACATTTTCTTGTTTTAAAATATATACCGCAAGACGGACTCAACACAATGAGTGAGTGAGCAAGCGTGCACTCGTCATTCAACGATATACTTCCTGTGCATTCTTTATGAGGCACCTACCACCTATTCATGAATGGTGCACTTGGAAATTAAATTAATTCATGTTATGTACAGTATAATTTTCATTTTATAACCAAAATAAAAACCTTTGAACAGAAAGTCTGACATCGGCTGTTGATTTCATCCAGGAAAGGTTTTTTCTTTTAAATTTTAGGTTGGATTTTTTCCGTTGTATGAAAAAAATAAAATAAAATATGGCTCAATGATTCTAGACCAACGGAAAGTCCCATATCTATAGTCCCAGTCTTGCCATAAATATTGTCACGAAGAAAAAAAATATTTTTTTATTGCAAATAATATTTATTACTTTTACAGTGTGTTAGTTTAATACATAAATATAAAACAATTTAAAATATAAAGCTTATTCGAAGTGGTCTCCATTGGCTGCAATACAGTCCTTTAAACGTTGAGGCCAGTTATCAATAGAAGCACGCACTCTTTCCATGGGAAAATTCTTCACTGCCAATCGTATGGATTTTTTTAGGGACTCAAAATTATCATGGCGTTTAGAGCAAGCCATACTCTCTAAAACTGACCATAAATCATAATCCAGTGGATTAAGACCAGGTCTAGACGACGGCCAGTCTTCAGCTCTGATGAAGTCCGAAACGTTCACTTCCAACCAAGACTGCGTGGACCGAGCTTTATGACCTGGCGCCGAGTCTTGTTGGAAGGACCATACTTGGTTATTGAACATGGTGTTGTTAAGGGGCTTAACTACCTTCTCAAGAATGGTATTTTGATACACTTGTGCCGATGTTTTCATACCTTTTTCACAAAAATATGGCTCAGTCACTCCTTCATAGCTAACACCCCACCAAACCATCACTGAAGTCGGATAATGCCCACGTTGCACTCTGTCGACTAATTGGGAAGCTTCCTTAGAGCTTTGAGCATAAATACGGTCATTTTGTTTGTTAAAATGTTGCTCAATTGTAAAGATTTTCTCATCCGTAAACAAAATTTTTCTGTGACCTCCCTTTGCGTACCGCTTCAGTAGTTGTTTCGATTTTACCACCCTATTCTTTTTTAAATTATCAGTTAAAAAATGACCAGTGCGTCTCTTATAGGCTGCAAGTCCTAAGTCATCTTTTAAAATACGCGACATGGTTCTGGGTGCTATCTTCATCTCCCGAGATAAAATCTTTTGCTTTCGGACAGGATTTCTTCGAATTCTTTCCCTTACTGCTTTGACCACCTTTTTCGTACGAACACTACGTGGACGGCCAGATCTTTTTCTGTCACAAACAGAGGAGGTCTCTTAATAGCCCGGTACACAAACATTTGACTTATACCAAGCGTATGGAGAGTTTTAAAAATTGCATTTGGCTCCATACCAACTTTGTGTAATGCAATCACAGCGATTCGGTTCTCTTTATCACCCCACTCCATTTTAATATCGCAAAATATTGTACAATGTATTGGCGCCAAAATTAGAAAACTCAATGAACAATCGTATAAAAATGACAGATTCCAAATTCAAATGTAATATCTTTCTTATTTTTAACTGTAACAGTATTTATGGCCAGACTAAGTAGGTAATGATTCCCTTGCGATCGTCAAACTATGCGCCAAGAATGGAATTCGTTGCCGCCATCTCTGTTTCCTGAGACCTACAATCTTGGAATTTTCAAGGCTAGAGAGAATAGATATCTTCTAGATCGACGAGCTCCATCCTCGGCCACACCGTCGCTTAACATCAGGCGAGTTGGTGGTCAATCGTAGATCTATCTTGTATAAAAAAAAAATTAAAAAAAAACGGAGCATTTAAGGTCTTATCTTTAGATTGTATTGATTTATAAGTTAGATTTTTTCGCTACTCCAAAGGGTAGACCTAAGTATCTTCACAGACGGACAACAAAGTGATCCTATAAGGGTTCCGTTTTTGCCGACTGAAGTACGGAACCCTAAAAAGTTATAAATGTGTATGCGTAGCTATGTCAACCGATAGAAAAAAGTACAAACTGACTCTACATAAGTCTTACAAATCTCTGGTCATCTAAGATGATGAAATGATCCAGATATTAGCAATAAAGTCACCCGTAACAAATCTTAGCTTATTTTCTAAATAGGAAGTCGCAATTACAGGACATTACATCTTAATTCATTGCGATAGTCATGGTTTCAAAAGCTAGCTCCCACATATTGTAAAGCCTTTTTGTTGATTTATGTTAAATGTGTGTCCATTTTATTGTATCGTTTTTGTAGTATATCTTTACTTTTTTATACTAAATATATCTACATTTGACCACCAACTCGCCTGATGGTAAGCTACGGTGTAACTAAGCTAAGGATGGAGCACGTAAATTTAGAAGACATTCGTATATTTACTCTAGCCTTGAAAATACCAAGATTATGGTTTTGTTTATTTTTCTAATAGTTTTTAGGGTTCCGTACCCAAAAGGTAAAAACTGGACCCTGTTACTATGACTTCGCTGTCTGTCTGTCCGTCCGTCCTTCCGCCTGTATCTCATGAACCGTGATAGTTAGACAGTTGAAATGTTTTTATGTATGTATTTCTGTTGCTGCTATAACAACAAATACAAAATAAAATATTAATAAAAAAAAAAAAAATTAAAAACAAGCTTTTATTTAAATGCTCTAAAAGGAATAAAATAAATTTTGAATGCAATTAAACCCACCATTTTATTAAATTATATAATTTATATTGATATAAATAAAATCTTGTCGCGAGATTTCAATCAACATCGTACCTATCTACTAAGTAATATTTAATTCCAACAAATGACTTAGACGCGTTCATATCATTTGCTTAGAATTAAAGTTAGTTTGTTCAGAAAACAAAATATATATTATATGTTTGTGTTCTCGCGACAAGCTTTTACGTGGTATTTTATTTTTTTATTAATATTTAGAGAGTTCCTATGGCCACCTTCCGACGCCATCTTGAGACCAGCTTTTTGCCGTTTTATAGATAATGAACCCTTCGTGCGCGAGTCCGACTCGCACTTGGCCGATTTTATTTTTATACAGTATAGGTTTGCGCTTGACCGCCAACTCACCTGATGTTAAGTGATGTTGCGGTCAACGATGAAGCGTGTTTACCTAGAAGAAACCGATTCACTCGCGATTTAAACACACCCAGACCATTGGGAAACGGTGCTTGAGGCTCTCCAGCGATGCCGTATTGACTATCGGTATGTCGAAGTGCTGAAGTGCTTGTACAACAACGCCACCATGTCAGTCCGAGTACAAGACCAGAACTCAGAGGCAATTTCATTGAAAAGAGGCGTGAGGCAGGGAGACGTTGTCTCTCCGAAACTGTTTACCGCCGGTTTGGAAGATGCCTATAAGCTTCTGGAATGGAAAGGGCTTCAAAAATCCACTCATGAAGCGTATTCCACAATTTAGCGGTCCGAGCGATGTAGAATTAAAACGTTAGCCTTTTCGAATATCAACCATGAAACGATGACACTAGTTAACAGTATCAACCATGAAACGATGACACTAGTTTGATAGTGTTCAAGTAACCAATGCCCCACCCACCCCTACTTTTTTTAATGCAAGATAGATCTACGATTGACCACCAACTCGCCTGATGTTATTGCCGTCCTTCTCCACCAATAAACCTTCGAACTTAATCAAGGCCCTTTTTTACATTTGCGAATGTTTTGTCTGATTATAATTTTTGTATACTCGTATTATGTCTTCTATATTATATTTAATTTATGCATGTAATTTTGTCTATTTTTATTATGCCCACCCCTACGTTGAAACCAATATGCGTTCACTTCCTTTCCAACAGGACTCCACTATACCCCATTATTTATTGTCAATAACATTACAATAATGGCTTTGTTATTTCCTCTATAGAAGTAAGCATATTTTATTCACGTCTTGTGGAAGATTGCATACAATCGGTATTGTGTTTATTCATCGCCAGTGATTGTCCGCGGTGAATGTTGGGCTTAATCGATGCTCTTTGAATGAAAATAGCCTTATTTTGGGGTTTTTAATGATAATGGGAATATGATAAACTAAACACAACTAATATAAAAAACTGTAGGAGGAGATGGATTAGATTAGGACTAGAGATAGTTCAACGGTATTGAACCCTTTGTAACCGAATTCCAAAAAGAAGGTGGTTCTCAATTCGTATGTATGTTTATTTAATATCATTAGGTACAGATAGCCGCAAACATCTTGACCCAAAACTTGTTTTTGTTGAAAACCAAAGAGAGAGAATGATGGAAATTGGAACAGTACTTTTTTGGATTTCAACTTTCTTTTTTATTGTTATAATCGGTAGGCAGAAGTCTTACCGTAACCAGATAACTGTCCAATCAGTAACCACTAACTATAAATATTGTGTTATAAGAGCGAAAGTAACTGTCTCTATTTCTGCGACTGCTCGACCATGAGACCGAACGGATCATGACCAAATTTGATACATAGATAGCAAGCTGTTATAATAGAAAATAATATCATCATCATTCTGTATCTCCACGCGATTAAAACCGCATGGCACAGCTTGTAAAAAAAATATAATTATTGTAATTCTGGTCAATGGTATGGGTGGGTAGTAACAAATGCGCTAACCGCCCTGTCGGAATCTCACCGATTGCCGTTTAAATACTTCCAGCGAGGATCGGTCAATTTGTCGGGTCAGATTGGCGGGATGTCAAAGGGCTAACAGCTTATATAGCTAATGACGAATTCTGACGCCAGGATGAACCCGAGAGTCTTTTGTCTCAAAAGGTTCGGATCATTATTGAAGCCTTTTTAAAAATTGTTCCCAATCGTTGTTCATACAAACATACGTTTGTATGAATAATGATTGGGTACAATTTGTTATTTTACTGGAAAATGTGCTCTAAACGGTGTCATACCCAAACCCAAAGATTGCAATTACGTGCTTTGAACTAACAATGACAGGAATTTGGAAAGTGGTGTCGCGGCTGGAGTGCTGCGACCCTATTTTTTTGGGGACTCTGAACACTTGTGAGTTTTTTGGTACTAGTCGCGCTGCGATTATGACTTAACTCCTTGCATATTATACAGGGATCTATATAATTATGATAACTAGGTACGTGTTTACATAGTAAACCGTAATTTCCGGCAATAACTAATCTTGACATCTATACAATCTAAGAATGACGAATGAATGCGCAATACATTCCCACACACGATTTTGAACTGTTCAAGTACAAAGTTCTGAACAGCGAGGTATTCAACATCAGGTGATAGACTTGTTCGTTTTGTTTTCAGTTACATAATAAACTGTTGAAAAAAAAAACACTGCTCAAGTAACTGCATTTAAGTGCAATTTAAGTAAATGCATTACTAACAACATTATTATCTAATAATATTTTATATATAATATTTTGCTTGCCTTTATTTTACCTTATTTGTATATGTAGGTACAGGTTGTGTAACATTTCTGTCGAGCCATGAATCACTCAATAGACGAAAAACAAATAAAAAATTCATACAAATCGCAATCAGAACGAGTAAACAAATCCGATGAGTCCTCGAATCGTGTAAAATACGAAATAAATCAGTCCGGATGCAAAACACGACCCTAAACGGAATCCAATAACTTGAACATCGCAGCTCGCAGCCCGCAATACTGCTCAAAGGGTTTCGGTTTTCACAACAAACAAAATGGAAACGGAGGTGAACTTGTGCGACATGCCGACGTTTCATCCGGGAAATCGGCCGACAAATGACTCCAAGATCGATTGCCCGTGTTTGGTTTTATTTGAAGAGTGGCTTATGATCCTCGGTCATTCAGGGCTCTTCACACTACACGACTAGACTTGTTCGCTGCGAGTCATAATTTATTTAAATTATAGTTTAAAAAACTGAAGCAACCGACTTCTCATCTTTATTGATGCCCTTATCAGAACTGGACCAACTTGAAATGGGACCACACGGCACCAGTTTTCAAATAAAAAAAATGGTCAAATTCGGTTCACCCAGTCGAAAGTTCTGAGGTAACAAAATTTAAAATAATACAGACGAATTGAGAACCTCCTCCTTTTTTTTAAAGTCGGTTGAAAACTGGTGTTTTCGGCGTTTTTCTGCGGCGACTAGATTACAATTTACATAATGTATCCCGGCCGTTGCAGGTACATCCCTGCAACGCACACCCAGGGGTGCATATTTTATTTTATTCGGAACTAATGGAGAAAGCGTAAAAGTAGTTTATTGGGTTGATACGGATCTCTTACTATTGTTTTCTATCAAATTTGGTTTCATGTTTCTATTGATTTGATCTTGTATTATTGAGTAAATAGATTATCATAACTAAATATTATATATAACTATATTCTGCATTTTGATTCACATACTAGTTCTATTAGTGAAATTTTGTAAGGCTTTATAGTTAATTGTTTTCTGTGTTATAATATCTGTTATGGAGCTGTTAGTTTTCTAATAATAAATATATTTATATTGTATTGTATATAATTTATAACATTTATATCACATACCATATATCTTGACGCTAACCACTATAATGTAATAAAAAATTAAGTTGAAAACAGAGGTAAAGATGTGCGACGTTTAGTCCGGGAATTCAAATAGCTTCAAGATCGATTGTTCTTAAGATTCTCGATCTTTTAGGGCTCTTCACGCTACACTATACAAATATATTTAAAGACTTACCAAGGAAAACTGATTTGAAGTTTTGAAGTATTTTTTTGTTGTATAGTTGGTGGGAATAGACATATCTGACTTTTAAGTCGGAACTATTATACTTCTACTAACAACAACAATTTACAAAACAAACAAAAAAGTACAGTTTTGATCTGATTTATTGTTTTAATGATTTTAATCAAAATGTATTTTCAAGTCATAATCGCATTAGCTTTTAAATACAATATAATTTTCGCTAACAATCTCTAGAACAATCCAGCAATTAATACGAACAGCAACGTACTAAGTACTTAAACTCGGAACTCCTTCGCATAATGAGATCTTAACTTCAAAGTTAATCCGGTAAGACACGTTTTATTCTCGGCCATAAAGTGTTTTAAGTTAAATTCACGGTGTTCTTATTTATGTGGTGTCTTGGAATCGTTGATCAAGCTCTCCCCGCGCCGACTTCGCGCAGATTATCTGCTCAGATGTCACAGGATGATGATGGAACCAAGATTTTCGTTAATGTCCCAGGGTTTTGATCATAAGCCCGAAAGTCAGTAAATCTGTACTTATTTAATAAGGATTTATCGTTAGTGACTGATTGTTAGAAAATGAATTTCCAAACCGCTAGTACTACAGACTCAAAATTTAATGATGCCTTCCTTGTAAAGTGTATATCTATAACATCTGGAGACTGATAGGATTTCTCGATAGGGAGTTATACCGCGAACTACGACTATGCGACACAATACTTAGTAATAATTGTGGCAGATTCAGGGCTTTGATGTAAAACCTGAATTTCCACTGAGATTTGTTAGCAAATAATATTAAATATTCTACATAATACCTTTTTATACCAGACTACTAGAAACTGCTTTCATAGTAAAATTGACAATTCAGCATTTACAAATAAAGATTGGCATCGTAGCTCTCGTAGCGGATGGACCAGTTTTAATCTAGTTTGTTTTTGTTTGACAGAGGATTGTATCGAGAGTGTTCCTATGTTTCATTAAAATCGGTTCAGCCGTTTTCTTCTGTACTTGTTTATCAAACATTTATTTAAACATGTATCGATTTAACTGGATTCTCTGTAAAAGTATGTACACTTAGGTATAACTAGTACAATATATCAGAATATTTTTATATGAGAAACTAACTTAATTATTTTAAATTATAAATCCTCAAGTTAACTTAAAAACAAGTTTAAAAGGAACTTATTGATCAGCGTCATAGTCAAACAAAACTGAAATACACTCCTGCAAGTTTTTTTTTTATCAACCCTGTTTGTACAAACTGTCCCACTGCTGGGAACGGGCCATCTTGTTAGGCCATAGTCTACCACGCTGGCCAAGTGCGGGTTGGCAGACTTCACACATCTTTCAAGATCAATGAGAACACTCGGATATGTAGGTTTCCTCACGATGTTTTCCTTCACCGTTTGAAGTTGGCGGCAATCAACGATACGCACATAACTTCGAAAAGACAGAGGTGCGTGCCGTGGGATTCGAACCCAGGACTTGCGGATCGCAAGTCAGACGGTCTCCCGACTAGGCTGCCGGATACTTCTGCAAGCTAACTTTATCGTAATCCTGTAGGTATAATGAAATCTGAAAATTTGATTAAAATTTAGGAACATAATGTACTCGGATATGAAAACATGTCACTTTTTGTCAATACCTACATATATATGCTGAATTTTCACTAAGTCCCTAGAATGTTGATCAGAAATCTAGTTTCATTGTAATCCTGCGACATAGATATTAATCAAACGCGATTCATTTGCGAGGTAAATACTGTATTGTTCCACTCCTCAATCAGATAAGAACGAGGCAAAGATTAACGAAGTTTTACCAGAATACTGCTCACTCCGTAAGCCGAAGTGGTCTTGTAAATCGAAAGTTGGAACTCGGTGGTAATGTTGCAAATCGGTTTGTTAGAGTTACTTATGTATGAAATTGAGCTTGTCGAACTTTTTGACTTCTACGTGTGCGTGTGGATCCTAGTTCTGTGATTTCGATATTATCTTAATATTTACTCTCACTATCCACATTTCACAAATTAAACTCTTATTTAGTTTGATTTAGATACATCTTTTTGCATTTTTGAATGTCTTTTATTAATAACTATATTCTCTTCAAATAGCTTTATGTATTTGTCCATTTGAAATCTTACCGAAAAACGTTACTTAACTTTAACCGATGTCTTAAATTCTCTGTCTTCTTTTTGCAAGTGTCATTACGTGTCAGCGAGAAGTTCAAATGGTATGCCTGTTGATTCTCTAAACTAAGTGACCGCGCGAGTGACTCGAGGCCTATATTTTTATTTATTATTACTGCATATAACATCAACATTCCTAATCGTAAGTTTAGGGAACCAGTAAGTAACTACATTTGGCCACTCGATTTTTAACCACCGTTCCAAAAAGAGGGGTGTTACAAATTCGATGTGTGTATCTCTGTGTGTGTGTCTGTGGTATCATAGCTCTCAAACAGTTGGAACGATTTTAACCTAGTATTTTTTTTGTTTGAAAGAGCATTTAATCGAAAGTGTTCTTAGCTATGTTTCATCAAAATCGGATCAGTCGTTTTTTTGTCGAAGTTTTTTGAGTTTTCCAAACTTATACTTTTTTAAATCCCTCTGCAATGTTCAGCTCAAAAAATGCAAATTCACTTAGTGCCTCATTTCACTTGTGCGGTCATTTTTCTTGGATAATCACATAATTGAGACTTTTAATGACTTAGATGATGTTTTATCTTGAGAGTTTTAAATAATCAGCAGAACCTGCTCAAAAATATGCTTTCTATATCTATCTTATGTCCTTATCTTGCATAACTTAGTAAACTGACTATGAAGTGTTTTTCCATCATTTTCCTGGTAATATTCCACATTGTGGAAGCCTCTCCAATCCAGTCTAGTTTCCGTAGCAAGCGGCCGCACATCCAAGTGGATATTACGTATTCACTCGTACAATTTTTCTCTTTCAATTCAGTTAACCTAATATTTTCCTGTTGTCTGTTATGTTGCGTCGGTAGATTTGATTCCGTAATTGCTTTTTAAACGTCAATAACACGACGTATAGGTGTTCAAAATACGTAAATACCACTTTATCGGTGTCAATGAGCTTAATTAAAAAAGCTACCTACAGTTTTTATACGTAATGTATATCGCTCTTGACCGCTAACTCGCCTGATAATAAGCGATTATTACAATCTATGAAGGAATGCGCTTGCCTAGAAGTGAATAGGTATTCGTTCGTGATTTGAAGATACCAAGTTTGTATCTGTTCAGAAAGACCCATTCAGAAAGCGTATTCCGTAAACTTATATTGCGGTACACACAATATGAGTGCAGTTTATTTTGTTGATTTTTTTGGAATATCCACCAATTGTTGGATATTATTATAGCATATAGATATAACGAATTATATTGCCAGGAAAAGGAATGTTTACTAAGCAAAATCATTTATTGTAACTTCAATATTAGGTATACATACTTTTTTTGGTCAATAACTGGAAATTAGTTAGATGTACAGTGATATACCTATTTGATACTGTCTTTTTTTCGCAAAGTGTCATTACGTGTCACCCAGAAGTTGACAAAATATGTTAAGTTTTGCTTAAAGTTAAGTAACGTTTTTCAGCAAGGCCATTAATTACACGGATCGTAACATGAACTTACTCGTACTCTCTACTACACCACTAACAAATCTATTAATTACCTCGAACCTTTGCTTAGGACTCAATCGTTTAAGTCCTAGTCCACACTACACTCACACAGTTTTACCGCCATTTTATGCCCCGACTCTGGCGAGATCGATTACGTTGCCAGTTTCATTGTTTAGAAAACTTTCGACAAACGTCCGACAACACACCGTTTATATCATTCAACTCGCCGCGTCGACCGTCAACCGACCGCAATAAACGTCTCAATAACTCACAACTCCGTTGACAGATCGTTCCATCAGTTGACAGATCGCCCGGCCATCATTAGGCCTTAAGTAGATTACTTCGTTCGTTAAACAAACAAACGAGTCGAGTTTCGGTGTCAGGAGCCCGAATTGGGACGCGTCCCAATCAAAAGTCTGCAAGTACTTTACGAATACCGGCGGAGATTTTAACTTGTTATTAATTAACTGTTTGAAGACTCCGAAGTCTCGGCTCGTGGGAAGCCAGACAGATGAGAAAACGATGTTTTCACGCCGAGGTCGGCGGATTAGTCGTGAATCGGCTATATCATATTTTGAGGAAAATTGTCCGCGAAATTGCGAGCCATTAGAATTTGTTATTCGTTTAAACCTTTCCAGCTGTCTGACAGATTATATTAATTGGTCGAGCACACAATTCGTCTCGCTTTGTTATACGTAGTGTTGCAAATAAAAAAACAGTTTTTTTCAGAGTTGAAAAAAACATGGAAAAAAAACATGTTTTTTTCTGGAACGTGTTTTTTTCCATAAGTATTGAATCTCAAATATTTAAGGCAGTTATAGTTTATTATGAATGTTTTTTTGAGTCTGTATTAAGAACAATCTTAAGTTTTAAAAATCATTATAGATTTCTTGTTCAGTAGAACAAAAATTGTTGAAAATATTCCCAAAATTCGGAACAGAACAGTCGAGGTTGCGCGTGGGGAATGCCCGTTTCCCGTTGTTTGGTTTGATCGTCGCTATTCACGTAGACTCGTACTTCACTTACACTTACTTGCAAGTTTACTTTATTATCTAAAGTGGCCATCAGATTTCTCACCCTTCTAACTACATCGGCAGCAGTTGAGAGAACATATTTTAGTACTTACAGTGGTGTTCATTCCAGAAAACGCAATAGACTGATAAATGACAGGGCTATCAGAATGGTATATTGCTCACAATTTAAAATTGCAGTCTATAAGTCCTACAACACAAGAACCACCAGAAAAATAAGAGAACTAGAAGAAACTGGGACAAAAGGATCGGAAAATTACGATACAGATTGTAGTAGTAGTAGTGCTGATGAAAGTTATAACGTTATGTCAATGTAAGTCTTAAGAATAAAAGAATATTTTATTAATTTTGTGTTTCTGAAAAAAAAAAACAAGGACCCCAAGTTTTTTTTCACATGTTCAATTTGCAACACTAGTTATACGATTAATTTGGACACAATTTTAATATAAAATAATGATGTAGCAATATGCGTATATTTAAAAAGTGAGTATTTAGTATTTAAGAAGTGAATATTATACACATTATATTATTATACACATCAGATAATTTTGAAAATAAGATAAGTACATGGTTTACATATTAAGTATTTTATTTTACTGATTTCACTAGTCATAAGCACAATCCTAATACTGAAATACATTATAATTTACGTACATAAATAAACTTTATATACTGCAAAGTCTGTGTTCCGGACCGCGGTACCTCCAAGCCGGGCCAGTCGAGTGGACTGTATGTGGCTAGAGGAGTGTAGGCGGAGGGACCGACTCGGTGTCCAGTACCTACCACGTTCGTTGGCGGGTGTAACGTGCGCTGGGATTGCTTCTCGGAGAAGAAACGCAGGCTTTTGTGTGCTCTTCGGCGAGCCCTATCGTCTACCTGCGATAAGGGCTGCGGGCGCTGTCTGTACCATTGTCAGTGTAAAAGCACGCGGTACTTTTACCGTTTGCCGATTTCTATTTTATTACCTACGGCCTCGCTGTTGGGCTCCCTCACCATTAAAACTGCCGTTACGACATCCTTTTATTTATGTAACTTAAAAATATCTTAGAAACTACTATTTAATTTTATAATTAAGTATATCGCTCGTCGCGAACAGTTTGTATCCCTAAGATCAGTCATTTAGGCTGTACACAGTCTGTCTGTCTTCCGTCAGTCAGTCGGTCCGTCCTCTGTCTTTCGCTCATGACAAAGATTTTTATCCTTAAAAATTAAATCTGTTATATATATATAAAAATATATACATATAATCTTATCTGTTATCTGTATATATGTTTCTTCCTTTTCACGGCTAAATGGCCGAAGGGAACATCATGACATTTAGTCCAGAAATAACTGAAATAGTAGAAAATGGCATAGGCTACGTTTTATCATCAATATCATCATCGTTTTCCATCACTACACTTGAAACCGCAAGACAGTAGTATTTCGTAAGCCTTTAAACACATCCACGCTCAATATTCCTAAAGTAAATCGAGTTAGCGTTGTTTTCGTGTTCATATACATATATATACATATAATAAAGCCATTTATAATCGAGTTAAATATTCGTACTTGATACATTAGACCAAGGGCGACGTCTTCACTAAGTGATATTTATAGTCAGGCGGGATCGCGGCGTGTTTATACACGTGTTCATAGCATTATTATTTTAGATATATGGACTACTATGATTAAAATCTTTTTAGTTCATTGTTTTAGATATAATACATCATTGGGCATGTATAGCCTATTTAATTAAAATGATGAATTAACTTACTAAATTAATACAATTTTGTATCTAAACGAAATTTAATCTGAAAAAATACTATATAATAATAATCGCAAATATACCTATATTTATTTATTAACATTTTTTTTTTAACTTTTTTTTTTTAATTGAAAAAGTTAAAAAAATAGATAGATAAACTCTTTATTGTACCTTAAAAGTCATAACAAAGACCTTAATTAATAAATTAAGTGCAAATAATCTAAAAATTGTCAAATTAAATAAAAACTTATTTAAATAAACTGTTGAAACATAACTCATAACTCAGTTGGTTTGATAAAAGTGAGGAGAATGAATGTTTGTTTCTATTAATCTATTAAAATTATAAAAATAAATCTGAATCTTCAGTTTATTTCCGCTTCAATATTGTCAAGTTCCAGTAGAATATTTTTTGTTTCTTTCAGATACTTTTTATTTTCGTTTCTGGATCTCTTTAATAGACTTCAAAAAAGGGGGGGAAGTTATTGTATTAATACCGGTTGTATTTATTGTGTTTGTTGTCTCCTAACTCTGATATTTATTAACCGAATTAAAAAAAAAAACATTTTTAACACCCGCCCCAAAAAGATGGGTGGTATAAGTTTAACGTGTGTATCTCTATATCTGTGTGTCTGTCTGTGGCATTGTCGCTCTCCAACGGATGGACCAATTATGATCTAGTTTTTTGTTTGAAATTGGATTTCATCGAGCGTTCTAAGCTTAGTTATGTTTCATCGAAATCGGTTCACCCGTTTTTTTTCTATTGGGTTTTTGAGTTTTCTAAAGTTATATTTGTTATTTGAAAAGATATACTTTCGAATTGGTCTCATAGAAATTTTATCAAAATTGGTCCAGTACTTTGATTTTTAAAACAAAATAACTGGAAAAAAATCATGTAAACGAAATTACTTATTTTAAAATCGGTAGTTTTTTAAACTATAATGATATATTAGTACTTTTATTAGCATAGACAAACGAAGTATACTTGGTCTATGTTATTAGTTACAGGTTAAAAGGTAAAACCCGCAAACGACAGATTTTTAATAAAAAAAACTATAAATTTTTCCAGCCCACATACTCTTATTTCAAACGATAACCTTTCAAAATAACATAAATTAACAAATTAAGTGAAACATGGATAAAAGTGTTAAATTGAAAGTATTGTAACGAACCATTTTAACGCTCACATTTCACTTCCGGCAGGGAAACACTTTGAACACGAACCGCTGGTTGCGTCATTGGACCTCGCTGTTTTACCATCCAACATCCAACTTTTTAATAGTTTATTGGCTTGTGACGATTATGTTTTTAACGTTAAAAGTAATCGTAAAGGTGGTGTTCTGAAGGTCACCTCAAATGCACGACAACGCTTTCTTTGTGAAGCTTTGGTCTCTTGTATAACGCACAGCGCTGCGATAAGTGGCTCCAACGCAGCGTCACGTTTCCTTTAACTTCAACCTCTTGGTCATAATGCACAATGCTGTGATAAGCGGTTCCAACGTCCAACATAGCGTCACGCTTCCTTTAACTTTGGTCTCTTGATCATAATGCACAATGCTGCAATAAGCACCTCCAACGTAGCGTCAGGCTTCCTTTAACTTCGGTCTCTTGATCACAACGCACAATGCTGTAATAAGCGGCTCCAACGCAACGTTACGATTCCTTTAACTTCGGCTTCTTGATCATAACGCACAATCCTGCGATAAATGGCTCCAACCTGCGGTATCGCATACACAATCTTATGAAGAAACGTGTAGAATGGTCTCTTATTCCGTCGCAGTATGCGTCAGCGATGAAGGCAAGCGGGACGCTGCGTTGTGTAGAACATTCTAGACTAATCTAGACGATTGTGTGTCCGACACCGCATACCGTAGCGATGCGCGTAATGAACAAGAGACCAAAGATAGAGTCTATATTGTCGTTGGTCACAAGTCACAGCTTACGGAAAACTATTCTTAAATTTTCATATTTTTCATTCTACCATTCTACAAAGTTTTACGTACAGTTTTACTCAATCTATCAGAGATCATCGTTTGGTCGACTTCACTTTAACAAGCCAAAGAAAAAAATAGTAGAAAATACTCGTCGATTTGCTGCATTCGAAACGTAACAGACAAAATGTAGCTGTGATCTGCATTCATCCGTGGAGAAGTCAGAAATGATAATGATGAAATGTAGGTTATATTTTGTCGTCTTCAGGTTCTTAGCTTAGTTCGGTCGTAAAAAGATAATGAACAAACAGGTTGTTATTATCGTTTATTTTCCTAGAATTAAATAGTATTTACCACTGAGGCTAGTGGAGGTAACGTTGGTTACTTGGGATTACAAAACGTTCTAAGTAGCCTGGTGGTGAAAAGTACTTAGCCACCACGCCATGGACTCCTCACATTTTATTTTGTAAGCTCAAGTTCTTTGTTGATATTTCAACAAACCTCTGACTTTTGTTACTGTTTCAAGATGAAATTGTAAGAGGGTTCACTTAGAATTTTGGAGGAGTAGGTACATTTTGTCATCATCAACCCTAACATGTTACATCACCACGCAAGTAAAACGTGTACATAGTCTCGTGTAATTCAAGCTGTACAATTTATATTACGTGTCTATTTAACAGAAGGTCACTACCGCAACACATCACTGAAGCAATGGATCACGCTTCGCCTGATATTGTCGGGTATCATGTAACAGTATGCGAGTTATAACACCTACTAACCTAACTGTGGATGTATTGTTTTAACTTATGTTTTGTTAACATTTCTACGCAATAAAAAGAGACCGCTTTGTTACGGTTGTTATGAGTTTGTTAGGTAAGAGATCTCAAGTTACAAACGCGCCGAAGTTAACTTTGCATTGGCAAAGATGGATTACATTGTGTAGCAATGTTGCCAGAAGTCTTACTCGCGTTTCCCTCAGTATCTGGAAACTCCCGAAAATTTCAACTAAAATGTTTTGAAAGAATAAAAACACCCCAACTTCTTTAAACAAAGTTCCCGAATGTTATCCAAAATCAGTCTTGGTTGTTCAAAAAAATTAACTTTGTTGCATCCCCAAAGAATAAACTTTTCCCAACTCACAATCTCAGTAATAAAAACCGCTGTTTTTTTTAATATGCAAGATAGATCTACGATTGACCACCAACTCGTTTGATGTTAAGGGACGGTGCGATTCCCTTAAAAATAAGATTTTTGATCATCATCAAAATCCTCCCAAGAATTGTTTTCTCCAAATTTTCCCCAAGACATTAAAATCCCCCTAAAATTTAGGGGGATTCCTTCAATGTGGCATTGATGTTGTGTGGTACAAGCGATAAATAAATAAATAAAATAATTATAGGGTTCACTTTGATGTAAATCAATAAACAAATAATTTAATAAGAAACATCAGATATTATCAGTTTTTTTCGTTTTAAAAATGAAACGAATTAATTCACGTTGTCGTAAGACATAAATGAGTGACGTTAGGTGGCGCTTCATTGATATAATATTTTTACTTTAGGTGGGTATGTAAAGTCAAAGTCTGCTAGATGGCGCTTTTATCAATTTTTCTTTAGATATGCCTACCATTTAAAAATATTTCAGCTGTATAGAAAATATCTGAAATTACAAAATAAATATTCATAGATTCATGATATCTTGCTAATTAGTCCTGTGTTCTGTGTTCATATTATTATGTTGAGTACGGAAGCCTCGGTGTGCGAGTGAAACTCGTACTTTGCCGGATTTATTATTTTAAGGCTCTTGTCCTATATTATATCCTACTTATTATTCTGGCTGTTACCTAAACTTTATGTAAGCAACGCCACAGGCACTGACCTTTACTTTTGCCACTTGACTGGCGGCCGTCATTATGTATTTAAATCTATTTTATTATATTCATTTTGAGGTTGTAGGCTTTGTTGTAAACAAGATTGATATTAAACAAAAAAAATAGTGACGTACCTTCACGTTGTGTTCGCCCCAACCTGTCATTTAAATGATCATTTTATTTTCTTCAAAATCCTGTTAAAAATGTAATACTCAACTAAAGGTTGCATAAAACGATATTAAATTTGTATTACTACCAACACAATAATCTAAATTATATAATCTTTTGACCAGCTATAAGTTTGTATAAGTGTTTAGCTTGATAACAGAAAAAAATGTTTAATATTTCTTGTACCCTCTAGGATTTATAATGTACACTAGAGACGTGCGATGTTTAGTAATAAAGATATTTTGACATGTCATTTAAATGACCGTTTGTCGTTATTAGAAATAAATGACATTCTGAATTAGCAAAATATATAACGTGGACTTTGTATTTTAAGTATAATATAATCTAATAACAATATTAAGGTGCGATGACTCCGCGGGTTCTACATCGGATATAGCTAGATAGATATATTTACATAACTATAATAAATACACAGAATAAATACGTGTATAATGACTTCGCAGAATGCATTTCGCTATAAATTTACATTTTGCTTAGCAAAATGGTATGATTGTTATGATTTGTTTTCTTATTTTGAATTCGGATTTAGATTTTAAATTTTTTCTTATTAAATTGTATAGATTAAGTATAATTTTAGCTTTTAGATTGTAAGGCGTCACCGGTAACATTCGTATGTAGTGTAAAAATCTATGATATTAAAATACATTACTGACGAGCATTGGTCTGTAATATAACTGTACCAATGAAAGATTCGATTTGAGCTTTTAGTTACATTACAATTCTACATCTGACACGTTCACACAAGTGTTCGCATTGGTGTTAATAGTTCACGGATGTTACAATTTAAATTGAGCTCTGTAAACCTCGGTTCACCTCATTTACTGATATATTAGTTTCGATTCCGAACCGTTGTTACAGGCGAGGCGCGAGGGAGCGCGAGAATCGTGGGTTATATTATCAAACTCAAATTCAAATTATTTATTTCGCAAAACATGCGGTGTTTACAGGATGTTAAAACTTTTAGTTACATAGAATCGCCATGTTTTAACCTTCAGGTAGGTGTGCAAAATGTACAAAAAGTAATTTTAATTAAAAAAAAATTTTATTAAACAAAATATAGATAACAATTATAGAACAATTTAAAAGAGGCATGTCATACTCTCATACAAGTCAAATAAAATAAAAAGTATGTATGTAATTATGTATCATATTATATTTTTTTTTTTTTTATCAGACCTGTTTGTAAAAACTGTCCAACTGCTGGGAACGGGCCATCTTCTTATTGTGAGAAGAGTTAGGCCATAGTCTGCCACGCTGGCCAAGTGCGGGTTGGCAGACTTCACACATCTTTCAAGATCATTGAGAACTCTCAGACATGTAGGTTTCCTCACGATGTTTTCCTTCACCGTTTGAAGTTGGCGGCAATCAACAATACGCACATAACTTCGAAAAGACAGAGGTGCGTGCCGTGGGATTCGTACCCAGGACCTGCGGATCGCAAGGCAGACGGTCTCACCACTAGGCTGCCGGAAACTTAATAAATCATATTATTATATATTATATATATATACTCATATTATATAAAAAAAAGTAATTTATTGAGCTTCTAATTTTTGTCTACTTTCCTGTCACTGATCGGTTTATAATTAGCTGACTTTGTACACAGATAACATTAATCCGCGGAGTTTTTTTCAAATACTTTTTTAGCGCTGTTTATTTTAACTTCCTAATTAGTACAAAGTTTTTTTCAAATACTTTTTTAGCGCTGTTTATTTTAACTTCCTAATTAGTACTTATAAAAACGAAAGGAACTACTGTCGTAACGTAAGTAACTTTTACATGACCAAACGGGTGAATGAACTGTTATGAAATTTGGTAGAAAGATAGCGGAGAACTTGGTGAAAGATATTAGGCTACAATTTATCGTCATCATCATCGTTCATCACCATCATTTCTCATCACTACGCAGGTAAAACCGCGGGCTCAGCTAGTATCATATAACGCTGACCAGATTATTTAAAAGCTGACATGATTTATTTTAGGCTAAGTACCTACTCATGTATAAAATAATTACCTTCCCATCTACAAATTATTTTTCACCTCACAAGCTCTGAAAGATTCTGTTTGTCATTAGAAATCTGAGTGGAAAAGTGCATATTGTCCGCTAGCGTAGAAAGAGTTTTTAAAATTCGAACCTATCTATTCCGTACTTTTCTATACCGCAAGTCCACTAAAAATGCATTACTTAAATACTTATTTCATGTCAGTGCGCCAACCTCATTTCTTTGAATAATCGCACAGCCACAGGTGGCAGCACTGGACTAGCGTTTTCCTCGCTGTAATGAGGTGAAAAATTTTGTGTTTCACTCGGCAGCAAAGTTATTTTGCATCTCGTACTTTTGAAACCCTCGCTACGCTCAGGATTCTATATTTGAACCACTCGCTTCACTCGTGGTTCAATCCTAGAATCCTTCGCTTGCTCAGGTTTCAATACAAGTACTCGCCCCAAAAACCAACTTTGCAGCCTTGCTTAACAAATAACTATAGTAGGCTTGTGAGTCTCACGTAATACGAAAGAAAAGGTTTGTACAACATACTTAAGTACAACATTTTGTTAGAATGTACCGTGAAAGCAAAATGCGAGCTTCACGCCACGTAAATATTGTTTAAAAGCTTTATGCTTGTAATACAAAGTCGAAAATATGTGAGGGCCTTTAATTTGCAACTAAGTTACTTTGTGGTTGTTGGTTTAAAGAGTTAGCCGGTTTAGTTATATTATACCTACATTTGTGGCGAGTTCATTGATAGATAAACTTTATTATTGTTTACACTTTAAACTAAAAGATTACGTAAACAAGATGTTCACAAGCTAATGAAACAGCAGGCGGGCATGTTGGTAAAAGCGATTTCTTCCAGGTAACCATTACAGTATTAGTTTAAGATAGTATGAATGAAGTAGAAAGATATAGTATTAGTAAGACATGAAGTTTCTTAGAAGAAGCATAGTTATTTACGTTTACTTACATCCCGCCTGACGGTAAACTCTGATATTATCTAGGATGGAGCATGCTTATTTAGAAAGAACTTGTAGACGGTTAAGGGCTTATTAGAATAATAAACGAGGTGTTGAAATGCTTTATCTTAAAAATGCCATTATATTCAATTTATACAGTTTATTTCTTACGGTTTTCCTGCAGAATAATCACGAAAACATCATAAATAACTGTTGAAATGAATTTGTAAACTCTTTACAAATCACACTCACGTTTAAACACTCCCGAGAAAACTTTGGTAAAGAAAGCAATTGTTTTATTTCGTTCACAATTTCAAGCTCCTTTTCGCTTTTCAGGGATTTCAGGCTCCTGTAAGTTTCACGGGTTCTCGACAAAACGTGACATGCCCACGGTTACATAACAGTAGACACAGAATATCTGCTAGTTGCTCTGTTTACTTACGTCCGGATTAAGCACGTCGCTTATTGCACCATCTTGGGATCAGACCACACCGAAGATACTCTTTTTGTCGATTGAAAAAGAGACAAAAACAACTATACTACTTAAAAAAAAATATGAAAAGTCAAAGTCATTTATTGGTAAAAACAATTTACACGTCAAACAAAATTAAAAATCTTGTACACAATCTTGTAAACAATAATACAACTTGCCGTCTTACTTTTAAACGCATGTTAAAATCTTATTCACTGTATAAGGGGTTGTCACTTTCTGTCAGATGGGAACTTTTTTTTATTTTTTTATACAAGTTAGATCTACGATTGACCACCAACTTATCGTCACCGATTAACCTCACAGCTCGCCGGTCCACTGATTCCAAAGCTTCCAGCTGATACTTGATCCATCAAAAAGGTGGCAGCAGTACTCCACACACGATCGGACCTGTGCTTGATACAGATGAAGCAGTTGTCCCGGTGAGAAGTATCTAATTAATGATGCCAAGCTTTTTACTAACCAGTTTAGCCTTAGATTCAAGGTAGCCCTTAAAGTTCATTGTTGGGGTTAACGTTAACTGTCACGCGCGAAAACGGAACAAAACACTGTTTAACTAAAAAATGCGCTTATTCATCGTTTAGTAAGACGGTAGATTGCTAGTGAATAACTTAAAATAAATAACTAATTATTTTACATTAAAATAAAAATGTCAATGATAAAATATATAAAATGTCAATGTGTCAAATATCAGAGGCATTCCAATGCGCGTAGACCTTAGAGCGTAGCGATATTATTCTTCTGTAAAAAAATAAATTTTAGTTCTGATGTGGGTCGTATATGTTCGTAGAAATTTAGAACGCTGCCGATACGTGTAAAATATAACTTGGGTACTAATTGAGTTATTAATCAGAATGGTTATTCCGTGATCAGTGGCCACGTAACGATTTGCGGTTGTCATAAAAATTTTGAATTCAAGATTTTAAAGTCAAAGCGCGCAGCTATGTCTCTCCATCACATAACTTTTAACTTCACAAAGTAGTTTTTTTCAGAGTAGACATATTATCCATCCGAGAGATCCAAATGGACCGTTCGTGTGGTCAATTCTTAAGGCACCAACTAAATTAATTAGAATTCTTAAAATCATTGAAATTCAAAAAAAGAACAAATATCGTATGAGACATTCGTTGGTTTTTGAATTTCCTTTTTATAAATTTATAATGTTATAATTACTTAAGTGGTGCTTTCAGAATTGATCACTTTTATTTATAGAGAAAATTAAAAAAAGTTTTACTTCAATACATTTTAAATTGACAGAGGAGATCCGAAATATTCGTTTTTTTTTTCAAAACTTGGTCGCCAAAATGAATGATTCTGATTAAAACTTTATTTAAATACCTATTTCTAACTTAAAAAAAAAACCGGACAAGTGCGAGTCAGACTCGCCCACCGAGGGTTCCGTACAAACTAAATAAAAGGGGGAAATCATATTTTTTTTTTATATTTTTCTTCATAAACCGAAAAATATACATCGTAAAAATATTTATAAACCTATTTTAGCTTATTTATGCTAATGAAGCTCTTTCATATGATACTCCACATGATTTAAAAAAATGTATGTATTTCAAAAAATGTGATGCGCAAGCGCTATCTCCCTCGCGATTTAATCACAGCCTTTAATTTTCAATCTTAGTTCTACTCGTAACTTGTCAATTGTCATAAAGAATAAAGACCTTGGAATAGTTTTTTAGAGTAATAAATAAGTATAAAGATCGCCTTGCAGCCTGGTTTGTTCGCGACTTGAGTAATTACATCCTTAGAGTGACACCTGCGCTGCGCTGTTGAGTGCCATGAATTATTCATGCATTTACAATTGAACATTTGTACTTTGCCGTAATAATTTCTATACAACGGAGACTAGTGTATTGCTCACCTAATGCCTGCCCATAACGGCTCCGTACTGACTAGAACTATGGACTTCAACAGATCTATCTTACCAAACATACTTTGACACGACATACCTACTTCACATAGTGAAAAAATATAACAGAGCGGTGGGAGAATATTGAAAAGCATATAGATTTGAAAAAAAAGGTTTTATTTTCAAATCAAACCTTGTTATTTATTTAAAGGGCGAGGCCCCTTTAAGTGCGAGGCCGTAGGTGACGCCTAGCCTACGTCACTGTGTGGTAATTCGTTAAGCTCGTCACTGAGATCAGACAAAATTAAAAACAGCAGTGCTGGCGGTGGACAGGCAAAGATGTCTTATTTCATCAGTCGGACTTACATAAGAGTCTACTGATACAATGTAAAGAGTAACAGACAAAAACAAGCATAAATATTTATGTGATACTTACATGGTGCAAGAATCTTCGCGTACGGTTTAATCTCTTGTTTTATGGGAAGTACATACATTCAATCAATTTATATCTTCAAAAATGTGGTAATGCTTGAGCAGGATATCGAACTCCGTTTAACCCCCTTAAAAACCCATATAGCCTCTTAAAACACTTAGTAAGAAGTAGATAACTTAAATTTCACAATATGTTTGTCCCAGTTTCTAGTGTTAATGAGCAAGTAAGGTAAGCCTTTAAGTTGGAACACACCTTTTGTAATGATTTTACGTCAAGTCGCCCTACAAAAGAATGCATAAAATGTGGGCCGAGCCCAAATACCGAACAAAATATTTGTAGGGCCAAAACCACAGAAAAGCTATGTGTAGTAATCCAACTCCGGCGAAAAATTTGATATAAGGCTTTTGAAGAATTGGATATAAACGTAAACTTTACGGTCTACGATTATAATCGGAGGCTTAGAAAAAAGTAAAAGAGAAATAAGGACTGAAATAAATTTGTCTTAGATTTTAGTAGGGCATATTAAAAAAACAATCCTTTCTTACAGGCCCATACCTGGTTATTGTTCTTTTTTAGGGTTGCGTAGTCAACTACGAACCCTTATAGTTTCGCCTTGTCTGTCCGTCGTCGGTCTGAACGCGGCATAGCTCAAAGACTATTTAGCACTAGAAATGTAATTGTAATTTAGTATGGGTACTTAAACATATTTATCAACCCAACAAAATGTTAGAATAGAAATACCTGAATAGAAAAGGTAGTAAATAAACCTATTGTTATAGATAAATATATTATTGGATATGTAATAAAATAAGATAGAGGACGTTAATCTAAAAGTAAATATTCATTTCAGCACTCAAAAGTTCAAGATAGCTGCGACTTCCAACAAGCTCCTTGGTGGACTTTCAAATTAATCAATTATTGCATAAATTATTGCAATAAATAATATTAATAGTTTAAGATACTTCACCTTTTTGCTAGAATAATATTATCATATTATTCTAATTATAATTTTAATAAAAAAAATAATTAAAAATAATATTAATTAAAATCATTCAATATTTAAAAATAGTCTGTAGATATTTAACGATCAATTTTCTTCGAAAATGTGCGGAATAATAATCTAAAAGTATCCGGAAAAACACAAGCTCGCATAAAAGACTAAACAATATTAATTGTTTCGTATCGCAATATAACGCTTTCACAATCCTTACAACGTTACTGCGATAATTTTGAAAATAAACACAGTGCGTTTAGGGCGTGCTTACTTATTAATGTATAGTGGGATAATATAAACCGACCACAGCGGCGGTGCGGAATTAACTAACTGTATAATCTGCACTGGGGTACATAATGCGATCAAAGTAAAGAGCTCCACACGTGGCTAACTAGCCGGCGAGGTCGGCCCAATTGGATCAGATTGGGAATTTGGTTAGAGTAGTTGGTACAACAATTATCGTTGTTTTCCGTTAACCTTCTTTTGTGTTATTTTTAGATTGTTGTTATTGAACCTGAGTCTGAAAAGAATAGCGATTTTTATTGGTGCGAGATTGTTTTTTTTTTTTTATGTTAGAACTACGATTGACCCTCAACTCGCCTGATGTTAAGCGACGGTGTGGCCGATGATGAAGCTCGTCGATCTAAAAGATCTATTCCCTCTAGCCTTGAAATCCAATATTGCACTTCTCATGAAACAGAGATGGCGGCCAAGAATTCCATTCCTGTGCAGTACGAACCAAAAACGTGGACCGATATCGCTGAGTAAGTACGTATTTTTGACATTTCAATAAGAAATGTGTAGTAATGCGCCGCCTTTCTTTGCCGTTGACGAGAAAGTACTTACAAATGAAATGTAAACTTAGTTCGACGGGAATATGTTGTAGGTACTTGCTGCATAAGTCATTGACAAAAAAATACAAATAAAAAAATTAGAACTTTTTTACACCACGGCCTGCGTTGACCGCAATCTTACGTAATACGTACGTTACGTAGCGCTGGTTGTTTACAACTAGCACTATGCAGGGCCCTTATTCCGTATGACCATCGGCCGCGGTACGTGTACTTGACGTGGGTGCATCTACAATGAAAATTAGTCTTTGGCATCTTAAACTAAAAGGCTATATTTCATTGTCAACACTCACGTCACGTTTACGTAATGCGGCCGATGGTCATACGGAATAAGGGACCTGAGCTGGGGCCGGATTGTGACAAAAACATTATTTATTTATCTATTTTATGTGTATGATTTTTAATCTCTGTTGTAAGTTTCTTTTTACAATAAATTTCTGACTATGTCTATGTCTAATAGGAATTGATGATGAGGTTGATAATGTAGCACCCTTACCTAGGAGACACGTATTCAGTTTTTTTCTGGACAGTGCCAAGTTGTACCTACTTGGTACGGAAGACAAACGCCGGATGAGCATTCTATATTTCGGCCGTTTTTATTAGGAAAGTGGAACGGAACCACGAGAACTTTACAACTCCATCTATAATAATTATCACAAGTTATTATATTCAGAGGAAATATATCCCCTTAGTACCTAGTCCTGTTACATATCCTTTAGTCTGTCACTGAGTACCTAAAACGCAGTTTGCCAATTTCTCGTTTTGCCTAGATTGTCTATAGAGGTATAGTGTATAGAGGTATAGTATTATTTTTCATAGAGTATAATATAAAAAAATATGTTTTTTTTTTACAAAAAGTACTTTAATTGCTAATTTAAAACGACATCCAAAACCAGACTGTAAATGGAGCTATGTGGGAATCACCCAGTCCGTCTCAAATAACCGCCTCAAACAGCTACTCTTGCCTTCCACAATTCCACGACAAATCCGTTTCTAGAAAGCTGTATTTGCGATACACCGAAGGAAGATCTATTGGACACAGATAGGTAACAATGCTAACATCCGACAGCGATACGGCGAATTAGGTTAGTGGGTAAATCTCGGCCCTTTGTGTCGGTTTATGTAAACTACCTCGATGTGAGGGAGAAACTGTGGTTTAATCTGTGGGAATAAGGTTAGATGTTTATTTGAATGTTGACGGAAAGAGAAAATAGTATTCCTGTACGAAATACGAAGTCCTTCAATACGCCGATAGCAATGATGCGAATCCTCGGTAAATTTACGTAGCGTTTTGTTTTTTTCTTTGATAGAAGTACTATAGGCCACACAATCTGACAGATTCGGATTCCGTTCGGAAACTATATCTTTATCTCTGTCATTCTGTCAATGACAGAGACGAACATGTGTATTGTATTGTATAATTACGAATAAAAAAAAACAAAATGCAATCTGAGGAAATCATTTTGTTTTATGAAATAGGTCGTTTATTAACCATCAATTACCTAATCTTAACTGATATTATAAAAGCGAATGAAACTCTGTATCTGTGTCTGTTTTTTACATTTTCATAAATAAACGGCTAAACGGATTGTTATGAAATTTAATACAAAGATAATCAGGAGACGTACATAGGCCGTATTTTGTCATAATTATCTTCACAGTTTTTTATCACTATGCGGACAAAATAGCGGGGGTAGCTAGTATCTCATATGGTTAAGTAGAAGCGTGGACTATCATGGAATATAATAAAAAAGTAACGCACGCTCGAAGTTGGACACACCATAATGTGTCTCTTGGATTCAGCAGGACATACTCACGTTTAAGTCGGCTTCGACTATTATCTTGAATGCTCTTGAACAATCGCGCCAACGGTAATGTCATAATGTGGATTTCAAATTCTTTAAATTACTCAAAAAATAAAATAGGCCCAAGTTATTAGGTTGCTAAGTAAGCGCGTCACCCGTCCCTCTCTGTTTGAAACTGATAATGAAAATTAATTGCATTGCAATAATGTGGAATAATCAGAAAATAGCACAACACAATCGTCGTCGAGCTCAACATTGAACAATACCTATTAGGCAAGTATCAAACCATCGACAAAGGCTTCGTGCAATTCACCTTTGTTCGCTTATTTTGAATTGAATGCAATAAATCGAATTGTAAATAAACCACGTAATAATGGGATCGAGCGTGAGATTAGCTTTCCATTAGCAAAACAATTGCGGTTTGGGGGAACGCACACTGGCGCAGCATCTCTCTGATTGGTGGTTTTTACGCTGTTTTCGCTTAATTAAAAACGAACCAATTGATCAACTTTGAAATTGGTGATCGCGGAATCGTATTTACAATTAAGTCAGGTCAGAGTCACATTAATTAATGCCCAAGCGATCAAAGCAAGCGAGATCTATAAAGGTACTAACAGACTATCCGATTTGGCCGTTAGAAATAAAAATAACCTAACTTAACCTAACCTAGTATCAGTCACTAGGGTTTGGTTGGACCTAGTTCTAGCCGGAATTATACCAGCTAGACCTAGTTTTAAACAATCGTCTTATACTAGATTTAATCAAGAGTAAATGGCTACTCCTAGTTCTAACCGGCTAAAACTAGACGTAGCCGCGCTTCGGGATCTAGCCGTAACATAATATATACCTACATAATTATGTATGTACATATGTATGTATGTGGGTATGTATTTATGTAAGTATGTATGTTTATATATGAGCGCCTACAGTTTAAACTGCTTAACCGATTTTGATGTGGGAGGTGTTGTTAGATTCAGGTAACAAAAATGAATGAATTAAACAATATTGACTGCAAATGAATATTTCTCCTAAAATTAAGATCCAAGGTTTTATTTAATTAATCGTTAAGTAAATAAACGTTTGAAATCTAGGTGTCATTAATTGAATTCGCAGCGTACGCCAAATATATTCATTTCACAAACACAATTATGACAGTTGACTTGTTGCATTATTTATCTGATTGGAATGTTCAATTATAGCTTGCATTTGTCATTCCTTGACATTGACATGGCATTATTTAATAGTAAGTACTATCGAGATCTGAGTTATGTTTTATCAGCTCTGTATACATGTCATCTAACAATAAAGAATGTAGGTCATATATATGATAATGTAAGTGACTTACCTAATACGTTAGGAATAAGTAATTAGACATTATTTGATAAAATTTGTTGGTATATTAATTTTTTTCTTTATATATGATTTTTTAATATTTGTAGTAGAAAAAAAAACGTAGAAGTTTAGCCATTTATGGGTCCTACTACATATATAGTTAATCATTGGAATCTGACAACATGTAGGCGCATAGAAAATGAGCATATATTGGTGCTAAATAGCGGTTTCAGTAAGTAATAGGTATTTAATACGGATATTTTTTTTTTTTATAAAATAGGTGAAGCAAAAAGGCAAACCTACTAGGATACCTACCTAAGACCTACCTACCTACCTACCTAGGATAACTATCCTAGGTAGGTAGGTAGGTAGGTAGGTAGGTCTTAATTAAAACTCAACACACTCACACTTAGAAATAACTATTTCTAAGTGTGCTCTATATATTATGCAATAAATGATATGATATGATATTTTCGTATATTCATTGGTAACATTGAGTAGAACTCTACTGTAGACATTACTGTGTATTATTCGAGAGCTAAGCTGAAGCCAATTGAAATATGCGACCGACCTGCATTCCGAAGAGTCGGTACCTAGGTAATTTTTCCAGTGATATAGTTCCCGTCACGTAAAAAGAACGCTGCTTTGTTCGCGCTTACGAACAAACCAGCGTTCTTTTTACGTGACGGGAACTACATTTCCGGGTTAAAGATAATATTACCTTGATTACATTATCTCAAAGAAATGAGAGCACTGAAACACAGGCACTACTAGTAGTGCCATGCAGTAGTGTCAAGGGAAACAAACGGCAGTGAGCATGCATTGAATGGATACAAACAGTCAGAACACTATAAGTGGGCAAAGTTATGATTGTCATAATATGTTGTGGAGAAAGTAATCTATCTACTATAACATATACCTACCTATTATATATACCGATTTTACCGATACACATTTGTTTCAATATCACTTGAATCCGTTTCGTGTCCGATTCCAGATATTTTACTTGACAGGACTTTCTGATTCCATAAATTTCATTTGCCCGAACAGTTATAAGGTTAGATTCGTTAGTTTTCTCGTATAATTATATCAAGAAATCTTTGTATTTGCAAAGGTTCAGTTATCAAATATGTATATCAATTATGTAGCAGGTTAGGTTCGTTACGTTTCTTTCAAACATAAACTTTCTTATTTAAAGATTTATATTCAGATGATTTGTCAAATACTTAAGCTATCGAGATTTTGACAAAAGGTCTTCTGAAAAAAATCAATCGTCTTCGGGGAAATGATAATCGCTATTTCACAATTCGGATTATAGATAAGTAACCTGTGGAGAAACGTGAAACTATATCAGGCCAGCGATTTTATGGTTCCGTACTCAAAGGGTAAAACGGGTCTCTATTACTAAGACTCCGCTGTCTGTCTGTCTGTCTGTCCGTCCGTCTATCACCAGGCTGTATCTCATGAACCGTGATAGTTAGACAATTGAAATTTTCACAGATGATGTATTATTATTGCCGCTATACAACAAATACTAAAAAACAGAATAAAATAAATATTTAAAGAGACTCCCATTTTTTTAAATACATTATAGATCTACGATTGACCACCAACTCGCCTGATGTTAAGCGACGGTGTGGCCGAGGATAGAGCTCGTCGATCTAGAAGATATCTATTCACTCTAGCCTCGAAAATTCCAAGATTGTAGGTCTCAGGAAACAGAGGTGGCGGCAAAGAATTCAATTTTTGTGCAGTACGCAACAGGAATGTGGATCGATATCGCTGAGTACGGATACATGCCATACAACAAACATGATTTTTTTGCTCGTTTTTGCTCGATATTGATAACGGCAACAGGTAGACGCTTGAAATATTCACAGAATATTAAGTTATATTATTCACTTTAAAAGTAAATAATTAAATTAAATTAAAAATAAAATTAAAATAAAATTAATATATCCCATACAACAAACGTGATTTTTTTGCCGTTTTTATAGATAATGGTAAGGAACCCTTCTTGCGCGAGTCCGACTCGCACTTGGCCGGTTTTTTCATCTTATCACGCAGTTGCACAAAAACGTAACAAATTGAGTGAAGCAACGCCATTGTTATTCACAGCATCCACTTGTAAATTGTGATTTTACATCTACTATCCTCAGAGAAGCGGGCACGTAACAAGTGAGCGAGGAGTTGACATTTTATCCGCAAAAAACATCATACTCATCGTTTTACAGCTCGGTTTTACAGCGATTTTATTCTGTGCTTGTTGGAGCGGGGAGAGCCCATTGTTTTCGCGCGTAACTTCCACGATCTTTTCCCTAAAACAATGTATAAAAGTTGCAAAGGGCCACGAGCGCGGCAAAACGAGGAGTGAGCGGACAACCGGCGAGGCGACCGAGATAATGAGGTGTGGCAACTTTATCAAAACTCGGCCTAGCAAATTGGTTTCTTTAGTTTTGTTAAGCTTTTCTATTTGTTTCGCCTTTTGATATCGGATCTCTAAAGTTTTCTTTATTTTGTTGATAGCGAAACTTCAAAAAGTAACTTTTAAAACTCACGAAGACTTTGTCTTTAGAGACCTTTAAAGACTTATGTAATAGATCATCTCTTAATACTTTAGGAAGTAATTAATTTTTGTTTTAGTTCACACAAAAAATCCAAAACTCGTCCTAATAATTTTATTTAATTGTTTAGTACGAAAATTTACCTGGCGAAATTAAGTATAATACAAATCAACTTAGAATATACAATTAAATGTAAACGTTTTCGAATAACGAATAGTCAATTTGTCCATTTAGGATCAAATCCAGGAATATCATCCAAATTACCACAATTATTATTTAATTCCATAAAATTGAAAGTAAAACTTTCTTTTACTTTTACTTGTTTTTAATATCAAGCATAAAATCTAATTAGTACCAATGCCCGTATTAGTTATAAACATGTCCAGC
This sequence comes from Lycia hirtaria, assembly GCA_947563715.1. NCBI lineage: Eukaryota > Metazoa > Arthropoda > Insecta > Lepidoptera > Geometridae > Lycia > Lycia hirtaria. The sequence goes on along the minus strand of OX387375.1, from coordinate 22,308,374 downwards.
GTCGATCACCTATCACGATACAAAACGTTAAAAGTAAATCTTGTGAGTGAATTGGTTTATTCTAGGTAAGCGCGCTCCATCGTAGACCGCAACATCGCTTAACATCAGGCGAGTTGGCGGTCAAGCGCCAAAACCTATTTCTACACAAAATAATAATAATTATAATCTAATACATATTAGACCAAACACAGCAATTACTGCGATGAACTACGAAACGATTTTACCTTTTTATCAGTCCAATCAATCATAAACACCATAAACCAAATATTCTAACCGCCAACCTGTCAATAGACAAGCGATGACATGTAAAGTACTTGCATGACGACCCATAATCCCTATTGACGGCGTAATTGCCCGACGTTTTGACATTCTGCCAGCTCCAAGCGGGATCCATAATAGCAGATTTTACCCCATTTACCTATATAAGTCTGACGAGACGAAAGTTGAAAGGAAAGTCTCACGTACTTATTGGGCCTTTATACTGTGAGAACTCAAAGCTTCTTTACTTTTGTGAAGGTAGAGAAGAGGTAGAGAGGTAGGGGTAGGTAGAGCTTCAAATATTTTAGTGTGGTTAGTTTTAGGAAATCACTTGATGGTTGTTTTTTTTAATAAGACACGTTTTGTGTGGGAACACTAAAATGTTCCAGAGGTAATATTGTAATTTAGACTTAAAACTCTTAATTTAATCTTTATTTATGGCGTATTTTGTTTCGCGTTCAATGGTCATAAGTAGCCAATAACCGTAACATAAGGTTTAAATACACGATTCAAAGTTTTCTTGTTTTGGCTTCTGTCTTGCTTTTACTACAGTTGAGAGAGTGAGAAAAAGAGATATAGCGAGGTAACTTAGAATCACAGTTATATCTGTACGCCTTAAACAACAAATAAGTACAACAAAAACATAAATTAAAATCATGTATATACATCAATGGAAAGTTAGCACAAAACATTTAAAAAAAACAAAACATTGCGAATTAAGAACCTCAGCCTTTTTGGAAGTGGGTTAATAAATATTCTGGGTAATAATATAATTATCTTAAGCATTCGATATAAAATAAATACGAAGACGCAAACGTCAATATACTTTAACATAAAACATAAAAATGTGTAATCATTTGTAACCGTATCGAATACAAACGCTTTGAAAGCTGTAAAAGATAAAATAAACACGCTCAACGCTTAACGTAAGCTCATTAATTTTATATTATGCCGAAACTCAACACAGATACCGCAAAAGTGTGAACATAATATTAACGTCGCCAAAATATGTCAACAAATTATTCGCTTCGTGGAATACTCGGAATCCAATACCAATGAAAACGTGATGAGGCTCTCGGAAACTTTATTAACATTTTCAAGGGAAATATGAAATCAAAAGGAAAGCTTCGAGTCGATTTATTAGGCGACCTACTTACTTACATAAGTCGGCCTGATGAATGATCTCTTGTTATTTGTGTGGGTAAATTTTTGAAGTGAAAACTTCTTTAGCGACGTTGCGCACTTTTGGGATGGGTAAAAAATGTTAAACTCGCGTCAGGACACGTGACATGATCGATAATTCGTAAGACAAGTTTTCACTTCTGCCGGCACTCCCGGAGTGCAACCCGTTGTTTTTAAGCTATTGCATAGCTTCTATCGCGGGCCTTGAGCGTGTAGACCGAATCCGGAAATTCCGTAACGAAAATAACCTAACGCAGTAACGCCGATACAACCAATGCCACCTAGAGGCGATTTGCAGAACTAAAGAGACAAGCATGATATTTCAAAAAGTCATTAAAAGTTCTGCTATTCATCGATAGATGGCAAAACTAAAAAGTATCACCGCTGTGCCGGTCGGAGTGGGGGGTGTTAGGAATACTGCATAATTAAAATAAATAAATAATTATAATTACATAAGTTGATAAAAAATGCTATGCAATAGCTTTACCGCGGCAGTCTCCGAGTGCCACACGTCTTTTTTTTTTAAGTACAGTGTTCTAATTTTAAGCTGGCTCTAAAAATCTGTGCGTACATTTTACGTTACAGGTTGTATTAAATTACTATATTAGTTGCGCGTATAAAGTGTGCTCATAATAGTGATACCGTAAATGTCCCGATTTTGACAGTCCGGATTTGCGATGGAATTCAAGTGCCTGTTGTAGGAATATTCATACTGGTAGCAAAAGATAAGAAAAAAAACCTAAAGTAATTCTCTTCTATTTCAATTCATTTTTAATTATTCAATTACTCCATTAAGTAAACTGAATTTATAAAATTCTTCACTCCCGCTGTCCTAAAAGAAAATGGCAGCGATTCGTTAAGCAATTTACACCGCGGAATTATCCGATAGATAAAGTTTATCGTATAACCCCCGCAGTCCGGTGCGGATCCAGAACTCGGATGTAATATATTAAGCGAACGGAACCGAAAGTGGCATAAAAGTGATTCTATTTCAACCAACGGGTTGCCAGGATGTAGTTACAGAATATCCAATACATGGAGAATATTTAACATTTTGTCTATCGTTTGGCGAGTATGGAGGACCTTTGCCCGGAAGTGAGATAATTACATTATAAATAAATAATAATGAATAATTGTTGGACATTTCGCACAACACCATCTAGCCTAAATTACAAGCATATCCAACTGCAGCATTGCTTGTTACTATGGAAACTAAATAGCTGATAGAATACATAATAGGTATACTTTTATTTTTGTAAATACTTATGATACATAGAAACACCCAATTACAGATAAAACATCCATGCTCATCACACAAATGTTTATAATATGGGAAAGCTTAATAAAAAAGACCAATATTGAACGACTTTACGAAATTACTTAATCGGTGATTGTAGACAGAATTGCGCCATTTTTTTGTAAGTGTAAGTTAGTTTATTGTAATTACATAATACTTAAATAAAACTAAACTAAAATAACCTAAAATTAAATTAGTCGTAAATTATATAAATTATTAAGTAAGTAGTTGAAGCCAAATCGTTCATTTGTGTTTTAGAGTTATGTTCTAATTAAATCCGAAAAAAAATATAAAAATCGAATCAGCTCTTTCCACACACTTTTTTCTTTTTTATCACACATATTTATTTACTAATCTTAAGCCTAAGTTTTTACAATATTTATATAAAAAACAATAGAAACATTATAAAAACTTAAACCTCATTATTATTATTTATATAATTTTTTAAGTTTTCACGATTGTTGTAAATTGAAATTAAACTTCTATATTATTTATATGCATGTTACAAGAATTTTTACTATCCATAGGTTAATAAAATTCATATTTGAGAGACAAGTTTGCTCAATTAGAAAAAGTGCGTTGACCGGTTTTTGAGTAAAAGTAAGAGTATGGCAACCCTGTAAAGATTAGAGAGCCAACCAAGTGATTCTGGGACCTTTCACAATTGTCGGAAATCGTAATTTCCTCAAACAGAGCTTCCGGCCCCTAATCTGGCATCGGACTACAAATCAAACGACCCCATGAATTGGGTTCGAAATCGAATTTTTTTGTCAAACTTTTTTATTGGATTCTCACTCTATAAAAATCAAAGGTAGAGAAAAAGGTAAGAAGAGGCGAAATTGATCATTGCCTCGATGGCGATAACATAGAAAAAGAAATGAGAATTAGGCTTAGATGGATAAAAGATGTGGCCCTTTCCATTTAAATACCTACGTTTCACAATAAATTTGCATCTACTCAGTAGTTAACAATTTCAATATATAGCTTATGACATAATTTATTAATTATTTTTTCGTAGGCTGCACTTAGAATTTTATACAATACGTATAATTTTGATAACTGAAAATTCAAGCTTCTAGCTTTATTCTCAACGAAGTTACAGATGGTCAAGACTCAAGGCGGGTTTCTAGTACTAATACTCTGAGCAAAGCCACGGGCGTGCAGACAGACTGATAGACTGATAGACCGACTTGGTGAAACTAAACTGTCCCTGGCGTCACGGGACGAGAAATTGGGTACTGCAGTAGGCCTTTTAGCTTTTTAGCACCGATAAACCCAATTTAGAAGATTGATTTATCAGTGCTAAATTAGGGCACTTGAAGACAGTCTTCAAGTGCCGTTATTTACTTTATGTAGGTTCTAAGCTACTTTAAGTCACGTAAACTAATATTATGAGAACTTTTAGTTAAAAAACAAAACGTGTGTATTGTAAATAAAAAGTCTTTGGTCAATTTATAAAGAGTCTAAAAGTCTTTCGTACGTGTCACGGCGCCCGGAAGTGACGTCACCCTCGGCGGGCCACACGTCACTCCGGCAGTCGCCACGCGCATTGTGTGCCTAATATGAAGTGATAGAGGAAATCTCACTCTAGACACCTTTGTCAACATTGTTGACGCGCATCAGACAAGCGGCATCATAATATATTAACAGGATATATCTCACTTGTTGTGCTGGTTTATTTCTTGTAGTAATTGTTTGTTGTGGATTAACGATATACTGATCATAAAAACTTTGAATAAAATAAGTAGGACTTATAGTGCAATGAATATTGCGAAAATATTTTTTGAATGTCTATAGAATGCTGAATACGCTTCTGGAAGACAGAGTAGCATAGAAATTACTTCCCCGGCAAAAGTTTCTATAAGGTCATAGAAATGTAATAATATTCACGATTTTTAAATAAAAACTACGGGTCACTCACGTCTGTTTTGAGCCGAAATATCCGACTATAGTTTCAACCGCATTCAGCGGTCTTTTTCAAAGGAGCAGTACACACTTCACTCTCGGTCGGTGAAGCGCCTTGCACTGCGACGTACCGCTCGTGCCGTAGTTTTTATTTAAAAATGTGTGAAAACTACGTTAATTTCCATATTCACGATTATAAATTCAAGAAAACATGAGGCAAAGTAACTTTCCAGCTAACTGAAAACAAAGTTTTTCATCTAAACATGGCGAGGAAAATGTATAGTTCGCCTATTTTCTCTAGTAGAAAGATTTATTCAGCATCATATGCAACTCTACTGGTCCTAAAATTACATTATAATAATCACGTGAGTTCACTTGTGTACATTTTATGAGTTATAACAATGACCATATTGTTATTGTTAAAATTACATCGTAGGTACAAAGATTTTTTAATTCCTTTTTAGGGTTCCGTACCCAAAGGGTAAAAACGGGACCCTATTACTAAGACTTCGCTGTCTGTCTGTCTGTCTGTCTGTCTGTCTGTCTCCAGGCTGTATCTCATAAACCGTGATAGCTAGAAAGCTGAAATTTTCACAAATGATGTATTTCCATTGCCGCTATAACAACAAATACAAAAAATTAAAAAAAAAAATATTAAGGGGGGTCCCCATACAATAAACGTGTTGTTTTCGTATTTTTTTGCTCAATATTAAAAACGGTAACAGGTAGACGCTTCAAATTTTCACAGAATATTTACTTGTATGTTACCTTTCAAAATAAATAATTAAATAACAATAAAGTAAATATTAAAGGGGGGCTCCCATACAACAAACGTAATTTTTAAGCAATTTTTACTCGATCTTAATTAACAGGTAGAAACTTGAATATTTGTAAGTAAATATTTAGAAATATATTAACTATAAAAATAAATACCTAATCTAATGAAAATAATCCGTGCATCTAAACGCGGTGCGAGCGCCGCGCCGCGCGGGTAGCGGGGGAGGTAACATCACGGAGCGAGCCATAACCAACCGCGCGTATTCGCGCGAGCGTCGTTATGCTGCCCGGATGTGTATCGAAAACCTACCTATAAGTTTGCAATTTACTACTTGGAATTTCGTTGATTTCTCGTTATTTTATAAACAGAACTAAACTTTGTAGTATTATAGATGATAGTACGGAACCCTTCGTGCGCGAGTCCGACTCGTACTTGGCCGATTTTTTTCTTCTAATAGGCTTGGCACATCTCGCATAATATATCTACTTCACACATTCAACAAACCTTTTTGTGTAAATGCTTGTAAAAACTCAAAATCCTCCTTAGAGAAGATAAATTGTACATTTTTATTTACAGTTTAGGTAAAATCACAAAATTTCTAAGTTATTTTATTTAGTGTTTCTTTAAGCTAAGATAGCAAATATAGCAATCTCCTTGAATCGAAATATTTGTTTTCATCTTATAAAGGTATTGTACAAAGAGGTTGGAAATATTTTGTACTAAAGGTTATATAAGGTTATCTGTCGTTAGTTTTTTTTTTTTTATAGAAGATAGATCTACGATTGACCACCAACTCGCCTGATGTTAAGCGACGGTGTGGCCGAGGATGGAGCTCGTCGATCTAGAAGATATCTATTCACTCTAGCCTTGAAAATTCCAAGATTGTAGGTCTCATGAAACAGAGATGGCGGCAACGAATTCCATTTTGAAGTATCTATTTCGCCCTGGGGGATAAAATTAACTTTTCCACGCTAGTATTAGCCCGAAACCGAAACCGAACTTCAGAATCAGAATCAGGCTTGTAAGGTTAATAAAGTTTTCTCCTGTTAAATGAAATGCAATTTGGTGAAATTGCTGTCACAACGATTCTCATACAACGTTTCTGAATAAAATTTTTTTGTTTATTTTATTTAAATATTATTTGTTAATGGAATTCTAAAGTCTTGATAACGGACGGACAGATGGACGAAGACACGGGTCTATATAATGGATATATAATGGAACAAAACTTTAAATATCTATAAAGAATATACATAATGTGACATTTTTGGTTTATTATTCAGTCAACTTTTTTGACGACAATCGGCATTGTCTTTGTTTAACAGTATTGTAGACTACATTAATTCTTTGTCTGCTGTTTAATGGTTGTTTACTTTTTGTTATAGCCTGATTAATCTTCTAATTGTATTAACACAAGAAGAGAAATTAGTGTCACTGCCCACACAACGCTCTTTGTAAAGAGTAGGGGTCATTCACTTCACAGTACCTAAACGAATTTCAGTATGTAACCGGCAGTGAAAAAAAGGAGAAATATTGATTGTTTCTCATTGAAATTAAACAACTTTTAATTTTTTTACTTTTAACAACATTTTTTACAAGGTTTTATTTAGTTTCACCATATTAATGACTACCGCCAATTATTTTTATGCAAAACGTAACCTATTCACACAGAAGTGGCTCACGGTGACAAAAGGTATCGCACATCTGTGTTGAGGCTGAGATTTTATTAAATGAATAAAATATACGTTAAAAATCAATGAAAATCAATGTTCCAGAGAAACCTAGAATTAAATGAAAACAAAGAACATTTACATTTATAATACGTTCAAAAAGATTTTACGAAGTAGTCTCGACTGAATATGCAGAATGTATTGAACCAAAGTAAACCCTACTGTTGTGAATTCTGTGTCAAAGCTACTGTTTGTTTCGCCCAGGTGTTTCCGAGAAAAAATTCTTTATGACTTTATATTTTCAGCTTGCTGAAGTAATTTGTAGAAAGACTCTTCTGATGCCTTATTTCCATACAGATAGAGCTTTTGTTTATTTGACACTGTATTGTTTTTCTTTATTGGAATACTGTAGAAAATGGGTGATTTATGATTTAAGGAGAGACTGTGAGGATAAAGGGTTAAATTAGAATAAATATTCAGCTTCCAATAAATCCTTACTCCTTATCCTTACTATCTACACTAAAGATATTATAAAAGCGACAACTCTGTCTGTTTGTTACCTTTTCACGACAAAGCGGCTGAACTGATTGTCAAGAACTTTTGTACAGATATAGCTGAGGGTCGGAAAACGGACATAGGCTACATTTTATGAACATGAAAATTGTGATCAATATGATCACCATTTTTTCATCACTACGCGGGCACATCTAGATGCACACATGTAGTGGAACGTAAAGGTAAAAGCTAATGAAAAAAATAGTAGTATAAGAACTAAAAAAATTCAAATGAGTTAACATTGCACAATGATGAGTTTTGCACGATTAAATATTCATTTCATTTCATTACATTTCATTTCATTTCATTGATTTTAGTGACTAGGCTCCAGTAGGCTTTAGTGTTCCGCAAGCAACTGCCTGCGTTTAGCACGTTTGCCCAAAAGTTTATAGTAATCTTATATATATACGGTCTTACCGAAAATGTTACTTAACTTTAAGCAATGCTTAACATTTTGTCAACTTCTCGCTGACTAGTAATGACACTTGCGGAAAGAAGACAGATAATTTAAGACGTTGGTTAAACTTAAGTAACGTTTTTCGGTAAGGTCCTTACTCTGGGTGTCTTTAAATAACGAATAAATCTGTTTCTTCCAGGTAAGCGTGCAACACAACGTTACAACGTGGGTTGAAACGTCGCTACACTATGCCAACGGGTGAGAGGGTATTAAGCGCAAACATATCACAGAATATAAAAAAAAACATATCATTGGTTTTCGATCTGTTATGATTAAACGCCCCATTTAACCATGAAAATGTGCCTATCTCTCTCTCTGCCTTAAGCCATACGGTTTAATAACAAGTAAATAAGTTTAGGAAAGTTAACCTCACGTAAAAAACGGTTGGATCGATTTTGATGGAACATAGGCTAAGAACACCGATGGATCCTCTTTCAAAAAAAAAAAAAAACAGAATCAATGGTTTTGAAAGCTACGATGTCACAGAAAGACACACTGATACTCATGTCAAACTTGTAACACCCCTCTATTTAGGTCGGTGGTTAATAATTAACCATATCCACCTCTACAGCGCCTCTTTTTATGTTATTAGATAATGCAGCCAGTCTCACATGCCTGCTACATTTTAAATATGCTTTGTAAATAATTGAACCAACATAATCAACCTTCATTAGCTGTCAAAATCCATTACATTAAATGAAGACGATTTGAATACACACTTTTTGGTAGACTACGCGCAAGGTAACATCTAACCTTGCGCGTAGTCTCCCAAAAAGTGTGTAAACGAAAACTCACAGTTCCAAGTGCAGGACACCGCATAAGTATAAAATGTCCATATTGTGGTGCGTGATTATTCATCGGTTTAGATTGTAGAGATATTATCTTTCACCCCAATAAACCGTTAGCGTTAAGGGATGTTAAATTACGCTGAGCCGGCGCTACGCACTACCATATACACATTGTGTAATAGATAAACAGTTACTGAACTTGTCCCGAGCGATGTACATGATTTTGGGATTTCATCTTGTATTATATTCTGCCAAAAAATTGTTAACTAAACTGACTTTGGAACGCTACAAACACGTATAAAAGAGATTATGAATAAATAAATGTTTTACTCTATTTTATTTTCAGTCTTAAAGTTTCTTTAATATTACAAGTTTCTCTTAGTTTGGGCTAGATGGTGTTCTATGTCCACCAATATTTATTTATTTATTTTAAAATTACAACTACAAATAAACACAACGATAACGAGTACACGTGGCAGGAAGACGCTGGATGCAAGCCACTTCCATCAGGTCTTTTTGAAAATCCATTATCTCATTTACTTAACTGTTACAGTCGACAAAAACAAAAAAAGCTGTAGGCTGATTTGGAAGGAGAAAGGTTACTGTCTCAACTGCTACTTTAGCCCGAAGCAATTATCCAGCAAAACGCCCGTTACCCAGGCATTATCCGATTAACTTAATAAACAATTAGTTTGGAGGAAATTTTAATTAAGCGACGAATTTCAAGACGAGGTTTCATTTCAATGGCATTAGCGGTTCTGCATATAAGACTATATACAAACATAATTATAAAGAGGCCCTAGTAAGGCTCGGTGATAGAGTGCCGTTGACTCTCCAGCGCGTGGCCCCTTTTTCTATCTATCTAATCAGCCCGTGCGCCCACCCACTGCTGGATATAAGCCTCCTCTTGTAAATTATCGATAGTGCGAACTGCGAAATAAATATCGACAAAATGCGAGACCTCAACTGGCGGTGAAGTGCAAACATTTCCTCAATTAATAAAAGAGATGGCAGCTATACATACCCTGACGATATAACCAAAGTCACGAAGTACTCAATAGTTACATACAAAAATGTGTAACTGCTTAACTCCATCTGCTTCCTTTCTTCATGTCTACAAAAACAACACTTCTTTAATCCAATCGTTAGGATGCGTCGCCAGTATAATGAGATTCCTAAAGATTATCGGAATTCAATTGATATTTTCGGCGGTAGTTTACTAAAATTCAAATTGATACCAGAAACATTATTTTTTCCAATCATTGAAAACTTTTCTTATAATTGATAAATAGTTAAAACAGTTTTAGCTTTTAATATTATTCATCATAATGATTTACTAACCACTTACCAAACTACTCGTAATGCTAAGCATGATGTGTGCACATGTGTTAGAATATGGTTTAGATCATAACTTATCCCTTTCTTTAACTTATATTTAATATCAACTGTATTTCTGTTTTGTGTACTAAATAAATAAATAAAAATGTAAAAGATAAATCTATAGATACGACAACTGCACGGATAGGTATTGAAGTTTATCTAATGAAATTACCTGAAATTTGGTTCAAACTTCACGTGTCCAAAACTAACATCCATATTCTATTATTCCAACCGAACTTTAGTTTATTTTGCGATACAAAACCGAACCACAATTTCACGAATGCATTAAATAACAATACGTAGAAACAAACTAGTTATATATTGAAAACGATTTCATAGAATACATAGAATTCTATGAACAACTAATCCCTATTATACGGGTTGAAATCTAATTCCAGAACATCTTTTAAGCCTAGGTTTTTACTCATGTTACTAATCACATGACGCAAAATTTATGGAATCAAAATGATTGATTTAAGTAATGTATTTTAATACTTAAATCAATTAGGGTAAGGAGGCGTGGAGGCCTACGGGCATTAATACAATTCCTCTGGAATTCCTTGGTCGTACAAAGGGGAAATGCTGCAAGCATTATGGGCACATTTGGACAAGGTACAACGCGTGGCAAGCTTTTTGAATAGGGTTTTAATTTTTCTTAAAATTTTTCGGTACGTTTTTAAGTTTCCTAAGTAAATACATATGTAAATATTTAGTAACAGTTATTATTATATAATATGTAAGTAGCTTTCTATGTTTATCTTATAATTGTAATCTTTTTAAATATTTATAATGAGACCGGAAAATATTGTTTCCCTAAATCCAATCTTCTGTGCGTATAATGCCTAGATGCATCTTATTTTGTTTGAATATGGACAGAAACAAATAAAATATCATAATATATTCTGGTGTCTTTATAAATAGTTAAATCAATCATTTTGATTGAATAATTTTTGCTACCCATGTGATCAGTATAAGTAAGGTCCTAACCTTAAATAATGCTCATGACAAACCTAGCCCTAAGTACTTACCTACCTATATTAGATATCTTTATGTTATTTTGTTATCATGTGGTTTTTAATAAAGTGTTATCTATCTCACTTTTTTTCTTTTTTGTTATCTATCTAAATAGTGCTCATGAAATAGATTTTACCCCGTATAAATAGGATACTATAGCTAAGCACGCCATACGCGTACTATTCAGTTTGAGTTCATAACGTGAATGTGAATTGAGAGTCCTTCCCAGAGGACTTGTATTCATACCCGTGGCCCTCCACGCCTCCTTACCCTAACAAAGGAGAGAAAAATTGTCGAGAGACGAGCGCCGCGTACAAAGTGAAAATGAATGGCCGCCCATAATAGAGTCCTGATAAAAGGCCACGCTTGCGCTTGCGTCTTTAATTTGACACTTGATTTCTTTATTCATAAGTTCACTACTCGTAAATCATATTCGACTGACAGTTTGGTTAACAAATAAAAGAGTTGTGAACCAATTTGGGAATACGTAATATTTTATTTCTGTGAATCATAATAATTAGCGATGATTTTATTATATTTGGAGTAGGTACCCACGAACTAATGAAATTTAAGAGTATAGTTATCGCAGTACTTTTTGTACAGGAGAAAATTGTTTTTTACCCCTTGCAGTTATTCTATTTTGGATAATCTTAGGGTTCCGTACCTCAATAGGAAAAAACGGAACCCTTATAGGATCACTTTGTTGTCCGTCTGTCTGTCCGTCTGTCCGTCTGTCAGGGTGTCAAGACCTTTATCTCGGGAATGCGTGAAGGTATCGTTCGTAGTTGAAATTAAAACCATATACGTAGATCCATAGTATCTTGCTGCAAAGAGAAGAATTAAACTTCTCAGTTTTCATAAAAAAAGTTACAGCCGAATATGTCGTAAAAAATGCACATTTCGACACTCACAGAGGAATCAAAACCTATACGGGTACTTCCCGTTGACCTAGAACTACGAAATTTGGCAAGAACCATTGTGTTATAGTACACATATAAGAAGAAATCCGAAAAATGGACATTTTTAATTTAATCACAAAATATAGGGTCTTGAAGCAAGGAAAGAGGGTTCAAATTTTAAAGTACTTTAACCGTATCATGTGGGGTATCATATGAAAGAGCTTAATTAGCACAAGCTAAAACAGGTTTTTAAATGTTTTTATGATGTATATTTTTCGATTTATGAAGTAAAATATAAAAAAAATATTATTTCCCCCTTTTATCTTCTAGTTTGTACGGAACCCTCGGTGGGCGAGTCTGACTCGCCTTGTCCGGTTTTTATTTTACTTTATTGGCATTATAAATAGGTTTGCCTTTACGATTAGCTTTTTTTTTCAAAATTGTAACTTTTACTTTTTGAACTTTATTACTCCAAGTTCAAAAGTAAAAGTTAAAATTTTGAAAACGAATGAAACTTGAAGTAAGCAGGGCTTGAAAACAGTTTTCTGCTTTTAGTAGGTATAGAAGAGCGCACGTCAAAGGTTCTTTCTCATAGTTCTTAAAAATTAACCGTCTTAATTTTATATAATTTATTTATTTTATCGAGACACAAGATAATGCTTATGCCATGTATTTTATTGAATGTAAGTAACGCAAATAATAGTGGTAGACTTTCGATATAAATAAAGTTTATGACAGATCAAGAGAGCTTCATGCTGTGATATTAATAGATATTTTGATTTGATTATTTGCATGCCGAAAGGCCGACATGGCGATCTAATTCCTACCTAGTACCTATATGTTATGTACCCATGTATGCAATAAACAATGTATCAATATGAATTATAATAAAGATTTTTCTATTTCTTTCATATTAGTAATTATCTAACCGAGCAAAATTTGACCGACAAAATTTGCGTTAATTTGTCCATATTGAAAGTCGAGCAATTAATATTATAGGCCGGTTAAAAATCTGTAAAAAGTTTGTATCATTTGCCCCACATTCCCGCACTCAAAAAACAGTAACTTTACAAATGATTTTAATCCAAATACGATTATGTAAAACATGGCTGATAAAGCATCTGTAGACGGTTAATTCAAAGCGTAAAAAGTCTTGTAACTGGTTCAAAAAGAACATAAAGACAAGCTTTATTATTTGCCGACACGCAACACCGCGCCGCCGTAAAGCCTTCTACTGGTGCTCGTATTGTCGTGGCATTCGATAAACGTAACAAGTTTTCAATTAATTAAGTTATTTTTCTAGTGTATTGTTTTTTTATAGACTTTTGTATGTATTTTAATGGATTTAATGTAGTTAAATAAGTATAGCAAAAATTAACGATTGATACTATTGAGGGAACTAAAATGTATAGAAGTAATTTATTATATAATAAATTTACACTGAAACATTCACATCCGTAAGTTAAAAGCTAGAAGTAACATTAAATTATGTATAACTACAAATTTCTTTTGCTGTGAAAATAATTTATAGGCCTCTATAATTTATTCTGAACTGCTCCCTGATTGGCTAACTTGCATGACAGTGGACCTGGTTTCCATGACCTTTGCCAGACAGACAGCCAATGAGTACTTCATCGAATCAACCAATCAAAACGGTTATTGAAGCCCAGAGTGACGTTTGGTCAGGGTCATGAAGACCATGTCCAGTGTCATACAAATTAGCCGATCAGGCAGCCAGTTTGGTAAAGACGTAAATAAATATCAAATCGCTTCGAGTGCCTGGAGAGCTGCGCATCGGTGGATGAGATCAATAACAGGTTTGTGGAAACTGTCCGTACGGTGGGCGCGAAGTTTTATGAACCCCACCGTACAAATAGACCGCAAAAGCTCTCGAGCTATACCCTCGACCTCATGGCTGAACGACGCTCATTGCAACTGCAGTCTTCCGGTGACGCCGAGTCATATAGGCGGCTCAATAGACTCATATCAAAGTCTATGCGACACGACATCCGTACCTTTAATACTAATCGTATTAAAGAGACGATAGAGCGGAATAAAGGCTCCAAAGTGTTTATTTATTTATTTATTTTGAAACACCAACATACATACATACATTACATTTACATATTACATTGACTTAGTAGGTAATCTCTAATATAGGTTCTGATATGCATACCTTTAACAGGCGTCTACATAATTCTTTAACTAAAACTATATTAATTTAAAACTAAAACCTATAAGATAATATAACAGTGATATTATAATCTATTGCGTTCAGTAAAAAAAAGTAATAACTTAAAGTTGAATGCGTTAAATTTGTCGTGAAATATATCGAGATCGTTTAGCAAAACATTAATTTCATTGTATGTACGACATAGTCTTGGTAGAGGAGAATTATATGATAAGTTAGTTTTAGAGTATTTAACATGGAGAATCTTTGAGATTCTGTGACGCGGGTAGTGACATGGTACTGATAGGGAAAACTGCATCAAAATTGAGGGACAGTCAATAAGGCTATGAACAACTTTGTAAAGAAAAGAAAGGTCACGGATTTTCCTCCTATTGCGCAGATTATTTATTTTAAAGAAAGACAATTGATTGGAATACGGACTTCTGTGTGAAATCCCTGGACATGAAAATGACAGAGATCTGGTGAAACCTCGTTGAATGCTTTCAATGCGTTGAGAGTGCACCGCATAAAATGGGTTCCATACAACGCTAGAGAACTCTAGAATGCTACGAACTAAAGAATTGTACAGTAACATCTTTGTTACTGTACAATTCTGGTGGTGTTTAAAACTTTTAGAATTCCTTCTGATGAAGCCTAGTTATTGCGCCGCCTTTTTAACTACTGAATCAATATGAACTCTGAAAGATAATTGACTATCAATCAGAACACCTAAGTCCCTTATTTCTGTCACCTCTTGTATGAATACATTGTTTAAAGTATAGGCTGAATGTATGGGTTCTTTTTTCCGTGTGTATTTAATATAAAAACATTTTTGGACATTTAGGTGCATTTGATTAATATCACACCATGCGTGAATGTTGTCAATGTCACTTTGGACAAGGTCGGCATCTGCATTACTATTAACCACTTTGAAAATTTTGAGGTCATCAGCGAAGAGTTTATAATTACAATGTTTTATAATTTTTGTGATATCATTGATAAATATTAAAAAGAGAATAGGAGCTAAATGTGAACCCTGCGGAACACCAGATTGTGTGTTCGCAAAATACATGTCTATTAGGCAGAGCCAGTTAACGAAGCTGAAGATGGAAGATGGCAGTCTAGCGTCGACCAAAGCAGAAGTCTTGAGGAAGATCGAGAGGTTCTATGGACAGTTATACACATCGGTCGCAAAACCTGTTAGCAGTTTGGGCAAAGATCGAAGAGCCAAAGTGACTCGACATTATACCGAAGATATCCCGGACATCAACCTGTATGAGATTAGGATGGCCTTGAAACAGCTCAAGAACAACAAGGCACCGGGCGACGACGGAATTACATCAGAGCTACTGAAAGCGGGTGGAACACCGGTACTGAAGGTCCTTCAGAGGCTCTTCAATTCCGTCGTGCTCGAAGGTACAACGCCAGAAGCATGGAACAGAAGCGTGGTGGCGCTGTTCTTCAAAAAAGGAGACAACACTTTGCTGAAGAACTACAGACCCATTTCGCTTCTGAGCCATGTCTATAAGCTGTTTTCAAGGGTCATCACGAATCGTCTTGAACGCAGGTTTGATGACTTCCAGCCTCCCGAACAAGCCGGTTTCCGAAAAGGCAATAGTACCATAGACCACATCCACACGCTGCGGCAAGTGATACAGAAGACTGAAGAGTATAACTTGCCCCTTTGCTTAGCGTTTGTGGACTATGAGAAAGCCTTTGATTCGATCGAGACCTGGGCGGTGCTTGAGGCTCTCCAGCGATGCCGTATTGACTATCGGTATGTTGAAGTGCTGAAGTGTTTGTACAACAACGCCACCATGTCAGTCCGAGTACAAGACCAGAATTCAGAGGCAATTCCATTGAAGAGAGGCGTGAGGCAGGGAGACGTTGTCTCTCCGAAACTGTTTACCGCCGGTTTGGAAGATGCCTATAAGCTTCTGGAATGGAAAGGGCTCGGCATCAATATTAACGGCGAGTACATCACTCACCTTCGGTTTGCCGACGATATAGTAGTCAAGGCAAAGTCGATGGAAGAGCTCAGTACGATGCTCGAAGGCCTCAATAGAGTTTCCTAACGGGTGGGCCTCAAAATGAACATGGACAAAACGAAGGTTATGTCGAACGCCCATGTAGTGCCCACCCCAATATCTGTGGGGAACTTCACTCTTGAAGCTGTTGACGAATACGTCTACCTAGGACAAGCGGTCCGATTAGGCAGGTCCAACTTTACGAGGGAGGTCAATCGTCGTATCCAACTCGGCTGGGCAGCGTTCGGGAAACTTAAAAGCGCCTTCTCGTCCAATATTCCCCAGTCCCTCAAGTCGAAAGTTTACAACCAGTGTGTGTTACCAGTGATGACATACGGCACTGAAACGTGGTCCCTAACTATGGGCCTTATAAGGAAGCTCAAGGTCACGCAACGAGCTATGGAGAGGGCTATGCTCGGAGTCTCTCTACGAGATCGAATCAGAAATGAAGGGATACGTAGACGTACAAAAGTCACCGATATATCACAGCGGATTAGCAAGTTGAAGTGGCAGTGGGCAGGGCACATAGCACGTAGAACTGATGGCCGATGGGGCCGAAAGGTTCTCGAGTGGAGACCACGTACCGGCAAGCGCAGCGTAGAAAGACCAGCCACGAGATGGACAGATGACCTCATACAGAAGACGCTGGATGCAAGCCGCTTCCAGTCGGTCTTTTTGGAAATCCTTGGGGGAGGCCTATGTCCAGCAGTGGACTTCTTGTGGCTGAGATGATGATGATGATGATGATGAAATAAATATAACGAAGAATAATTATCACAACTTTTGACATTTTCTCCATACATGAACATGAATGTTAATTCTAAATATATATATATATCTCTAAGGCTATTTTATTTTATTTATATATATCTCTATATTGAAAATCCTTGCGATTGAAAATTTCAAGAACTAAGAGCTATTACATGACAGTACCGCCTATGAATTTATGTATTACTAGCGGACCCGGCGAACTTCGTTTCGTCTAGAAGTCGAATGTCAAATCATCGTCAATAGTCACAAAACCGACCAAGAGAGAGTCGGAGAGTTCTGAACAAAATTTCATCAATCAAGTACATATAATTGTCAAGAGTGCTGCTACCTAGAGACATCGTTTTATTTTTCCTGTAAAGTTTACGTAAACGTCTATCATGTCAAATTATTTTAGATAGTTGACCCGGTGATATTGTGTAGTCACCAAAAGTTACCAAAAATCGATATGAAGTGAAGTGAACTTACCGTGATTAACAAACACTTATTAGCAAACAAAAAACTACTTAGTCTTTAAAACAAAACGAACTTTATCAAAAACATATAAAATTATTATTAACGCGGTTATGTGTTGTCACAGATTACCACAGATTCTTTTGTTTTAAATTGAATGACGTTGACATTCGTTACGCGCGTTTTTTAAAATATGCAAAATTAAATGTATATTTTTCAATCTTTCTGAGAGATTTTCTTAATATTTGTTTCCGTAAGAACCTTGTACAGAGTATTAGAAAACTACAAAAAAAAAATAAGCCAAATCGGTCAAGCCGTTTTCATGTTATGTCGTGACAACGGAAAACGGGTTTCATTTTTATATATATAGAAGATGTAAGTTGAAAACATTAGTTCAAGCATCTTTGCTGGCAGAATAGTGCGGCTGATTATAATTTTCATCGACTATATACATGTACTAAACAACCAATGTGAGAAGCAAGAAAATAACTTATATTTACAAAAGCTGCAAATCTAATACTGTTTTTGAGAAAAAATTTTACAAACATGAAAATACTTTTTACCTGCAGAGATTTTCTGGTTGCCTACATCGTGGGTGTTTTCTCTTGAAAAATTAATAAAATACACAAGGAAACTTTGTAACTTTGGTTTGTCAGTCAATAACAATTTTGTTATTTGATGAATTCCTCAACTTTGTAACATATGGATAAACAAAAAGGTCTGTTTGCGAAGTTTTATTCCGTTCTTACAGTTCGAGCGTAGTGTTTGAATAATCTTGCGGTGAGTTAACTCGGGTTTCGGGACCGACTTAAACTACGAGTATTTCAGTTAGAAGCTCTTTGTTCTTGATTTTATTTTAATATCAATAAGTTTTCCATCGAATTTACGAGAAGGCGCGCTCTTTGTGGTTTTTTGATATTTACATAATTATGATAGGTATATGACAGGTGAGAACCGTTCTAGTGCGATACAATATGATATTTTTTTCCTTATTTAGATCGATTCGACTATATCCTATCTATTTATTTAATTATATTGCCTCTCTCTTGTAGCCTAAAGGGCTTCAGGAGCTTTAAAATACTAATCTACGTTTTATAATCTGTTGTTACCTTGTATTTCCTTATTCATTCTATTATTTGACCTTCAGTGAAAGCTTCTAAAACCACCACTAATGAAACAATGAATCCTTCGAACAATGCCGGTTGTTTGGTGTCAAAATCTACCCTCATTTCTATCTAAAATCAAAAAGCTTCGAAATTCAAAGTGATGGCGGGGCCGAAACTGGGCCATTCTGTCAGTTTCACTTAACGCCCCATCCGTCGTCCCCTGTCAGATCAGAGGGATTAAGCGATTGAAACTTTTATAAAGTTTCTAGGTGGCAGCACTGTTTATACAGAGTCCGCTCGGGGAAATACGGAATAGAACAAAAATATTGGTGTATTTTTATAGGGAATTTGATTAACATCTAATGGTATTAGATCGGATTATGTATGCATAAAAACTGAGAATAAAACACACAATAGATTATATATATTATTGTGTTTTTAATAGAAGAAATGTTTTAGTGAAGTCACTGTACGTATATTTTGCGATAAATGTACAGCATTGGCTACATAGGTCACATCGGGACTTCGGGAGTGTTGCCGAAGTAGAAACCCGCGTTCCTCAAAAATCTTATCTAAAAACGGATTAAAATACAGACTAAAAACCCTAACTGAATAGTTTCTTCCCGCCACTTGTATGAGGTCATCTGTCCATCTCGTGGCTGGTCTTCCTACGCTGCGCTTGCCGGTACGTGGTCTCCAATCGAGAACCTTTCGGCCCCATCGGCCATCAGTTCTACGTGCTATGTGCCCTGCCCACTGCCACTTCAACTTGCTAATCCGCTGTGATATATCGGTGACTTTTGTACGTCTACGTATCCCTTCATTACATATATATATATATATATATATATATATATATATATATATATATATATATATATATATATATATATATACTCGTATATGTATATAATTTATTTAATTATACTATAGATAATGAGGCGACGTTTCGTATTTATGATAATAGGTTTAGTTATTGTACAACAAGCAGCATGTCGCAAACACAACAGGTCAAAGACAACGATAATCACAATGCATAATCGGAAGGTAGAGTAGCTCGTGGCATCCATTTTGGAGGTCCATTCTTCGTGATTTAGGAACAAATGCCGTCGGTGGTGCCGCGGGAAGCAGGGCCGATCGATACTGACGCGCGTCGCTCCGCAGGGCCGATACTTTCGATGGGGGCGCAACGGGGTAAAACTTGTTGCCATTTTGAGAGCCAAAAAGTCTAGCGTATAAAATAATGTCTGTTGCTATGTCTGTTGGGGTGTTTTGTATTTTGAAGAGTTATCAGTTCTAAATATTTAGTTCATGAGTGGAAATACCGTCTACTCTGTTTCCTGCTATAATATTGAAATTTTCAAGGTTGCTGTATCTTGTAAATTGACATGTATCAATGTCCTTATCACGCTTTCGGTTACGATCAGGTGAGTTAGTGATTAAACGTAGATTACTTTACTATTTAGTATTTTTAAAAATCTACACTAACTTTGCCCAGCAGTGGGACACTACAGGCTAACAACAACACTAACTTTGTTAATTTACCGTTTTTTAATCGCTTCGTTTCATGGTTTATTTCAGTTTTCCCACATTTTCTGCGGTAGAGTGTGCAATAGACTTTTTTTTTCATTATATTGTGTACTGAGTATTTTTTTACTTCAATCACGCCTATTTTTACCCAATTCCGTAAGAAGGAGAGTTATGTTTTTCGATTGCTTATATATTTGTTTATATGTATGTATTTATGTGGGTTTATGTATGTTTTTATATTACCTCCTATAGTCTAAACGGCTTGACCGATTTTGATGCGTAAAATTTGTCTTCACTCCCTAAGTTTCATAGGCTATAATTTTTTGTAATAAAAATAAACATGAGGCCATTTAACGCCACATTTGACTATTATTAGAGGATATATGATGATGAGAGATGAACAAAATCTTAGCTTAGAATAACTTGGAGGCAAGTCCTTTAGACAGTTAGAATTTTACAGTATGCCCGGAAAGAGAAGTAGCTGGTACGTTCTGTTTTTCTTTTTCTCACAGTCCAGCATGAAAGGTTTTTTTTTTAAATTTCAGGTGTACATTTAAATCTATATAGTACTTAAGATACTTACTTTATAATAACAGTAACGAAGGTTTATTACCTATATTTCACGAAAAAACACACAATTTACTAAAATGAAATATATCCCCAGAATCTTGAAATGCTATAAATTTTAAATAAAAGCTGTCCAACGACAGCTTTTAGTTTATTTACACCGTGTTTCGAACGATATTTTATCTCTGCCATGAGATTTTTTTTGTATATATAATATTTTTCATTCAATAATACGCTTATTTACGTAATACATATCTTCAGTCATAATATCAATCAAGTTCCTACATACAACAAGATAAGCGTCATCGCGCTAAAAAATCTCTTCAATTAACCTTTAACTCAGAAACTACTTAACCTTTTGAAGTTAAAACAATATAAACCGCCGAGAATTCTCACTCTTCCTAACGATAAAAATAAAAATCTTCAACAAAGAGCTCCTCTCTGCAATCTGTGGTAACTCTTCTATTAGATTAACAAGACAAAAGGCGACTCATCGCTACGCGTAATTGCATTATGAGTGTTTCTTACAATTAGCGGGACAATATTTCTGTAAGAAAAAACGCTTTAGTGGGTTTTAAGGAAGTTATTTTGCGGCAATTTCGTATCCTTGATTTTCCTTATTCGCACCGGAACAGATGGCGTTCATTCATTCAATTCCGACGCGGCCGTAAGCCACGCTTTACTTTATTCGTATTATGTATGGCTTACGTGAACATACTTACCTACTTGTTATGTAAATATTACGCTTTGTATTACGACGTGGGATAAAATTACAGATAACGGATTTGTAGCTTTGTTTTAGGGAAATATGTAGTATTTTATGTAGTGTAACAAACACTACATAAAATACTAAATATTTCCCTAAAATGAACAAATAATAATCGTTCCATGTTTTCGTAAATTTAAAATTGGACATTGCATTATATTGTACTACTTGTCTACTCATATTTTATACTTTTTCACTTTTAATTCTTTAATTCTTTTAGGTAACGCTTTCGTATATCTATATGGTCGTCAGTGACCTGGGGCCTGGCCTTTTTTACGCCTTACCCCTCGCCCATTCACACTCGCTTTATAAGTCTGGAAAGTCTCCATTCATCCTCTCCACATCTTTTTTCTGTATTTTTGGTACTACATCTTCTAAAATAGTACAACACGATGTTCCTCATGCTCATCAAAGTCCCTCAAGCAATACTTCTCAGACCTCAAATTTCCACAAAATCGATCATTGCCACAACAGTTTATCGATGTAACAGATCGGTAAATAACTCTTATTGTCATTGTTTTAGTTATTTATGTATTCAGTGGAATAAAATAAAAATACTCCTAATGGTACATTTTCTCAATGTTTACTTTTGTTTTGGCTCAATTTCTGCTGACTCTGAAACAAGGATACATACCTAAACATCAACAAATGGTGCAACTTTCCTTATAACACTTTTTTCAATAGTAGTAATTATACAATCTAACACAAGTAGTGTCATTAAAGTAAATATCATGTATTCCCCCTTTCTACATTTTTTTTATTGCAGTAAAATCTAAAACAAAGGTAGTACTTATTATCAAAATTACAATGACACAATTTTTACCACTTTAAAATTTTATTGCAGAAAAATCCAAAATACAAAAGACCCTGAAACAAAAAAAATTGGCATCTTAGTCAAGGGTGCAATTTTTCCCTTTCGAAAACATACATATACGAAAATATCTGAACGCTGTATATTATTCACTTAAATGCCTACAAAAGCCGTTTAAAAAGTTTTATTGGAATAGTTAAGCTCCCCGTTTCAATTTATCCGCTTTCGAGCAACCAAGCTTCATCATTCACAGGAACTTGTTTTTTATGGTTTTCTATTTAGTTTCGGTCTAAAGTAAACGGAGTTTTTGAATTGAATTATCAAGTAATAACTTTTTTATCGATCGAGCGAAGCAATTTTTTTTGTCTAGGTAATCGCCAGTACTTTTTACCCGACTGTGTAAGAAGGAGGGTTATGTTTTTCGAGTGTATTTATGATTGCATACTGTAAACATGTATGTATGTATGTGGGTATGTATGTATGTTTCTATATGATCGCCTACAGCCTAAACGGCATGACCGATTTTGAAATGCAAGGTATCGTTAATTTCGTCTTCACTTCCAGAGTTAGACACTCTGGAAGTGAAGACGAAATTAATATATTTATATATTAATTTTGGCTATATTTTTTATAATAATAATAATACATTTCTCGCAAAAATTAAAAATAGGCGATTTTTAAACAAGAGGCTAAAAATACCTATTGTAACGAGGTAGATTTTCACTCCCGAGCTTTAGCGAGGGAGCAAATAGAAACCGAGTTACAAAGGGTTTTTAGCGCCGTGTGTTACACTCTACTTTTCACTACGATTGCGAGAAAATAAAATAATCCTTTACAATAATTCAAAGTTTATTTTATTAAAAATGAAATGTACAATTTGTGCAATTCTGGATATTTAACGAGATGTTTGCAATGAGAATGTAAATATATTTACACACCTCGTTACAATGGGTCTTTTTAGCCCCTTGTATAACAATCTACTTTTTCGTAACCTCCAACGAACTTTTTCGTAATAAACAAGTGATTTTTAGGACAACGGGAATCATCGTATTGAAAATACTACGGCTAAGTTTAGCTTTTTTGTGTACCGTAAGCAGTCGTTTTTTTTAAATGATCTTGTTAAAGTAGTAAAATAGAGATTAGAGAGAAGAGATTTGTTTATTTTTTATCCACCACTGTCCCAGTGCAGTGAAATAGGTCATCTCTTCCTTCTTTCCATTTTTTCCGGTCAAGAGCTTTGGTCCGCTGCAATAAAGTTATGTTCTCTCTGGTAAAAAGCTATTCAAATACATAATTATAATCTTTCTTTTCTACCTATCGGCAAACTATTAAACCCTTGCACCAAGAGTCTACATAACCCTAAAAAAAGCGGGGAACACACAACTAACTCCACCCGTTTATTTGTACAATACGCTAGTGTGCACATGTTATCAAAGCAGATGTTTGCTTTGGCAACAATTTATATTTCTCCTACGGCTGGTGTTTATCGTATCGATGTATTATGATTATTTTTATTTGTATTCGATGCGTTTTACTCTCCATTCGATAGTATAAATGTGAAGGAAGTCAAAGCTGGCAGCTTGTTTTTGTTGTGATTTATTTCTGTGGAAGAATCTAGATATTTTGTTACATATTTTTTATACAATAGATTAATTAGAATCTTATTGTTTGATGTTTTTATTTTGCTTTCAATTGTATATCACATTAAATTTTGTGAAACTGTTTATTTTTGTTAATATTGAGTACTAATAACAAGGTATACCTAATTGAACGAGCAAGCGAAGCAAGCACATATCTATAAGCTGATATATAAAACCCGCTCTGGCCGCGTGTTCTGGGCCCTTATTCCGTATGACCATCGGATGTTACGTGAAATTGACGTGGCTGTGTGACAATAAAAATTAGACTTTAGAGCTGTGTAATTTTTATTATCAACGGACCCACCGCGACCGATGGTCATACGGAATCAGGGCCCTGACTGTTTTATATGAACGATGCCACGTGAACGAAAGTACTATGTGAACTTTTTAACAACCGACTCAAAACGAGGGCTGTTATAAGTTGTACGTGTGTACCTACCTGTATTTGGTAACCTGTGCTCTACTTTTGATAAGTAATTATTACGTGTGTAGTGTGTTGTAGTTTACCTCCCAAATCCGTTAAAACGTTTGAAATCCAAACCGTTACGACATTGACCACCTGTCGTATCAAATTATGCATCATAATATTTTTTGCTGGTTAACTGACGGCTGCAAGATTTGATTAAAACGGTTGCAGCCTTTACCAAAAAACTAACAATGAATGACTCATTTCGAACAATGGTTTTTGTTAAACACGATTTAAATATGGTCCATTTCTTTGTTTCAGGATGTGATCGTAGCCATCGAGTTGAGTCTTCAATGACGGTAATATCAATTCGACTACATTAAAAATGCGGTCACAGGCATCTAAATCGTCGCTTAAAAAGGGTGTGGTGAAACCAGTATTAAAAACAAAATCACCAGTAAAAAAGCCAGTATCTCCAAAAAAGAAAAAATTGGTCAGTAAATCTTTGATTAAAGGGGCAAAGAAAAATACTACCAAAGATGATACAACATCTAAAAAAGATGGAGATACGGTAGGTGATAATAAAAATGAGACTACAGATAACGTAAAAGCAGGGCCTTCAAAGCATAACGTGTCGAGTGACTCACCGCTCAAAAAATCTAAAAAAGATACGAAAGACAAAAAAGAACCTATAAATATATCACAAAACAACGACAAAAAATCTCCAAAACCAGCCAAAAATAAAAAATCAACTGTTAAGAATGCAGATAAAAATGAAATAAAGAATACAGTCAAGAAAAATATCTTAAAAAAGACAAGAACAACTTTTTCTAAGGCTAAAACTGTTGTAAAGAAAGGAAAAGCTACACCTGGTATGCAGAAGAAAAATAAATTGGTACAGAGCAAATCGAGTTCTGAAACCGAAGATAAAACTGACAGTAGCTCCGATAGTCGATATTCGTCAAGTGATGGTAGTCCAATTTGTAAACCCACCGAAAAAACAAACAACCAGGGTCAGGCTCTCGAAGAGAAAAAAGAAGGAAGCATTGAATCTGAAGAAAAGAGCCAATGTCAGTCCACTCCCATACTTTTGAATAAAAACACCAATATTACACCAGTGAAAGTATCACCAACAAATAAAGCGGAAACGCCAAAAACTGAAACAGAAAGGCCACCAAAATTCTTTACTTCTAGTAGATCACCTAGAATGGTCGATATTGATGTAAAATGTTTCAAAAATTCAAAAGGAAATCTCAGTGTTTCTGAAAGATTCTTATCTATGAAATGTGAGACAAAATTAGATGATGGTAGCAAAGAAAAATCAGTACAAAACACTTTAGTTTCACAAGGGCCTGAAATAGATGTTTATACATTTACGGAAAAAGTTGATTCTCCAAAAAGTATTTTATCAGATTTTCGTAGTTCTGTAAATAAAAATGTTGGACGAGTTCGTCCTATAGCTCGAGTAAAAGGTACTGTTGTTGACAAAACAACAGAATCAGAAAAGAAAAAGTATTCTCCACACCGACCAATAGAAGAAGTGGTCCAACAATTAAAAGCTAGTATATGTAATGAAGAAGTGAATTCGGACCCAGGTAATTTTGATTTCATTACTAAAACAAGTGATTTAAAGGAGCCAGATGATACTCCACAGCCAATTATCAGTAAGTCATATAAAATGGTAGCTCGTAAATCTAGTGTTACAGGAAAACCATTCAGTCCAATTAAATTTCCTGATCAAGAAGCATCGTCAAAATTTGAAGATAAACCTAATGCTAAGGCTAGTTCTCCAACTAAAAAAGCTCCAACAAAACTAAAGAAAGAACCAAAGGGTAATTCTTCAGATGATGAATTTGACACTTCGAAGTTTTCTCTTAATACTAAAACTTTTCACTATTCGTCATCAGACGAAAGTGTTAATGACTCCAATGACGATAGTAAAGAGTCTTCCGGATCAGATGCTTCCAAAAACAAGAAAACCAAAAATAAAAGGTACAGAAAAATTATGGATGGTGCCAAAAGAAATACATCAAAGGAATTAAAAGAACTTTCAAAAGATTCTCTTGTGGATCTGAAAGAAGAAGATATGCTGTTCCTAGGTAATGAAAAACCCAGCAAAAGACGACGCAAACTTGTATCAATGTGGACTGGTCCTAAGAAACACAGAATGGCGTCTCTCAATGCTATTGCCAAAGTTCACTGCTTGTATGAAAATGAAAGTAGAACACACATGGAGCTGGGATTAATGAGAACTGTTGAAAGAGCTCCGATTGCTAGTACTTCCAAACAACCGCCTATTGCCAAAAAGAAGGAGGTTAAGCCAAAAGAGCCTGAAAAGCATGAAACTACTTCTGAGTCTGAGTACGAAAGTAAACAAGAAAAGAAAGATGACAGCTCTGAAAGTTCTGATGATAGTCCACCTCAGCGAACATTACGTGGAGTTCCAGGCATACGAAGTGCAGGAAAATACTGGGATCCAAAATCATGCACGTCATCTAGTGAAGAAAGTGAACTCGAATCAAAGAAGAAAACCAGCCCAGAAAAAAAGAAAATAGTCAAATCCCCATCATCATCATCTGCAAAGTCAGATACAGACAAACCACCCCCTAAAATGAAAAAAACTGCTGGAGTTCCTGTTAAAAAGAAGAGAAATAGATCTGAAGTCGTTATGGATTTAAAAGATATGGTGGTACAGAAACGTATGGCCAGCTTAAACGCGACTGCAATCTTGGCTGCTAGCTACGAAAAACGATCTCCAAAATCAAACAAGGACGATACTACGTCTGATTCTTGTAGTGATGAATCTTTTTCTCAGAAGCCAAAAAACGGGGTAAGTTCCGGCGTGAAGTCGGAAACAAAAATTGAAGAGCCTAAAAAAGAAAAAGACGTTGAAGAGCCTGCTGTGACTGATAGAAAGCAAAAAGTCGAAGTAATTGTTAATCAAGATACGGATGTGACAATAACTGGTGTATATTCGACCCATCATCACGAGGGTTTTTGCACTGTTTCCGGTATGCAGTACCGTATCTCTTCGACGAGTCACACGCAGACAACAGCGACAGCAAACTGCGAAAAGGTTTGTATAATACATATTGTTTTGTAGCTCCCGACCCAAAAAGTGGGGTGTTATAAGTTTGGCGTGTGTATCTGTGTATCTCTCTGTGGCATCGTAAGTTTCAAACGGATGGACCGATTTTGATCTATTTTTTTTCGAAAGAGATTTTCATTGAGAGTGTTCTTAGATATCTTTCATCAAAATCAGTTCAACCGTTTTTCTTGTCGGGGGCTTTTGGCTTTTGTAAACTTGTACATTTTCATCACATTAGTCTCACTTATAATGTCTTTATCTTTTTATATTAATTTCAAAACACATATGACTTCCAATTGGCTCTATTCAAAAGTAATATTCAAATAAGACAAAGCCAATATCGCCTTCGGCTTAAAGGTCGATGAATTGAAATACGTAATAAGTGCCTGCGTAATAAAGAGCGCGTATCCGCCGGCGCTTTGGCTCTCATTAATACCCGGTAATGAACTAAGTTCTATGTAAACACGCCTCGGGACCTCATCCTCACTTTATCCTTCATCGCTTCACCTCACTATTGTGTGCAATGGAAAGTGTGCCTTTGGTGTTTGGGCTAAATGACGAATTTTAGATGGAGGATTGTTATCAATCGGGGCGTGAACGATTTACGCGTGAAGGGAGTAACCATCGCGTTACCCTCGGCGCAGATAATACTATCTGATGCTTTAACCCTTATTAGTGCTAAACTCTCAGCGGCTACGGTCATACCGTAATACACCTGTGTGAAGTGTTATCTTAATTACGCACGCTTTCCTTCTCACAAACTCTGATAAAAGTTTTGCCTAAAGAAAACGAAGTGTATTGAGATTACAGAGAAAATATTTGGGGAGAAATTTTCAAAGCGCCTTTACTTAATTTAATTTTATATTTCAACAAGTTTCTCGCTCCTCTCGAATGATGCCACGGTATTTTTATTAGATGATTTCAACATCTTTTAAAGTTTCATACGGACAGTAAGTTAGTTCCACCTGAACTCGCAAGAGTGTTGTTTTCTTTAATGTTTATGAAGCATTTTCGCTTTGATCTTGGAAACCGCAAAGCGTTTCTTACGGAGTTTATTGTTTTCGCATCGGTAACTTTCACTCGCGTCCGTTTGTGGCGAAATAATGCTGCTCTGATTTTTACTGACGAAAGTTTATCGGAATGTTTCCAAACTCATTATTATTATTAAAACACGCCTTTTAACTTTCTGTATTAGTTTCAACAGGTTTTGAACCTACTCATAAACAGATTTCGTGATTTGGCAGACCTCCAATAACATCCCTATCAACAAGAAGTAATGGCATTAGTTTAATTCCTATTTAAAAACGTAAAATTACGTTCAATTAGAAAGATAAAATAAGGGTTTGCTTGGCAGGAGGGCTGTACCAAAGAAGATGGAGCTCGATACACTCCACTATCAGCTCTGTCATCAATGCAACCGCCTGCAGATCATGGACATTCTCATCCTCATCCAGGTGAGTTACTTTACTTATTTTTTGTACTAGCAAGCAGGCATGCTGCTTGGTGAAAACGACGAAGCAAATCTGATGATATTGTTATTTTTTTAATGCCTTTATTAAAAGTGTCGTGTCGGTTGCTGCAAGATACAGACAGAGAGATAAAGTTACTTTCGATTTTATAACATTACATAGTTGGCAATTTTGGATTAGCTTTGATACAATATATAGCTTGAAAATCTATAAGCCATCCACATCTTTCAGCTAAGTTGCATCATTTCCATTCAAATAGTTTTTATTAGAAGTGATCATATTTATTACATAAATATATTTATACATATATAGAATGTGATCTTTAAGCTTTTTCTTTTGATACCAAACATGGAGTAGTAATACCTATTTATCCACAATGATTTTTCTGGCATGAAATTAATTAAAATTGAATTCTTAACTGATATTGCGTATTCGTAGTTGTTCAAATTTAAGTGAATAACAGTCAAGAAAACTTAAGAAAGTGTGACATTGAGAGCATAGTTGTTTCGCTAGTATATTAAACGTTTTAATACAACAGGACAAAACTGTTTTTTACCCCAAGATGTTGTCCGATTCCGAAGATTCTTTACTGATAGGGTTGGAAATTTGGAATTAGCTCCTACTTTTAGATTTGTTTTTTTTTTTTTTCAAATTTTAAGTTGAATTCTTTAAATTGGGAATTATAACGAAATTTGACAATGCAAACCGCTTAC
This sequence comes from Lycia hirtaria, assembly GCA_947563715.1. Lineage (NCBI taxonomy): Eukaryota > Metazoa > Arthropoda > Insecta > Lepidoptera > Geometridae > Lycia > Lycia hirtaria. The sequence continues at coordinate 22,278,677 of OX387375.1, read as the reverse complement.
GCTTAGCCATTCCGCGTGAAAACTTGTTTTATCCAGTACATTGCGCATTTTTTTTATAGAAGTTGTAGTAAGGATACCGAATTATAACACAGACTTATTCTTTCTTAAATCTGTGGATTATAAATGGTTCTGCGTTTCTTTCCTATTTTTATGAACAATATGTGGACTATGTAGAAATTAGATTAACCCTGACTGTAGTAGTTTTACTTAGGAGGGAATACTTACGTATATGTACGTTATTACGTATAATAATGTATGTTTATATGTATATTAGGCATGGATAGCTAATATGAACGCCCTCTTTTCGTGTAGTCGGCTTAAATCAAAGCAGACATCTTCAATAAAAAAAATAAACGAATTCCATCGTGTGTATAGCGGCGCGGACGCGTCGCTGCTTGCCTCATATCGCGTAGATATAGGTCAATGTTTCGCACCGGCCGGCGACCTCGGCCGCCGCCGGCGCCTGCGCACACCACGGCTATTGTGCGACGGTTAGCGCGATCTATTGGCTTATTTTCGAGTTTCGTTTACTTGTCACAGTGCCATCTCTTAGAATGAAAATCTAAAATATTACAGAGTACCACCAGGCCAAGTCGAGGATGATGGAGCACTAATCTTTCTAATCTATGCATAGTACCATCCATACCGTCCAGCTGGCCCCTTCATTCCGTCTAGTATGAATCAATATCGTCGCCAGCACCATTTTCCAGGCCTACCCGGCCAACGCATTTTCTTGGTCTCTCTGTGACTTACCTACGCTTACCGATTTGTAAAAGTAAGGTCGCGAAAGGATATCATCATATTCAGCCTGTTATCGCCTACTGCTGAGCTTAGATAGGCTCCACTTATCTGTCCTGTGCCAATCTTGTCCAGATTCGACCCGCGATCTTTACAAATTCGTCGAGCCAGCGAGCTGGTGGGCCCCGACGTTTCGTTTACCAAAATATGACCACCAATCCGTCAACGTTTTAGTCCGTCTGTCATCACTTAACCTGGCAACATGCCCTGCCCTGTAAAAGATAATGTCTAATAGTGCGGGCTCCGTTTAAAAAAAAATACTGTAACTCATTCTGTATGAAAAAGTTCTTAACTATCAAAATTCCTAAACTAAACGTCACTTACACTGTAAAAGAGAGATTTTTTGACTTCTATTCTCCGCCTGCGTATGCGGGTTATGTTTTTCGAGTGTATGTATGTACAGGATGTATATATGTATGTTTCTATATGAAAGCCTGCAGCCTAAACGGCGTGACCGACTTTGATGTGCGAGGTGTCGTTAGATTCGTCTTCACTTCCTGAGTGACTTAGGCTATATTTTTGTTATAATAATAATACATCTCTCGCATAAATAAAAAAATGCGATTTTCTTAACTTCCAACGAACTTTTTCGTAATATAAAGTGACAATACTTGACTTTTTCTAAAGAATGTGGATTTATAACCATTCACAGCAATTTGCGCATACTTTCTCATAAAAAACGTACACTCTACAGCCTATCAAGCGTAACGAAGTCGTAAATTAGTCTCCAAAAACTACTTTTCTGCAGTAAGGTATTTTGTTTTTTTTTTAATATTATTTTTATCTTTTTCTGTTCCTCACACATTCCTTTCCGTTTTAGTCTATATCGGTGAATGTTCATGTTTGTAGTTAGACGGAATCTGTAATGGGTCCTCACCTACTATGCCCATAGTGCCAGGCTTAAAAAATCGTACATACATAAATCACGCTTGTTTTCCAGAGAGATTATTATTAGATTATTAGAGAATAATATTTGGCAGAGCTTTAAACACATATGACCACAAAACATTTGGTCACATTTGACCGTGGTTTGGAAAGTTCGATGAAAAGGAGAGGAAGTTATAGGGTATTAGGGGATAAGACATACAGTGAAAACATAACCCTCCCTTTTGCTTCGCCGTAGTCGGGTAAGAAGTACGTATTCTTATGTACAAAGTTGATAAAATCTAAGAACCATATATTCGAGTCCAACTAAAAAGATGACAGTTCTCAACTCACAAAGATTAGAAAGATCTCAATTACATGAATGCTACATAAACATGTAAAACATTAAAGTTATTATTATGATGTAATGACATCGCATTACGTTTCTGTAGATATTAGGCATTTGCATAATCCATCTTTAACTTAGTGGCTTAGTATTATTATACAACCAATATAAGCTCCACAGTTCACTCAACAATACTTCTAAACTATGTACTTGGCAGAGAGCCAAGTGCTCAGATGTCGATCTTGAATTTTGGTCCCAAGAGCTTGGGAATACTGAACTAGTCCAACTACTTATCGCTCATATAGAAACAAATCTAATTTAGTAGTACTTATTTCATTCTTGTACCCCGTAGTTTAATCTGCATGGTGACGATCAGCGATGTTAATGTTGCAGTGTAGGCTATGTTTTTCCCCAGATATTATTAAATATCTATAATAAATTTAACCATGAGAGTGATTTAGCTGTTATACTTTTGTAAACCTATTAAGACAATTTTATTACAACAAAAACGTAGAATATAGAATAGAAAATATACACACAAATATTAATCTTAAAAATATATATACATAATATTAAATATTAGTTACCCGCGACTTTATACGAGCAAAAACATCTCGTTGCTGTGCTGGCTACTGGTATGTTTCATGCACCAATCATATGTAAACAGAGCTTCGAATTCTGGGCTATGCCCATTGACAAAATGGAAAATTAAACTTAAAAGTAGAAAGCATAAAGTGTTATTTTCAATGTCAAACGCTAAATGTTACGTGTCCAAAAGCCTTTTAGAGAAATACCCTCCTGCGGCAGTTTTGCTTCTACCTCCTTCCGTCCCGTTCGTTCGCCGTATGGTGAAATTAAATGAGTTATAATGAGCGCCAATTAGCCATCAAGCGACTCATATTTTCAATCCTATAATACAATAAAAAATAATAAAACAATATTGTAATTAATCCAAACTTGGATTAATTACAATAATAAAAACTTTATAGTATATGTCAGATTTTTTTACTAAAAACTAACTTATAGTATCATCGCTATGTTTAGCTATATTCATTATTTAAGTATTTAGTCTTTCAGGAATCAAGTTAGTTCCTGTTAGAAAAATAGTTTCTGAAATCGATTGAGTAAGTTCCATATATTAGTTCGAACAAACAATCTTGGCAAACTTTCTCGTTATACAAAGTTTGTATTGATTGTTTAGGTGATTTTAGGTTACGGAGCATATACCAGCCACAAAACAGACAACTTTAGGGCCCGGCCCCATATCTGCGGCACGGAGCGTCATGCCGTGAAATTTCCACGGTACGGTACCGGAAACAGACGTGCCACTTACTGTAAAATGTTGGATTCCAGCGCCGCGCCGTGGAAATTTCACATCACGGCACCGTGCCGTGGAGATGGAGCCGGGCCCTTAGACGTCAAGATTAAGGGACCGTGAGTAATAGAGATAACAGACGATCGAATTGTTTGCTCCGGACTCGCAGCGAACCTTCAGAAACCGATCATGTTAGCGTGTTCACCGGAATGTCTAGTAAGTACTTTGAATATTCGCCATGATTTCACAAACATCAATTTTGAAGGTTTGTTCCGAACAAATTGGATCGTCTGTTCCTGTATTAGTAAACGTAGCGAACTCAAAGACCTGATAGAGGCATACAATACAATACTAACTATCATATGATATCAACTATCATATTACATCCTGCTCTTTGTTCTATCGCACAGCCAGAAGCACAAAAATGCTATATCATTTCTTGGTGGATATAACGCTTTATTCCACGTTTATTGTTTGAACCTCTAAATTATGAATTACGCTGCTTGAGTGAGTTTTCACCGATATAATTAGTCTGGGTGCCTTTAAATCCCGAGTAAATATGTTTATTCTAGGTAAACGCACTCTATCATAGACCGACGCTGTCGCTTGACGTCCATTCAAACTACGATGTCAATGAATAAATAAATCAAATAACCGTAAGAACGTATTAAAGTTCATAAAAAATTATGGCTCGCATGCGCCAAATTTTTGTTGGATAATTATTGCGGTCAAAATAACAAATAGGTATAAAAATAAGCATTGACATTAATACATTGTAATAGAGATCTTGTGAAGCTAAATAAAAGATTTCGCGTGCGAGCGAGACAGCGGCATCGTACCCTATGTCTTAAACAAATCAAAATATGTAGTCATTTCACTGATACATTTCATAGCAGATCTCTGAGGCAAATAAATCTGTTATTAATACATAGAATACGTCCCCCATATCGCTGAATGATCTGATATTATCGTGCAGCCTTTTCCTCTTCATTCATTGACCCTTATATCTATGTATCTGTGCCGGGAACGGTGCTGGCAACCCTCATCATGGCTAATTATAACCCGGAATTAACATAACGCCGGCTTTGCTCGTGTTTTCCAGCTAGTCAACTCTCTGTTGGGACGTTTCTAATTATACGACTTAGTTCTTTTTCGGCCTTTGACCGTTTAAATTCTGTATAGCGCAAATAGGTTTTTATTTTTATTTTAAAAAAACTTTAAATGGAGGCTTGAGAGCCTCGACTATTTTTTTATTTTATTTTTTTATAGAAGATAGATCTACGATTCACCCCCAACTCGCCTGATGTTAAGCGACGGTGTGGCCGAGGATGGAGCTCGTCGATCTAGAAGATATATATTCACTCTAGCCTTGAAAATTCCAAGATTGTAGATCTCAGGAAACAGAGATTGTTTTTATGTGGGTCTCCTGACATCTTCGCTAGTAGTGAACCGCGTTCGATGATTCTTCTTGATGTTAAACCTCTACCGTCTTACTTATAAACGCATGTTAAAATCTTATTCAATGAATAAGGACTTGTCACTTTCTATCAGACGGGAACTATCACGTGCGAAAACAGAACAAAACACTGTTTAACTACGAGTAAGTTTCCTGAGACCTACAATCTTGGAATTTTCAAGGCTAGAGTGAATAGATATCTTCTAGATCGACAAGCTCCATCCTCGGCCACACCGTCGCTTAACATCAGGCGAGTTGGTGGTCAATCGTAGATATATCTGTATAAAAAAATGTTAAATGCGCTTATTCAGCGTTTTTAAGTAAGACGGTTAATGCGGTGGGTTAGACCGGCTGTGACGCTGGATACAGCAGTCGAGACGGCAGGATTGGTAAAAGAGAGAGAGTGCTCTACAATAGAATAAGAAAAATTTTTGCTTTTCAGACAGACTATTATGGGTGTCTGTCGTCTGAGTTTTGTGAGTAGGTGGGTCTTTGTGTTTATAGAGTCATTGGTAATATATTCTTTATGCTAATATAAAATCCACAGTTATATACATTCGAACGTAACTTGTCAACTGAAGTGTCATCATAAAGCTTATACAAAACCAGTTACTTAAAAAAACTTACAGTTTATTTACCTATTAATTGATATCACTTGTTTTTTTTTCTTTATTACAAACAATTATGTCCAACACTAGAGATGTCGATCCAACTAACATGCCTGTAATTGTAATTAAGTTGATAAGTACTAAGTTACGTGTTAAAGCACGGTATTAACTTACATGAGCTCGTCTGTTTTAATTAACGCATTTAAGAAACTCATAAACTTCCATTATGTCTGCGTATCAGCAACTTTTTGACACTGTTTTAAGTCTATTATCTCTAATCCAATGTTGAAGTATTCCAATTTAGATTCTGACAGCTATTTTAAAATGCCTTATTGTCAGTAGTACCATTGATGGTACAAGTGACACAACTTTGTGTCCTTAGTACCATTAAAGAAAAATAATGGCGTTTTAATGATATTATAATATCGTTCGATTTATTATCAGTAATATCATATAAATAATAGCTCAGTGAAACAACTTTTAGCAAGCCCTAAAAGAGCGTTTTATTTTCTGAGTCGTAGATAAACTCTATTGTATACAACTGCATTCATTGTTCATATTCATATTTTGTTGTATTACATCTAATTTAGCCAAAATATAATATTCTTAGCTTCTTTCTAAAATTGCTAACATTGAGACATGATAATGACCCTTGCCCTCATTAAATGGCAGTTGTAAAAAGGCTTTATCATTTATTGACCGTATATATATGTAAGTATTGATGGCCTTTTATATATGTATTTTATATATGTATATATATGTTTCAACCTACAAAAAAGTAGGTTCTTAATTCTACGGTCTATTTTAATGTCCAGTAATGTGTTTTACGAAGTTTTCCGATTGCAATTATTCTTCAAATATTGGAAAGGGGTGAACTTGGGAGTTATAATATAGTTTCATACAACCAGTACCTGTAATTCGATTATTAGATTTAGCTTGCTTTACAAATTTTACATAATTCAAATTTAGTTTGCATGTACATACATTACTTAATTAATATTACTTCAATATTTACTCGACTGTATTATAATCCCAAAAAGGATGCCAGTAGGACCTTTAAAAACTGGGTCGACCTGTGAATGCCCCGGGCTGTGTGACGGGGCTTAGCACCAATGTTTGACAAACTGTGGTGAAACATTTGAGAATTTATACTTATGTAATCCCTTAAACTATAGTCAAACACCGAGACCGCAACGTTAGTTAGGGCCTTTAAAGTTATTATTTGCTAGTAAACGTTGCTACATAAGCGTCCAGACGTAAGGACTGTAATATATTTATAAATTATAAAGAGCACAAAGAAACTTTATACCAATCTAAATTTTTCCGTGTAAGATGTTCATTGAAGTAAAGGTTCATTTTTATACATAAAACTAAAAAAAAACGATTTCAAAATACGCGATTCGTGTACATAATTTTCCAGTTATTTTGTTATAAAAACCAAAATACTGAACCGATTTTGATAAAATTTCTATGGGACCACATGCGAAGTGCAACCACCCTTCCAAACAAAAAAAAGTAGGGACCATTTAAATGCCTCGATACGTATAACTTTTTACCCGACTGCTTAAGAAGGAGGGTTGTGTTTTTCGAGTGTTTGTATGTATGCATGTATGTATGATATTTGTGAAATGTCCACAAATATTTATTTATTATGTGGGTATGTACCTATGTATGTTTCTATATGATCGCCTACAGCCTAAACGGCTTGACCGATTTTGATGTTCGAGGTGTCGTTAGATTCGTCCTCTTTTCCAGATTGTCATAGGCAATTTTTTTTTGTAATAATAAGAATACATTTGTCGTAAAATGCGTTTTTTCGTAATCTACAACGAACTTTTTCGTAATAAACAAGTGGTTTTACTAGAATTATTCTAAATAATGTGCACTTATAATCCCTTGCAGCGATTTTACGCATACTTTCTCAAAAAAACGTACACTCTATAGCATATCAAGCGATTCTGAGATCAAGCGTAACGAAATCGTAAGTTAGACTGCAAAACCTGCTTTTCTACAGTCGGATATTCTATTTTTCTTTTTACATAGATACCTACTTGTTATATTTATTTACAATTTCTTATGTATTTGGAAATTAACTAACGAAATCCATTTTTGGATATGTATGTTTGCAAGTTGGATATGGCAAGCTGCCAACCGGAACCGGACTGATCCCGTCCAGATATTTAATATCGACCAGTTGGTATCTAAGCAAGTCGGCTTCGAATCAGCGATATCGCTGCAATATACCTACTCGATTCAATTTTCTTTCGATCTTGATTAAATAAGTGAATTTGAGCGCTGAGTGTTTATTATAACGGGAAAGTGAATGTCTACTGTTACCGGATTCTCTTTCACAGAACTTACGAGTATTATCTGAGGTCGATAGAGTTTCTTAGATTTACACGATTGTTTATAGCTGAAATTTAACTAATTTTAACCAATCTATCAATATATATGAAGTTTCCGGCAGCCTAGTCGGGAGACCTTCTGAGTTGCGATCCGCAGGTCCTGGTTTCGATTCCCGCGGCACGCACCTCTGTCTTTTAGAAGTTATGTACGTATTGTTAATTGCCGCCAACTTCAAACGGTGAAGGAAAACATCGTGAGGAAACCTAGATGTGTCTGAGAGTTCTCAATGATCTTGAAGATGTGTGAAGTCTGCCAACCCGCACTTGGCCAGCGTGGCAGACTATGGCCTAACCCTTCTCACAATGAGAAGATGGCCCGTTCCCAGCAGTGGAACAGTTTGTACAAACAGGGCTTAACCAATCTATCACGTTTATCAACCGACTTCAAAAAGGGGAAGATTCTGTATTTCGGTAGCATATTTTTAAATGTTTATTACCGCATAACTCCGTAATTTATAAACCGATTTAGTCCCATAGCAATTTCATCAAAATCAGTTCAGTACGTTGATTTTAAAACAATATAACTTTAAAGAATATGTCCCCAAGTTAACTAAATTACGTACCTACATATTTTGAAGTCGGTTGTTTCAGTTTTTTTTTTTAAATTTCTATTCTGTTTGGTTGTTTCTATTTATCATAAGTAGGCCCTGCTAAGCTCAAGTATCTGTTTTAAAAAGTAATAAACATTTTATCACCTTCTTACCTAGTTCCCATAGTAGGTACAAGCTTTGCTTAGTTTGGGGCTAGATAATGCTGTATGAAATGTTCACCAATATTTAATGTTATTACTTAACAAATAAATAGTAATCTGACGAATTTAAGACATCAAAATCGGACAAGTTGTTGAGCCCGGCCCCAGGAGGTAATATTAAAACAACCCAACACTCGAAAAATAGCTTTAGTAACCAATAAACCAACCGCAATAGGAAGAAATTCCCTAACTTTAGTCCCTTTGAACCAAGCACGAAAATATTTCATTTAAAATTAGCATCAGTGACAATTAACAAGATAAATAAAACATGAACGACCCGCTACGCTACCCGCTGCAAAAATTTGCATTCAAAACGGGCCTCAAACATAATCAACTTAAAATTTGCAAAATCTCCTCTCTCTCGGAAAATCATAAACAATTTTTCTAAACACAATTCGGAGCCCATCTGCGAAGTTCAGCCGAATGGAGGAAAGTTTCCCCAGATTGAGGTTTAAATTACCGTCCGCGGTGAATTTATTTTAATTTTCATCTCGCAATAATTCCAATTTGTTCGGTGAGCATTTAATTTTCATAGCTTAGCGGAATCCTATTTCGGTGAAACGCGATTAGTGTGTAAGCGCCCGTGGCCTATTTGTTATCTCGAGAGAACCGTTCCCGACGGAAAGGAACAACAAAATGGGGATGGAACAAATAGGAAAAAATCAGACCAGTGCTAGTTTGAATCGTACTCCGAGGTTTCCGTACTAGTGTGTCAATAATGTGTAGTAGTCAAAGTGTGTATTTCGTTAATCAAATTTCTATTTTCGTGTTTTAATTGATTAAATAATTATCTCGGGGTACGGAAGTGCGCCTGCCAAGATGAGCCAGCCGAGATTACTTTTTGTCGATAGAGTTTCGTCGCATATTTGAACCCTCACATTTTCGGTATAATTGATATACCAAGGAGTTCAAATGTAGATAAATAGATAGATATAGTTAAAGTCTTTATTGTTTACACCTTAACTAAAAATAAAACTTAAATGTACATAATATACTATTATAATTTATACTAAAACTAATAATATAAAATATTTAGAAATATTCAGAATAAAATATCGGCACACTTATAAAAATACTAAATTTTATTTGTCTAGCTATTATCTACTTGATCAAATGTAGGGTTTGCAGAGTTAGCGCTTGTAATTAGGCCTCGTATAGTAAGTAAACTACTTACTATTTTTTAGGGTTCCGTACCTCAAAAGAAATAAACGGAACCCTTATAGGATCACTTTTTTGTCCGTCTGTCTGTCCGTCCGGTGTCAAGACCTTAATCTCGGGAACACGTGAAGGTATCGTGTTGAAATTAAAATCGTATACGCAGATCCATAGTGCCTTGCTGCAGAAAGAAAAATAAAATTTCTCAGTTTTCGTAAAAAAAGTTACAGACGAATATGTCGTAAAAAAGGCACATTTCGACACTCTAAAAAAAATATGATATCCCCCTCTTATCTACTAGTTTGTACGAAACCCTCAGTGGGCGAGTCTGACTCGCACTTGTCCGGTTTTATTTAAATTATAGAATAAACAAGCATTGCTCTAACAGAAAGATACTCGTAAGTTAGATTCAAAAGCAAACTATAGACATTTGTAGTAGAAAAAAAATTACAGATGGCCAGCAAAGTAATCTAATAAAGGTTCACTTTTTCTTTTGTACGACCGAACCCCTAAAAGAGAGTTTCTGCAAGTTAATCATGGCAGTCGAACGCTAATCGCTTCGGAGACTTTCTGTCTTCTCTTTTGGTGTTGTTTGCCAACGGCGGGGTAAAGGTGGACCGCCCCAAGCTGCAATCAATGAAACAACACGAATGAACAACTCTGTGAAAGTTATGCCGTCTGTCATTGCTGTCTTGTGTTATCGGAGGGACTTTTTGTAATTTGTTTTGCTTACTTTGAAAGTAAGATTTGTCATAAGGATTATACGTATAGATGAAAGTGTGTTTTGCATTTAAATGTCTACAAAAGCATTTCTTACTAATAATAATCTTTCTAACAATAAATAGAACATGCATAAATAAAATAAATTACCTTTTTCGTATCCCGTCCTGTGAGTGATGAGTAACTGATTATTCGTCTAAGAACCATCTCGATCAAATTCTTTTTCAAACATAAAAATAAACTAGATACAGATCTATTTGAAAGCTAAATGCCACAGGCAGACACACAGATACATAGATATGTACAGATTTTACAAATACACACATCAAACTTATAACGCCCCTCATTGTAGTAGGTACTTCGGGGTGATTAAAAAATAAATCATAGCTTAAAATTAGAAGCCATTCTATAATTATTATACAGAATTGCAATAAAAATAGTATATCTGCCCACATTTCTACATATTTCTAAGCAAAGCTATTTTATGAGGATGAAATGCAATTAACCACATAAACCATAGAAAAGAGAAAGCAATTTCTATTACATAAACAGCAATGTAATAACTATATACGTTTTAAAAAGCATCTGATTGCAAAATGCATTAAATTCAATTTTCTGTTGTTTTTTTTTTATTCAAGAAGGATATACAGCCGTTTCCGTTCTTGAACAGGTTTCTTACGTAATATAAGTTAGTATCAAATACTTGTGACAAAACATTTTAGCTCATAAACTCCTAGGTATGTTCATCTGTTCTAAATTACTACTTATCATAATTTAATTAATGAGGTAGACAATTTATGACGCCACACTATATTCAATAGGTCGCTCTATAGAGACAATAAACAATGAAATTTAAAAAAAAATGCCGTGGTGCTTTCCGAATGAAACTTTCTAAATACTTATATAAATTATACATACTACGTAGGTAGTGCAGTCTAGGTTTTGGCGGGAACGCCTTAGTAACGTGTTGTTGCTTTGTTTTATTTTCCTAAACTTGTGTTATTTTGAACATGAATGCTATAAATATGGTGGTGTTTTATTCATTAAGTGTTCGATAAAGTGCGGGAGTGTGGGCCAATGAAATAAAGCAGTAAAACGTGTGATTTTACGTTGTCGGCAAAACTCCATAGAAGCTTCTAGTAAAGTCGCCACCACTTTACTGAAGCAGGACTCGACTTATAAATTGACTGTATATGTGACTTAGATTGTGACTAGAACATTTACAACTTGTTTTATTCAAGAAACTTGAAAAAATCCTAATATCTGACACTGGCAAATGCTTTAATGCGGGTCCAATACAAAAAAGAAGAAGAAGGTAGTGCAGTCATTTGGTGCCTAAAAAGTTACCTGTTCTCCGAGAGTTTTGATAACTGTCATTTTAACATTTTTAACAGGTTTTGATGTGCTCTTCGCGAGTTTGGGCTATGCCACCTCGTATCTTTTACTCTCGCATATTTAATATTGAAAAAGATTAACAATATCTATCTCCTTTCACTCTTCTTACATTAGGTATGGCGGCACAAATGGTAAAGATGCGAGGTGACAAATTAGAAATTCAGACAGAGCACATAAAAGTCTATAATTTTTCTATTAAAAAACGCAACTTCTTAAATCCTTCACGATTGTAAGCTGTTTAAAGAGACCTCTCTTCACCCACTCTTTTTTTGTCAAGAATGCAATGACAAAATGTAATTGAATGTCAAATGCTCGTGTTCGAAGATTAGAAAATGTGCAGATGCTTATACGATAATCCTTAATATTTGACACTCTTGCAAAGAAAAACGTGTAGGTGGAACTCTGCGATTCTATAATCTGACGCACTTACTCAGGAATACAATGAAAATATTTTAATTTTTAGAGATTATACAAAAAGTAATAAAGCAATCTTTACAAAATAATTATGGGACTAACTTGGTAGCTATCTCTATACACCAATTCAGGAAACACAAACATTGGTTCTCGAATGACGGAGTAATTCGTGTACATACATAAAAAAATACGGTACAGATTGATAACCTCTAAAACCTTTTTCGAAGTCGGTTAGTAAAATTACTAATTATCAAAACATCCGGAAAACATTCCAGACCAAGTAAAACCACGAAATGATTAAATAAGTCTGCACAATAGGGCGAATTCTGTGAGTCTTTGTTATATTGATCACTTTTAATAAATAGAAGAGATGTAAAACAGGTTTTAAGAATTTCAACCTTTAGTGCTGACACTGATGACTGATCTACACCCCTTGACACTAGTTTTTTTCTGTTCCAAGGAAATAATATAATTTTGTTTGTGAATAGTGACGGAGCTGGGCGGTCTGTCGCGGCGGGCGGGATGCTCCAGCGCCTTCTCTGCGCCCTCGCCCTCCGCCCATCATGACCCAGGTCAGTACTTAAATAAATATATATTAGTGGAATCTAGCCCATCTAGCCCAAACTAAACAAAGCTTGTACTATGAAACTAGATGGCTGATAGAATACGTATATACTTTTATACATACTTATGATACATAGAAACACCCAGACACACAACAAACATCCATGCTCATCACAGAAATGTTTGCCCTGGGTGGAGATCGAACCCACGACCTACGGATTAGCAGGCTGATATACTTGTAATGGTCTGTTTATAGACGAGCCGCAGGAAAATTACGTTCTCACGTGATAAGTCTGATGGAACACACTGTTAGGTGCTTGCTTGACGAAAAAATATTTTGTCAAAAAAAGTACCTAAACGTGTTCTATATAATGTGTAGTGACTTCATTATTTACTTAATTTATAATTCTTAAATTAATTACACATCAATGTTATATTTTAAATAAATAACACTGAATATTTTAAATATACATAATTATGTAAATAGTTCCGTACAACCTTTATAATTATATACTCACCACGTCTAATTCTTGGGCGCCACTCTGACGTCCACCTTAACTTTGGCTCATATATTGAGTCAAATGCTCGACTGGCAGCCAAAAAGCCCTTTCGAAGATGCGTCTGTACTTCAAGTTGGGCTGGACTGGCCACTCAGTCTATACGAACTTACTTACTTACTTCAAGTTGGAACAGTAGATAACAAGCACAAGTTCTATCGTGCATGGAATACTACTATTCGCACCTTTGATTACATTTTGGTGAGTGTGTATCTGATCTGCTTAAGATTTTATGAATGAAGGAAAGTTATAGAGTGTACCGAACAGAAAGACTTGTAACTGAAAAATATATTTTTGAATAAAAAATATATTGTTTTAAATTCTCTTAACATCATAATTCTTGTTGCGACGATCATTCAGTATTACAAGCAGTTCTGCATTGGACGGCAGCCAACTACACTCTTAGAATAATTATAAACGCTTTTAAGAATGACATTTTACATTTTACTAAATCCCTGTAATAAATTATTGTTGACTGTGAAATTTAATCGCGCATTGAAACTCTGGACTTTCTTAGAAAGGTAAATTACTTCTGAAAGGGAAGGTAAGCTTTAGAGAGCTTATTCAATTTTGTGTTTTAAGTGGATCTGACCAGGGTTGTATTTTGTGCGAGCTTTGTTATTGTTAACATTAGGGTATAAATATTAAAATTAGTATAAATTTATACCGAATACTTTGTCCGGCATTCGCTGTTACATATTTTTTTTAAGTAATAGTCTGTGCTTAACCGATTTCTTGCGCGCGACTTACTTATCGATTAATAATCGATGTTGCGGTGAACTATTGAGCTAACTTACCTAGAAGAAAACGATTCCCAAATTTAAAGACACCCAGATTATTTATCGGAGTATATCCATTCAGGTAGCATATTTTTTTGCGCAAGATAGATACGCATACATACTATAGGTACGATTGACCACCAACTCATCTGATGGTGTGCTCGAAGATGAAGCTCGAAATAAAATAAACGCTGGAATATTTCACAATATTCCAGTATTTACGCATTATAAAACTGCCATTAAAACGTTTCGTTCGTTTATTTTAATACTATCTATCTACAATGCATCAACGATGCTTTTTCTAGTCTTCGGTCCGATAGTAAAACGGGCTGGGGAGATACATCAGTATCTCCCCAGTCCAATTTTCATAAATGTCGGTTCAACCGTTTAGTCATGAAAAATAAAATAATCGTTTCAGCCACAAGAAGTCCACTGGTGGACATAAGCCTCACTATGAATTTCCAAACATTAATAAATAATAGTGGACATTTCACACAACACCATCTAACCCAAACTAACCAAAGCTTATAATATGGAACTAAACGGCTGGTAGAATACATACATACTTTTTTTGTAAATATATACATATGATACATAGAAACACCCAGACACAGAAAAAACATCTATCCTCATCACACAAATGTTTGCCCTGGCTGGGAATCGAACCCACGACCTACAGCACAGCAGGCAGACATACTACCAACTGAGCCACAAGGCCAGTCAAAGAGACCGATTGGGTCTCTGCGTCCAGCGTCTTCCTGTCTCCTGTATGAGGTCGTCTGTCCACTTTGCGGCTAGTGTTCCTACGCTACCACCTTGCGGCTAGTGTTCCTACGCTACCACCTTGCGGCTAGTGTTCCTACGCTACCACCTTGCGGCTAGTGTTCCTGCGATACTAAAGAAGCAAACAAACAGAGAGCCAGAGTGACTTTTGCTTTTAGAATATTAAATTAGGATTAAGAATCTTACACCGGAAGTATAGTGTATATACATACTATACATACATGGAAAAGACCTCCCATTCGGCTGTACATGCAATCAATCAATCAATAACACTTTATTGACACCACAAAAGTAATAAAGAAACAAAATACACACATACAAAGGGCGGACTTATCGCTAACAGCGATATCTTCCAGACAACCTTGGGATGTATGAAATGATATAGTGGATAGGCGGTGGTGTTTGTAATAATACTACAGTAAAAACCTAAGCATACATAAATATTTCTAAAAATATACTAAATACAAATATTGTGTTACATTGTCCTTAGTTCTAACACAAATCCGAAGGAAATAATAACTATAAATACATTTAAGTTTCTATATGGATATAACACTGCAAGTCGACTTCAAAAGACGAAAACAGCTTGTCCTGTTTCACCAGCTCTTATCACAAAGCATCTAATTAAAACTCTGTTATGGCGAAACTAATAAATGCTGCATCCCCTCGCGTGGGTGTATAAAGTAGCAGTCACGACACAATGCCGGTAGTCGCTGATTCACGGGCTGCGGCGCCACTTTGTACTCTATACCAGAGGAACTTATCAACATAGACTGGACATAAATATAGAGTTTGTTATCAGTCAAGAATCAACATTGATTGGGCGTAGACATTCTGCCGTGACTCGATTTTCAACATTCTAATAGGTACGTACTCGGTTACAATATGATTTGTTACCAAAGGGGTTTTTGTCAAAGAGTAAAAAACACGGACAGGTGCAATTTCGCGACGTTCAGTTCCGTAAAACAAAATCTAACGTTTGAAAAATAGTATGAAAAGTCATAAGAATAGAATATTAAAATTTGTTCTGCAACAAATTGTGTGTACATACTTTGCTGCATGCAAAGTATGTACACACAATAATTATAGAGAAATTTACAACAATATACTGAATAAGTTGACTGTATTCTGTAAGTAAAGAGTTATTTCCTATAAGTATTGTACTTTTGACGTGACAACGTCTAATAAATCGATGAACGCCGGCTGCATGCACGAAATGCACGAAAAAGTATGACTCATTGTCCCGTTACAACCGCGTGCGGTGGCTGAGGAAGCGGGCGGGTGTGCGCCGCCCAGTTGATTCAATTATCATTCCTCGGATGTCGCGCGCGGACGTATGTTGTCACGTTAAACTATCGTCCGTAAACCGACTTTACAGACAACCATTTTTTTTTTTGCGTATTGGTTTTTGAGATAACGACGGCGGGAAGGTTACATAACTTTATAACATTTAATTTAAAAAATATTAAACATATTATTATATCGATTTCAGATTCTCACAATAAAACTTTTAATTACTTTAAATTTTCTTTTTTAACTTTTTTTCTCTGTCCTTAGACCTACACCTTGGAATTATCAAGGCTAGAGTGAATAGATATCTTCTAGATCGACGAGCTCTATTCTCGGCCACACCGTCGCTTAACATCAGGCGAGTTGGTGGTCAATCGTAGATCTATCTTGCTTTAAAAAAAATTGAAAAAAAACATATTTTGATTTGTCACACGGTTTGTAAAGCTTTATTTTTATTTTGCACTCCAAAATTTAAAATATAAATTATTTACGTTACACACCCGTGTTTGGGCCACAGAAAGCCTTACATACCAAAATGCAACGTAATCCGTTGAATATATCGAGTTTCGGAGTGAATTAACTGCCTGTAACAGACAGACAGACAACAAAAACGGAACCCTCGTAGCATTATTCCGGGATCCTATGAGTCTTACTAAAATAATGTAAAACCTGCCTATGTTGATGATAGTAGCGGCACGAGCACTCGGTTAAGTAATTAATTCCCGAGTCCATCTGAATAAATCACTACGTATTCCACTTGGCCGTTGGAAACGCTGGCTTGCTTAGTTCGTAACTTTACATTATACACTATCGGCCTTATTCATAAACGTCTAGAAGGCTCATTGCAATTAACAAGTAACAAGATATATGAAGGTTCAAAAACGAAAACCTGACTATGTCCGAGCTGCGTCTTGTCACACGACTGCGTAAGAAGGAGGCTTATGTTTTTCGACTGTATGTATATGTATGTGGGTATGTATGTAGGTACGTTTCTATATGATCGCCTGGAGCCTTACGGCTTGACCGATTTTGATGTGCAAGTTGTAGTTAGGTTTATCTTCACTTCCTAAGTGTCGTAGGCTATATTTTTTTGTAATGATAATAATACAACCCTCGCAAAAATAAAGAAATGCTTTTTTTCGTAACCTTCAACGAAAATTTTCATAATAAATAAGTAATTTTACTAGAATATTCTAAAGAATACGGATTTACAATCTTTTACAGCGATTTTACGCATACTTTCTCAAAAAAAAAACGTATACTCGACAGCGTACTAAGCAGCGTACTAACGAAGTCTAAAATTAGGCTGCAAAATCTGCTTTCCAACAGTCGGGTATTTTAGTTTTCTTTTGATATAGATACTTGCAAAATTATTATTTAAAGTGCCTGTATCGTTGTTAAAAATTTCCTCATCATCATCATCATCATCTCAGCCATAAGAAGTCCACTGTTGGACATAGGCCTCCCCCATGGATTTCCAAAAAGACCGATTGGAAGCGGCTTGCATCCAGCGTCTTCCCGCCACTTGTATGAGGTCGTCTGTCCATCTCGTGGCTGGTCTTCCTACGCTGCGCTTGCCGGTACGTGGTCTCCACTCGAGAACCTTTCGGCCCCATCGGCCATCAGTTCTGCGTGCTATGTGCCCTGCCCACTGCCACTTCAACTTGCTAATCCGCTGTGCTATATCGGTGACTTTTGTAGAAAAATTTCCTCTAAGTATATAAAAATTTACTAGTAGGTAAATAACTATTCATTGGTAGTTAAAAGAATGTGAAAAGACTGCTTTAGAGAGTAGAATAAAAAACATTTCCTACAATGAACGAAAAGGGATAGTCAATATAACTCTCGACCCAAGTCTTTCACATTTTACTTACGGGTTTCTTCTACAAGCCATATCCATCAGGAAAATAAAATAATAACAGTGGAGCTACGATAGGGTATAGGTACTACTCGAAATCCTGTCTTAGCTTACTCACAGTTAGGGTTGTCACTTTCGTCGATATTTTTTTGTTCGATAAAAGTTTAAGAAAAGCAAAAGTATTAAAAAACTACTAACGTAACTTACTTGTTTATGATACAAATAATAATTTAAAAAAACACGAAACTTAATATGTAACATTTTTTTTTGTTTTTTTATAAATGCAAGGAAAAATAATTGTGATGATTAATCAATGCAATAACGTGAGATCGAATTGGATTGGGTCTACCATTTGCCATTTTGTTATTTCTTAAATACATTTTTTGGCCTTATGATCAGAGCTTAAAAAAAAAACACATGTTTCTCTTTTAGGACTCTCTATAATACCATAATTATTACTGCATAGCAACTATTGTGGTCAAAATTACATACGTAATATTAAAATAAAAAAAACTTCGTATTCCTACATCGCATATTACTTTACTACTATATTATTTTACAAACTATTATATAAATGGAACTCCATGCTTCTTTGTTCCCTGAAAGCTTATAATACTGCAATTTTCAAGGCTAGATCTTATAAATTGATGTGCTTCAACCTCGGCCATATCTTCGGCCATCTATAAATGTGTAAACTTGTGAAGTATACGATCGAGAGTAATTCTAATATCGTTTTTTATTTCGTACGATAGTAATTTTCCATTTTTTCCATTTTTTTTATGCAATTTATCTCACTTTTAACCAGTTTTTAACCATTAAAATATACCCTACAATATTTCAAATTTTGAGACTTGTATCTATTACCGGACAAACAGATATACATACACCGTAGCCTCACGAATAGGCTCCCGCACCCTTACTATTGAAGCCTAAAAAAGTATGTATTAGTTTATGAAAGGTACGTAGTATGTAGAGCTCTATTTTTTCAAATAATAAAAAAGTTACGTTGGCCGTCTACTCATACAAATAACTCGTGAACCTACACTAAAACTAGTTACCAGAAACAGAAGCAGCTAGCTATAAACAGTTGGAATACTCTTTTCTACAGGTTTTAAGGTATTTTGAAAGGTAGGTAATAAAAAATATTAGTTCCATTGAGTGATCTAAAAATTAAACTAAAACGAATATCAAATTACTTTATCTTACCACCCAGTCAATATCGCAGTATTTGTTTCAGAGTTCATTGGGACAACCCTACTGGTTTCACTGAGCTCCTATTTGCAATAAACACGTCCCGTGTGGTCGCACAACGCAGCGCAACTTCCGCAGACTTGTTTGCACTTGGAAATGTTAAAACTGAGACTCACTTCGTAAACGGCCAGAGAATATCCTTGGTCTTTCGCGAACTTTGAATTAGCTGGCGATCTTTACTAACTTTCGGTTTAATGGTGCTGGAAGAAAAATGTTTTTTGAGAAAAGTTGAATTGTACTTAGGATCTTTCTAGTGTTTTCCAAGATGATAAGTTTAAAGGTTGAAAGTTTGTTGTTTTCGCTCTCAGGAAGAAAGAAAATAAATGTTTGCATATATTTCTAAAATAAATACCGCGACGGAACGACGGACGGACGGACATTTTAAAATAGTAGCGAAACCTTGATGATTTTGTAAAACCATTCGCTACCTTTCGAGCGTTACTATTTTCTGGGAGGTACTTCTGCTTTTTAGGGTTCCGTAGTAACTACGAGGAACCCTTATAATTTCGCCATGTCCGTCTGTCTGTCCATATATCACAGTCATTTTATTCAGAGACTATCAACCTTACATAAATGAAATTTGGCATGTAGATGTGCTCTGTAAACCGCTACAAAATGCCGTACTTAAAGTAGGAGTTTTTAGGCCTTTTTATATGTGTGCCTCCATACATATATCAAAAGGGATGATTTTTTTCAACCACACCTCATTGTGTGGGACTTCGTTGAATAGTAGTCGCAAAGTAGTCTAAAAATACTCGCTAAGAAGTTTTCTTTTAAATTAAATCTTTTGCTACGGAATCCCACTATACGCGTGTCTCGACACAGTCTTGGTCATTTATTTTTCTATGCGGTTGACTGTTACTAAGGAAAGTGAAATGTTCATTAGTAAAAATGTTAGTAGTAGTTCTACGAACAGTATCTAGACCTTGCGGACACAGGCTTATATATTTTAGCAACCTCTTGACTGATTTTACGACTGAACTAAATTCTTGCTTAGAATTGTATACCTAAGTACCGTTTTTTTTTTCAAATATTATTAATTTGGCCGATAAATGGCCTCGATGCAAACTTCTCTCTTTTTTACCGACTTCCAAAAAGGATGAGGTTCTGAATTCGTCGGTTTTTTTTTTATGTATGTTCCCCGATTACTCGATGACACCTGGACCGATTTGAAAAAATATCTTTTTGTTTGAAAGAGTATACTTCTCAGGTTGTCACATAGTTTTAACAAAATCGGTTCAGTATTTTGGTTTTATAACAAAATAACTGGAAAATATGTCTTCCAAGTAAACGAATTGCGTATTTTAAAGTCGTTTTTTTTTAAATATTTAAACGGTTACTTGTTAGCTGAGACAACAGACATAAAATGTTTTCGCCACGTGCTGAGACCGTCACAATCTTTTGTATCGATAAACTCTTAACCGATTTTACTTGTACCTATTTGAAATTTTTGTTTAGAACAATATTGAGTAGTATAACGTCTTTGCCAAATATTATCAAGATAGGCTGACAAATAGCAAAACACATAACAAACCATTTAGAGCATCTCCCAAATAAAAACATCACAATTTTTATGCCATAGTTCGCTTCTCCCACTCTGTTTATAAAGCAGCACTAGTTTTGTAAAAATAAATTCCAAAAAGTAAAATTTTAAAACCGACACATAATTTCAGAGGTTAACCTCTCGAAACTCGAATATGCAACAACTTTCTGGCCGAAAATAAAAAGGAGTGCGAACGAGGCCCGCATAAAAATATCTGGGTCTTATTATGAAGGCAATGTTGTAGTACGCGGCATGAATTTATATTTAGCTGGTAACACTGGAGCCCTTAACTCGGTGTCACATAAATTAAAGCGGCTATAAACCACATCGGCTCTAATCACCTAATTATCTCGTAATGTCTTCATAACTTCGTGCGAAGTTTTAGTTTCGTTTTGCGTTCCGTTTCACGTCAAAATATGTGAGTTTTCTGTTAATGATTAGGTGTTTAACGTCGTGTTTCGTTTTTTTTTTAACGACGTCTTATAAATCGATGAACGCTGGCTGCACGCACGAAAAAGTGTCACGTTCCGCCTGAGCCGAACGTGCAAGCGAGAGCGCGGAACAAGCGATAGAGAGGCACGATCGGCCTAAGCGTTCGGCTTGTGACGCATCTATCATGACGTTATCACGTAAAATTATCGTCCGTAAACCGACTTTACAGACAACTTTTTTTTTTGTTAAAGGCCTATTACACTATCCGCTTACTCGGGCTCTGTCTATCGGGTGCCTGTCTGGGAAGTATGTAGATTCGTACCCTGTCTCTTATTACCTCTACTACGCTGCCGACAGGGCACGTTAAATCGGGATAATTTTGTAGGTTTTAAAATTAAACCTTGGAAATGATTGATTCATTGATTTCCAATTTATTATTCCTAGTTCAATTTAAACATATGACTTTATAGAAAATTACAAACATAAATACAGTATACGCGAAATGATGATTATTTTTAATGATTATTAAACGCAAACGTTAATGATTACTTTTTGGTGAATTATTTGCTTGTATTAGTAGGTTCACAGCACTTTAATGACTAATGATAAATGAAATACAAATAAAAAATAATAAATAATCATGCGCGATTTTTTTTTGTCAAATGTTGTGTTTTTATATGCTAATTTGCTGTTAATGTTGCTTCAGTACTGACATGGCCCAAAATACAAAGGATATTAAATAAATTAAAGGAGAGGATTTTTTTTTGATAATGACTAGGATATTTCGGGGATGGTTTAAACCCCCAAACCCCGGGGGCCCAAAAAAATATAGCCTATGACACTCAGCAAGTGAAAACGAATCTCACATCAAAATTGGTCAAGCCCTTTAGGCTTTAGGCGTTCATATAGAAACATACAGATACACATACATACATACAATCGAAACACCCCCCCCCCCTACCTTTCCCTCCCTTCTCCCCTCTCTTTACCTTAAAACACAATTATAATGGAACAGTTGTCGTGATTTTTTTGAGGTAGGAAATTTAATCCTGTTTTACCCGTTCCCGCGGGAATCCCGGGATAAAAAGAATCTTGTATGTTAATCCAGATTATAAACTACCTGTGTGCCAAATTTCAGCCAAACCCGTCACACAAACTTCGCATTTATTTTATAAGTGTGAAGTGTGATGTGATTTATTAGCATTTCCTATTCCAAACTCCAATAAAACATATAAGTTATATATATATTCGTAATCACCGTTAAAAATTCTTTATTTTGATACTACACTCGATGTATTTTGAAAACATATTTTTTTTTGAGATTACTTTTTGCCGCCAAAAAACCTTAATTACGTTGTTTTTTTTTATGTACCCAGTGTCACTCTCACGACTAACACGAATCTATTGACACCACATAAAAATACGAAAAGCCGTTTAGGCTCTAGGGCGTGCCAAAGAAATATACATACATACATACATAAATAAACTAGAAAAACATAACCCTCCTTCTTTCGCAGTCGGGTAAAAATAGGTTGCATTTTTGTCATAAGTCGGTCCCACCTCAAAGGATAAATTGATTCACAAACAACAATAAGAGTCTAGCCATTCTTGATTCCAATCAAATATAAAAAAAATATTAAAATTAAATATTTATTAGGTAGTTGAGGTTGGCATTAGTTTAATCCTTACGTATTTACCTAAAAAAGTAAAACGAAATTGTGTCGGTAACATTATTTACATACTGCACCTTATAAGGAGTATAATTATTCACATAGTGTTACTATTTATTTAAATATATTATATCAAAAATGTCACATAAATAATCATCATTTTACAAAGTAAATCTAAGCCAATTGCCAATTGTTCCAAGTGAATAGATTTAACCACAAAGGAGAAAATCGCTACGCTCCGATTTACCTACCAACATATATGATTAGGTATGATTCGGAACGAAATAACCATTTTCCTTGAAACAGCCGAAATACCTATCGCATTTCATAAATGGCTGTTGGGTCGACTGAGTTACACAAAGTATTTTATTATTTACTTTCCCCTCAGATATTGCTTTAACTTACCAACCTTTTTCGCAAATATTTTAACAAGAAACGGCGTAAGAAAAAAAATTACAGATAAACGGCCATTTCCTGAAGAGGTAATTGTGAAATAAGTGTTAGCTATATTGTTGTTTATTACACAATTAAGTGGCAAAACGAGCAAAACGTTCGCCAGATGTTAAGCGTCAATATTGCCCGTCGTTACGGGCGTTGTTCACCGTAACCGTGAACAGCACAAAAAGATGTGTGCCCTCAATACACTACTTATCATTCTGAGATTTCCGAGATTTCTCATTATGCCCATAATTTTCGCTAATAAGATTGCCCTTCAATCCTGATGCTTGCATACTACTGCTGAGCGGTTGACTAACTGGCAAAAGTGTGGACTCCCCAAAACCTGTCACTCCTCCGGTGGACTCTGCAAAAGAGTTCTATCACGGCAGTATGACCAAACGTTCTTAGCCTGCTCGTTGGCCAAATTTAAAAAAAAAAGACGTGTGGCACTCGGAGACTGCCGCGGTAAAGCTATTGCATAATAGCTTTACGCGCGGTGTGTTAGGTTATTTTCGTTACGGAATTTCTGGATTCGGTCTCCACGCTCAAGGCCCGCGATAGAAGCTATGCAATAGCTTAACAGTCCTACCACTACTAAAACCGTGAATGTGATTGTATGCGCCACGGCACTGCGGCAAATCGCACTCAATTTTTAAATCCGTTTAAAGGGAGCCGGTTTTAAGCGTTGTTTTTCAAGTTAAATGTTATTTGTTGGCGGATAACACGCTTTATTCTGTTTTCGGGCCATTGCGAGGCGCTCTGTGCCCGCGGCTTTCCGCGTTCGCATAAATATTTGATATCAAGCAGGCGCAAGCCACAATTTCACTTTATGGCGGGCCGCCGGCGCGCCCACTGCTTTATTTCATACTGATGATTACTTGTTTACAAACGCGGCGACCGGAACCTTTTCATGAATGATACATAGCACCGGTAAATGCACTTGACGCATACCATGAATGACCGACCGTGAATGATGAAAATTATAATTTAAGAGAATCACTTAGTGCGCTATTACTAAAACCATTTGATGTCAAAATTACAACAAACAACAAGGTCCAAATTGCAAGCTGTGCTATAAGGTCAACAATGGCAGGTGAAATGTTATACATTTTTCTTTAACCAAAATAATGAAGCGCATTATATTTGTTTATTAAATGAAGAGAAAATATTCTAACTTATAATATACTAACTTAAATATCAAGTGTGTTTCAGCTACTACACTTAATATTTAAGTTAGATCCAAGTTTTCAAAATGAATTTACACAAAGTAACGCATAATCTTGGAATTTTCAAGGCTAGAGTGAATAGATATCTTTTAGATCGACGAGCTCCATCCTCGGCCACGCCATCGCTTAACATCATGCGAGATGGTGGTCAATCGTAGATCTATCTTGTATAAATTTTTTTTATAATATTTATAAGAAAATCTCGTGAATTTCTACACTTGATAACGTGATGAATGCAAAGAAAAACATTTAATAGGTACGTAGTTTATAGTTATATTTCAGTCAACTTTTTAACCAGAAATCGCAAAAACTATATATGTATAACAATAATAATATGGAATAGTAAAATCATGTGAATTTTAGTGAAACCATTTTCGCTTGTTGAGAAGTAGAAAAATGCACGACCGCAGTAGTGACCGCATCCAGCCGCTTAATAATCTAAGAATGGCGGTAGATATTTACCAATTAACTGGTTGTTTGCACATGCCGATTACATGTCGAATTTCATATGGGAGAACTTGAAAATAAACTAAACTATAACTTGCTGAAATTTATAAGGACCCATACTGCCCATTTTAAAATTAAAACTTGGCTAAACCTACATAGATACCTATTTAATATTACATATAAACAAGCGGCCAAGTGCGAGTCGGACTCGCGCACGAAGGGCTCCGTATTATCTATAAAAACCGAAAAAAAATCACGTTTGTTGTATGGGAGCCCCCTTAAATATTAGTTTCATTTTAATTTAATTATTTATTTTAAAGTTAATAATATAACTCAATATTCTGCGAATATTTCAAGCGTCTACCCTGTATCCGTTATCAATATCGAGCAAAAATGAGCAAAAAAATCACGTTTGTTACTGTTGTATGGGATTTATTCTGTATTTTTTTTTGTATTTGTTGTTATAGCGGCAACAAAAATACATCTGTAAAAATTTCAACTGTCTAAATATCACGGTTCATGAGAAACAGCCTGGTGACAAACGGACGGACAGACAGACAGACAGCGGAGTCTTAGTAATAGGGTCCAGTTCTACCCTTTGGGTACAGAACCCTAAAACAACCGACTTCAACATACAACAAAAATATTTGTCACTTTTGACACTTGAAAAAGAAATTTAACAAATCGTACATCATACATTTGCGGCTCTGATTACATCTAAAATTTCATTGATACATCCAACCAAAAAAACCGGACAAGTGCGAGTGCACTGCAGACTCGCCCACCGAGGGTTCCGTACAAACTAGTAGATAAAAATCATAACTTTTTTTATATTTTCCTTCATAAACCGAAAAATATACATCGTAAAAATATTTAAAAACCTGTGTTAGCTTATGCTAATGAAGCTCTTTCATATGATACCCCACATGATACGGTTAAGGAACTTTAAAATTTGGACCCTCATTCCTTGCATAAAGACACTATTTTTTGTGATTAAATTAAAAATGACCAGTTTTCGGATTTTTTCCTATATGTGTACTCTAACACAATACTTTTTGCCAAATTTCATAGTTCTAGGTCAACGGGAAGTACCCCATAGGTTTTGATTCCCTTGTGAGTGTTGAAATTTGCGTTTTTTACGTCATATTCGGCTGTAACTTTTTTTACGAGAACTGAGAAATTTGATTTTTCTTTAATTACAACACGATAACTTTACGCGTCCCGTGATAAAGGTCTTGACACCCGGACAGACGGACAGACGGACAGACAGACGGACAACAAAGTGATCCTATAAGGGTTCCGTTTTTTTCCTTTTGAGGTACGGAATCCTAGAAACACGTAAAGATTATTCAAAAATTAACAAAACAAAGTTAATAAAATTAATATGGGACCACCTCGGGAACTACCTCTTTATAATGATTCAAGAAACACTTTCATATTGATTCATTTGGTCCTGGAGTTTGTGCGCAGTAAGGACGGAGTAATCCGATTAACAAACAAAAACAATACATACAGTCGAACGTAGAATCACGTCCAGTTTTGAAGTCGGTTGAAAACACAAACGTCTTATCCTTATTTATGAAAGCGCTCGTACAAATTCAAGATTAGCCTCACCATCGGAGTCGGAGACCCCATACAGTTTATTAGAAGATCGTGAGGAAACATTGGCCGTTGTGATAAGTGCTCCAATATAGGGAGGTAATGAGGCCACAATGGGCCATTATCGTTATCCTATATACATTCGGGCGGGGCCTGCCCCCGCAGTGACAGAGGATCCAATGACCCTTGACCCAGCCTCGAGGGTAGATCGGCCGCGTTCCTTCCCGAACTTAGCTAAAAATATCTGCACGCAAAAAATGTGGGACACCTAATAGGAAAGGTTCTAGTGGTATTTTTACATCACCGAGTTCTAATGCTTGTTTATGATAGTAAAGACTTATTTATTTAAATTTAAAAACTAACATAAGTTAACTAGTATCTACATAGTAGGTAATCTCATTTTAAGTTCACATAAATTATGATGTGCAACTACGGAACCCTATTTTGCGTGTAGCGCGACACGCACTTGGCCGCTTATTGGTACTAATTGGTATAGTTATTTCTAGGTAAAATAAGGTATTTAGTAATAATTGGCATTGTCTTGTTGATTCAAAAAAAAAACACAAGTTTTTAATGAACAGCTACCGACATCTAGTGTGATTCGCGTCAACTTATCATAAACAACCACTGAAAAAAAACATAAAAATGCAGTTAACGCGGGAGACATAGGGTAAAGTAGGTACATATTAGGTTTCCGCGAAAGCCGAAAGCTGTTAAAAGTTATCGTAATTTAACAACCAACTTTTAAACAATTTATCGCGTATGTTTTACATAATTTTAAGGCTTAAAAGTTTCCAACAATTTCCCGTGAACTTTAATGAGTAATAAACACGAAAACCTAAGTAACTATTGTGTTAAAAGATTTCACTGAAAGAAAAAAAAACGTTTTCTTTATAATATTATTTTGGGTCGGGGGTTAAAAAGCCAAAGTAACTCTGTCTCACTGTCTCTCCCACTGTCTCCTTCTCCTTCTTTTTGTTTTTTCTTGTGACTCTTTCTCACTGTCTCTCCCACTGTCTCCTTCTCCTTCTTTTTGTTATTTCTTGTGAACCTGAAGGACGGACATAGGCTAATATTTCATCATCACCGTCGTCACTATTTTACATCACTACGCGGGTGGAAGAGCTTAGTTTTGCTAGTACTTAATATATAAAAATCGAAAACATGCTCATATTCTTGCAAGATTCAGGAATCTGGTAATAATCATTAATTAACACAAGGAGTAGTACATATTTATAAATCTATACACAATACGAACAATATAAATACCAACACAAAATTTATTAGCATTTATTTTGAGCTTGTAAGAAGCTGAAAGTCATGCAACGAGCTATGTAGAGGGATATGCTTGGGGTTCTGCGAGATCGAATGAAGAGATCCGTAGACGTACGAAAGTGACCGACATAGCACAGCTGATTAGCAAGTTGAAGTGTCAGTGGTCAAGCAATTTGTAGAACGAAGATCACACACCGGCAGGCACAGCTTAGGAAGGCCAGCCCCAGATGAACGGAAGACCTCATACAAGTAACAGGAAGACACCGGACGCTAGCGGCTTCCATTTTTTTATCTATCGGGGAAGCCTATGTCCAGTATCAGCTTTGGCACCTGTTGCTCAATTTAATTACTAGTACTTCAAGATGTCAGATAGTTCTATAGATAAAAAATTTATGCAAGTCCAACTCATTTGTAATGTATAAATTATATGTCTAATGTTATGTTTTTGTTATGTTTTGTTAAGTTTTGGTCAATAAAGGTGTATTATTATTAGTGTACTTCTTGTGACTGAAATGATTATGATGATGAATTTATTAGCAAACAACAAATACCAACCATCAGAAATATTGTTATTAATCCGTTTGCATGTAAACAGGTCGCGCCGCGCTCGGGCTTGTGATGAAGCCGTGTTTATTGGCGGCGGTTGATTTATGAAATAATTCTCAGTTAATTAATCCGTACGAATGATGTAAGTGGACACATTTTAATTAACACACATTGGACGTTGTTTAAACCGCATTTAACTCATGATGTATTATCTTAATAATTACTTACTAGCTTACTTATAAACGCTGAATAAGCTCATTTAGTTAAAAAGTGTTCCGTTTTCGCGCGTGATAGTTCCCGTCTGACAGAAAGTGACACTAACTTATTCAGTGGATAAGATTTTAACATGCGTTTATGAGTGTCTGTTATAGTTTACAACTTCGAAATGAAAAACATTAGGGAATAAATAATAACAAGAAATATTAATATAGCATCAACGATATTATAAGCATAACTATTGTTCAGAACGCACCTTCTTTTTCCGTCGTCAACAACTATAATAGCATGTGTAATTTTTTTTTTACATACGTCTTTTTGCGGTATCTAAGGTGGTTATGGAATGTATTAATTGAAATCGTATTGAAACAATTCTTCATTCGCTCACTGAAATAATTATTCATACCTACAAACAAATTTTCAAGGCACTAACTGTTTTGGCGGCAACGTCTGAAAAAAATGTCGCAGCTGTTGTTCTATTTTCCTTATTTATTCAGAACTTCATGTTTTATCATATTTTTTAGTAAAACGTTTTTTATCCCAAATAAAGTATCTTATGTCCTTCTTCGATGTATAAGTATATTCTCTACTGTCTACTTATAAAATTTGATAAAATACAATCTGAGCGGCCGTTTAGACATGAAAACGTAACAAACAGAAAGACAGACTTACTTTCAATTAGTAATATACTAGGTGTGCCCCTCGATTTCACACGCATAGTGATGAAAAACGATAGTGGTGATAATCATAAAATGTACCCTAAATAAATAATACTAAACGTCCTTCATCAGGTTCTCAGCTATCTCTGTACCAGATTTCATAACAATCGGTTCACCCGGTTGGTCGTGTAAAAGGTAACAAAAAGACAGACAAACTAACTTTCCCCTTTTTAATATTAGCTAGGATTAGTAAGGATTTCTACGCTTGCATAGCGCGCGTTACAAACAAAGCTTATTTTCTACTCGACTAAATTACTAGCATAATGCGAACTGAGCATTAGCCGAGTTCATGTATAGTATCGATATTAATCAATCGATATCGACTAATTAAAGCGTCCGCTTCTCCATACATCAGCCGTGGGAATGACATTTTCAATAACGGCATTGTACATACATTGCCAATGACCCAGATGCGATTCAGACAGGCGCTGACGCAAATTAGCGAGCGAGCGATCATATTATCGAGGTTTTATTTTTACAAGCTATATTATTGTTAGGTTCACGCAGGCGGAGAGCAGACGTAAGAGAAACGTCGCGCGGTCTTCCATACAAATAGGAGGAAAAAAATCAACCCCTTAACATTATCATATTTTACTCTTTTTTTTTTATATCTGATTGGAATCATAAATAGTTATAAAGTATGACTCTAGGGCGGTTTGCTTCTTTTAAATTTCGTTATAATTCCGAAGTTAAATAATTAAAATTATGAACAAAAAAAAAACAGACAGTAAAAACATAGCTATTTACAGTTCCCAACCATATAAAATGAAATTATCGAAATAAGAAAATATTTAGGGCTTTACCGAAGAAAAACATTAAACATTTCAGCAATGTATTTTGTCAACTTCAAGCTGACACATAATGACTTGCAGAAAGAAGACAGAATTTAAGACGTTGATCAGTGTTAAGTAATGTTTTTCGGTCGGCCGTTAGTGGTAAGGTACAAAAAGCTTAAGCTTTAGCTAAACGCTTTTTGTACCCTAAAAACCTTGAAAAACGCTTCAGTAATTTACTGGTGACAACTATGCTACATATAAAATCTTAGTAGATATTCCGCGAATCTGATCGATCACATTATGTAACTGCGATGACAGTGCAGTAATGTGGTGCCATCGAAATTGTTGGCACTGGAACTTCTTGATGCCACATGGTGGATGCATCGACACAAAAGTTTATTTCTTCAGCTATCAAAATCATTTTTACTACTTAGGTACTTATACTATATGGATGTATGTTAATATTATGAAGCGGGAGCTAAAAATCTACATGGAATCTTAGAAATGGCTAATGGAGCAATGGAGCTGTCTAGTTTGGACTCATTTTTAGGGTTCCGTACCCAAAGGGTAAAACGGGACCCTATTACTGAGACTTCGTTGTCTGTCCGTCCGTCCGTCCGTCCATCTGTCACCAGGCTGTATCTCATGAACCGTGATAGTTAGAGAGTTGACATTTTCACAGATGATGTATTTATGTTGCCGCTATAACAACAAATACTAAAAAAAACCGGACAAGTGCGAGTCAGACTCGCCCACCGAGGGTTCCATACAAACTAAATAAAAGGGGGAAATCATATTTTTTTTTTATATTTTCCTTCATAAACCGAAAAATATACATCGTATAAATAATAATAATAATAATAAATAATAAATATTTGTGGACATTTCACACAACACCATCTAGCCCAAACTAAGCAAAGCTTGTACTATGGAACTAGATGGCTGATAGAATACATATATACTTTTTTTTTGTAAATATATACATATGATACATAGAAACACCCAGACACAGAACAAACATCCATGCTCATCACACAAATGTTTGCCCTGGGTGGGGATTGAACCCACGACCTTTCAGTTCAGCAGGTAGACGTAAACACACTACCAACTGAGCCACAAGGCCAGATTTAACACATCCCTCGCTCACCACTCGGATCCGAGTGAGGCGGGGCTATAGTAGCGGCGCCTCTCACTCGGATCCGAGCGAGCGTCCCCGTTCATTTTGTAGTACTTAGTCAGTAAACCGCCGGCGTTTGAGGCAGTCAACGTTGCTTTGCGCGACCACTCTGTACTTAATCAAAATTCGCCTAAAAAGTTTTGGTTCCCAGCTGAAGTGAAGGGTCTGCAGGGGGCGAAGAATGTGTTAAAAACCTGTTTTAGCTTATGCTAATGTAGCTCTTTCATATGATACCCCATACGATACGGTTAATTCACTTTAAAATTTGGGCCCTCATTCCTTGCATAGACACTATTTTTTTGTGATTAAATAAAAAAAACAAGTTTTCGGGTTTTTTCATATATATTTTTTCACTCTGACAAAATGCTTCTTGCCAAATTTCATAGTTCTAGGTCAACGGGAAGTATCCCATAGGTTTTGATTCCCTTGTGAGTGTCGAAATGTGCGTTTTTACGACATATTCGGCTGTAACTTTTTTTTACGAAAACTGTGAAATTTCATTTTCTTGCAGCAAGAGACTATGGATCTGCGTGTATGGTTTTGAACGCGATACCATCACGCGTTCCCAAGATAAAGGTCTTGACAACCGTACAGACGGACAGATGGACAACAAAGTGATCCTATAAGGGTTCCTTTTTTTCCTTTTGAGGTACGGAACCCTAAAAAATGTGATTTCATAACTCTTTTCCTTATCAAACGAAAAGGTAACATTTACTTACTTATTCAAAGCTCGGCAGAGTTCCCTCTTCATAAGCCCTCGTGGAAAATTCTTGAAGCTTCACTCAAAGACAAATTACAAAGGAAACGGCGCCTTGAAATAATATGCCGTAACACGTTCTGTTGTTCGTCGTAAAGGATTATGTAGGCCGACCCTCGCTTACCCGCCTGCTAATAGAAAAAGTTTTGTTTTTAACACATCTATTTGTATCACATTGCTTGAAAGAGTCGAAGGAAAATCTTGATACATTTTTATGAAATAAAAAAATGGTCTCTAAAGTCGGTTTACGGACGATAATTTTACGTAATAACGTCATGATAGATGCGTCACAAGCCGAACGCTTAGGCCGATCGTGCCTCTCTATCGTTAGTTCCGCGCTCTCTCCTGCACGCTCGGCTCAGGCGGAACGTGACAATGAGTCATGCTGTTTCGTGCGTGCAGTCGGCGTTCATCGATTTATAAGACGTTATCACGTCAAAAACAGTACTTATATTCATACATAAAATCATGCCTATTTGCCTTACGGGATAGGCGGAACATCAAAGACGATAAGACCGTTTGACGCCACATTTGACCGTGGTTAAAGGTTTAGATGTAAGGGAGAAGATATTTAGTCGATAAGATGTACAAAATGTTGGCTTCCTGTAACAACCAGTTGAAGGTCATTTACATAAACGCCAATTTCCCTACAGTATACTCTATACTCTAGAAGAGATAGAACTGGTTTTTGGTTCGTACAATTTTCTACCACATTTTTTTTTTTTTTTTTTTATAATATTGAGCTCCACATACTCCGGGATTCAATCCTTTTACAAGCTAATAATACACATATATATATATATTTTACTAACCACATTGTTTTTTAATAATTACTATAGAATGCAACAGGAACACAAAATTACACTTAACTAGCATGCATGCGTGTTTACGCCGAGCAGTCCAGATTCCCACAAATATTGATGAAATTTTTATTGGGTTGTTTTATAAATGGCTAGACTTATGATTTTTTGAATACTTAACTTTGAAATTAGTAAAAAAACTGGTACCTTGGATGTTTAAATGTAGAATTCAATGTTAAGTGTAATTTTGTATATACTTACATACATTTACGTGGTATATTATTTACTAAAAAAATATTACCATTCGGTGTAGCACTCATTGAATACAGTTATTGCTGAATCTGTATTCAATGTGCGTTACTTTATTAATATTTTTCCTCTACTAAGCATATTTCAAGTCTACCCAAGGATGTAAGTACCTACGTATAAATTTTGTAAATCTAACATTTATGTATATAAGAATTCAAATAGACTTTATAATTTAAAATAGACTTGTTTTGATTCTACGATACGTCCTGCACTTGGACCACTGTTTAAACCAATTTAGATGGTTTTATAGAACCAAAGTGATTTTTAGGTGGTCTTTTAAAATGGTTTCTAGGCCAATATTTAAGCAGCTCCAATTAGGTATATACATATGTATGTAGATTTATGCTGTTAAAGCTTATACTTTATATACATTGTCCGGCCACATGCTGTATAAATTGTACAATGATAGTGTTTAATTCTTATAAACTTAGAATTATACAACCAAAGTTACATAAAATTAAATTCATCGCTACCCTACCCGTCTATTAAATAAAATATTCAAGACGAAAATTCCTTAAACGAGAAAGAAGAGGGAAAAATATCGAATATAAAATGTTAACTTTAATAAAACTGTAATTAACTCTTCGCACGACCAACAAATAGAGTAAGCAAAAGGCAGGTGGAGTTCATTAATTATTTTAAGCTAACGTGAAAATTCTGCAGCTGGATGAAAACTGGAAACTGGTTTCTGTGAAAACTGGATTACCTACGCCAGGAGCGTGTATGGACCTTAACAAATTTGCATTTAGGGATTAAGGAATAGAATAAACATTTGTACTGTTCTTTCCTCTAAATTCGTAGATTGTAGATCAAAAGTTGTATGGAAACTATAGTAATTGAAAATTAGGCCTTAATAATACTTTTAAGTAAAATAACAGTATCACCAAAACACTCCATATTGTTTGGTGGTATCTACACAAATGTTTCTTGCTATCTGATACCCTAGTACAAGTGTTTAAACCTAAGTCGAACTAAGTCGCGCGTTGCATACAAATGTAATACATATCGACGGTTAAAAGGTAATATGGTATAAGCGACATTTTAGTCGAAAGGTTTAGTTCCACTTTCATCGTGCGGACTGCTAAAATGTGGAATACGCTTCCTGAGTGGGTCTTTCCCGATAGATATAATCTGGGTGTCTTTAAATCGCGAGTGAATTGGTTTCTTCTAAGTTCTAGGTAAGCGCGCTCCATCGTAGACCGCAACGTTGCTTAACATCAGGCGAGTTGGCGGTCAAGCGCGAACCTATTTCTACATAAAAAAGTTAATAGGGTTAAGCAACATTTTAGTCAAAAATGAGTTATGAATGCTATCTTACTTAAAATTTTCCGCTTTTTCATTTAGCATGCTTAACTAACTTTTGACTAAAATGTCGCTTATCCTACCCTATTATCTTTCGACTAAAATGTCGCTTATACCCTATTATACCATATTACCTTTCAGCCGTCGATATACAAAATCAGTCCATAAATAAACTTTCAATATACAAACATTTTGAAGTTTTTGGGATGGGATGCTCTGTCCCTTTCTCGCAAATAGCAGTTTGTATTGAATTTGTACGGCGCACATGATGCATGACGGACGTTATCTTCCGCGCTATCGTCGGGTGCTCTCTATATAACATGAAATTATAGGGCCTTACCGAAAAACGTTACTTAACTTTAACCATCATCTTTAATTCTCTTCTTTCCGCAAGTGTCATTACGTGTCAGCGAGAAGTTGACATACTGTTATATATATTATAATATGTTAAGCTATGCTTAGAGTTAAGTAACGTTTTTCGGTAAGGCCGAAAATGTTTGTATCTTTTTTTAACTTTGAAGATATTTTAGTTTTTTTTTATGGATCCGTAGGTAGTCGGCGTTTTTATGAATAAATAAAAACAATTGTGCTTATTCCCTATTTAATTGTTCTCATTTTTATAACAATCATTTTCTTAAATAAAAACTACGGCTCACTCACGTCTGTTTCTGTCGAGAATCTGAACAGCGTCAGTTCTGCGGTGACGGAGCACGCTTTGGCCTCCGACACGCAGCACTACATTAGATGTGATAAGGTGAAGGTCCTGGCACGTGAGAAGTTGTTTGTGCCCCAGATGGTCAGGGAGGCTATAGAAATTAGTAAACGACCGACCTTTAACAGAGATGGGGGATGGCACTTACCACTCACTTGGAAACCTTGCCTTCATGGAGCTCGGGAAGATGATCGTGAGCCTGGTGGTGAAATTGTGAGTTCCATCTGCTGGAACATTCCTGACACTCACGAGAGTTTAAGTGAAGAGGACACTTCAGCTGAACCGACGCAATAAGACCAGCTGCCCACCGACTGAAAAAGACCGCTGAATGCGGTTGAAATTATAGTCGGATTTTTCGGCTTAAAACAGACGTGAGTGACCCGTAGTTTTAATTTAAAATGTGTGAAAACCACGTTAGTTTCCATAGCAAAATCATTTTCCTATTATCAGAATGATTCTGATAAGAAGTACTTATGTAAGTATTCAGTAAGTTTGTATTCGATTTGAAATATATCACCAATCAAGGATATATTAAAGAATTCGTAAAAATCATTGCAATCAAATAATATAATACAAATTTTGAAAATATGCTCTTCGCGGCTGTTAAGATCGTATTTGTTAAATCTGTAGCTTCTAAAATTGCCATATAAACATAAGCTACTGAACGTTGATCAATGCCTTAATTCACTGTTTTATTACCATTACGTGTCAACAAAGCATTTTGAGCATTGATCAAAGAGAAACGTTTTTAGGTAAGACCCAAAGCACATAAATCAACGACATTATATCGACGGGATTCCGCATCAGCGCTCAAAAACGTCCGAACTCAATGAGGTCTACAGCGCAACTTTTAGACCGCATACACGATTAAAATAATTTAAATTTTCAATATCATTCGAAGCAGCAAAATAGATGTCTCTAAACTTCTCAATCTAAATTAGGCTTTAGTGCGGCGACAGACTTTAAATCAAAATATTTCAGTTCGTCATTGTTGGTATTTGAGTATAAGTCAAAATTCACGAACAAAGTTGAGTTGAGTTGACCGAC
Organism: Lycia hirtaria; assembly: GCA_947563715.1. Classification (NCBI taxonomy): domain Eukaryota; kingdom Metazoa; phylum Arthropoda; class Insecta; order Lepidoptera; family Geometridae; genus Lycia; species Lycia hirtaria. The sequence goes on along the minus strand of OX387375.1, from coordinate 22,242,377 downwards.
AACTCAACTCAACTTTGTTCGTGAATTTTGAATTAAACTTTTTGCCCATATGATAATAACGTCATTGCCTGCACTAATCCAAAAGTAGGTCAATGTACTCATCATTAATAAACAGCTTTTTCTATGTAACGGACAACATCTGTTGGGTTTCTGTTCTGTTCTGGGTCTTGTTACCTTATATTTTAACAGATTTTTATGGGAATGTTGTCAAAAACGGAATGAAACAATATATATCTATTCGAATGTGAATGTCTATGCGAATATACCCAATATATTAGGTCAATTATGATCAACATAATCGTAAATATCTTCTCTGAATTTGTTTGTATAAAAATTTATTATTAGTGTTCAGAAAACTTGTAGTTATTAACCAGCCTGAAAATACAACCGAATTAAGATCCTCTTCCTTTTTGAAGTTGGTTAAAACCCCTAAAAATGTCCTAGCCATAAAATCAAGCACTCATTCCCCATTGTCGCATCGTCACGTCTACGGTTCACAGTTACTTTTCGGAATTTGCCCTGTAGGCCTTGTTACCATAAATTCAGAACTGTCTCGGAAGCAAATTGACTTTGTAGTGCGAATTCCTGAGCATAGTTTCTCTACTTGGAACGACAAAGCAAAGGCCCTTGGAATGCTTTGCTGTGTTTGTGTTCTTAGAGAAAATAATAAAGGTTTTAATGTTTATTTTAATGTGTGATAAATTTGTATTTGTAAAGCCGTGTACGCACGTACGAACACGAACATGGCGAACACAAACATCAAACTTGAACATTTGGTTCGTACGTATGGACGGCATACTCGAACACGAACGCGTAGTGCTAACATAGTTCGAATCGAGTGGGCACACAACAGTCGTGAATTTAATAAAATGGTGGGTTTGATTGCATTCAAAATTTATTTTATTCCTTTTAGAGCATTTAAATAAAATCTTGTTTTTAAATATGTTTTTTATTAATATTTTATTATGTCTATTCTATTTGGGAGTCACTCACTTTAGATAGGGGCTATTCATTTATTACGTAAGACGATTTAAGGGGGGAGGGGGTCGACCATGTCTTATTTTTTCTTACAAGGGGGTGGGAGGGATGGAGTCTTGATAGTTCTTACGTAAGATTACTAAAATGCGCAAAGTTAAAATTATGCTTTGAAAAAGCGCGGGAACCGCGCGAGTGCCGAAGTGCGCTCGGATTAAAAGTACAAATAAACATTCCTACAAATTGTTACTTTGAAAAATAAACATTACAATAAACCAAACGTGTATTCATTTTTTCCTTTACGTAATAAACATTACACAGTGTGTCACTCCTCCCTCCTATCAGACTCGAAAATCGACTTTTGCGCAATTTAAGATCGGCGCTTTTTATTCGTGATTGGACCAATAGTAATAGAGTATTATAGGTGAGTTAAGTTCATAAAATCTTGCTAGCTAAAGAGAATGCTTTTTGACCCAGTTCGTCAAATAAGTGCATTTACGATCGTGAGCGGGCCGGGGGTAGTCAATTAAAGTCTTCTGCTCCAAAACTTATTTCATTAACTCATGTTATAGGTACTACTCATAAACTTACAGCCACCTAGTGAGCATGTGGACGTAATCAAGATAAATTCCGGGGGGGGGGGCAAAGGAACGTGTGAAATACACGTTCCTTGATTACAATGATAAAACAAAGTTTTACTAAACCAAATATAGGCTTAGTAAAACTCTGTTGTTTTTTTTTTATACGATATTAGGCTTGCGCTTGACCGCTAACTCGCCTGCTGTTAAGTGACAGTTTCGGTCTACGGTGGAGCGCGCTTGCCTAGAAGGAACCTATGCACTCGCGATTAGAAGACAACCAGATTATATCCATCCGTAAAGACCCATTCAGGAAGCGTGTTCCACGTCTTGGCGGTGCGCACAATAAAAGAGGAACTAAACCGATAAACGTCTATCAGCAATGCATAGTCAGAAAATGTTAAAAAAGATTTAATCAATTATCTTTGTTTACCAAAATATTTGTTACACATTTAGAGCACGCAATATTATCTTGCCGCTTCCAATCGGTCTTTTTGGAAATTCATGGGGGAGGCCTATGTCCAGCAGTGGAGTTCTTATGGCGAGATGATGATGATGAATATTATCTTGGCGATATTCTTAACTAAGTGAAAACACAGGAAATAATGTTTTTGGGTGTATTATTTAGTGTTACTGTTACCTGTAGGTACCTGCTTTAATGTTATTGTTTAATAACTTTAATAGCTTCAAGAATTCTGAAGAGTGGAAAGGGATTCTCAATTTGATTCGATCCGTATTTTCGTTTTATACTATCAAACTATCTAGCACATCTCAAATTATTTTTTAACATTGTTATGTGTTTCATTCGTTATTATGCTGTATATAATTATTGATTTAATAGTCCCAATATTATTTAATTACATAATGTTTATTACCAACTCGATTGAAAAAAGTTTTGACGATTATTTGCCCACTTTCCCCCTGAACTGAATGCCTCACACGAGGTATAATTATAGCGTCCAATAAACCAACAAACAACCACGTGGGCAATTTACTCCTATGAATAAACCGTGGGCCGACCGCACCAAACCGGCAATTTACGCGAATTTCGACTTTATTACGCTGTCACTTCACATTTCTGGTACCTAATTCTGATGTACTCGATTTATATTCCATCACGCTCATTCTCGTTACACTTTTCTCGCAATAAATTAAATACGTAATTAGCATGTAAAAGACAAACTAACAGAAGAAACGTGTCACCAAAATAATTGTAAACAAATACCTACTTATTAAATCTCCTGAATGAAATGATGTGATGAATGTAAGCAACTAGTAAGCTTAGAAACACGTGAAAAAACCCCCGATAAATAAACCGTCCGGACCAATTTTGATAAAATATAGCTAAGAACACTCGATCAAAACCTCTTTGATAAAAAAAAAACTAAATTGGTCCATCCGTTTGAGAGCTACGATGCCACAGACAAACACACAGATATAGGTACAGATATACACGTTAACCTTATAACGCTCCTCTTTTTAGATCGGGGGTCAAAACATATATTCTGCTGTTACATTGATATTGCAGTCGCCTTTGAAGAAAAATTATTGCAAAAAATATATATGACAAATCTTGCTTGTGTAGACAAAAACTGGTAAAATTTTTACCTTTACCCCTATCTCTTTTCCACTCACGTGATGCACCTTTGAATTAGACTTTTCACTCCCACGCATCGTCGGTCTGTTTTGAACGAAGTGAAAAAAAATGTGTATGCCCTAACAGCTACTGAAAAAAATCTCGAGCGAGCGAGAATAGTTCACGTGTTTATTAATGATTTTGTAATTGTGGTCCTGTTGCTGACAGGTTTTTTTTATTAACGCGCCATTATGCTGCAGCCAGAAATGCGCTCCGATACAACGAAGCAAATCTTGCCAAGTCACATTTTCATTTGGCTTTATGTGGACGGAGCTTTTTACTCTCTTCTCATAAATATTCAGAATAAAGCTTAAGTTGTATTTTATTACGCCGCTCTCGATAGCTATCTAAGCCGACAATCATAAATCGTCCTGGAAACTTAGGTCTGGATGTTTTTTTTTTTTAGCAAAATATATCGTGTTTATTTTTAAAAAGCAGCTAGCATATGAAAGAGATAAAAAAGCTATCCAAAAACCAAAATAAGTTGTAACTATATCTCTATATATATAAAAATCAAATGCTGTTCCTTTGTCTCTCTAAAACTCGAGAACGGCTGGGCCGATTTGGCTGATTTTGGTTTTGAAATGTTTGTCGTAGTCCAGGGAAAGTTTAAACGTTGAGAAAATATCGGGTCTACTCATTGATATGTGATACGAAGTACGCCTGGGTTATCTAGTCTTAAATAAATCTACCATTAATTATTCGAAATAAGCAAAAAAAAAATTACTTCCATAAATGTTGTTGGGGTCAACCATGCGCCACAGAAAACTTCCTCTCTTTTTAAGGGAAATGCCCTCTTAATCAAAAGTACCAAACGACATTTTTTTTTAGAATTGTAATGATAATCTCCTTTTTTTGAAGTGGATAAAAAAATGTATGCCAAGTTTCGTAGAGATTGTATAACAAGACACTTTCAACGACACCTCATTTGTCAAATTATGATAAGTAGTTATGAAGTTATGAGGGAAAAGATGAACATACATACATACCGGTTAAAAACATAACCCTCCCTTTTGCTTCGCCGTAGTCGGGTAAAAATACGACCTGTAGGTGCTATCGACATCTGAACAGACGATAGAAAATTTTGCCAGATGATGCGGAGGCCTTTGTACAAACTTATAAACTTATAATATAAACTACCTATCAAAAATTATTTTACGAAAAAGGATGAAGCCGCATGAAAAGTAGTCAGTTTTTAGTTTTTCAGCTTAAATCTTGTTAAGCAACAAACAAACCGTCAGTAAAATATAACAAAAAGTTTCCATAGTGAAACTTCAGTGATATTTACCAACGGTGGGCACTTTCAATAAACATTTTGTTTGCGAGTTCAGGGCTCTCATCGGAATAAAAAGCGAAATATTTTCCGAACAATCGGTGGCGGTGTCCATGCCGGCCCGTTAAAACCTATACTCTTTATTTCAGTCATGGATTGAATAAAAAGAGAGACACGTTGAACCTTTATAATATTGACTGGAGAAACGAGATTCTAGCTTGTAGACGTTAAATATGATAGTGTCTTTGCGTAACAACGTATTAATTCGTGTTTAAAAATATATATATCATACCGTATTGTAGAGTTGTGAACTAACTTGAAAAAAACTCAAAACTGGACTTCAATTATCAAGCGCCCTAAAATTATTAATATCTATATTAACTGCGTTTTTCATTTCATCCGCTATTTTTAGATTAAATATTTTTGGACATTTCACACAACACCATCTAGCCAAAAAGAAATAACAGTAACATCACAGAAGAGAAAAAAAACTAGTGTGGGTAACATACCATACCGGTTCCCGTCAAGTAAAAAAAAACAGACAAGTGCGAGTCAGACTCGCCCACCGAGGGTTCCGTACAAACTAGTGGATAAAAGGGGGAAATCATATATTTTTTTTATATTAACCTTCTTAAATCGAAAAATAAACATCGTTAAAATATTCAAAAACCTGTTTTAACTTATGCTAATTAAGCTCTTTCATATGATACCCCACATGATACGGTTAATTCACTTTAAAATTTGGACCCTCATTCGTTGCATAAAGACACATTTTTTTTGTGATTAAATACAAAATCTCCGGTTTTCGGACTTTTTCCTATATTTGTACTCTAACACAATGCTTCTTGCCAAATTTCATAGTTCTAGGTCAACGGGAAGTACCCCATAGGTTTTGATTCCCTTGTGAGTGTCGAAATGTGCATTTTTTTACGAAATATTCGGCTGTAACTTTTTTTACGAAAACTGAGAAATTTGATTCTTCTTTCTGCAGCAAGACACTATGGATCTTATATACTTATATATGGTTTTAATTTCAACACCATACCTTCACGCGTTCCCGAGATAAAGGTCTTGACACCCGGACGAACGGACAGACGGACAACAAAGTGATCATATAAGGGTTCCGTTTTTTTCTTATGAGGTACGGAACCCTAAAAACGCTAGTTTGTTCGCGTTTACGGACTATCCAGCGTTATTTTTACGTGACGGGAACTATAACTATGGGATTCATGTAGACATCACAGGTTGACATATTACCAACAGAGCTGCGAGGGCAGTTAATTTTCCAAAAATGATATCACAAATACTACAAAAAATATAATAATCGGTAGGTACACATGTCCTCAAATGATGCTCTAGCTTACATACCTACATGTGGTAATTAAAGGAAACTACTGTGATATTTTAATCATAAAACTGGTTCCATAACTGTCAATATTATATGGTAGGTACCGGAAATGTATTGAATACTTTATTTTATACAATTTGATATATATATATATATATATATATATATCCTAGGATTTTTTATGTACCTTATTTTTAAAGGCAAGTGTCTTTATTAACTACAGCAAAACAATATACAAACTCAACTAACTAAACTACTACACAAAAAGCATTTCGATTACCCCAGACCGATAAAGGTCTAAAGACAATCCAAAGGATTACTATACATTTCCTAAACTCGATAGAAAACGTATAAAATATAATAAAGCGCCGGCTAGTCTCCTTGCTAAATATCGTAATATCATGTCGTAAGATGGTTAAGGGTGAGGTGGTCCTCACCCTTGTCCGTAACTAAAACAGAAATAGAGAATACACAAAATGTAAGCATTAAAAATAAAAACTCAGTAGAAAAAATCAGACGAGCATTTGTCTCTCTATTTTACGTAAAAATAATAAAATTATATTTTTTTCGTTTTATATAATGTGTAACTCCGTCATTTTCTTACTATAAAATCGACCTAATCTGAAACAAAAGAATACGGAATATGGAATTAAAAAATAGTAATAATTGGAAAAAAACATAATAACTTTCTATTGAAAGATATAACATACTTGTACGTATTGCCGAAAGGCTTTTCCAATCCGCACTTCACAAATTTTGCTAGCCCTATTTGATTAAGCTCGCCGTAAAGTACACGTAACGTATCTACCGAATAAATTAATCGGGACAGATGGCCATTTATTTTATGGAAATCCACGTTCACAGTTCGTTAAGTACTTACACCAGATGTGGTGAAGCGACGATTTATTAAAATAACTCTTTTTTTTCGTTACAGGTAAGCCCTCAGCCGATTTTAAGATGTGTGAGCATGCAGCCTTATGTAAAAGTAAGTACGAGGGTCTGTTGGTTAACTTAACGGGTGGCAGTGAACTGTGTTTAGAGTTTTAGCGGAAATGTGAGAAAAAATGTACACTTTTGTTTTACTCTCTTAAATAGTGTTTAAGTACACACGTACACACGTTGTAGACTATATAAATAACAGTAAAATCCCTGTAGACCCGCCTTTATGAACTTCCTCTCGGACATCTTGATGCCCCTACGATCGTTACGCTCGCCCAGATCTAAGATATCCCGTGAAACAAGTCTCCTCAAGTGGGTTTATAAGTGAGGGTCTTTATGACGCCCACTAACAGAACGACATCATTCACCTTCCTTGAAGTACATGTTGGCTAATCTGTGACATTGATACGTTCGCGAATGACTGGCTTTACGAAAGATTTATTCGTCGTAACCGACGGTTAAGCGTTTATAAAGAGTCAAGTCTCAACCAGCGTCAGTCAACTACAGGGCTGTAGACATTTCAAAGTTGTCTGGAAGAGATCTCTTTTAGCATCTATTATTTTTGCACTTTATTTTCGTATGTTTTTTTTTTGTTAATTTTGTTCTGGTTCAGTAGTCTATATTTTTGGACTTGCCGGTTTTATTTATTTTGATTCTTAGACAGATTTGCGTGTAACCACTAACTCTCCTGATATTAACGAACTGTTGCAACTAATTTCCAGTAATTTTTCCACATTTTTTTTTTGTCTCTTTTAACACAATGAACATTAAATACTGCTTGGCTGTTGCCACGCTAATTCCCATGTCATAGCGTCAATTTATGATTGAAATATAAATAAAGAAATTTTGCTTCTTCGTTACATATTGGCACAAAATTACATCTGAATGTTAATTGGGATGGAACAAGTAATGTTGTATATTTCCTTATCCGATTTCGGACTTTGTCATAGTTTACTGACGGCAATCATGGTTCAACGTTAACCGTTAGTTAACAGATGATTAAATGTTGTGGAAAAGTTGACCGTTAGATAAGTATTTAACAGCCGGTTGTAAAGGTGGAGTTCGAGCTAATTTAGCAATATTTGAGTGGTCATTAAGGAGATGAGGGCTATTTTGCTAATGTAGATGTCGTTTCGATGATAAGGTGTTATTATGACTTAGAACTCTTTTTACTTACCTTATTGTTTTTAGAGTTCCGTACCTCAATAGGAAAAACGGAACCTTTATAGGATCACTTTGTTGTCCGTCTGTCTGTCCGTCCGTCCGGGTGTCAAGACCTTTATCTCGGGAACGCGTGAAGGTATCGAGTTGAAATTAAAACCATATACGCAGATCCATAGTATCTTGCTGCAGAAAGAAAAATAAAATTTCTTAGTTTTCGTAAAAAAAGTTACAGCTGAATATGTCGTAAAAATGCACATTTCGACACTCACAGAGGAATCAAAACCTATGGGGTACTTCCCGTTGACCTAGAACTCTGAAATTTGGCAAGAAGCATTGTGTTAGAGTACACATATAGGAAAAAAATCGAAAACTGGTAATTTTTATTTAATCACAAAAAAATTGTGTCTCTATGCAAGGAATGAGGGCTGCCTCAAACGTTCGCTCGCTCAGATCCGAGTGGGAGGCGCCGCTACTATAGCCCCTACTCGGATCCGAGTGGTGAGCAAAGAATGTGTTAAATATTTTTCGGCTTATGTATATATTATATATGTAAAAACTACGGGCTAACATTCTCCGCACACTCAATTATTTTAGCACATTTAAAAAATGTAGTAAAATAAAGTATTAATCGAACGAATCGCTTCAGATCCACTTTTGTTGTGCATTCCGCCAAGATGTCGAAATATGAATGAATGTGTAATGAATAAATGAATGAAATTAATTAATTTAACAATGAATATTTCCGAATAAATAAAACTTTCCTTCCTTCTATGCAAGCGGAGCGCGCTTGTGAACTCCAACGGACGCTTTAGATCAGTTTTTTTTTTTGATAGGTATAAAAAACACCTAACTCATATCATTATAATTTTATCTTCTAGATTATGTTTTTAACTTAAGCATACGCGTTACAATATAAAAACTCTGAAAGCTTTCATTTTCGTAAAATAAAATTGTAATTAGTGTGATGAAGTGCCATCGGTGTAAAAAAAAGCTGATACTTCGAAAGAAATCTTTCTGCATATCAGCTTGTTTTATTTCAGACGATATCGTAAAAATTATGAAAAGCGGCCCTTTACGAGGAGGCTTTTATGTTTGTTTCATATTTTTCATGCACCCCTTTATTTCTCGCTTGGTTGGCAAAAGTTGTTTAAAAGAATATCGTTACAGGAGAGCTCAGAAACGTTTCTCCAGCTTTTTATGGGTACTTACAACAATCGGAAATACGCTTAAGTAGGTAATTAGTCTGAATTGGAATATTAGTCTCAGTCGCAGAATAATAAATAAAATATAAATAAATAAATATTTGTGGACATTTCACACAACACCTGATAGAATACATATATACTTTTTTTTGTAAATATATACATATGATACATAGAAACTCCCAGACACAGAACAAACATCCATGCTCATCACACAAATGTTTGCCCTGGGTGGGGATCGAATCCACGCCCTACAATTCAGCAGGTAGACTTAGGTACTAACAACTGAGCCACAAGGCCAGAATAATGAATAGTGTACAAACAGAAGATTTACTCCGTAAATATGCATATTATGTCCATACCACAGACATTCTATGATACACACATAAAATCATGCCTATTTTGCCTTATAGTGTAGACACAGACCATCAGGCTGTTTGATGCTTCAGTATTGAGGGTTAGATGAAAGGGAGAGAGTATTAGAGGGTAAGCCAATATTCTGTTCCTCTAATATTATCTGTATTAAAGGGTCATATCTACAAAATATTGACTTGCAGTGACAGGCGTCAGCCCACCCCTACAACTCTTGTTACGAAGCAATAAAGCGGAAATCAGCTCGGCAGTACGCTACTAACAGATACAGAGTGCATCTCATTTAGTCACGTATCTTCGTCTCATAGGATATGAGGATACAGCAACAATATCGTTTGTAAACACGACATTAACAGATGGTTGCCATAATCAACAATTTGGAGTAGGTAAGGCACTAAGTTAATAACGAGAGCCCAAGGAGTTGCGCACATCCTTGACCCGATGTCCCACTTGGCCTCACGGAATCTCAGCCCCAGTTAGTTTTAATAAATTATTCGCTTCCCAGGAATCCACTAATTGTTCTCAGACAGGCTAAGACGTGGAAATATAGTACCTAAGTGAAGATACGAGAGATTCGTCTTAACCCATTACTGATTTTAATTAAGATTTAAGTTTCACGCCACATTTAAACCTCTCAAAGATAACGCTTAAAATATTTATAAATGTAACATTAATAATTACCAGGTGTATTTACGTTTTTCTACGTATTTTTTATTTACAAACACCTATTGACGCCCACCATTTCTAATATCGCAGAATAAAAACAAAATTGTCCTCCAGCAACGTTATTTTTTACCTATAAAATATCTATATCTATATAAATATCTATCTACACTATCGCTTTCATATTTCGACGATGAGTTATTTTAAGACGGACGGACAAACAATAATCTTCAAGGATTTATCTAAAAATAACAAAAATATCCTTGGTTTACTTTCCAATGGGGAAGTGTAGCTTCTAGAAAATACTTCCCGCGTGAAGTCGCGCATGCGTATCTCCGTTGTGGCAATTGCGCGCCATTCCGAGTCCGAAGCCTTTTTCCTTCTTCAGTGTCGGTAGCGCGGCGCGACGAGACGCTACGTTAGAACGCGACTGTTAACTATTTTAAAAAGAGAATCCGAGATGATTGCTGACTTGCCGCCACTGACGGCGCTCCAATGCTTCACGCCTCTCTCGCCACCCACTACGACGCCGCGCAGCAGCCTTGACAGCCTGACCACGCTGCGAGCGGCCTATGGTACCTCACTGTTTTTGTTTGTTTGCGATGCAAGCTTACGGCGTAGTAAGTGAAAAGAAAGCGTACGCAGCCGCTGTTCACTTTTGCGCTTCATTGTTTTCGTTCTATTTTGAAAAGTATTATCGGTCTTTCTTAGAAGATTTCAATTTGGAAATGCACGTAAATGAATATTGGAAAAATATATTGTTACGCATGATTAAAGGCGTTTATTCGGATGCGTGGGTAGTGGATTGGGATTGACTGGATCATAAACGCTGTAAAGGCCCGGAAAGGTCGAATGGGGTTGCGTACTGACGTAGTGTGGAAAGCGATCCGACAGCGCGCGGACTTGTTGCTTACAACACGATGTTTACATCGAATCCCCTATTTTCACATGGAATTATACGGAGCGATCGTATTTGCCGATGGTTGAGTGGCATCAGATTGCGTAAACGACGTCATTCTACAGCTGAAATCTAATAAAGACTGAAGAGCTTCTTGGGTGTTTGTACTAACTAGCTGTGTTTGTTTGTTCAAGAGTAAATCGGTTAAATGAGATGAAGACTCGTTTTCAATTAAAACGTTTATTTAAACCATGTGCGATGGAAACGCTTCTGTGAAACTTTGCGAAGTTTTGGGCGATGTTAAGCTTGTGGTCTAATTCTAATTTTGTTTGTTTCATAAATGCTGTGTACCTGTGCTGTGATGTGTGTGAAGCTTGTTGGCTGAAGCTTTGTTGCCTCTTACTTGAACTTTTATTTTGCGTAAGGTATATTTTATAATAAATAAATAAATAAATAAATATTTGTGGACATTTCACACAACACCATCTAGCCCAAACTAAGCAAAGCTTGTACTATGGAACTAGATATATACTGAATACATATATACTTTTTTTTTGGAAATATATACATATAGAAACACCCTGACACAGAACAAACATCCATGCTCATCACACAAATGTTTGCCCTGGGTGGGGATTGAACCCACGACCTTTCAGTTCAGCAGGTAGACGTAAACACACTACCAACTGAGCCACAAGGCCAGTCATTATGAATGTGATTTGTAAAAATATGAATCATAATTTAGCGATTGGTTTTATTTATTTGTAAAATTACAGATGGTGGGTAACAAAAATAATATATATATTTTTATATTATTAGCCCTGCTGTACAAGATTACATAAATGTATTTTTTTCTCAAAACTCTTTTTTTATGAATTTACAAATCACAAAAAAAATAAAAATAAAAAAATAATCATTGAACATACATAAACATACATACATAACATACATGGAGTGAAGAATCTTTTTTGAAATTGGTATACATTTTTAACCGTCATAGTTTTTTTCTATCTATATTTACAACAAAAACCTGATTAAAAATACACATACACTTTTATTTTGTAACGTGGTCCTATCAATCAACATAAAAAAATATTTCAACCTTAACAGAGCAGCTGCAGTTTAGTATTTGATTGCATCGGTATAGGGACAGGTTGCGTGTTTGCGGCCTTGACCGATCGCGGTGTAATGACACGATGCGGACGATATACTAATGGAGGCCGATTGAAGGTATTGTATAAGGTATAAGTAAATTATAAGGACGACGGGTGAACACAACTCACACTTATTAGTCGATAGATTAGATGAGGAGTGTCTTAAATCTTATAAATAAATAAATATTTAATTATTTTAATTAATTTAAAAGAGCACCAAGCTTGTATAGACAAACATAGTGAAACAAGTGGAAATCATTTAAAATGACGTAGAAAAAGTATCAGAAAATCATTTTGCCATAACGCCTCTAGGGCAGGTACTTGATACTTTGGCACCGTCTCATCTTCCTGAGACAGGGAGTAGGGCTGGCTGGCGCTGCAGCTAATTCGGCGGAGCAGCACAAGCAGCGTATGTTAATCTCGGTAGAGGTTACATATTTGAGCCGTTTGGTGTCGAGACTTTGGGTCCGTGGGGACCGGGAGCTCATCTTATTTTCAAAAAAATATCTGAGCGCCTGATCGATGCGACGCGTGACCAAAATGCTGGCGCGTATCTGGCCCAACGCATAAGCATTGCCATTCAACGTGGCAATGCGGGCAGCATGCTGGGTACGCTGCCAACTGGTAGTGGGTTTGAGCATTTAGATTGTCTTTAGACCTTTATTGGTCTGGGGTAAGTAATCGATATGTTTTTTAACACGCTTTTATTAGGTCGACCTGTATGTAACTAACTTTGTAATAAAATCTAAGGCAACTAATTTAATCATCTTCCAAGGATCGTAGCGTCATGAAAATTGGCAGCTGTATGTAGTTCTGATGACAATACAATACTATGGTACTATTGTACTGATCTGATGATGGAGCCGGGAGATATGAACTAGAACTTTATGATGGAACATCGTATCATAGCTGTGTTTGGATTTGTTAGAAAAGTCTTGTAATGAACTTTGACCACAATAATTTCTTTTTTAGTTTTTTAAACTGTAATTTATTGTGTAGTAGTTTAGTTAGTTGAGTTTGTATATTGTTTTGTCGTAGTTAATAAAGGCACTTGCCTGTTTAGAGTATCTTCATAGATCCATTCATATCCATAATGGTTAATTCTCAAGGACATAATTAACTTTCAGTTTGTAATAGTAAGGAAACATATTTTTCATTAGAGAAAGCGATTGTCTAGAAAGCACGCGCGCCTCAGAATAAAAAAAAATTACAATGTCACACGGTTGTCATTTTTATTTTTTATTTTAGTGTAATTAATTTTATCGTTTTCTGCTGAGTGCGTGTATGCATGCCGTCACCTGTCGGTTCCAACGTAAGACGCTGATTAGTGGTTGATCTTATCAGCATTATGCGGAGTTGGACCCGACTTGTGACAACCATTCTTACTGTTGTATTTGTGTTTGTGAAAATTTGTTATTCAGGTTGATTTTATATATTGTTTTTTCGTTAAAAATAAAATAAAATTACAGTTTAAAAAAATAAAAACACGCTACAAATTATTGTGTTCAATGTCAAAGTTCATTACAATACTTTTCTAACAAATCCAAACACATCTATGATACGATGTTCCATCATGAAGTTCTAGTTCATATCTTCCGGTTCCATCATCAGATCAGTTCGACAGTACCATATTATTGTATTGTCATCAAAACTACATAAAGCTGCCAATTTTCATGACGCTACGATCCTTGGAAGATGGTTAAATTAGTTACCTTAGATTTCATTATATACAAGTCGACCTCCGGCTCCATCATCAGATCAGTTCGACAGTCCCATATTATTGTATTGTCATCAGAACTACATACAGCTGCCAATTTTCATGACGCTACGATCCTTGGAAGATGGTTAAATTAGTTACCTTAGATTTCATTACATACAGGTCGACCTAATAAAAGCGTGTTAAAAATAAGTATATCTCAAGAAATTACAGCGTTGCGTTCTGGTTTAGTTGCACACTATTTTGTCCCTGACATTTGCTCAATGTAGTAATTGCAAATTCATGCAGAACTCGACACTTGGCCTCTCTTGCCAGTCCAAATGTCCTACAATCAAAGTGTTTGAAAGGTAATTAGGCCTTTAAAATATAGTTTGTGTTGTTTTTGAATAGTACTACTTAGTAAATGACATAGCATTAGAAACTGGGCAAAGAACCCGTATTAGAGGTTATTGAATCTAGAATATTAGACAAGAAATTACTAAAAGTATTATTATTAATGCAGTACAAAATACTTAATAAATAACTTAGTATAGGGGTCAGGGACTTGCACAATAATGTATGTAAATTGAGTCAAATAAAGATTTTTGTATTTGTATTTTGTACTTAATTGCAAAATTACATACAGACACTAACAAATTATAATTTAAAAATGACAATAATGTATACAGGACGTTGAACCCAGGCAAATTCACTTGCTAATTTGCCTGACTTCTGAACAATATCAACAATATTTTCGTAGAATTTCATGTTAATATATATAATTATAATTCAAATGGTTGCAATCATTCGTTACATTAGCGAGTGATGTAAATGAATGCAAGCGAATTCTTAAACAAAGTCATATCCGTATGTGATAAAATTCGAAAGAAATTCACATGTAAATTTACCAGACTGTCGAACAATAAAAATTAAGTTTTGATTTTTTTTTGTTTTTTGGTGATAGAATTATAATTCGAAAGGTTAAGAGTCTTCGTTGCGTTAGAGAGATGTGAATGATAGAAGAGATGAATATATGTACATAATATATATCGTTCGAAAGAAAGTAATATCCGTATGCGATAACAAGATAAGTTTCCTACAGCCTAGGTGGAAACAGTTTGGTGCGATACACAGGTCCTGGCTTCAAATCCCAAGGCGTGCTATGACTTTTCTGTGTTGAATATCGTTAATTGCCGCCAATATGAAACCTGCGTGTCTGAGAGTTCTTAACGGTCTTGAAGAGTACCCTTTGCCACATTTGTCGGCGTAGTAGACTATAGACTAACCCTTCTCAAATAATACGGTGGTTGGCGCTCAGCAGTGGGACATTATACAAGCACGCGAGGAAATAGGCTCCATGGTAGACCGCAACAATCACTTACCATCAGACGAGCTAAAAGTCAAACGCAAGCCTAATTTAAAAAAACTAATCCGTAACCTATATTTTAAATAAATAAAAGTAAGAATTTACAAAATATTAACCGTAATATTGACAATAACCCACATAAACCAACATACAGGAAGAAGCGCGGCCAAACCGGCTTCCGAAACAGCGGAATACCCGCGACTGGTTATTGGCGGCTGATATAACATGATTTAAACGACGAACTCGATATCGTTTGGTCGGCGATAACGCTGTTAGCGATTTATATTAGACTAATATTTGTAGCGTTATAACTTGTGTCCTGCAGTTTTCATCTAAAAAATATACAAACGACAAATTTGCCATAATGTAAGGTATGTATTGAGTCAAATAAATATCAACTTAGGAAGACTATCCACTGTAAAGTATGATGGTATCATGTATCAAATGAATCAAATCTACCTTACGCCAATATGCCTATAGTTCCTTAACAAGTTATTTACAATTTGCCCGGGAAGCAGCTGGTGCATTCTATGGTTTTCTTTTTCTCCCAGTCCAACATGGAAGAGCCATAAGTTGCTTGTTTTGAAAATAGGTCACATTACAATGTAAAACTTTCTACTAAGAGTCCGTAAACAATCTGGGTCAGACATGGCATTTATAGGTCGTACAACTCACATCCTACACAGGAAATGAACTACGCCGAAAATTAGATTTTAGATTTTTTTTCCTGTTTTTTTTTTTTTTGAGTTACTATCAAATCTTCTAGTTATTTTGATTTTTACATAATTTTCATTACACTACCTAATTAGTTACTACTAAAAACTTAGACTTTGTTAAAATTGTAAAATAATAGTGTTACTTTTATATTGTTCTTTAAATTTTAGCGAAGAAATTTTTTTTTTTTTTTTGTATTTTGTAAGCTACAAAAAAAAGAATTAAAATTTTATTTAAACCTTATAAAGATAATATAATGCATAAAGTTAAATTTATAACCCCAATTGCATTAATGAATAACCACTAATTATTCCAATTGCATCTGTAAGATTAATGATTAACTACTAATTATTTAAACTATGTTATGTATACATATTGTTTTCCCCAGCCCCTTGTTTTCCGACTGGTAGCTATAGCTATACCAGTTAATTTCAGTCATTGCGCCTTGGGACCTAGAGCTAAAAAAATTAACAACAACCACCAACGCTTAATTGGATTAAGCATAAAGAGTGTTCTGAAGTTTCCTACATCCCACGTGACACACCTGTGACCGAATTAGTAAGGGCTCCCAAGTGTTAATTGGGATATGCGGATTCAAGTCTCATCGGATGTGATTTTTTTTTAACTGTCTACCTAAGCTGTCTACAAAGTACATACAATCTAAAACATAACAATCATGCCTTAGCATACGAATAAAAGGAGATAACATATATTGCTGACTATAACATATAGCTGAAGTCCGTATAAGTAAGGGTCAGACAGGACGAGGCGACCTTCCAAAGTCCGTCTCAAGCTGCGCAATACCTTCAGGTACTGCGCAGTTTGAGACTACTAACTTTTCTGTTACAGATTTAAAGCCGGCTTACAATTTTATGAGATAGAGCGAAATGAAATCACTGTCGGCAATATTTAGATAATTTGTTTTCAATACCTAACTCGAAATATGGGTAACTAGGAACGCCTCGCGGTTTGACCCGCGAGTTGTGATGATTGAAAGTGATGATGATGATGAAAAGTAGCCGATCGGTTCAGACGTTTGATTGTGAAAAGATAACAATAACAAACAGACAGAAAGACAGACAAGAGTTACGTTCGCTTTTATAATATGAATTACTTAATGTAGATTAGTGTAGATATAAGGATAAATGGAGAATACTTAATAAATATAGTTCTAATTTTAATAATGTTAAAGTTCCACCGTCTTACTTATAAACGCATGTTAAAATCTTATTCACTGAATAAGGACTTGTCACTTTCTGTTAGTCGGGAACTGTCGCGCGCGAATACGGAACAAAACACTGTTTAACTAAAATGACCTTATTCAGCGTTTGTATGTAAGACGGCCAGTATTTTGATCTGAAATAATTTTAAAACAGCTAATTTTCGAGCTTTTGTCGGAAGGGCTAAAGAAATCGGCACCTGACCAAAATGTTGGCCATTGTTTTGGGTAGGTTTCTATTAATTTGGTTCCGGCCTCGGTGTTCCGTAGTAAACAGAAACAACCTGGGTATCTTCAAGAGAAGAGTGAATAGGCACCTAATGAGCAAGCGTGCTCCATCTTCGACCATTTCATCGCTTTGCATCAGGTAAGTTATTGGCAAACGTTGGCCCATTTCATGGTAAAAAAAAGTAAGTCTCGTTATTTAATAAGAAAACAACGTGTGTGCGTGAACATGCTTGTAAATACTTTACTTTAAAATGGTTTACATCTAAATGGAATTTGGCTTGGAAAGCTTTATTATTCTGTTGTTTATGAATGTATTGTTTATTTGAATAAATGGATCCTCTTTATTTAAATAACTATGTTTGAAATTAATCCGATGCTTATAATAGTGGCGGGGAGACGCTGGATGCAAGCTCCTTCCAATCGGTCTTTTTGAAAATCCATGGGGGAGGCCTATGTCCAGCAGTGGACTTCTTATGGCTGAGATGATGATGATGTTTGAAATATATTAAATGCATTTCAGTGTACAGACGAGCAAGTCAATATTTTGAGGGCCACACTTGCCCAAAGCAGTCCTACTCAGAATTTTGTGGCCTTCAATAACACAAAATCTTATAGGGCAATGAATTGCATTGCACTCATAATTCTTGAACTATTAATTGTTAAGCTTCGTTACTTATACTCGGAAATTTCGCTGAAACTTCAATTCCGAACACAGTTCTATGCATCTTACATACTTCTGTAGCTATGTGTAATTACATACAAGTATAAGTTTAGCAAAACTCAAAAACCCCCGAAAACGGATGAACCGATTTTGATGAAACATAGCTAAGAACACAGTCGACAAAATCCTCTTTCAAATAAAAGAAACAAAATCAAGATAGGCCCATCCATACACAGATACACACGTCAAACTTATGACACCCCTCTTTTTGGGTTGAGGGTTAAAAAAGTATATAAGTATGATATCAGCTATATGATTCTCATAGTAGGTACAAGTTTTGCCTAGTTAGGGGTTAGATAATGTTAAGTGTTAATGTCCACCAATATTTATTTATTTATCTACACTAATAATAATATAATATATAATATTATAAAGACCTTTCTCACAATGAGAAGATGGCCCGTTCCCAGCAGTTTGTACAAACAGTCAAAACAGGGGTGGAAGCGAGGTGAAAGCGAAACGAGAACAAAGTGGGAGTGGGACAGGTGCGAGGCAGAATCGCGAGTGAGTGTAGGGTGGAAATGGTGTGAGAGCGATCTGAGATCGGGAAGAATCGAACAGGAACAGCTTGGGAGCCAAACGGGAGCAGGGTAGGAGCGGGGCAAGAAAGAGATGGGAATTAGTTTTCATTCAAATACATAAATCTACGTTTGACCAATGACTCGACATTAATAGATTGGGTCAGAAGTTTGGTTGAAGCAGGACGGCAGTGCGGTGAGATTGAGCTAGGAGCGAAACATGAGTAGGGCAGATGTGGTACTGGATCATTAGCTTGGCGGGGGTGCATTGAGTGCGAGTGGGAGCGTGACATAAACGATTTTCTTACGCGTACGAAGTTGCGGCGGCCAACTAGTTCAAAATTCCTAATATTTATTTTATGAAAAAGTGCTATGTTTACAAAATTACTAATTCCTGTTTTCTACACCCAAGTTAAAACGCAGTTTCCATCTCTCATTCGTCATCTACGTACCCAGGTATTTACATAAAAACTCCGACAATAAAATATCTCAAGCCTCCAAGCAACTTTTTGTCTAAAGTTTTTACTGCTAGAATATAGAATACTGAATTAAGTACAATAGGTATTCCTACGCCTCGACCGGCGCGTCCTAATTTACCAAATGTCGTAAAGTAGCTTCTCGTTCCAGAATTTTCCAAGCTTGGAAATAGGATTTTATAGCTTGTAGCGTACATCTTTACCTAATAGACTTTTTATGTCCATCTACGTCATTGGCAGTATTATTTTTCAACAGTACTTACAGCAATATTATATTCCACATTTGTTATATTCAGCACGGGTAAAAACTCACGTGAATCAATAAGGCGGAACTCTAGTACCGACTATAGTTTCAACCGTAAGGTGGTCTTCTTCAGAATTAATGCATGCCTGATTGTGGTCATGAACATGGTTGACACAGGAGAAGTGTTTACATCAGCTATACTTAGTTTTGCTTAGCTTACATCCGCCTGCAAAACCCCCTGTTTTCATATCATTAAAATTTTAGAACAATAATATCGTAGATGCGCCTGCTAAATTCTATAAGTCGATTCTTACATTTTCTATTTTTTGTAGGAAATGAATCCCTGTCGTAAATAACATTTTAGTAATAGTAAATTCTTATTATGCATTAAATCTAGGAACAATTTTGTGTTTCAACCATCGGCATCGTCGAGGAAAAATTAGCACATTTTTTTTTAAAATACCCTTGAAATTCGGTAGACGCAATGACGCACGTTAGTTAACAATGTTGTGGATCCGATATAAGTGCTTTGGAGGAACTGACTGCAACAATTAAATGAAATTGAAAGTGTGGTTGCAAATACACTGTTGCCAGTGAATCATTCCGTAGTTCCGTAGTCCATACTTTGATCTGGGTGTCCTCACCTTCAGTATTTCTGAAAGCAGCGTCTTCATTTGAACCAGTTCTGAATTGATTAATGTTTACAGAGGACACTATGTTGCCTGATGTAAACACTTAAACAGTAAATTAATATATTTTATTTTAAATTTATCTTATAATTCCGCCTCCGCTGCTTTGAGTGGAAGTTGGCCGCGACCGGTTTCTTTAGAAAACGGACCTACGATGGACATTACATTCATATATATAGTTTAAACATTAAAAAAAAACATTTTGTATTAGATAAATCTACGATTGACTACCACATCGTCTGATGTTAAGCGATGGTGTGGCCGAGAATGGAGGATATGACCTCGCAATTCCTTTCCGACCATTAAGATATTGCAAATCTCAACTACATATACAGAGTTGAATTTTTTAAGCCTAGCCACTGAGACTAGCTTACTTTAGTGAATGACAAAGTATCTAAGATAAACTGAAATGTTCATGAATTCACGCTGCTTGTATGCCCACGCTTTCTCAGTGGGCGCCCTCCATATTCATAGACATTGCATACTAGCTCTTTTCTTCCTGCTTTCTTTGTTTTTCCTATGTTGCTTAGTTACTTTTATCCAATAAATTATCAATGTTAGGTTAGGTGTCATGTTATCAAGTTCTTTATTTACTTTTTCTCGTTTAAGTCGTATTTCTTTTCTGTCAGTCCTATATATACAGGATATATATATCCTAAGAATACCTAAAAGAGTACTATTAGCATAGCCTGCTAGTTCTTATGTACACATAAGTATATTTAAATTAAACACCTTTCCCCGTCAGATGTGGAATTTTTGAACTGTCTATAAACTTGTTAAATACTTTGTTTGTGAAACTTAAACAAATTGTTTTTAATTTTATAACATTATACAATAAACAAATGCATCATTAGAAAGAGGAATTTATTTCAGCAGCCTTCGCTAACACAAGACTCAAGTCGAAGTTTTAAGTTACATTTGTCTCGTCTCTAGGAAATACCTCAGTTTTGTAATAGTTTTTACAAGCACGACACGAAGTAACCGAAACTGACCTAGAAATGTCCGTCAATGTTCGGTTTCCAATTTTACGTGCTACCTCGAGTTTTGTCGCCGAGAAATGGCTCGTAACACGTATCAATCACACTTACTAACTATTCTATAATAAACTAGGTTTTGAATGTTGCAGTCAGTAAATTTATATTTTTGCATGTGGATATGCACGAGCTATTCAGCAAATAATAATTTGGCAATAATTTAGCAAGTAAGTTAACAGCGCGAGTCTATTTTTTAATACAAGGGGAAAAGAAAAATTAAAAAAAAAACTGCTGCAGAGCTGATAAACATAAAGATATGTTCAAGCATGATGTCAACATCAAGCAAAAAAAACATAGAGATAAACTTTATCAGTCATAACAAGACGCGCTACGAGTATCTCGCTCGATAGTCAAAAGTGGGTCAAAAGTACGTATCATTTGAACGTTTCCTATCTCAGACCTTGACCCATATTTGGCGGCAACTCGCGCACCGCGGGAAATTTCCAGATAAATTGCCGCATGACAGGTAATTGTAGTCTGTTTATTAGATTCACTATCATTTTTAATTCTCTTTCATACCCTGATCTCAATCTCATAATGTTCTTTCCTTAATGTAGTTACTGAGTCATAGTTTTTGTTTGACTGCTCAAGAAGAAAAATAATGTTTTTTTAAGAAAGACCGCGTTCACCTACTTAATGGCACTTGTGGGTCAAGCTAACCCCGAAAAAAACCTGAAAAGGGTCAACTAAGCCCGCGCGGTTAGTGACCTGTGGGCTCAGTTGACCATCGAATCAACTCATAATATCAATAATAATGGCGAATTGACACCTAGTTACAAGTTCGTGTTTTCGAAATTTCGAGTTCTTATTGTCAGTCCGTCAACATTGTTTATATTTTAAGACTTGGTAACACAGACTTTATGTATGTATATTTTTTATTTTAGTATTTGACCCTTTTTCAATTAGGTACGAGTAATGTGAGCTCAAATGGATACACAAGTATTCCCGATACTAGGTAAACCCGAATCCAAGAAAACAGTGTTAATTAAAAAAAAAAATTAAAGCGAAATCTGGAAGGTTTCTAAAAAATTTACAAAACATTGTGTCAATATAGGCTAAAATAAATAGGCGACGTTACATTTGTTTAACTACATGAAATCTGTGAAACGCCTACGCGTACTCCTAAACAAACAAAACACTCGTTCAAACCTTAGCTAGATTTCTAAATATCCATAACGAAAATACAACACAAACCATTAACGTAAACATGTTTACGAAAGCAATGTTTTATCAACAGAAATTATGCCAAAAAGGTCTTGGCCAACGATTTCTTACTGCGTAAAATGTGCATTTTCAGCCATAACATTAGCAATAACAGATCATATAAAATAAACCACAAATTATATGTATCTAGAAATTGACCTGACAGTAATTCCGTATTTGTGGATGTGTAAATTTTTGTGCTTGAATGGAATATTTTTTTTACTAATAAAAAAAATCTAAACCTACATACATACAACGCCAAAGTAGCAAAGAAAGAGATGGAATATAGTTATGCTGCAGTATTTTTTACTGTAGTATAGTAGTAAAACTCTGTCAGTCTGCCTGGGGAAATACCAGTTAAATCAAATATTCAACCACAAAATAGTATATACAATACAATATTACTATTTTTCGGATTAAAAGTAATCTTTTATGCGCAACGAAATTTCCGGAGACTATGAGATTTAATCTCTTAAGAGTTACCAGCGTAATCTGTTGTCACACATGGTAATAAATTGTTGAAATCCCAATTTCTATGTTATAGTAAAACTATTCTGGATAAAGGCGAAGCTTAAATCCAGATGAGGAAGTGCGCCACTCGTCGCGTCGCTCAGTTTCATGAAACAAAACAATTTCCTGTAATGTCTATTATGATATAACATCGTTGGTTTCGTCTGACCTACATTCAGTATCTCTGTAAAATTTAGTGAATATTGCTTTATGAAAGAGGAGAGAAGGCGAAACCGGAAGCTCTCCGGTCGAACTTCGCGGCTCGTGCCCTTCAAAAGTTATTGGAGGCACTTCTATAATTTTATAGAATCAAGTAATATTTTTCAATAAAATTTAATGAGACTATGAAAAAGTTATTTTTTAATTAAAAGTGTTTATTTAAGACTTGGTCTTTCAGCCAATTTATTAGGTTTACTTACCTTAATAAATCCTACACTAAAAAAATGCATAACAGCCAATGTGACATTCTCATATAACAGCAGATGACTTCACATTACTGCTTTGGTGACACGAACTTAATACACGATAGGAGACGATTGGTAATTCTTCTGTCTCGCTCACGCATAGCAACATTTTTGAAGAAATAAAATTACTAAACGGATTTACGAAAAAAAACTATGTAGAAAAAAGTGCTAAACACGACTACCTGCCAAAAATAATTTTGTTTAAAATATTGTTTTTAATTAATTTCCAAAAAAAAAACAAAAAAAAAACTGAAAAAATATAAAAAAAAACTTAGAAATCTGATTCCAATATTTGATTTCATATTTGCATGTAAAAGTATATATTTATCAAAATTAGATTTTTACTGAAGGTTTTTAATGTTGCTATCTAGATTATTTCCGTTGATCTATTCATGGTATATCTACAAATTAACGATGTTATACAATTTACTAACGACGCGACGGTTGCTTTAACGTTCTTGCTTCAACAGCTCAATTATATATACATATATACAAAAATTGCTCGTTTAAATATATTAGATAGATAGATAGATATATTAGATGTAATAAAGTATGGTAAGTATGGTATCAAGTGAGACTTGATTAGTGCAGTGTTTAGTCACGTCGAATAAGTGACGAATAGTTCTTGTATATATGTATATATATAATCTGAATCTCGGAAACGGCTCAAACGATTTTAATGAAATTTGGTTTGTAGGTAGATCAGGGGACGATAAATTGATCTTGCTAGGTTTCATTTTTAATGAACCTCGGATTTGCTCGTATTTTCAGTCATAAAAAATCCGAGTACAGCTCGGTCAACCAGGTACTCTATACTTAACGGTCAACCAGGTACACTTAATATACTTATAATTAATTACACTCAAAACATTAATTTTCTTATATTTCTATTCGAAGCATCTCATGATATTATGCTTCAGTTTCCTAGGTAGATAAATAAGGTACCGTCCGTGCCCTATACTGTAGGTAATGCTGAAAGGTCAAAGGTGACACAATTGAATTGCCAGTTTCAGATTGACAGGTCAAAGGTCAGCCGTTCGGTTAACAGCCGCCAAGCTTCCGTTTGTATTGCAAACGCTTTTATTCACTAGTTCTCTAAATCAAGAATTTGGAGTTGTGTTTGTTTGTTGTGTTCATAACGAAATAAATAGTGGGTAAAATTATTATATTTCAGTTTTTATCTACTACCTATGATATTTTCAAAAGATTAGCTTAGCTATAGGTAAGTACATATATACACTTTGTACGATTACTTCAATTAACTAATAAATTATTTAGTATAATTTATAAGAAAGATGACATATTTTTCTATATCTATCAACAAGCAAGATAAGCGTGAGGATTAATTCTGAACGTGACGGATACTCATCGCGCGCGCTAGTCCTGATGAAGACCACTATACGATGATCGAAATTCTAAAATATGTAGATTTTAACTCAATAATCTGAGTAAGCTTTTACCTATACCTATTAACGTAAACACTATACTTACTATTTCATAATATTGTGAAATATAAAAGATTTTTTTCACTTTTTTGTTAGCTTTCAAGCTTAATTTACTTTAAGCCGTAGATTAATGAAATAGCCGACCCTAAATAATTAAGCGTTCAGCTCAACAAAAGGCTAATGAATGGTTAAACAAACGAGATTGTCATCTGGACTCTAAGCCTTAATTAAGATTAATCTGGATATCTCCTAACGAATGACAAATAGCTTGTAACCGTAATAATTACTCATATTCGCTTTACTTTTATTCGTGTTCAGTAGAAGTTCATTACAATTGAATTGAATTAGTACACCTTATTAATATTTTGATTAAACACCCACAAAAATATCGAGGCGTTCGTACGGCGTTGAAAAGACAACTCTATTCAGTTTAAAGTAGGTTCAAAATTGATCGACTGCCCTTATGCCGGTTTCACTGCTCCTACACGAAGCACTATTTATTTATTGAATTTATCTACCCACTTATTCTGTCATTAATAATCATTATAAAGATTCTTCAAGCAAATCAGGAGTAATTATCTTTGATAACCCAAGTATAACATGATAAAAGCTTCCTATTAATAGAACCGTTGTTATAAATAACAATTTGTCAGTATTAACACATAAATAACGATAAACAAGAGATTAATGTCCATATAAATATTAGTTTACAACTATTACCGGACTCAAATTGAATTCAGAGTAGCGGCCGCCCCGTGGGACTCTAGTTCCTCTACTTACCAAGCTTTAGAACAGACTTCTTCAAAGTAGGACTCCTTTGACTTCATTTTCAAGTTCCTACGAACGAAGTACGAATGGCCGATCGTTCATACATAGTTGTAGTTTAAAAAACTGAAGCAACAGACTTCAAAAACGCTCTTTCAAATAAAATAAAAAAACTAGATCAAAATCGGTCCATCCGTTCGAGAGCTACGATCCCACAGACAGACACACAGGTATACAGACAGATACACATGTCAGACTTATAATACCCCTCTTTTAGGTCGGGTGTTAAAAATAAATTACATTGTCCACAAACATCTAAAGATATTAATCTTGATAAGCGTTAAATAAAACATTTTATTTTCACAGAGCGCGCTATAAAAGCTTGAGAACCGGTGATCTCGTGGGTGTTTCACTATAGTAAAGAGAGTAGGAGCGCCTGTGTACCGTGGGAGTTGTACGCCCACGTGTTCGCAATTTTCACGGTAAATGTCAACAAATATCGACAGTAGCTACAGTACAGTTCAGTACAGAGTTGAGTACAGTTAAACGCCTACAGGTTTAATTGGATGCTAATTGTTTTGTATCGGGTTTTATTTTCATTGGCCAGTAGAGCTAATTATGTGCACCACAAGAAGAAAATCTTGTTTTTGTTTCCTCGTGGAATATCGTGTTTTCTTGTGGGATATGACTATTTTTTCATGTCTAGAAACATTATGTAATTTCGTTTTATCTATTGAAAACTTCTCTCGAATGTTTGTTTACTTACTCTGTTTTTGTCTTAATAAAATCTGCTCAATTTTGGAAGGCGATGTTTAGAATACAGGAAGAACTCATTCATCTCAGCCATAAGAAGTCCACTGCTGGACATAGGCCTCCCCCATGGATTTCCAAAAAGACCGATTGGAAGCGGCTTGTATCCAGCGTCTTCCCGCCACTTGTATGAGGTCATCTGTCCATCTCGTGGCTGGTCTTCCTACGCTGCGCTTGCCGGTACGTGGTCTCCACTCGAGAACCTTTCGGCCCCATCGGCCATCAGTTCTACGTGCTATGTGCCCTTCCCACTGCCACTTCAACTTACTAATCCGCTGTGCTATATCGGTGACTTTTGTACGTCTACGTATCTCTTCATTTCTGATTCGATCTCGTAGAGAGACTCCGAGCATAGCTCTCTCCATAGCTCGTTGCGTGACCTTGAGCTTCTTTATAAGGCCCATAGTTAGGGACCACGTTTCAGTGCCGTATGTCATCACTGGTAACACACACTGGTTGTAAACTTTCGACTTGAGGGACTGGGGAATATTGGACGAGAAGACGCTTTTAAGTTTCCCGAACGCTGCCCAGCCGAGTTGGATACGACGATTGACCTCCCTCGTAAAGTTGGACCTGCCTAATCGGACCGTTTGTCCTAGGTAGACGTATTCGTCAACAACTTCAAGAGTGGAGTTCCCCACAGATATTGGGGTGGGCACTACAAGGACGTGTTACGTTTCATCAAATGTGTCAATTGTATGACATAAAAGTGATTGAATCAAAACGAGAACCTTTCGGCCCCAGACTTAGGGAAACAGACTTTGTATTACATTATGAGCGGGATACATCCGACCAATTAGATATGGTAATAATAGCATTTATTTATCTAAGCTTACGCGTGACCCTCAACCCACCTGATGTTTGACGTCGTCGTGGTCAACGATGGAGCGCGCTTAGAGGAAACCGAGTACTTATGTTGTGAATTTATTTTCGCGACAAATGAGAGGCTGACGGGCTAGTGATATTATTAATGTCAGTTCAACAAAATTAACGCCAAATATAGTAAGAAAAACCGGCCAACTGCGAGTCGGACTCGCGCTCGAAGGGTTCCGTACCATTATCTATAAAAACGGCAAAAAATCACGTTTGTTGATGACCTCTAAAATATTTACTTTATTTTAATTTAATTATTCATTCATTCATTCATTCATTTTTATAGTGAATAATATAATTCAATATTCTGTGAATATTTCAAGCGTCTACCTGTTGCCGTTATCAATAACGAGCAAAAACGAGCAAACAAATCACGTTTGTTGTATGGGAGCCCCCTTAAATATTTATTTTATTCTGTTTTTTTGTATTTGTTGTTATAGCGGCAATAGAAATACATCATCTGTGAAAATGTCAACTGTCTAACTATCACGGTTCATGAGATACAGCCTGGTGACAGACGGACGGACGGACGGACAGTCTTAGTAATAGGGTCCCGTTTTTATCCTTTGGGTACGGAACCCTAAAAAATCTTATTGTGTTAAACACATAATTTGTCACAATTTCTTTCCAAACGAACACGACGCTTCGCATAATCTCCGTAACGCTTTACGAATGTTTAAATTTAGCACAAGACAGCTATTTATAGCAGAGTCTCGCAACACACGATAAAACCAATATCACCAGCTTCCCTCGTTTGGACGACGTGGGTGTTGCATCCGAACAGGGTTACCAGACCTTGAGAACGAGTTTTCCTGGGGAAATGATAAAATAATTTCCTTACATTTTGTGTATATCTATTGAATACGTCATCTTATAGAATTCATGAGATATTTATACATACTATAGAATGTATAAAATAAATTTTACTACCCACATTTCCTAGGATATGTAAACATTTCCTAAAAAAAACAGTCGGAAATCTTATTCAAGCACCCGATACTGATCAAGTGACCTAATGTTGTAAGTTATACTGTTGATGGAATGCATGTGTAGAAAGATCAAGCATCCGATACCGATCAAGTGACCTAATGTTGTAAGTTATACTGTTGATGGAATGCATGTGAAGAAAGATAAAATTTTGAACACCTTTTTGAAAAAATGGCAACGTATTTTGAAATAAACATCACATATTTATTTTACTAACCTTTTCACTATTATTTAGGAAATATTATCTACGAAATTCATACTTACATGTAGTAAAATTAACCAAAACCAGAACAATATAGATATTCCAGGTTTCACCCATTTCGGTTAACATCTACATACATATAAAATTTTAAAAACGTATCGTTACCTAGCTACTCGCATAATCGCCACTGAATTCTATCTACTCAAACTATATAATAATTATGTTTTTAGGGGTTTTATGATTCATAAATAAATTTTATTTCATGTCGTATTGATCACTCTTTTTATTTAAAATTACTGACAATACAAAGTATGCCTTGTTTCACTGGCAGATCTATGATTTCAGATTATTTCGGACATGTAAGGAAAAATCTTGTCATCTGGCAACCCTACATCCGACCCACGTAACTATCGAAATGTCAACGGTTCATCGTCACAATGAGAATACCGACAGACGTAATACCTACCTACATTGATTTATTTACATAATCCACCTATATTTGTGGATGTGGTTAAACGATTTACAATAAAAATGCGGTTGGCCTCCAACTTATATGAAAATTACATAAAGACGATCGTTTAGTACGCGGAATATACCCGCGGGCACAATGTCCATACAGTTAAAACCATAGACTATTTTGTTTTTTGGTGCGAGATAAAACTGATTTATATCTGGACTGACTGATTGATATATATTTTTATTTTTATCATCTGGTTATGATGAAGCTTAGTTTTTAGTAGTACGAGGAATTCTTATACATTCGTCATGTCACATCAATTTTATTTAAAAGCTATTATTATACACATAAACTAAATTTAGCAAGCTATCTTCTATGAACTGTTATACAATGTTGTAATGAAATAATATTAAATTAAGAATTAGATTAATAAATATTTTTTCTTGTAATTACTAGATACGGTATCCTAAAACACAAGCTTGGCAAGTCATGATTCCTATCATATAAAAAGGTCATCGAAATATGGATGTGTAATGGTTATATGGTAAAATGCGCGGTTTAATTGCGACTATGGCTTACTCACCGATTCACTTAAAAAGTTACTTTTCACAGTTTCAAATATCAATCTATCAATAAAAAAAAAATTAGTAAAATCTACGTTAATCTATTTTGTTGTCAGACCAAATCTATTAATTCTAATATATTAAAGCAAAATTACAAAATCACGGGATTTAAATAAATTAATATAAATATTTGTGGACATTTCACACAACACCATCTAGCCCAAACTAAGCAAAGCTATGGAACTAGATGGCTGATGGAATACATAAATACTTTTTTTTGTAAATATATACATGTAATACATAGAAACACCCAGACACAGAACAAACATCCATGCTCATCACACAAATGTTTGTCCTGGGTGGGGATCGAACCCACGACCTTTCAGTTCAGCAGGTAGACGTAAACACACTACCAACTGAGCCACAAGGCCAGTCACACATTTGAACCCACACTTTTCTTTACTGTGCGCGACGCTTTTATCGATTTAGCCCTACGAACAATAAAGCTAGAGTAGAAATATCTGAACAGTCTTGTAACCTAAGAGTTTATATTCACAACAAACGCTAGAAAGCAACATCACAAATTCGTCAAAAAATATATTTTGATCCAAGTTCATTTTCATACATAAAAATCAAACCAAGTTTCTTATTTTTAAATAAAAACTACGGGTCACTCACGTCTGTTTTGAGCCGAAATATCCGACTATAGTTTCAACAAACAGACGTGAGTGACCCGTAGTTTTTATTTAAAAATGTGTGAAACCCACGTTAATTTCCACAAGTTTCTTATTTTTTATTTTATTTAATTTAGCACCGTTATTGCAGTAAGTACTTAAAAGATAATCAAACATAACCATAATTGTAGTAACAATGTTGACACTAATAAAATACAGCTTTAAATACAAATAAACACAGATACATGTACCGATAAAGTCACTAGCAAGACACACTGACAATTAACTTAAAATCTCTTAAGTAAACCTGTCACGTTATCTTTGCGAAGTGAAAGTAATCTAACAAGGCATTATGTTTTAACCACGTGCTATTTACGTATTATAACCGTTGCAAGTCTCTATTGCGCACGATGTTTGGTTGTGTTAGAGTCGTTTTTGTATGCGTGAGTGACACTCGTTCGCTCCGTCGCACACACACACACGCAATGTTCATGTACATAATACATGAATACTACATGTAAATGCTACGCGCGCGCTCATCAGTTGCAGCTTTAAGCTTGTAGGAGACGAAGTAGTAGGCAATTCACGACTGTATAATTTATTTCAATATCGATTTTATTTTGCTTGGATTGGAACGTCTTGAGCTTGGATTATTCGAATTATTTTCAATATAAAAACTTTGAAGGATTTGATGAGATGAACCTACTTTATGGATGTATTTATATCTCTTATTAATAGTCTGTCTGCTGTTCTATTGTAATAATTTGTTGCCTATTGTTAGTTAAATCATCTGTCCTACATTTTTGAAGATATAAAATTACTCATTGTCTTACGGCAAGTCGGTTTAATATGTATATCAAAAATTAGAGATTCTAAAGCTTCAGCAAAAAAAGTTATTTTGATAAATATATCTTATACATACAAACACGGTACTAAGTGAGCAAGCCGCTTACTTGATATAAAGCTTTATGCTTGCCCACTACAATGCAATGCCACCCATAAATTTGACCTTTTTTTATTCGAAAATAGGCTTCCGCTTGACCGTCAACTCACCTGGTGTTAACTTGAACTTCAACAGTTCAAACCTCTATGTCACTAATGCACTGCTTTCATCACTCTGAAATATTAAGGTACTGACGGTCGTTACAGGGTGTAACACAATGTACCATTCGCTTCGAACATAATTACGTTGT
This sequence comes from Lycia hirtaria, assembly GCA_947563715.1. Classification (NCBI taxonomy): domain Eukaryota; kingdom Metazoa; phylum Arthropoda; class Insecta; order Lepidoptera; family Geometridae; genus Lycia; species Lycia hirtaria. Next base: position 22,211,124 of record OX387375.1, on the reverse strand, counting down.
TTTTTATTGAAAACTAAGAAGTTTGATTTTTCTCTCTACAGCAAGAGACTATGGATCTGCATATTATATGGTTGTAATTTCAACTCGATACCGTCACGATTTCCCGAGATACATACAGGTCTTGACATCCGGACGGACAGACAGACAGACAGACGGACATCAAAGTGATCCTATAAGGGTTTCGTTTTTTTCTTTTGAGGTACGAAACCCTAAAAATAATTATGTTACTCATATAACGTACAAAAGATTTTCATATTCTTCTTACCTACTTGTATTCATTCTACCAAAAGAACATAAACATTCGCAATAATGCACCACCTATCAGCTATAAATTGCACCACATTACAAATGTTAACTACGTTCCACTGGCAAACCTTTTAATGAAAACTTCATTTTCCGAATTAACAGATAGCTAGAAAACTAATCTAGCATCTAGCGCTGCGCTGCGCTGGGCGGGCGCAGTGACGTCACGGCGCCCACGAGCGGGCGCCGCTGCCCGCCCACAGCTTGGGCGATAACAAACCACTTTTTACTTGGAATACTATTTTTCAATGGACGCCGGCGATTTATGCTTATCGGTTTGCAGTCATGGAAAGTTTTATGAAGAAAATGTCTGATCATAACGAAGATTAACAGAAGCAGTGCGTGTTTCTTACGTTCTAGCTTTTTTGTATCTCTTGATATTTGCATCTGCATTAAATATTATACCGAAGTTAACTTAGTAAGTTAGTACGGGGTAATCCCCGTAACTGTTAAACCTATACCTAAAATAATTTCTTTTGGGATTTTATTTAAACTATTGAATGCAAATTCATGTTGATGAAATAAAAAACAACGGGCTGCACCCCGGCAGTGCCGGCAGAAGTGAAAACTAAAAAAATAAAATAGCAAAAAGACTGAGTCGTAAAGGATTTGAACCTCCGCCCTCCGATTGACAAATTGAAATTTATATCGGTGATCTAACCTAGTGAGTTAACGAGACTTACGTGCATGTGTGTGTGTGTGCGCATTCGGCGCAAGGAAATGACATCATGCTAGAAGGACAAACTTGTACATACAAAAATAAACTTTGAATGCAGAACGTTAGAATAGGTGTCTGACTAAAATAATGACGTCATGCTAGAAGGACAAACTTGTACATAAAATAATGAACTTTAAATGCAGAACGTTAGAATAGGTTTCTGACTAAAATAATCCGTCCGTCTTACGATCTGACGCGAGTTTAACATTTTTTACCCATCCTAAAAATGCACAACGCCGCTAAAGAAGTTTTCACTTCAAAAATGCGAAATGTAGCGAAAGAGTTTGAGAAATTACAAATCCGGAGTAATAAAATTAAAAACAGCGACTCATTTATCGTTATATTTTTTTTTGATCTCATGTAAAAAGCCCTTAACTTACTGAAGTTCTGCTACCAGGAATTTTTAGATTTTCATAAGAAAAAAATATCTGAACCTACTGCCATTCACTCATTCGTTCATTACTCAAATCGACTCAGCATTTCTTTTCGCCCGTTTCAGTACACATTCGCTCAATTACATATAACATGACAATAGAATATATTTAGATGAATATATATTAATTATAACAAGATTAAACTAGTCCTGTTCCATACCTGTTAAAAAGAAAAATACAGAATTTACCAACTACGTCTTGAGAATACGTCTTGAAAATACAGAATTTACCAACTACGTTGAGGTACTTGAGGGAATTAGGCGTCTATATGGCGGTGGATTAGTCTATCGCCCTATCACTGCAAGCCAACATTACATCTTACTCTCTAATGTCACCCTCTCCCTCCCATCTGACCTAACACTGTCAAATGTGGCGTCAAACAGCTTCAGGATTTTTGATGCTCTGCCTACCCCGTAAGGGAAAATAAGGCGCGATTTTATGTATGTATGTATTGAAGTAGCCGGAAAGTTAAACATGTTTACACATACATAAAACTAATCCTGATATTACGGTTATAGCATTTCTAAATAAAAACCACCTTTCTGACTTTATTTCTTCGGCGGCTCTTCGACTCGAAGTTGTCAGGATATTCTAACTTTTATATTAAAAGCTTTCAAGCGCACTTCGAGCAGATTTGCTAAAGCTTCTGTGTTGGTTGATGATCGAAGCTTAGATTCGGTTATATAGATAGATAGATAACTCTTTACTAAAAGACCACATTGTACAAACACATTAAAAAGACAATATTACTATGGCTAATTTTTTAACTATACTTTCTTATACATTATGAACAGGAGGGTTACGCTCATCTCTTGTAGCGATGCGAAGTTGGCCCGCGGCCTTTTTTAACACGCTTTTATTAGCTTCATACAAATGTTAATATGTATGTAAAGGAAACTTTGAACAGGATTTTGACCCCCTTCAAAACGTCGGACTAACTCGAATTTTGGTATACTTATCAAAGACCAATGATAATACAATAATTTGATAAGATTAAGCGTGTTTTTTTAGGTTTTTAAACTATTTTAGTTATAAACTTGCTTTTGTACAATTAAGAGTGACACAAAAGTTAAAGCATCCGTTAAAAATATTGCAACTCAAAGTAGGCTCATATGATTTTTTGTCTCACGCTCATAATTTCGGAAAAATCAAGATAAAAACGTGCGCGACACAACTTTGCACGCTATAAGAGGTGAGCGTACCCACCTGGGCTTTTGCACTTTATATATACCTACATTAATATGAAAAAATAATACGAAAATCTTCGACTTTAAAATGCGCATTATATAATATATGCAGCTTAGAAATGATACGAGAAAAGATAAACAAACATAGTAAGTAGAATGTGAAATGGTTGTTTACCTCAGAGTACAGATTAATTTAAATAACATATTTTAATGCTATTACTAACAACCCTTTATTATCCGTAATCCCAATACACGGCAATAACGCGTATTGCTCGGTTATTTTACAACGGAGAACCTGGCAAATTGATTTCACTTCACCCGCTATTAATAGTAATGGATTTTAATACCATTCTATCGAAGCGGAGCTTTTTATTGAAGTTCCATGTCGATTATTAATTTGATTTCAACTACTGCTCGTAATGTATCTGAGAATAATAATAAATGATAATCATTTAAGGATTTATAATAAATAATATGTACACGTTTTGCTGATACAACAACAGTATATAATTAAATATCTATTAGAGTAAGTATCGCCATACAACGAGGTAATGGGGCAAGCATCCTGGGAACAATTCCCACTGCTAACGGTCTTTTAGAGTAGTTTTTAAGCTATTGCATATCTTCTATCGCGGGCCTGGAGCGTGGAGACCGAATCCAGAAATTCCGTAACGAAAATAACCTAACGCAGTAACGCCGATACAACCAATGCCACCTAGAGGCGATTTGCAGAGCTAAAGAGACAAGCGTGATATTTCAAAAAGTCATTAAAAGTTCTGCTATTCATCGATAGATGGCAAAACTAAAAAGTATCACCGCTGTGCCGGTCGGAGTGGGGGGTGTTAGGAATACTGCATAAATAAAATAAATAAATAATTATAATTACATAAGTTGATAAAAAATGCTATGCAATAGCTTTACCGCGGCAGTCTCCGAGTGCCACACGTCTTTTGTTTTTATTCATGTGTGTGTTTATATATTATATTCCTGTTGATGTTAAATAAAAAATATCTATCTATACATATAATGAGACTGTAACGGGTCAAAATCTGTACATTAAATATATTTGAAAAATTTTGATTGGAGGATACATTACTATCGATACAGAAGCCAAAACAGCAATTTTTATAATTTTTGTCTGTCTGTACGGTGTGTCCGATGGACGCTGAAACTACTGGACGGATTTGGACGAAATTTGGCAGGATTATTACTTATACTATGTAGAAGGATATGGCATACTTTTTATCCCGAAAAATTTGACAGTTCCTGTGGGATACATTAAACAATAACAACATAATCGATCACCACGCGGGTGGAACCGCGGGGCGCAGCATGTAATTAAATAAAGATGGCACAACAAGAATCAGAGTCCGTCATCTCCATAACTGATACGACAGGGCACCATCAAAACATTAGCCCGATGTATTCGCCGATCATACATACATTATTCATAAAATAAATATTTCATTCGTTCGCCAAAACCTGAGTTATGAGTCGATAACAGACACTTTTATGCACCTTTAAACAATATGCTCACGAGCGAGAGGGTGTATTTTATGTTTTGTTTAAAGAGGTTTAAAAATGACTCAATAAAATTGAAATGTAGTTGTAATATTTAGTTGTTTGTTAATATGAGAAATCGCCATTCAATTTAAAATATTATTACGACATTGGTTTGTATGCAATGACGTATTATACGTAGATAGGTTTCCTTCGGCTCTGCGTGGCAAGCCTCAAGTAAGGTAATCGCCCGACTCGTCTTCAGTCGCGACTCTTCGGGCAACGCTGTTAAACTTGTGAACAGTTACAATACCATCCTATGTGTTTAGGAAGTGCAACACGAAGATACACATATAATCCAAGATACTAAAAGGCCTTAAGGATGTGGTCTTATCCTCGAAAGTGCTGAGAACTGAGATTTGCCATCGATGAGTATAACCTCTCTATAGATAACATCTCATTGTTTGTATCGGGTAAAATCACGCCTGTTTTTCCTTACGGGGTAGGCAAAGTCCGATAAGGCCGTTTGACGCCACATTTGACAGTGGTTAGAGGGTTAGATGGAGATTTAAGAGGGTAGGATGTAATGTTGGGTTACAGTGACAAGGGGTCAGCCCATCACCTACATAAATGCCAATTTCCCTCAAGCCGCTGTAAAAACTTGTTGTATTTTCTAGACGCTTATATATTCAGGGTTCCGTGTTGAAAGGGAGTAGATTACTAAGCTTCCGCTACCTGTCGTTCATCTGTCTACCATTAAACGGTTATATCTTTTGAAACATAATAAAATATGTTATTGAAACATCCAATACAATGACTTCAGGTGATATTACGAGGGATTTATTAACGAATAATAATAAAAACAAGACGTAAAAACTTAAAAGGCTGACAAAACAGTGTTTTATGTTCATTTTATCGCGCTTATATATCAATGTAGTGTTAAATCTGGAGTAAATTAACAAATATAAGTATTAACATAATCAAATATAAATCAAGCTTGCGCTAATTATATGTCATTTTTTTTTTTTATTTGACTCTTTTTGATAAACATGTCGTTTGTAATAAGTTAGTTTATGCCAACTCTCTCTAGTATCAATATCCTTCGTTGCACGACTCCAACTAGCACTTAGTCGGTTTTCCTTTAAGAACCATTATAAAATATATGTATGTATAGGTAAGTGACACTTTATTATTCCAAACCACTTAGCAGTCAAAAAGAATAAGAATGTCAAACATTATAGTTCTCATCAACATTATTGTAACATCCATCATGCCAGGAATTGTTTCATCGATTAGTAATAAAGGCAGTTATACATTGCCATACATTCTAAATTATATCTATATTACCAAACATATTTCAAATCTGTCTACACTCTTTTATTTTCATTACTATTACCAGAAAAAAATAACACAAAAATGATTTACAACCTCAACTTGAACCGTTGCCAGAATGTATCTTTTATATTTCCCAAAAATAAACCATAACATTCTGGTTTCGTTAAACTATTTTAAAAGTTACGATGTTAAATTAATAAACGTGCGAGTGGTTATTAGGACTAAATGGCCGCCGCGACGGGACTCGAATTTAATTCGGTTTATTCAACTGACATCTGGAAAGCGGCTTTTTACTGTGAATGTTTCAAATTAATTTGTATGATTATAGTTTGATAAACAAATGAATCTATAATAATATGTATTGAAAGGTGGTTATATATATATACCTATATAAGTTATCCCAGTATTTTTCGTCAAATGTCAGTAATATTCTGTACTCAGGCTTTTTTATAAACTTTTGTGTCTAATGTCCACTTACCCCCCCTAAATATGATACTTCTGTTGGAGGAATATGCTCTAACTTTGCTTTATTCGAAAAAACCGAGAGATAAAAGAAAGAAAGAGATAGAAAAAGGCTACTTGTAACCTTTTACATCAAATATCCGACTCTCGTTTTTGAATAAAATTAATTGCTCAAACAAATCGCCTGAGCGAATGTTTTGTGGCTATAATAAGAATCTTCTTTCCTGTTTATTGGCTAGTTTTATATATTTCTAAGAGCCTATCAATTCTAAGTACGAGACCAGTTAGAGAGTTTTGGCGGGAACGTTATCGAAACATGTTGTTGCTTTGTTTTATTTTCCTAAACTTGTGTTATTTTGAATATTAATGCGATAAAAATGGTAGTGTTTTATTCATTACGTGTTCGTTAAAGTGCGTGAGTGTGGGCAAGTGAAATAAAGCAGTAAAACATGTGATTTTACGTTGTCGGCAAAACTCCATAGAAGCTTCTAGTAAAGTCGCCACCACTTTACTGAAGCAGGACTCGACTTATAAATTGACTGTAAGTATACGTGACTTAGATTGTGACTAGAACATTTACAACTTGATTTATTCAAGAAACTTGAAAAAATCCTAATACTTTACACTGGCAAATGCTTTAATGCGGGTCCAATACAAAAAAGAAGAATTCTAAGTACAAATGTCGAACCCGTTATTTTTTTCAATTGTTTTCTATGGGGTATTTTTAAATTCTAGTTATTAATTCTTCTTTTTTATTTATTTTTTATCGTAGTTCCATCTATATGCAACTGCAGAAACTTTTAGCTCTGTTCCTTAAATATATTATTACGCAAAAGCTTTAACCCGCAATTAACCCCGTGTTTGTATTGGTACAATAAAAATACTACTAGACTAACTAGAAAAAGAGATGAAAATTAACGAACCCTAATCTCTAATCTACGGTTTCACTGATTATCTAGGAAGCTCGTTACAATTATTCCCATTGATTAAGTAAACCGAAAAACACCATCGAACCCTGCCCGAAGCAAAACAAAACGACTCGGAACACGGCGTCAACCGAAAACGGTACATTTACGGCATGTTACGCGTATAAAAACGGTTTTTTCCTGACTGGGACCACCGAGTATGCGCTACTGACTGCCGGGTCCGATATAAATGGATACAGATACAATCACACCGCTCTGATGGCCATAAGGGCTACCACATACGACAGTCTTTTATTTAGTGAGCAGATGACTTTGAGAATGGCACTCCTACTCTTTAGTTAGGTATAAATTTGAATAGTCTGTCAATTCCAGTTACTTATCATTTCCTAGCCGTTACTTGATCCGAATGCGTTATAATACGGTATGCCAATTTTATTGCAATGAAACATTGCCGATATGGATATAATATTTAGAAAAAACTTTACAGAATAATAATATCCAACGTTAGAAGAAAAGATTGCCGTGAACTATTGTCAAGCTATTAAAGATAAAATAAGGTAATCGTTGCTCAACTTTTGATATAACATACTGAAAAAATAGTCTAAAGACATTGAACCTCTCAACTTTGTAATTTATCAAGCCGTTTAGGCTACATGAGATAGGAAACTAAGAGTCGTTCACTCACAAATGCTCAAAAAAATTACCCTCATTTTTAGACACTAGTATAAAAAGATAGAGAATAAGAGATAAAGTGAATTCTTAGAAATTATCGACAACGATTTATAATTATTTTTATTTATGTTGTGTGATTTATTCATTGTTATAATTATTTATTATTTATATTTAATTTAATTATATTAAAACTTGCTACAGTTTCCTTATCATTGCAGGAATTTTGATAAAATATAATGAAGAACCTAGTATGATTTAATATCTATCAGGGTTTACCTGTTGTGTGATGAATAACCCAGGTGTTAAATATTAACGATAATCTATCTATATGATAAGATTAAGCACATATTCTAAAACTTAAGGCGCCATAATACTAGCGTTTTTTTTTTTATGTGAGGGGGTGAAGAACACGTATTTCCTTCTTCCTATTCGAATTATGGTTTGGTAAGCACTGTTGTGTATCTTATACTTTTCCGAATATTTTTTTTCTATTCTACAACTCTAAGAATTCATGGAGAAATTTGTGTTCACCTAAACTCAAACCTAACTTAAAGCCATTTTGGTATCGTAAATCGGCTTAATCAAATAAGTGGGATTATATGATTTTAAAAATGGTCGTCAAGAGATCTAAAAGCGCTAATTAATTGAAATAAATCATTAGTTCCAAAAATGACCACAAATACTTAGTGTAAGAGGGTCCGAATAGAAAGCACGAAACTGAAACAAAACTCCAGCGAGGAGGTAAACAGGAAGTGGTAGGTTTACAGGATCGCCTGTGCATAAAAACCGATCTTCTCCATAGACGTAATGGGCCGGGATCCAGGCGTAATGGGCCGGGAGACTGTCGTGCCCGCTAGGGATGAGCTCATGAGCCACGGTTATTCAGATCATCAGAACCGAAAAAACAATCGAATCGAAAAAGTAACTTTTTTGTTTTAGATTGTGTTGAAAGAAAAGAAAGAAACATTTTGGTACATTAGACACTACAGTAACAATACAATCGACAAATATGTTTAAACAAATAAAACACTCATTGCATTTACATGTGTTATTAAAAAACACAGAGGTATGCTTATTGCTTTTTCTGGCCATAAACCAAGACTAACACAAATTTCTCGTATAGGTATGTGCTTGTCGCTTGTGAATACTTTCGACCTCTTTTTTCCCAAAATGTCTTAAATTTTAAAGACGGCTCGGAGAAACGTGGTTAGCCACGTTACTTTCACTCACATAAAAACAATAAAATAAATAACCAAGTAAATGTACCAGTTTTAGGTTCATAATCTAAAAATTTCAGAGAGAAATAAATAAATAATTATTAATTATTCTTGTAGTTCTGGCATAATGAAGCAAAACTATATAAAAACGCTCAAAATAGCGTAACTTGAATTGGCTCAAGATTTACAAGGATGCATAGTGAAAATAATATATCAAATTGTATTTCTACACAGCAGTAATTTATGACAATTTTAGTAGCGATGAATTAGGTGTTTCGTCAACAACCCAACACGCTTAGAATCGTGCAATAACTATGAGAGTTGTCACTTAAGCATGTCAGCTTCAGTTTTATAGCATTCCGTAAGCATTCCATGCAAATGACATCACGCAGAAACTTCTTTTCAACTGATTTCAAAAAAGGAGGAGGTTCTCAATTCTACTGCATTTTTTTTAAATGTTTGTTACCTCATAACTTGCAACTAGGTGAACCGATTTTGATGATTCTTTTTTTTATTTGAAAGCTGGTACTTCCTGTGTGGTCCCATTTTAATTTGGTCTAGTTCTGACAATGACATCCATGAGTAGCCGGTTGCTTCAGTTTTTTAAACTATAACTATCAAGGATAATAATATTTTCCATTAAACCACTGAATTATGACTTAAAATTTTGTTTTACGTTAACACAGATTTGACAACTGCCTTCACAATCGAATAGATCAACAACCATTATCGATAACTGACGAACTCAACGTTGCCCATCCCCGAATGCCACGTATTCATATCCTGTGTCGAGTTCACTCTAAAACCCCCTCTCCAAATAAATTACCGCACAGATTGACCCAGAAAGCTGCTGTTGCACGGCGCAATGATCTTAGAATGGAGTGCTACCTGTTATTTTGAAAGTAAGCAACATGAGGACAAAAGACTGAAAAAAAACGTTTTTTATAAAGTATGCCTCTCTACCATATTTATGCTTGAGTAAGAGAATAGATTTTTTTACCATGGTCTACTAAGCTTCTACGTCGTTTGATAGTTTTTTAAGACACTAAAAACCGTGAAGTCCATACTACTAGGATATTAATACTAATCTTAACTAAATTGAGCATGACTTGTCCTAGCCAGGATCTAACTTAGCAAGTTACATGCAGTATTCTATGAGTATATTAATTCATTCATGAGCATGGTTCTTGTCAGTTGAATAACTTTCACACTCCTCTGTCTTCCGCCAGCGTTGACATGTACGTTTTCACTGTACGAAACATTTAGAAAAATTATAGAGAAATAATGTTTGCCAACGAACGATGGAGCGCAGTGCGTGCGCAAGATCGCATCCTGCGCACCTAAACTCAGAACATTGATGTCAGTGTCACAGTGTCACAGTGACACTTCTGTCGGATCTGTCCAGAAGATCTATTGGCAAAATCCACCAATAGTAAAATGGCTGCTTGGTCAGCCTAAGAAGAGGTAGAGAGATGACCTCGCCACCCATAACAAGGATTGGCTCAATACATAGACATAGTTATTATATTTATTTCAATTGCAGCCAATAGACAATTTTGAAAGGAATGAAGAAATGTCTTTTCTCAACAATGGTCAATACAGACTGATAATAAATAAATGAATGATGACTACAATTAATTGACCCCTTAGACTATAATGTGTTTAATATAATAAATTGTACCAAATATGTTTAACAACCATATTAAATTATTTCTTAGTTGCACAATTATGTATATTGCTTACCAGCGTTACCTCACAATCCTCACATACAAACTAGTGCACTGATACAATGCAAAACTGCAAAAATCAAATCTCCGTATCACGTTACTCCGAAAATGTTCCTATCACCCAAAAGGTATCTTAGTCACCATTCTGTAATATAAAATAATCCGAACATAATGAAAACATAATGTAATATTATGAACTTCATATAGGCATTAGATCCCTTTCAGTAGATTAGTTACCTGAGCCGAAAGCTCTGAACCCGGAGAACAATAAGGAAACCCAGCTTAGTACCTACTATTAAGTATTCTGTGACCCAGCATTAAAATATGATAAGAATCCTGAAAAAGGATTACGGCCTTGTAGATAATTTCTCGGGTCGGCTGTTAATATTTCTGTTATTCTTTTACCTAATTGGATTATAATTTTCTAAGTGATGAAAAGCTTAATTGAAATGAAACGTGTTGCCTTTGAAAAGTTCGACGAGATTCTTAATAATATAATTTGATATTGTCTCGAAATAAAAGTTTATCTACTGCGTTTTAGAGATTAGGTTTATTGTAGGTAAATAAATTCAGATTATATTAATCAATTAATCAAATCAAATACTCGTATCTGTAAAATTTACACATCTTTATTACTCATAGACTTTTTACGTAAGTTTTGGTTTGTACAAAACTGAGATAGTGGTGTTCTCGTTTTCTTACACAGATAATACAATCCCACCAAAAACATTTCATGTACAATTGGTTGTCATGTCTCGCATTGTCATGCCACTTCACTGACAAAAATAAGTCAGATGAGATCTGACTGAATCTGAAGAGCCAAGCCGCTCTACAAAGTCTAACGCTACAATACTTATCTCTGTAAGCCTCCAATCTTGATAAAAAAAGCATGGCTTTTTTATTTATGTTTCCGATTACTTGAAGACCCCTGGAGCGATTTGAAAAATACTTTTTTTGTTTGAAAGGGTATACTTTCCAGGGTGTCCCATAGAAATGTTATCAAAATCGGTTCAGTATTTTGGTTTTTATAACAAAATAACTGGAAAAAATATGTCATCCAAGTAAACGAATTGCGTATTTTGAAGTCGGTTGAAGTTTCCGGCAGCCTAGTGGTGAGACCGTCTGACTTGCGATCCGCAGGTCCTGGGTTAGAATCCCACGGCACGCACCTCTGTCTTTTCGAAGTTATGTGCGTATCGTTGATTGCCGCCAACATCAAACGGTGAAGGAAAACGTCGTGAGGAAACCTACACGTCTGGGAGTTCTCAATGATCTTGAAGATGTGTGAAGTCTGCCAACAACGAAAAACTGCGAAAAACGTTACTGAAGTGAAATCACGTGTCAAAGAGAAGTTGACAAAATATTTATTTATATACCTACATACGGATTATCTAGACTACTGTTTTAGATATTTTATTGTGTCAATTAAACTTTTGAACGACATTATTATTTTACAGATTTTAGTTTTTTTTATTTTATACAGGATAGATTACGATTGACCACCAACTCGCCTGATGTTAAACGACGGTGTGGCCGAGGATGGAGCTCGTCGATCTAGAAGATATCTATTCACTCTAGCCTTGAAAATTCCAAGATTGTAGGTCTCAGGAAACAGAGATTGTTTTTATGTGGGTCTCCTGACATATTCGCTAGTAGTGAACCGCGTTCGATGATTCTTCTTGATGTTAAACCTCTACCGTCTTACTTATAAACGTATGTTAAAATCTTATTCACTGAATAAGGACTTGTCACTTTCTATCAGACGGGAACTATCACGTGCGAAAACAGAACAAAACACTGTTTAACTACGAGGCGGAGGATGGAGCTAATCTTTTGAACATTTCTTTTAAATAAGTCTTATTACTAGTTTGAAAGCTACTTATTTACTCAAATGCAAATAATTTCGCATCACAATAAAAACTACTATGTAATGCTAAACTGGATGGATCGCACGATCGGTTAATGTTTTGTAAATAAATTGTATAAACATCAGAACAGAATTACTATGTACTTTTTGTTTTGGAAACAAGCTTATTATATTACGCACAATATTATCTTACTACCAACCTACCTACTACTAACCGAATACTAATAAACTAAAGCACTAGCATAAGGTTAGGATTTAAATACGTATTTCATCAGGATTTTACTAAAAATCCTGATAAATACGTATTTAAATCCTAACCTTATAGTTAAACAATAAAAGGCCTTACCGAAAAACGTTACTTAACTTTAACCAACGTCTTAAATTCTCCGTCTTCTTTCCGCAAGTATCATTACGTGTCAGCGAGAAGTTGACAAAATATGTTTAAGCATTGTTTAAAGTTAAGTAACGTTTTTCGGTAAGGCCGAAAGAGTTTATCTATCTATCTAACCTTTGACACCTTCGGGAAAAGTTTCCACGGAAATTAAAAAATATACGGATATGTAATTAGGCATCCGGAACTGTGGTGCACTATGAGTTAATGTACCTAAAGAGTTTATCTATCTATCTATCTATATATGTGAATTGTATGGATCATTACGTCTTAAGTCAGACTTGTGATTTAAGGCAGAATTATACACAAAACAAGTAATCAAAATTACAAAATAGAAGTAACTAGTTCTATAATTTGTCACAGAAACCTTTTCTTAGCCAGGGTTCCAACGTAACGGCGCTGACAATGGCGTTATGTGATTACTGTCTACGTAGGAGCGAAGCGTCTGGCGGTAACTCGGGGATAACAGACATCTTGCGGCTCAATTATGTACACCACTCCAGCGTCAGGGTTGACATGTGTACATGTGACAGTGTGTAAACTAAACACTAGTCTATTTTGTGATTGTAAATGCCTATTTAAGTTCAGTGTTCACCGTGATTTAACATTTTCGTTTGCGTATATATCTTTTTAGACGTATACGGCCTTACCGAAATACGTTACTGAACTTTAAGCAATGCCTAGCATATTTTGGCAACTTCTCGCTCACACGTAATAACACTTGCGGAAAGAAGGCAGAGAATTTAAGACGATGATGGTTAAAGTTAAGTAACGTTTTTCGGTAAGGAAAAACGTATATTTTATATGTATTTTTAGGGTTCCGTACCTCAAAAGGAAAAAAACAGAACCCTTATAGGATCACTTTGTTGTCCGTCTGTCTGTCCGTCCGTCCGGGTGTCAAGACCTGTATCACGGGAACGCGTGAAGATATCGTGTTGAAATTAAAACCATATACGCAGATCTACAGTCTCTTGCTGCAGAAAGAAAAATCAAAGTTCTCAGTTTTCGTAAAAAAAAGTTACAACCGAATATGCCGTAAAAAACGCACATTTAGACACTCACAAGGGAATCAAAACCTATGGGGTACTTCCCGTTGACCTAGAACTATGAAATTTGGCAAGAAGCATTGTGTTAAAATACACATATAGGAAAAAGTCCGAAAACTGGATATTTTTAATTTAATCACAAAAAAATAGGGTCTTTAATGCAAGGAATGAGGGTCCAAATTTTAAAGTGAGTTAACCGTATCATGTGGGGTAGCATATGAAAGAGCTTCATTAGCATAAGCTAAAACAGGTTTTTAAATATTTACACGATGTATATTTTTCGGTTCATGAAGAAAAATATAAAAAAATATACGATTTCCCCCTTTTATGTACTAGTTTGTACGGAACCCTCGGTGGGCGAGTCTGTCTCGCACTTGTCCGTTTTTTTTTTTTAACTATTCAGTAATATTATATAGAAAAAAAAATTTGGTTATTAAATAGAGACAAAAAAGTTACTTACTAGTAATAAGATCTTAAGTTTTGGTTCAAACACGTTGTACTTAGTAATTTTAGACGTAGTGATAAAAAAATAGAATTTGTTTAGTAAGAGCAATCCATACTCGTATAGTGTAAGGCACAAAAAACGATCGCTTTCTCGTCTTTATTAACAAAATTATCATAAGACATATATAATGATGATGTTTAGAAAACTCAAAACCCCCGCCAAAAAAACGGCTGAACCGATTTTGATGAAACATAGATAAGAACACTCCCGACTGATTCACATTTCAAACAAAATCAAAATCGGTTCATCCATTTGGGTGCTACGATGCCACAGACAGACACATAGACACGTCAAACTTTTAACAACCCATCGTTTTTGCGTCAGGGGTTAAAAATGTCACAATTGTAATATGTTGTGAAACAGCTGTCACAATGAATCACAGAAATAAATTAATCAGTAATACAATACTTACGAGTTTATACGACATCGCAGTGATTCATCATGTTATATTATGTGCCACTCTTGATACGAGTATAAATCTATCCCAAACAACTACAGGTTCATGTCACCCGGCCTCCACCAAACGTGTTAACTCTAACAGTGTTGCCAACTCACTTTTATAAAAATTAGCTAAAGGTACTCTTTTATTTTTTTCTAAATAACTGAATTTATCTTCATCATCTCAGCCACAACAAGTTCTCTCTTCCCCCATGGAATTCCAAAAAGATCTGATGGAAGCGGCTTGCATCAACCGTCTTCCTTCCACTTGTTAGACGGTCGTCTGTCTATCCTGTATAGTAACTAGTCTTCCTACGCTTCGCCTTCCGGAGCGTGGTCTTCACTGAGATAACTTTCGGCCCCATTAGCCATGAGTTTTACGTGCTATGTGCCTTGCCCATTGCCACTTCAACTTTCGTACCCCGACTTTGGTACGGGTCTCATAATATCTGATTCGATGAATAGAGACACTCCATTTTCGTTGAAACTTTTATTAATTCTAGGCAAATACTAAGCTGTACAAAATACAATTATAGAATCATGGTACAATAAAAATAAATAAATCCGGACAAGTGCGAGTCAGACTCGCCCACCGAGGGTTCCGTACAAACTAAATAAAAGGGGGAAATCATATATTTTTTTTTTATATTTTCCTTCATAAACCGAAAAATATACATCGTAAAAATATTTAACACATTCCTTGCTCACCAATCGGATCCGAGTAGGGGCTAAAATAGCGGCGCCTCCCACTCGGATCCGAGCGAGCGAACGTTTGAGACAGCCCTCATTCCTTGCATAGAGACACTATTTTTTTGTGATTAAATTAAAAATATCCAGTTTTCGATTTTTTTCCGATATGTGTACTCTAACACAATGCTTCTTGCCTAATTTCAGAGTTCTAGGTCAACGGGAAGTACCCCATAGGTTTTGATTCCTCTGTGAGTGTCGAAATGTGCGTTTTTTACGACATATTCGGGTGTAACTTTTTTTTACGAAAACCGAGAAATTTTATTTTTCTTTCTGCAGCAGGATACTATGGATCTGCGTATATGGTTTTAATTTCAACTCGATACCTTCACGCGTTCCCGAGATAAAGGTCTTGACACCCGGACAGACGGACAGACGGACAACAAAGTGATCCTACAAGGGTTCCGTTTTTTTCCTATTGAGGTACGGAACCCTAAAAATCATCCGAACACAATAAGAAATTTAAAATCTGTACACAAGATGTGTTAATAATATTTAATTCTGTCATTTTTTATTTATTTATATATATGTATAATCAGTACGAAGGTGAAATTTAAAATCTGTACACAAGATGTGTTAATAATATTCAATTCTGTTATTTTTTATTTATTTATATATGTATATATCAGTACTAAGGAGTGGTGGGTCGTAGCTAAAACCGTTAAAAAATAACTGAGTAGATAAACCGATTTTTATGTAGCTTATAAAGTTTATTTGTAAATCTAAGCTAAATCTGGCTAGAATCACGCTGAGTTGGCAACACTGTATTCAAAACATATTGTTTCTATATTTGTCGACAGAACTTTGAAAGCCACAAATAGACCGTGAGAACAAACTAGCAGTCGTTCTGACCGATGGCACGTACAACCCTATTTACGAACCCACGGAAAAATCAACCTTGTGTCGTTAGCAATTGTGTCGTTTTATTTATTTAGAGTAGGGATGTTATTTTATGTGAGCGTTGCGAATAAAATTCGACCTTGTGTTGTTGTAATAGAGTTGTATCTTGTGTGGAGGTCAGTAGAGACTAGTATCTTGGCACGTCTCAATTAATAGGGAATGAATACAGCTAAGTGATGTGCCCGTGCTAGCTCAATGTAGGCGTGTTTAATTAAATTTTAACTTGTTATAATTGTTGAGCAATTAACAAGTGATGAGAATTGTGGTGACATTTGAGATTTCAGATCCGTTTAGCTTTAAGTCACGTATAATTTTATATCCAAGTTATCTTTAGCAGAAATGTCTTCCATTTGTCATGCATTCTATCTTTTAGAAGACATGTGAGTATCGTTTTAAGATAAAACATAATTTCGTAATTCCTAAAAATTTGTTCCAGTTTTAGTTGTCGAAATCTATATCATAAATATTTCTGATTCCAGATGTTTACTTGACATTAGTTTCTAATTGTAATTGTACTAGCCGTTTCTTTTTTATTTGAACCCAAGAATCTTATTCTTTGGTTCTATCACAAAGGTTCGAATATCAAGACGACTTTTTAAATCAAGTTGTGATAGATAGTAATTTAAAAAGGGATTTTGATTGTAATTTAAAAAGAAAACATTTTCAGAGAAAGTATTTTCTATGTATCATGTTTTGTGTCATAGATGAGACAGATAAGCAACTGCTGTAACATTTAGTTATCTCATAGCTGTGATAAATTTTTCACTAACCGTTCCTTAAAACCAAAATACGTAGATATGTAAAAAGAAGAACATACTTTGGTTTACTTTTCTAATTCTATAATATTTTGGGGGACATTGATTTACCATATTAAAGTTGCTAGTGGTCTGAGAGAAAAAGAAAAACAGAATGTACTAGCTAGCTGCTTCTCATTCCGGCCATAATATCAATATAATATCACCATTTAGTCTGATGCTGTTATTTTAATGTCATAATATGGTTAAAAGCTGTGTACAATATTTAGATTAACAAATTTATAGTGTTTTTATAAGGATTCGTTTTTTTAAGTTAATGGGTTTGGTTTGTTAATTGCTTTTGTACCTAAAGAAAATAAAATACTGTAAAAGTCAGTTGAGGACTTGAGGCAATTGGCGTTTATGTCGGCGATGGACTAACCCCCTGTCATTACAAGCTAATGTTTTGTATATCTTACCTTCTAATTACCTCTTATACTAATACCTCTTCTATCTAATCTTCTAACCATGCTTATATGTGACGTCAAACGGACTCATGACCTTTGATGTTCTGCCTACCCCGTATACGTATACGTGTCAGTTTTATTGCGAGCATTGGTTTACTGAAATATGTGTTAGCTTTAGTAGGAGAAAACTGTCTTTTATATTTTTTTAGGAGAAAACAGTAATGTTAAAAATATAAACCCAAAGAATTCTCGACACACTTTTTATCACCGAAAATGTTTGATGTAAAAATCTGTGAAAAATCTGGTTAAGCCAAGCTCTTGAACCTAAAAGGTCACTGACTCTGAAAACAGTAAAAGTACACGAGCGGTATCTAGGTTAGGCAACCTAAATAGGGAGTCCCTTCAAGCCACGGAATTTGAATAGTAAAGCTGTTTACATTGAGTTAGCAACGTCTTTAAGGACAGGGCAATGAACCTTCGAAGAAAACGTTATTCGCCCTCAGATTCCTAAGTAAAAGTAAAACCAACTCGCTGAACTAAAAGCTCTGAATAAATGATTGGTGTTGATGGATTATAATTGGAGTGAAATGTCAACGAACCTGGTCATTGCCGTGATTTTTTATTCTGCCTGAGAGAAATTGAATGGAATTCGTTGCCGCCATCTCTGTTTCCTGAGACCTACAATCTTGGAATTTTCAAGGCTAGAGTGAATAGATATCTTCTAGATCGACGAGCTCTATCCTCTGCCACGCCGTCGCTTAACATCAGGCGAGTTGGTGGTCAATCGTAGATCTATAATGCATATAAAAAAAAATGTCACATACTTTTTCGGCAAACATCGTATCTATGAAACGGATGTAATTTTATATACTTAGACAAATCAGATTGAACCTGAACTACATATTAACTCTTTATGAAAGTCTAACAAGGTTTGACAGAGTATCTATTTTGATAGAAAATATTTTTTATTGTTCTATTAAAACAGATACAGTCCGTTTCGTTGTTAAAGTAAAATTTAATAGCAGTCCAAGTTATTGTTTAGCCATATTAAAATAGATTTAAAAAGTGTTAACAAAATAATTATATACAACTCATATAATTAAATCTAATTTGAACGATAGTGACCATTCCAAAGAGAAATTACAGTTTTTACCTCTTACTTACCTCTTTGAAAATTTACAGTACCTCTTTGGACCATTCGCAGTCGGTGTTTTTTTTTTATATTACTAGTTTGTACTAATTGAATCTTTTGTTGTTGCAGGTAACATGACGCTTTTATTAAAACTTCGTAGTTAGCTGACGCAAGAGGTAGGTAAGGTAGGTAAAACTAGCAACACTGGGGACCGATGACATTCTGTGTGAAGCTGCGAACGTCTATAAAATAAAGAATAATTTACAAAAAAAAAACACGTCAAAATTAAATCTAAGTTTATTTTAAAAGGAAATTTGGTGAAATTCTCAAATATGTTTGTTACGCGATTCTTTCGCCAATTATGAATCGATTTTAATGGTCTTCAGAGGTCTACATACATTTTATCAATATCGGTTCAGTACTTTAGTTTTTAAAACAAAATAACTGGAAAAATATGTCATCCAAGTCATCTACGAACAATTTGTTCGTAGACTTCTCACCGAGACATCCAAGTAAATGAAATTGCGTATCTTGAAGGAGTACAAGTAACATTATCCAAAGTACTAAATTAAAAATTATTACATGTTTTCAATTCATATTTCATGACAATAAAAATAAATAGATACCCTGTAACTAATATCAACGACGTAGGTAACTGGATGCGACTTGATTTTTCAATAGCGATATTTACTAGAAACAGAGGTATTGAAGGGTTACTGAACCATTCTGACTCGAGAAAACTTGGAATGCTGTTATTATTTTTAAATGTAACCGACGCGGGGCCGCGGCGAAAACAGCTAGTTATCGATATAAATATGCGCCTATGTTAAGTACTGCTTAATTATTTGCCGTGTGATAAACAATTTATATTTCGAATTGAAACAGCGAGTAAAGGCAAACATATCACGACACATTCTGTATACACTCGGGAGTTGAACGAGTTGACGAGCAACTTGGTCAAATCACTTGGATAACTTTAACTCGAATCGCATCCAAGTTTCTTGGAGCTCTGCCGAAATTTCGGGTGCTTGCATGGGACGTAGCGAAGGAACATTAGAATAGATAGATAAAGGCAGAGCTTCACATACACACATACATAAAATCACGCCTTTATTTTTTATTTTTACACCCCTATAGAGATATTAGAATGAGGTCTTGAAATTGTATAAAATATACGTGATAAATCCGTTAAAAATTGTTTAATTTCACTTGTAGCTGTCCCTGGACAAATTAAAACTCATTATTCAAAGCTGAAGTACGTTTTCAAGTAAAAGTATCAGCCGATGGTGTGTATTTCGACTCGAAATCTCAGGTTATAGTTTCAACAGCATGGGGCGGTTTTTTTGAAGAAGTAACGGGGCTTCGTAAGTAAAGTTTTGCCTCATTTTTTTTAATATTATGTATGATTATTTGCCCGTACTATCATTTTTATACTACTTAAATAGATCTACGTTTCACCATCAACTCGCCTGATGATAAGTGACGGTGTGGCCGATGAAGGATGAATATATAACCAGATGCGTTTCTCTGGAGAGCTTAGTCATCTATTTAGCAGCAATGGTATAGTAAGTATATAAGTATAGAAAATTGCAGCAGCCGTCTAGAGCATTAGTCTTGCATGATTAAATATTCCTCGTCAGAAAGTTTTCCAAGTATATAATAATATCCTGCCGGTAAGACTTTGAAAAAGGAGGAGGTTATCAATTCGTACCGTATTTTTTTTTATGTATGTACACGAATTACTCCGACATTCGTGAACCAATTTGTATGTTTCTTAAATTGATGTATAGAGAAAGCTCCCAAGTTGGTCCCATAATTATTCCATCAAAAGTTAAATTTTAAGTATAAAAATAATGTCTATTCCCCCTGAGTTTCAGCACTGATTACGTCCACGTAAACTCAACATTCGTTTCCCCATCGTCGTTAATAACCAACTTATTTAAACTTTGCACAGATTTAATTTGGATTCGGATAAGATTGTGTAATTTAGGACATATTTTTGTGGAACTTACATTCGTTATGCAAGAAACCGAATATACACTTTTATATAAAAAGTTTTATTTCAATCGGTTTCGGAAACAATAGGTCATATCTCTATATTAGGACTAAGTTACGAAATAAGCTTGAAACAAGTGAGTCCAAGTGTGCCAAGATGCGTTATTAAATCTATCGAAACAAAGTTGTTAGCCGTAGGTATTCGTAGTTATCAAAATGGTTAAAGAAATAATAAGAGGTAACTAAAGTAAAAGTAAATTCGTATAGACTGAGTGGCCGGCCCTAGTGTCAGAGTTATTAAGCCGCCGAAAGGCCTCTGACCTAAGTTAATCATAAGATGGAACTAATTCTGGTCTTACCTGTGATCATGGACATTCCTCGGGCATTTTACTGGCTTTGCAGCTCAGTTAGTTTGATAGTATATCTGTCTGATAACTGCTAAGCCGTAGGTCATGGGTTCGATCCCACCCAGGACAAACATTTGTGTGATTGACATGGATGTTTGTGGATTTCTTCTTGCGGCGTCTCGTCGTGTGGCGGGTCGTCCTCCTCCTTCAAATATGATTGAGCCATTGAGATATGTGCCAGCCACATGCGTCAACTCGTGAACGTGCTGCTTGCGGAAGCTGGACTGCTCGGCGTACACTCGCATGCATCTTTGTTTATTACATACATACAGTCTTCCTCTTGTAAACTAGTAAAAAAAATGTGAACTTAGTTAAGAAATAATATGTATTAGTTTATAAAAGGCACGGACCCTGGAGTCTATGGAGCTTAATTTTTCAAATAAAAAAAATATAAATGGACATGGGTTCTGTATACATTCCGTTAAGTTTTAGTCGTGTTTTAGAGAATGTACAGTTGAATTGGCATCGATTGTGTCTAGACTAGACTAAGAAATCACGACGATAAAAATTTCCATTTTAGTGATATTGAAAGTGAAACCAAATCAATATGTCCAATGTTTTAATAATTGATTAAGTAGTTATAACAATAAAGTAACAAATTAATAGCAGTAGGTCGTTATTTCATTAACGGCCAGCTGAGTTGATAATGGTTGATTGATGACCGCAATGACTGCGCGGGACAGCTGACCACCGCCAGATAACATAGACCTTATCGCTTGATCCAAGTCGGTAAGTCATTAACTAGATGTACCCGCCGCGATTTCGTACGCGTTAAAGGTCCTTGCGGTCTTAATTCGCAGATAATGTAATTCTGAACACTGGTTCTTGTTACCTCGATATCTTAATAAACTGCGTAACAGAACGTTAAGTCACGGCTATAATTTCAATCATTCTTGTCTTAAAAAGACTGAACGAACTGGTGACCAATGACAGCTAGCTGTTATTAGTTACAAGTAAGGACAGGTATGTTTTCTTTTTTATACAACGCAGCAAACAGGCAGAAGGCTGCCTGCCTCCTGCGTTGTATAAATAAAACCGGCCAAGTGCGAGTCGGACTCGCGCACGCAGGGTTCCGTACCATTCATCTATTAAAATTTGAAAAAAAAACACGTTTGTTGTGTGGGAGCCCCCTTAAATATTAATTTTATTTTAATTTAATTATTTATTTCTAATGTGAATAATATAACTCAATTATGAATATTTCAAGCGTCTACCTGTTGCCGTTATCATTACTCGTATCAAGCAAAAACGAGCAAAAAAATCACATTTGTTGTATGGAAGCCCCCTTAAATATTTATTTTATTCTGTTTTTTTAGTATTTGTTTTTATAGCAGCAACAGAAATACATCATCTATGAATGAAAATGTCAACTGTCTAACTATCACGGTTCATGAGATACAGCCTGGTGAGAGACGGACAGACAGCGAAGTCTTTGTAATAGGGTCCCGTTGTACCCTTTGGGTACGGAACGGTTTGTTTTGATATACTGTAGGGCCTCGATATTCTGAACCCCCGATAATATGAACGCCTATGTATTCCCCCCCGCTCGCGCAAGCCGCTGCACTGCTGCTGCCGTTGCATTTGTTAAAAGAATTAGGTTACTGATGGGACTGGTACGTACGTTTGATTGCCACGTGTGGCAATTGTGGCCACAATTCCGAGGGTCTCGGCCAATGCGACAAAATATACAATAAAATTAAATAAGTAAAGTTGATTGATGACTGCAATGAGTGCGCGAGACAGCTGCCTACCGCGCCGACAAGATAAAATTAGCCTTATCGGTTGATACAAGTCGCTAAGTTATTAACTATTAAGAATATCCAAAAGATTACAACAGCGTTTTAGATAATGAAGTGGTCGACTTATTAAGGTCGCGATTGAGAGCTTAGTTCTTATATAAGTAATCATCGTCTGAGCTTCAAAAATATGTATTAAATTTTGTTTTCCTGCTAATTTTATCTCGTAATAATTGTCAATAAATTTGACCTGTTTTTATCATATTTGGTATATTCTTGATCATAAAAGTAATAAGTTATGATATATATAATAAAATAAATATGAATGTAGTAAAAGCTAACTATTCAAATTATTCCATAGAGAACTGGTACTACACTTCTTGCTATTTAGATGCTTTTATTTTGGGTCACGCAGTATTTGGCTGTCCAAGGTATAAGGTACATTATTTAATTCTGCTATCTGAAGCTAGTTTAACGATGAAGGTGGAAAGTAGGTAAAGTCACTATAACTTTCTAATGCCCATAAGTTTATCGTTTGAAGTAGACTTATTTTTTGTAATAATCTAACAATAGACTCTATTTCATAGGTCGCTTATCATCATAGGTCAGTTATCCCCACTCAGGGTGACTTTGTCTATTTGCCTTTCTCTTCTTTCATCTCTTATTCTTATCATCTCGTCAATTTGCCAACTTTATTATATTCATATATTTCGTAAAACTAATTTACATGTAAAATTGTATAATTAAAATAAAATAAGTTAAATTACAATATGCGAAGTTATTCTCTACAAAAACCCAGCAAAATTACATACATAATCATGTCATGAGGATAATATTATTATATATAATAAGAAATACGTCAATATAGAATAAATCAATTCAAATGAAAATGTCAAAACCATGTTTTTCTATAATATTTTAATTTAATTAATATTTTAATTCTATAATTATTATAAATTAATTATATATAAAGTATTTTATGTCGAACTAAAAAAATCACCGCAGTCGTAGAATGTTTGCTCATTAAGCCAGCGTTTCAGCCTAGCTTTAAAACTTAGCAAAGTAGGAGCATCTGTAACTTGTGCTAGTAGGCGGTTGTACACATCGGGGCCCATGACATGCGTGAGTTTAGTTGTCTTAGTCAATGTACGAGTTATGGCAGTGAGGCTGTTCGCATTCCTTGCGAGGTAATGATGGTTGTCATCGCGCAGCTTATAAGAGTCTAAGTTTATCCTCACATACATAGCGACCTGCAGTATAATTATTGATGGTAGAGTAAGGATACCTAAACTCCTAAAATACGGTTTCGAAGACGTTTCCTCGTCCACTCCTACAATTGCGTTTTTGTAGGCGAAATACTCTTTCCAACTTCGTCAACTTACCTAATATTTCGTCCACTTTTCTACTTCATTAACCCACTATGACTATTGGGCATCTATGGCGCTAGGGTTCCCATAGAAAATTATATATTCAGCTTTCGATTTTGAGGCCTAATTTTCAATGTCCAGTTTTGCGAGTTACATAGTTAAAAGTAAGAAAATAAGGCTCAGTGTAGACATACATATGTCGAGGTTTGCCGAAAAAGTATCATTTAAACTATATTCCAGAGTAATACAAGAAAGTTTAAAATCAAAATCCCCGATTTTGATGAAACATATCTAAGAACAGTCTCGATTAAATCCTCTTTCAAACAAAAATTCATCCGGCAAAGTACGAATTTCACTCGTACACCGAGGCTGCCGTGCTCCTATGCATGAGACATGAACGTGAACATTAACACCAGGGCTAAAAAGGCTAATAAAACTCTACAAAATGTGCTTTATTTCTAAGAATAGTTCACATAATGTTCAATACAATAGGAGTAGTCTATTTTTGTTTCTCATTACGCTTCACGATAATAGTTATTGATATAACTTAGTAGATATTGCCAATTAATAAGAATTAAGAAAATGAATAACATAAAATCATTATTATTGCGTCTAATTGGAAACATTATCCCAGAATGCTGAGAAAAAAAGATAAGACAAGAAAAATATTGTATTTATTGAAAATAAATATAATAATATGATAAGATTGTTGTCAGACGAGTCACTTCACTTAATTTGAGCTTCGATAAGCTCTTATTTCGATAACAATATTTTTCACTTATACCAAGAAATGTTTTTGCGCCACCATTATGAGATTTATATTGTTTTCTCTAGAAACGCCAACCTTATCTAGGTATTTTAAGTATTAGTTTTCTGAAGAGTTTCACTTGTTTTTGTAGGAGTATTATTATATACGGGTGAATACAATTTAAATTCAAAGAAACCTTGTAAAACAAGTATTACAGTTTACAAATTGAACAACCGAACTCAACCAGCACACTTTCGTACAAATTAATTTTATAAGTAATTGGAGATAATAAAATAATGAACCAACGTTGATATTTTATGAAACTACCTTCACGCTTTATCATCAGCATCACCACCATAAGAAGTTCACTGCTGGACATAGGTTTTCTCCATGGATTTCCAAAAAGAAAAAGACCGATTTGATCTGCTTGCAGCCAGCGCAGCGTCTTCTTGCCACTTGCATGAGGTCATCAGATCTGTGCAGCTCATGACCGGTCGCCCTACACTGCGCTTGGCGGTGCGTGGACAAATCAAATAAAAATTAAACCGGCCAAGTGCGAGTCGGACTCGTGCACGAAGGGTTCCGTACCATTATCTATAAAAACGGCAAAAAAATCACGTTTGTTGTATGGGAGCCCCCCTTAAATA
Organism: Lycia hirtaria; assembly: GCA_947563715.1. Lineage (NCBI taxonomy): Eukaryota > Metazoa > Arthropoda > Insecta > Lepidoptera > Geometridae > Lycia > Lycia hirtaria. Next base: position 22,185,516 of record OX387375.1, on the reverse strand, counting down.
TTTATTTTATTTTATTTTAATTACTTATTTATTTTTAAAGTGAATAATATAACTCAATATTTAGTGAATATTTCAAGCGTCTACCTATGTTGCCGTTATCAATATCGAGCAAAAACGAGCAAGAAAATCACGTTTGTTGTATGGGAGCCCCTTAAATATTTATTTTATTCTATTTTTTTGGATTTGTTGTTATAGCGGGAAAAGATTATACATCATCTGTGAAAATTTCAACTGTCTAACTATCACGGTTCATGAGATACAGCCTGGTGACAGACGGACGGACGGACGGACGGACAGACAGCGAAGTCTCAAAGTCAAAGTCAAAGTCAAAGTAAGTAAGTCTCAGTAATAGGGTCCCGTTTTTACCCTTTGGGTACGGAACCCTAAAAAGCCATGGAAGGGTGCGTGAAATGAAACAAATTGTGATAGATTTATCGCGTATGTTTTTATATGTATATGATTAACATCATTATGAGGCCTAAAAATTATGTAAAATACGAGTATACGCGAGAAATCCGTTCAAAGTTATTTAATTTCAATGAGATCTACAGTAAATCCAAAGATTCAAACCCACTATCAGTTAGCAGGGTATCCAACATGCAATATCGCCACTCATATAATTGGTAATAATAATTATTTTATCATTAACAAGTAAGTCGTTTCAATTAAAATCACCAATAAATACCGTTCAAGCGTCGCGCGCCGGCGCCGGGTCGGAGGTCCAGTAAATAAGCAATTACCGACCCAACCAATGTCCAATTTTGGTATTTTTTCCTCCACACCGAGGGGATACTAATTGGGACATAAATTATACCCAATCCGCTTCCTATACCCCGGCAGGCTGCCTTTGAAAGCTTGGTAAAATCGACAGATGTTTTTATCCACTTTCGACACCGTAATCACATGAAGGCAGTCAATTATATTGCGCTTTTTTTAGAAATTATATTGATGACATGATTTATTACCTTTTGGACGTATATGCTTTTATAAATATTTTGATTAATATATTGACGTTGATGTAAAATACACTAGATTAATTATGGCCCCACTAAAAACGACCAACAAATAGAATGAACATATTCTGATATTTCGGTTCAGTTCGGTTAGAAACACGCCGTCGTATTTATGTACGTTAATTTACACTGAAATAAATTCTTACCATTTACCGGTCCTATGTAATAGGGCGTAATTCTGTGCATTTACCTATTATTATTATCATTATCGGAATAAGTATAATTTTTCCGTTAATCAAACATCAAAATACAACTTAATATAAGAAACCTCTACCATTTTTAAGAAATCTTGTATATTGATATGTAAAACATGGAATTTTGTGGATATACCTAGATATTGTGCTGAATTCTGGAGCTTAGAGAATACAATAACTACCTAATTCAAAATTTAAAATCAGTGTATTCAAAAAAACTATTGTCGTTCCGTTTTTGAATGTAGCGATTTTAAGAAATTTGATTAGTTTAGAAGTAGAGTTACATGATCTTTCTTAAGTTTTTCACGGTTGTTACTCATTAAAATGAAACACATTTTAACTGATTTATTGCGTATATTTTACATAATTTTTTGACCTGACGTTTCGAACACTTTGCAGCGTCCGTGGTTATTTTATTAAGTTTTTTAGGGTTCCGTACATCAAAAGAATAAAACGGAACCCTTATAGGATCACTTTGTTGTCCGTCTGTCTGTCTGTCTGTCCGTCTGTCCGGGTGTCAAGACCTTTATCTCGGGAACGCGTGAAGGTATCGCGTTGAAATTAAAACCATATACGCAAATCCATAGTATCTTGCTGCAGAAAGAAAAATCAAATTTATGTTTTCAAAAACAAAAAGTTACAGCCGAATATGTCGTAAAAAAGCACATTTCGATACTCACAAGGGAATCAAAACCTATGGGGTACTTCCCGTTGACCTAGAACTATGAAATTTGGCAAGAAACATTTTGTTAGAGTACACATATAGGAAAAAATCCGAAAACTGGTAATTTTTTATATAATTACAAAAAAAGTGTCTTTACGCAAGGAATGAGGGTCCAAATTTTAAACTTCTTTAACCGTATCATGTGGGGTATCATATGAAAAAGCTTTATTAGCATAAGTTAAAACCGGTTTTTAAATATTTTTACGATGTATGTTTTTCGGTTTAAGAAGGAAAATATGAAAAAAAAATACGATGTCCCCCTTTTATCTACTAGTTTGTACGGAACCCTCGGTGGGCGAGCCTGACTCGCACTTGTCCGGTTTTATTTTTCTTACTATTTTTTTTTAAATATAATGAAATAAATACTTATTAAAAAAGTCTACAATCTGGACTAATAATAATTTAGAATTTAGATATTAGTTTTTATGTCTTCTTAATAATATTATATCGTATCCGCACGGCAGACTAAACGTCTTCTAAAAAGAAAAGAACAAAATGAAGGTATTCCAATTAAGTGGCTACCTCAGCAAATTTTCTTATAAAAAATCCTATTGTTGGCTGTCGAAAACTGGCAGAGAAAAGCTTTCGCAGCTTTTAATTATACAGAGAGGTAAATTAAAAAGCATCCGTCCGTACAGACTGTGGCGGTAAAGGAAGGTAACCGTCGGCGTCGTACTCATCTGTTCAAATGTTTGCTTGTTGCTTTCCTTTTGTTTTTATAAGACCGAGAGACAACAATTGAACAAACGATTTTGTAATAAAGAGGATTGACGTTTGATGATTTCAATATATGCGATATTTGTTTTAAATGTAAAACAAATGTCACATATATTGAAATCATCAAACGTCAGCGTCAGCGTTAAATTGGCCGTAAAATCCTATCCAATACAATGGTATTGGATAGGATTTTAACGCCAATTTAACGCTATAATTATAGTTTAAAAATCTGTAACTGTGAACTTCAAAACGCACAATTTTGTTTTAAAAACGGAACTGTATCGATATAGATGAAATGACGAGGGGTAAGTATAGGTCAATTACAAATTATCTACAACTGAACAAAGCAACATACGTTATGATAGTTGAACGTTATGAGAGTAAAACGTTTTTTTTTTCTTGATGTTGGCATCATGCTTCCACATTTGTCATTTGTAGAGTTTATGAGTAAAATCGTTTAATATCATAAAATTGTTTATTTGGAAGTATAAGGTATATTAATATTAACTATACAATTAAAGTTTTTTTAACCCGTTAGATCCCACTCTGCTCGGCACAAGTCTACCCCATTTCCTTCCATTTCTCACGTTCTCCAACGTTCTGTTCAATGCAACTGTTAAAGTATTATGTAGTTGCTATAAGTAAAAAAAAATATGTAAAATAAAAGCCTACCTTACACTATAACATCCTACTTAAATTTTCACTTCCAATAGAAAAGTAACAGCAAAGCCAGTTAAACTGTGAAGCCGATTTAGACATACGGAACCCATAAACCATTCACACGTGACAGAAGTAGGATTAAAATAAATAATTTAAAACGTATATTTTTTTACACAACGTCTATTCATTCCAGTGGCTTAGGGCAGACTAACTTAAATAACATGAGAACTTAAAAAGCTAATCTTTTGTATAGTAACTACTACTTATTCTATGGTGCAGAGCATTGTAATAAAAACTATTAACTAATTCTGTGGCGCAGGGCGCTGTCACGGCCTTCCTGCCCTGGCTTCGCTCTCGAAGCCTTTCGTCTTAATTTATCTGAAAATAGGATAATGTTAATAAAAGAAATGCAAAACAGTGTAAACTGTTTATATGGCTTAGGTATTTTGTTATGATACTGCCATTACATTAATATACCGTTATTCAGGCAAGAATAACTAGCATGGTCAATTCTATTGAAGAAATGATTCCTGTGGATCACACAGTTATTTTTTTTGTATTTTTATTGTTATTCAGACAAGAATAACTAGCAATGTTTTCCTTCTATTGAAGTAACATACCCTGTGAATCACAGTATTTTTTTTTATTGTTATTCAGACAAGTATAACTTGCAATGTTTACCTTCTATTGAAGTAACATACCCTGTGAATCACAGTTATTTTTTTTATTATTATTCAGACAAGAATAACTAGCAATGTTTACCTTCTATTGAAGTAACATACCCTGTGAATCACAGTTTTTTTTTTTTTATTGTTATTCAGACAAGAATAACTAGCAATGTTTACCTTCTATTGAAGTAACATACCCTGTGAATCACAGTATTTTTTTTTTATTGTTATTCAGACAAGAATAACTAGCAATGTTTACCTTCTATTGAAGTAACATACCCTGTGAATCACAGTTTTTTTTATTGTTATTCAGACAAGAATAACCAGCAATGTTTACCTTCTATTGAAGTAACATACCCTGTGAATCACAGTTTTTTTATTGTTATTCAGACAAGAATAACCAGCAATGTTTACCTTCTATTGAAGTAACATACCCTGTGAATCACAGTTTTTTTTATTGTTATTCAGACAAGAATAACCAGCAATGTTTACCTTCTATTGAAGTAACATACCCTGTGAATCACAGTTTTTTTTATTGTTATTCAGACAAGAATAACCAGCAATGTTTACCTTCTATTGAAGTAACATACCACGTGAATCACAGTTTTTTTTATTGTTATTCAGACAAGAATAACCAGCAATGTTTACCTTCTATTGAGGTAACATCCTGTGAAACACTGTTTTTTTTATTATTGTTATTCTGACACGAATAACTATCAAGGTTATCTTCTATCGAAGAAACACATCCTGTCAATGACCTCTCTTTTTTTGCGATTCCAAGCGCACCCTTACCCAAGTTTTTTTGTTTGTCCCAGCACACTCAATGGGTCGCTTACGCCATTTTAATGTTTATCATACTTACAATACAAGAGTATGGTTATTTCATTACGTCAGCTGTTACGCTGTCACGGCTTTTTCTGGAGCCTTGCGATTCCACAATTTAGTTCTGTCTTTTGGCACTATTTGATAAGTTTTCTTTTCTACATTTTGAACTTTGTATCAGTCTTGTGGCAAACAATTTTCAATTGTATAAGGTTCATTATAACTTGACTCTAATTTTCCCAAGTGAGTTCGTTGCTGTTGGACGTTTACAATTTCGCCCTTTTTAAGAATTAAATTGTTACGTCGCATTCTGTCAAACCTTTTTTTTTTTAGTGCATTATTCCTTAATCGTTCTTCTGCGGTGACTCTTAATTGATGGAGATCGGTATTACAATCAATCTTGAGAAGATCTTTACGTAACCGACTTATCGTAGGTACTTCAGAACGTATTCCTGTCAATAATTGTATTGGAGTGCAACTAGTGCTTTTCTGAACTGTAACTGAGGGTTAATTGTAATTTTCAAACAACGCTCGTTCATTCTGACCCAAGGCTATCTTCACAAGCTAATATATATTTAATACTGTCGCTACGTATCGTTCGGATTGTCCATTTGGTCTACTTGCTCCTGTTACAATAAAGTTAATTTCAATGTCCATTTTTTTTTTAATAACTCTTTTGTTTGTTTACCCGAAAAGTCAGTTCGTTGTACCGAATAAGCTAAGCTGAAGGTACAACATGTCTTGACTTCTTTTATATTCTTGTTTTAATCCCTCATCACGATTCCATTTATTGTATATTCCTTCAAACTATCAGGATTTTCTTGAACTCTCTTCATTATATCCATAGCTTCTTTATTTTGTTTCTGAGTAGCTTCTAGCCAAGTGATCTGATATCTACTGATAAAATCCACGTGTTGTTGCTTCCCTTCTGTACTCTATTTGCTCTATTTTGAAGTTGTAATCTTGTATGTCGGACCACCATCTTGCGACTCGCGGTAATAAATCTCGTTTAGTTAAAGTTGCTTTCATACCGTTACAGTCTGTCAGTAATTTGACCTCAAAGAGCCAATGTTTCTAGCTTTTTTTTTAACTGAAATAAGACATAACACGAAGATCTCTATTGTGTCTTTGTAGTCTATACACAAGGCAACAACTGTTACTTAGCATTCCCAGTGCTTTATTAATAGCCCTTTGGAATGTACTCAGTCCGTTAAATAATCCAAAAGGGACTCTTAACCACTCATAATGACCGTCTGGTGTCACAAAAGCAGTTTTTTTTAAAGATGTTTCTTCTACGGGAATTCCATGAAAACCTGACGCCATAGCAAGAGTACAGTAGTACTGAAACTTTCCTAGTCTATCCAATTGATCCTCAATTAATGGCAGAAGGTATCTGTCCTTAACTGTGATTTTTATTTAATACTCGATAATCCACACACAATCTGTCACTTGAATCTTTTTTTTTCTGACTAACATGATTGGTGACGCATAATATTATGGTGATGTCGACTCTCGTATTAAGTGGTTGTTTAAAAGTTCCGTAACCATAACTTGAACCTTTTCTCTCTCAGTTGCTGACATACGATAAGGATTATATACAACGGGTTGATTTGTTGTTGTTCGTATAAGCATCACAGCGGTTTTAATTTCACGAATGTTTTTGTTAGCGGGAATAAGATTTGAATGTTTGTTCAGCAATTCTCGGAGCTTTGTTCAAACAAAGCTGTGCTTGTTGGTGTTTGATTCACGACACTATTTATCCAATCGTCTTCTACAATTCTTGGTACTGAGTTTCGGTTTGAGTCGAATCTTATCTTTGAATTATTGTACCGTCTTTAGTAGTTATGAACATAATACCATTATTTCATATTGCGTCTTGGCCAAGTATAGCATCGTATCTAATTTATGTGTCTTCGAAAATATGAAAATCTGTCTCTAACGTAATATTTTCAAATTGAATTAAAACATTTATTTTCTCTATATAAGTCATTATCTTATTAGGAAACCCACAAAGATAAACCACGGAATGCTAACGATGTGTTCCGAGAGATTGAACCATAGAATCTCTGATCAAAGAACATGATGCTCCACTGTCGATTAAGATATGTAAAATATTACCATTAATAATAACAGCGGTTGTACATACCTTACCATTGCGGTTGACTTCTATTTATTAATTTTTTCTAACAACTCTTTCTTTCGTCCAACATTCTTCAGAACGATGTCCTTTTTTTAAACAGTAAGTACACTGTTCTGTTCTGAGGGTTTGATTATTTGCAGGTGGTATTTTGTTTTCGCCTGTTGTAACAGCTGGATATCTGGGTGGCAATGTGTTTATTCTGGTTCGGCAATCGCGTCGAATATGTCCAATTTTATGGCAGCGGTGACAGGTGAGGATTTCTTTCTTCGCTCTTTTTGACGTAGAAGGTATGGACCATGTGTCCGTGTTGACATCATTATTAGTACACAATGTATGCTTAGCAGAGTTAATTGATAACGGGATATAATTGGATAATTTCTGGTATAAACCTATTATTGTTTCAGCGCTATTAGCAATAGATTTTGCATGTGGATCTGTTATGCCTCCCGTTATTAATTCCAAAATTTCGCTTTCGCGAAATTGCAATCTTAATTGTTTAAGTATTCTGTGCTTCTTTGCTGCATAAACCGATACATTTGGGTATTGATCACTCGTCATGTTGGCAGCAACTTTAAAGTCTCGGTGCAAATCTCGACATTTTGGAAATGTAGTTTCAAGATCTTCTTTCAAAGCAGGCCAAGTTCGTACCAAAGGTGTCCATTCCTTGTACAATTCTCGTGCAGATCCAGCCAAAAATGGTACACATCTTGCAATGATCTCAACGTCATCCCACTTCTGATGACAGAAGTAGGATTAAAATAAATAATTTAAAACGTATATTTTTTTACACAACGTCTATTCATTCCAGTGGCTTAGGGCAGACTAACTTAAATAACATGAGAACTTAAAAAGCTAATCTTTTGTATAGTAACTACTACTTATTCTATGGTGCAGAGCATTGTAATAAAAACTATTAACTAATTCTGTGGCGCAGGGCGCTGTCACACGTATACGGCCTGCTCACTTTCACCCGAGGGCGTGTCATGTATCATCACGGCCGGCCTCTATTGCAGACAATGGACCACGATATGTCTCGTTTGCCTCCACACTTTCCCTTAAGCCTTGATGGATGTCTAGTTAAATTTATGTAAATTAAAATGGCTTGTTAGTCCATTATGCGGTTATTTTAATGTAATGGAGGCATGTGTGCAATACGATATTGTGAGCTAGATGTACTAGACTAGACTACCAATTTTTCTATAAATTTATCTCCATACCACGGTTGCCTGGATGAGATAGCTTTTAGCGATAAGGCCGCCTGTTGTCACACTAGTTCTCTGTAAAATTGTATTTGTTTAATAGTGTACAATAAAGATATTATATAGCAATCGATCAACGAAGAGTCCGTCAGTCCAAGAATCAAATATATTTTTTTTATACTTTCAATTAATTTTGTAATATTAATGTTGAGATTCCTTACGTACTATCTTTAAATCGCTTAAAATTACAAGACTAAAGAACAAAAAAAACACACTTATTACCGATGACTAAGTAAGTTAACTTATATAGAAAATTTTTGTGTCCATCACCTTGAGAAAGCTATAAAATCCAAAACCGGTAAGATCCACTTATATTTATCGTTATTTATCTACAAATAGATTTAACATTTTCTCGTTAAAACAAATCCGTAGTGAGATACACAAAAAAGTGTTAAACGCCTTTATTAACTGACCGTTAAACTTCCTCGAACATTGAGGTTCATTGTAGAGGTGCTAGTTAAATTACTTTATCGATACTTTGATTTAATCGTTAACTCATTCCCTTAATAATGCTGATTTGAGCACAGGTCTTCTTATGTTTGTTTATTAATGTATTCCTTACGAAAGCTTAGCAAACACTTACAAATTAAAAGTTTAAATATAGATTAAAACAAAATTAGGAAGATCGGAAAGGTAAAGCCTTGTTCGATACCAAAGTAATATACCTACGAAGATTTTGCAGGAATAAAAAAATTGGTTGTCTGTAAAGTCGGTTTACAGACGATAGTTTAACGTGACAACATAGGTCCGCGCGCGAGCTCCGAGGAATGATAATTGAAGCGACGGTCGGGCGCGGCGCACACCCGTCCGCTTCCTCAGTCACCGCGCGTGGTTGTAATGGTACAAGGAGCGTAACGTAACGGAACAATGAGTCATACTTTTTCGTGCCTGCAGCCGGCGTTCATAGATTTATTATACGTTGTCACGTCAAAAAAAATAGAACACGGAACCCACTCTTATGCCTTTTAGATATGACGAATTAGGACGCTCAACTATGTATCTAAGATTAATAGAAGAAGAGATTTACTAAAAGCTACTATGAAATAATCATGTTACTAAAATATATAAACTACCGCAAAAGATCAAAAGTATCATTCGATTTCATTACTTACAGTACTTTTCAACGACTTCGAAATTATTTCATTTATCACAATAAGCATTGTAACGGTACCAAATATTGATATTATCGATATCATATCGATAAACGTTTTCAATCTACAAACCGTTACATCTCTAACTCTTAATTTCGAACTGGTTTTAAATAGCTTTCATTTCGGCTGAGTATTCCAATTGGCGTCGCTACAATCGCTTCTTGTGCTATGAATCTGGCCTGAATGTCGATAGATAAACTAAACCTGCGCTATGGGACATTTGAATAGATTACATTTCAGTATATTTCGTTTGTTTATACAACAACTTAATATTAATAAAAGTAAAACGAAAGACCAACTCACAGGATATACCATATACAAATCAAACGGCACCTATCTCTCTTGCGCATCACAACCTTTTTACTCGACTGCTTAAGAAGGAGGGTTTTGTTTTTCAAGTGTATGTATGTATATATGACAGCTTACAGCCTAAACGACTTGACGTTTTTTATGTGCGAGGTGTCGTTAGATTCGTCTTCACTTCAATAGTGTCATAATATGCTATTTTTATTTTTGTAATACGAGTAATAATAATACATCTCTCATAAAAAATAAAAAATGCGTAAAATATATAGGAATATTAGAAAAGTGAGAAATGAATTTGTTTATTTAGATAGGAGAAATATTTAAAAAAATTTTTTTTACATAGATCACTTATACTGGCGACGGAGTAGTGAAAAAAAACCGGAAAAAAAGTGCGAGTCAAACTCGCCCACCGAGGGTTCCGTACAAACTAAATAAAAAGAGGAAATCATATATGTTTTTTATATTTTTTTAAATTTGGGCCCTCATTTCTTGCATAGAGACACTATTTTTTGTGATTAAATTAAAAATGTCCAGTTTTCGGATTTTTCCCTATATGTGTGCTCTAACACAATGCTTCTTGCCAAATTTCAGAGTTCTAGGTCAACGGGAAGTACCCCATAGGTTTTGATGTCGAAATGTGCGTTTTTTACGACATATTCGGCTGTAACTTTTTTTTACGAAAACTGAGAAATTTTATTTTTCTTTCTGCAGCAAAATACTATGGATCTGCGTATATGGTTTTAATTTCAACTCGATACCTTTACGCGTTCCCGAGATAAAGGTCTTGACACCCGGACGGACGGACAGATGGTCAGACGGACAGACGGACAACAAAGTGATCCTATAAGGGTTCCGTTTTTTCCTATTGAGGTACGGAACCCTAAAAACGTATATTTTCCTACTCCTGAGCCAACTTAAAAGATAGATAGATAACTCTTTATTAAAAGACCACAAATAAAGAAAAGAAATATAGAGTAAACATAATTATACTTAGCTAGAGTTTTAATTGGCGGCCTTAACGCTTAGAGCGATCTCTTCCTGGCAAGCTATGAAAGTAAAACCTTTTTTTTTATTTATCTCCTGTCAAAAGAAATAAATTATTTTTTATCTTTCTAATATCCCTAATCAGTGATATTTTTATATTTAAAAATGTGTTGCGCGAGAGAGATAGCTGCGCGCGTTGTGCCCATAGATCAGTTGCTAATAATTATTACACACCAGGTTTTCATTATTAGTACGCAGTGTTTTTATCAGTCTGCCCAAAAAGGAAGTTAATATTTTTAAGTACAAGTTCAGATAAAACTTAAAACCTGTGTAGATTGTTTGTAAGTTTATATGAAAGTTCATCGAAAACGTCTAAACCGATTACAACAAATAAGGTGTCGTTAGGTTCATGTTTTTTTTTATCAGCCCTGTTTTTGTACAAACTGTCCCACTGCTGGGAACGGGCCATCTTATCATTGTGAGATGGGTTAGGCCATAGTCTGCCACGCTGGCCAAGTGCCATTCATGAAGTGGGATTCATGTTTACCTCTTTTTATATTTATACATACTAATCGGTTTTAAATTACATTAAAGCCATTTATTTATTACATAAAAGCCGTTTTAAGTTATTATTCAAGTTGTGAAATCCACAAAGCGGTCGCGATTTGGCGCTGGTCTCGGCTCGCACTGACCTTTCCGAGGCTTTTCCTTTCCTCGGCGTCCATTTAGCGGTGAAACTAAGCCGGTAAGTAGATATCTGTTTGAAACACGCTGAGAAATTTTAGTGGTTGCCGGGTAATCATTTTAGCTTTATTCGTTTCGAAATAAGAATAAGAAGGTGTATGAGAACATGTAACCAAACGTCAAATTGTTTGTTTTTATTTTTTTAATTGTTTTAGTTATTAGTAATGTTATTAATTCTATGTATGTTTTATTTCAATAAATATTAAGTCCTAGTCTTAAAAAGCAAACGTTATAATGGCAATGTCTTCGGTATCAACATTGTAGATTTGGAAATATCTAAAATTTTGTGAATTGGGGGTATTTTTATTTTATTTACGCCTCATAAAAGCTGCTTTTGCATAGCATAACTTTGGAGATTCGCAAATATACATATATCAGCCTAATTTTATTTATTTAGCTAAACGCCTTATAAAAGCAGGTCTTTTGCATAGCATAAGTTTGGAGATTCGAAAATACACATCAGCCTATTCTTTACAAAAAGTTGCATTGCAATTGCATTGTCAATTCACGAATTCTTAAAGTCGTAGATCATCATTCAATTGACATCATTCAGAGTGTCAAAATGGTTTTGACACACCCCGAATGTTTTATAATTACCTGACCAACAATATCCACACGATGGGGTAGATGAGAAAAAAATATTCATCCCACTTTACGTGTATGGGAGTAACCACAAAACAATTTTTTTCAAGATTTAATTCTACTACTTTCTCGGAATAACTAATATGTACCTATATCCTTGTCAAATTACAGCTTTCTAGTACTAATAGTATTTGAACAAAGCCGCGTACAGACAAACAGACATGGCAAAACTATAAGGGATCCTTGTTTACTATGGAACCGTCAAAAAGGTAAGATCGAAATTATACTTAAAAATATATGCAACACACACTTTTTATTTTATTTTTGAAATACTTCGTTTACCTACGGTCGCGTACAGTTTTCCTTTACCACAGGTTTTCTAAAACACGTGACAATGTTTTGTGAACAAACGTCACCACAGTCTGAAGCCAGATAAATTAATCTTGTTTTCGCTTGTTACTTTTTGAGAAGAGTTTCTTAGTGATATTCCAAAACCCATACGAAACGCTTTGACTCCACTTTTATTTTGTGTGCCGCGAAAATGTGGAATACTCTTTCCGAATGGGTATTTCCGAATATATATAAGTATAATCTAGGTGTCTTCAAATCGCGAGTGAACAGGTTTCTTCTAGGCAAGCGCGCTCCATCGTAGACCGTAACTGTTGTTTAACACCAGGTGAGTTGACGGTTAAAGTCTATTTTCAAATAAAAAACCAGACCTACTCTTTCAATAAGAAAATTTAATTATTGTTCTCAAATGTATCGGAAATGTGATACTTTAGGGTACCTGATTTAGATATAAGTTAAATTAACTAGATTAATGTTTAAACCTTTGCTTGTAACCGGCAATCAATTCTTATTTTATTTATTTATTAAATGTTTTAATATCTATTCAAAATTATTATTATTATTTTTTGCACATTTATTTATTTATTTAATTAACTAAAACGGTATTCACCAATTACATTAGTTAATATACATTTCATACATATAATAATAATAGTCGGCAGCGGAGGACGTCCTCGCCGCGCTGGTCTTTGTGGGGGCGGTGACGTCGGAGGCTCGCTTTCCATGCTTGACACGCTGCCACTGGAGTTGCGAGGGGTCAGGATCTCCTCGCTCTCTGATGATAAAGGCGATGTTGGTGTCGGCGATGGGGCGAGCGGAGGATGTATTGTATTATTGTACATGTATTCCACATGTACCTACTTACCCATTTTATAGATAAATCGTGCGTGAAAATTTTGAAATAATATTTAATAGCAGTCGGCGGGTCGCTATAAAGGTTCTATCCCATTTATATCTCTGAAGAAACAAAATCCCTTTTTCTCATATCAGCATCATTTATGAAAAATCACCTGAGTACTTTACGCGAAGCACATATCCAATATGCATGGATTTCCAATCTTCCCCGGGAAGTTGCGATGTTCTCGCTAATGTGTAAAGTTTTGCCACCTGCTTTCAAGTAGCCGTACCAATAAGTTGACAAATGAGAAAATATCGGAAGTTTCAAATTATAACTATGGAGGCAGGTTAAATTTTTTTTTTTATAAAGTTATTTATATATGCAGATTAATCTTTTCCCCTTAACCTTTTCACTATTGGGCAGCTAGAAGCACAAACAAGTATCTGTATTAAAAGAAAAACAAAATACCTCACTGCAGAAAAGCGGGTTTTGCAGTCTAACTCTAACTTAAGAGTTCGTTACGCTTGAGTGAACATTTTTTGTGTAAAAGTATGCGTAAAATCGCTGTAAAATTTCATAAATGCGCATTGTTTTAAGTAATCCTAGCAAAATCAGTTGTTTATTACAAAAAAGTTCATAAGAGGTGACGAAAAACGCATTTTTTTTTGTTTTTACGAGAGATGTACGTATTATTATTATTTCAAAAAATATAGCCTACAACACTCAGGGAGTGAAGACGAATCTAATGACATCTCGTACATCAAAATCGATCTAGCTTCTAGGCGCTCATATAAAAACATACATACATACTCGTACATACCCACATACATACACTCGAAAAACATAACTCTTACGCAGTCGGGTAAAAAGTGTTACCGTTATATTGTGAATATTCCAAAAATCCGAACGAAACTCTTGAAATACAAATTTATCGTACCTATATCTACTGGTAATATGTAGAATACGCTTCCTAAGTGAGTCTTTCTCAATATATACATACAATATGTGTATTTATTCAAATAGAAAGTAGTCGGTTTCCTCTAGGTAAGCGCGCTGTATTATCGACCACATTAGTCGAGTTGGCGGTCAAGGGCAAGCCTATCTCGAATAAAATAAAATAACTTATTATCTACATGTATTTAAAAAAATATACATAAACGATTAAAAACGAATTGATAACCTCCTCTTTTTTGGAAGTCGATTTAAAAGATTGTAAGTTGCTGATAAAGACTAAAAACACAGTGCAAGGTCTTGAAATGATTAATGCTGCTCATATATTCGTAACGTATGAAAAAAATTCAACTGCAAACTTGCGAAGTAAAAACGTATCTCATTATTCAGCAAAAATCGTTTGAATTGAACATTAGATGTAACATTTTGACGGGCGCTGTTTTAAAGCTGAATTTTCATTCTTGACGTCGCGTTTTATATCAACACACGAGTAACAGGATTAAAAACAAAAACTGGGTTAAACTGGAAAATAGCGAAATGTTCACATAAAATGTAACGTTTTTACTGTGAGGCGACGATTTTGTGCCTAATTTTCAACCAGAAAATGCTTAAAAATGTCTGATTTTATCCGACTACACATAAAAGAGGGTTATGGTATTAAAGATACATTTTATTTTTCAAAATTTTATTATACGACTTTCACGGTATTATTAATGCATATTATGCATATCTATACCAAATAACAGCTTTCTAGTACTTATAGTGTTTGAACAAAGCCGCGGACGGACAGACAGACGGACATGGCGAAACTAGAACAGAAACTTAGTAGTTTGCTGCCTTAAACTTAGCTGCCTCTTTTCCTGGGCTTACTGTAAAAGTCAATTAAGTGACTTGAGGGAAATTGGTGATTAAGTAGGCGATAGGCTGACTCCCTGTCACTGCCAGTATTACATCTAACCCTTTAATACCCTCTCCCTTCCATCAAATCCTCTAGTCACCGTCAAATGTGGCGTGAAACGGTAAACGGTATTTGTATTTGATCTTTGACGCTGCACTCCGTAAGGGAAAATAGGCGTGATTGTATGTATGTTTATTAAGCCGATTAATACCTACAGTGTGCTCATCCAGCTACATATCATAATCGGCCAAGCCACGGCTGAAATTTCGAAAAATATTACTCTCCTTCTACGACAATCGGATAAAAAATATTACTTTATAAATAAAGTGACAATATCATTATTTTTTTACGATTCACGCTTTCTGCCCAACATTGAACTACAGGCAAAGATAAAAAAATAACTATTAATTTTTGAATCGAAGGCTCTTTTGTTGGAAGCTCCGTGGCTCAATAGCTGAAACGAGTATTCATAAAAGACTGTTATTGAATAAGATATTGGATCTGCTATTTCTGCTGCACTGATTTTAGGATTTCAACGTTACATTTCTACATTAAAAACTGTATTAGGTAGATAGGAACGTATAAACATTATATATGACTTAATATTTTCTGTTTCGTGACATTATTGATTTTGAAATATTTGATATTAAAATTACTTTACTGTTTATGTTTTTAGGAATACATCTATTTTTAACCGATTTTGAAAAAGAAGGAGGTTATCAATTCGTACCGTATTTTTTTTTATGTATGTACACGAATTACTCCTTCTTTCGAGAACCAATTTTTGTCTTTCCTGAATTGGTGTATAGAGAAAGCTCCCAATTTGGTCCCATAATTATTTTATAAGCATCGCTTTATTACTTTTTGAATAATCTCTAAAAATTAAAATATTTTCATTGTATTCCTGAGTTAGCGCGTCAGATTATAGAATCGCAGAGTTCCACCTACACGTTTTTCTTTGCAAGAGTATCAAATATTAAGGATTATTTATAAACATCTGCACATTTTCTAAGACGATCATTTGACATTTAATGACAAATCGCATTCTTGACAAAAGAAAAAAAGAGCGAGTGAAGAGAGGTATCTTTAATTAAAAAGTTTACAATCGTGAAGGATAGTAAGTTGCGTTTGAAGTCGGTTTTTTAATAGATTTTTTAATTCATTTATTAATGTTCTAAGTATATATTAAATATCTTGTGCACACAAAGGCACAAATCCTCACACACTAGTCATTAATTAGCATTCACATTCTATTTATCTTAAGTATTTTAAGTGAATAAAATTTGGTTCATATTGTGTGCTTTTTAAATATTATGCGCTGGAATATTAAATAAAAAAATTAAATATTATGTCAGGAACAATTTTTTTAAATCATTGATTAATGGCGGCCTTAATAAACCTATTTAATCGGGAATTGAAGACACCCAGATCTTATACCTAGTCTAAGCCAATCAAGAAAAGAGCCAGTTAGTTCTACAAAAAAAAATAGGTCAGCGAATCATATGTAATTATACCTCCAGTAATTAGTTTGTTTAATCGTATGATAGAAATATCGCATCAAATTGCATTTTTAAGCGTTGTATAAATATAGCTTGTTCGTGAGATGAGTAATAATTGCAGAATAGCTGCGCCGGTGTCGTCTGCACAGATAAGGCACGTTTCGCTCCCTCCCGCGACTGCCTTACTTTTAGCATTTTTGCACTTTTTGCAGGTATTTTAGTGATCCGTATAGTACAGCTCGAAAGTGAATTTTCATTTGTAATATGCACTTATTAAGGCCCGGCTCGTCCGCAAAAACAGCAAAAAAGAGCTTTTTGAAAATTAAAAAAAACATACTTTTACTATTAGTTCAAGCTCAAATTTTAAGTATAAAATGTTGATCTGTTGGCTACAGTTCTTCAAAACAAAAACACAATTGCTGAAAAAAGTCTCGATAGCTATTTTTGAAAATATGCCATTTTATTATTATTTTTAAATTGATCTCCAAGTTGTTTAACCAACACGAAAATTACCATGTTAAGTAGCTAGTAAATTTTTTTGCGTTCTACAAGAATACATTTTTGATACGCTTAGTGCACTATTTTACAATAATTTTGCTTGCAAGCAGCTGTCCAGCGGCGCGCGGCGAGTCGGCGTCGTACGTACTTCTGTGCTACGTACATGAAAACACCGCGCTCAAGTGCGGGTTAAAGTAGCGTAAAATATGTAAAGTTCTGGGGAAGCCTCGCCTTAATTACAACAAAGCATATACAAACAATAAATATAATTATTTTAATTACTAACCATCTATATTAGATAAAAAACAAAATATCCGACTGCATGAGATCGATTATGATACTACTAAGATAAACTTGCAATACGCTGTATAATTATGATGTCGAGTGTACGTTTTCGCGAGAAAGTATGTTTGTTGCTTGTTACGAAAACGTGCGACTTTCAATTTTTACAAGAGTTGTGTTATTATTATTCACAGGATTTACTACTTACCTAAACCCACTACTGATTGGCAAGGTCCAGTCAGTAGTGGGTTTCGCTTCTTCCCAGTCGCTTCTTCTAGTATATAAAAAAAGGTTTTCAGTTTATTTGGCAGTATCTGAACGATCAACTTCACTTGGCATTTTTTATGCGTCTGGAAGCCTATTTGTGAGGCTAAGATGTCCATCTGTTTATCCTACACTAAACCGGCTGTATCTTTTGAACGGTAATAGGATACAAGTATCAACATTGGCAAGATTGTAGAGTTTGCTTTGATGTAAATTTACAAATACTAAAAACTGGTCAAGAGCGAGACGAGCTTGTGTAAATATTTTTTACTTTTACTTCCTGTTCTTCTTTACATTACATTTCGGTCGAGACTATCGCTGGTCCAGCCACTGCAATGGGAGTCAAGCTCGTCTCGCCACCTCTCGCCTAAGTGGGAAGAAAGGGCTTTGCACTGTAATGGGACAATCACGGCTGAAAATGAATGAAATTGATACTGTTCGTCTATTAGTGAAAGATGTTTTTTATCTGATAATTATAGTTAAAAAAACTGAAGCAACCGACTTCTCATGGATGCCATTGTCAGAACTGAACCAAATTGAAAAGGGACCTCACGGGAAGCACCAGCTTTCAAATAAAAAAAAGGATCATCAAAATCGGTTCGCCCAATCGAAAGTTATGAAACAAACATAAAAAAAAAAAAACAGTCGAATTGAGAACCTCCGCCTTTTATGAAGTCGGTTGAAAATAACCATAATTATAATAATGCTTTTGTAACTCCATAATATACGAGTATATTCGTCATAAAAAAATAATACCTTATTACTTTTCTGCCCCGATTTTTGCCCCCGTTCTAACATTTACTAAGCGACTTCAGGAACCGATAACGAAACGGAAACAGAAATTTGATTGTATAAGTCCGGAAAATTATCTCGTTTTTGTGAAAATCTTTACATTTACCAATTCTTGTTGGTATTAGTATATCCTAAAATTTGCAACTAAAACCTAGGATTTAACAACATACAGAACGGACGTTTACAGCAACAAATACATTATAGTTACGTACAAAACGAAAATGTAATAATATTTACAACATAATATGTATAAGCAACCTACATACAGTAGGAACCTATTTATAAAAAAAAATATAATATATACATCGTTCGAAGAAGCTACTCGTGATCAAAAGGACTTGGGAGTCATAAAATCTAAGATTCAACGCTTTAGAAACGATTTCAAAGAATTCATCATAAATACGATTATAAACATCTGACATAAGAGCCCCTGAGATAAACAAACCATCAACTAGAGTACGAGATTTGTTATCCTTTATCTCGAGTCATCTATTTTACTTGTGGATTAGTCTGAGGTGTACCCATTGACGGTTCCATTGATTGTTGCGCTCTTTAATCTAAAGTGTACCCATTTACAGTTTCATATCTTGATTTTCTGATATTATGTTTCATTTATCGTCTGGACCCTATTATGAAGAGTGCTCTTTGCTCTGAGGTTTGTTTATTAACTGTCTCTTTCTTTATCCAACTACGGAACTCCATTTTTATACAAAATTGATCAACATTTGACCAGAAACTCACAAAATGACTAGCGACGGTGTGTTCATGAATGAAGCTCATCTAGAAATGAGTAAATATTACTCTAGCTTTAAAAATTCCAAGATACAATTTTGGAATTTTTAACGCTAACCATTTGGTGAGTTTCTGGTCAGACGTAGATCTATTTTGTATAAAGAACGAGTTCCGTAGCTAGAACTACAGTTCTGAGAAATCAAATGAGTCAAGGCGTTCTTCACAATGTGCCCAAAATCTTAGTTTTTTCAAGGCTCAAGGCTTACGTGTAACCTAGAACAAAAAATTATGTAGTTCAACGATATTATTATTACGGCATTGATGTAGATCTATTTCTCATTCCATGATCGTAGTTTACTGGTTGGCTACTAAACTAATGTTCTATATCTTTTAGATCGACGAGCTCCATACCCGGCCACACCGACGCTTAACACCAGGCGAGTTGGTGGCCAATCGTAGATCTATCTTGTAAAAAAAAAGTATACGCTGTCTAGAAGAAACCTACTTGTATTAACTCTGTTTGTAAGGAGGATAAACTTGATTTGTACAGTTAAAAGATTTGAAAGGCTTTATAATTTTGTAGTTGAATATAGTGTAACGTTTTATCTTTTAATAATATAAATTTTGAAAGATGTAAAAAAACGTAAGTGTCTAAGCTTAGTCATTCACAGTTCTAATCAGTAAAGTAAATCATCGCATTCGAATACTTATTTCGCGTTAGAAATCATTTTTATGCGCAATCCACTTTGTCTAAATTTTTATTACCTAGGTATTATTATTTTTACGTTCTGAATAACCAGTATACTAAGATTGAAGCGATTGACAGTAGATACATTTTTAACGGATTTATAAAAAAAAAAAAAATTTTTTTTTTTTTTTTTTTTTTTTTTTGTTTAATTTGAATGAGTAACAATCGCGAACCTTAGAAACATTATTGAAATCGTAGATATTTAGGTCCTTCAGTTGTGTATAAACATAGCAGATAAAGTGTATTCTAAACAAAAAGCTTTCGGCAGCAGTTAAATTGGGCTGTTCTAAATTCAGGACTCAAAGGTCGTAAAATACATGCCCTGGAAACTGTCTAGGGATCAAACGTAAAATAACTTCGCAACAACTGGGAAAAAGTAGTAATAAACGTAAAAGATCGAATTGTTGTGCCGATTTGAAAAATAGACGAATAAAAAGGATTTCCTTTGAATTAATTTCATTTACCCAATTACAGAAAAAAATAAAACGCAAAATTAAATATCTGTGAATTTCTTTGAAACAAAATTCAATACTTTCAGAACCCCAGTTCAGAACTTGGAAATGATATATTACCATCTCATTCGGTCCATGTTCTTGAAGCGACAAGGCTTCCCGACAAATCTTCCCTATTTTCTGAAAACTAGTATTTTAGAACTTTCCAGAATAGAGTGAATGGATTTCTTTTTAGATCGTTTCTATCTTTGCCCGCACGTCATTTACTACCGGGCAAATCGGTGAACTGTGGTCAGATGCAGAAATAGGAAGAAATTCCCCACAAAAGGGAAACATTTGTTAACAAATGTCTCTTAATCTTGTTTATCAATAATGTATCATGTAATGTTTATACAACAATATATGCTCAACTTAGAGTAATGACACTTGGCGTAATAGTTTCATTCATAATTCCGTTGATAGGTGAAGCTAAAAATACATATTGCATGACCATCACAAATTTAATATCTTTGACATGCACATGAGCTTTCTAATGATGTTTCAAGTAAGTATTTGTCACAGAGTCAAGAAGTGAAAATGTGCCAAATTTTGCTTACCTGTTGTTTGTAGCTAAAGAGATATTAAAAGTTTTTAAATAAAAACTACGGGTCACTCACGTCTGTTTTGAGCCGAAATATCCGACTATAGTTTCAACCGCATTCGGCGGTTTTTATTTAAAAATCTGTGAAAACCACGTTAATTTCCATAGTAAAATATTAATAGTTGTTTTAATTAACTAGAGGTAACTCGATTTCTACGTTTATTATTTTTAGATATACCTAATATAGTAATTATGACATACGATAACAGTAATGGTGCTCATAATGTTACTGACACAGGACGTGAATATCTACTAAACTTATTTACAAGCCATCAAAGTGACATAAAGTCATTCTGTCGATGGCATAAACACAATTTTAGTTCTGGATTCACAGAAATGTGCAACACAATGTATCGAGCTTTTGTTTGCTTATCTTTAAATACTTTCAACAGTGCGTCATTCACTGCAATAGTTGTTTGTGTCAAAGTCGCAGGGAAATTATAAAAGTGGAAATTTTATAAAATGCCTAATGAATGCATTCAAATCCCTAAATATGTTGAAGTATTTCATTTACGTAGCAAGTGTTAGTAATTTTTAAGGCCGTGGCCTGTTTTAGTGAAATAATAGATCGTGTTTTTATCTTACACCAGATTAATAAAAAAAAATCAGAAACAAGTTAAAAACTGGTTATACCTACAGGTGATAACTACAGGTTGCCTTATCGCCTTAGAAAAAACTGTAGCATAATTTTCGAAACAAATTATGTATTTATCAGGAACTTGATCAAATCACACATACACATTATCGGTCTTACCGGAAAACGTTACTTAACTTTAAGTAATGCTTAACATATTTTGTCAACTTCTCATTTACACGCAATGACGCTTGCGGAAAGAAGACAGAGAATTTAAGACGATGGTTAAAGTTAAGTAACGTTTTTCGGTAAGGCCTTTTGTCGTGGGAAATGTTAAACACTGGAGAAGGTAAAGGATTTAAGGATTGGACGTCATAAGTCGCAATCCAAAAATCTCTGAAAAAATTGGATGAAAAATGACGAAGATACTGCGATATTAGTGCACCTTACGCAAAAACGAGAAAAAAGGAGATGTCAACCATATGGTTTATGACGTAGTCATCCACTCGCTTGCTCACCTGTATATATACTGTTAATTTATTCTGTGCTCACACACACGTACCGTACCTACTTACGTAATGAACGTTCTGACATCACTGAATATAACCGCAATATAAACGAGGTAAAAAGAAAATTTCTATAACTTCGTTATTTCTTAACGAATTACATTCATCCAAAAGGATAAAATAGTCTAAAACTTCTAGTTCATACGTCTATATACTTAGAATTTAAATATCTCTAGCTTAAATTATCTTCATTGTAGTGAATCACCGCGATAACTTAGAGAATTGATCAAATTCCGGTTTTTACAATTTCCCTGTGACATACTAAACGTACCTCTTGGTCACCACAGTCACTCGTAGCAAGTGGTTAATATATACCTACATGCATCTACCTAGTCTTATATAGCAGTAGGTATAGTTCTTTGTTTACAATGATTGACACGAGCCGACAGAGTGTTTGCTAAAACACGTGACGAATGAATACATGTTTTGACGTATTCAAAACATTTCAGAGATTTTTAACCGACTTCCAAAAAGAAGGGGGTTACAATTCGGTATGTATATTTTTGTATGTTTGTTCACCGATTACTCCGTCATTCGTAAACCAATTTTTGTTTCTTGAATCGACATATAGAGAAAGCTCCCACAAGTTGGTCCCATAATTATTTTATAGGCATTGTTTTATTACTTTATGAATAATATCTAAAAATGAAAACTTTCATTGAATTCCTGAGTGAAGTGCGTCAGATTATAGAATCGCAGAGTTCCAGCGACACGTTTTTCTTTGCAAAAGTGTCAAATATTTATGATTATCGTATAAACATCTGCACATTTTCTAATCTTCGAAAACGAAATATTTGCAAATCTCATTCTTGACAGAAGGAAAAAAACGAGCGAATGGAGAATGGCCTCTTTAAAAAGTTTACAATCATGAAGTATTTAGTAAGCGTATTTTGAAGTCGGTTATTTTAGTTGTTTTGTAAACTATGATTATCAATATATGCACTCTGTCTATATAGCTTTTGTTCAATTTCTTGTTTTATTAATATAATTAATGGTAAAGGGTCAATATGGGTTACTCCCGTATATTTTAGTGAAAAACGCAGACTATAGTTTCAACCGCATTCGATGATCTTTTTCGAAAGGAGTTGTCACCTGGTTGACCTTTCGTTTGATGGTAGGATAATTTCTACTGATCCGATAACGCTGAAATTTCATATTTACCTACGTGTCTGAAACATTAATAAAAATATTGAATATGACAATTGATACCATAGAGCTGTTCTGATGATGGAACCCAAAGTTGGCTGTGGTATTTCCTAGTGGCAAGTATCCGTCATGTATTTATCATGATCTAGTTCATTTGGTTAGTAATGTTATGCACTAAAAGGGTAAGTATATTGATTAGAACTCCTGTACACGATTCCGAATCCGGCAAATTGTGAATAGCCCCACTGAATGGCAGTGATAGACCTGTTAACTTTTGGATTCTTTTTAGGGTTCCGTACCTCAAAAGCAAAAACGGAACCCTTACAGGATCCCCTTGTTGTCCGTTTGTCTGTCTGTCCGTCCGTCCGTCCGGGTGTCAAGGCCACCCTGTATCTCGAGAACATGGACAACCCTGGATCTCGGTCGAGTCTGACTCGCACTTGTCTGGTTTTATTTTAGTCATCGTGGACTGTTTTCGTCAGTTTCATCATCATTTAAACAAAATTCATTGCGTGAATAAAAGCTTGAGATTTATATTTTTATAGACTTTCTAGTTTACTTCTACAAAATCATTTTGCAGTAATTCGTGTTACACGTCGATTCGGTGATCAAAAGAAAACTTTTAAAAGTTACTAGTATTGAAAATGCGTAACAAACAGTATGCAATTATTTTTCTGAGCTAATTTTTATATTTTCCTTGTATTCCACATTTACCGCGGGGCTTATCTTTGGTTTTTTTCTCTTATCAGTTTTACATAGAAATTTATATGTAAACCGGAGTCCGGACCATAACAAATACTATTAGCAAGCACCTATCTACTAAAGTATGTAATTAAAGACCAGATTATCAGCGGGGATTTCCACTTGACGAACAAACATATTCCCTGTATTTACTGAAAGAACTGCATTTATTTTCTTTGTTGGGAACATACTCGCTTGTGTCTGGGAAATACGGATGTGGCGATGAGTCATTTTGTTTTGAGATGTCTTCAATGTTACATCTGTTTATTTCATATTTATTGTGGACTTGCTGAATTTTTGTCATAAATGTACATTTTGCTAAGTTTACTTGTGTTGCATTCTTTGCAAAAAATTGACCTTGGGCCGCGGTGTGCTTATACACCGCGGCCCAAGGTCAATTTTTTGCAAAGCAAAGTTGACCGGCAAGAAGGCTTCTTGCTACCGAAAATTTAACATAATCGTTGTCAACATTATAGTTTATTAGCGGTCAAGGGTGTGTCGTGCCACGCGCAAAGTAGAGTTCCGTAGTTGCACATAAGTTTCTTGTTTGATACTATGAACATACGACACATACATAAGTTAGTTTAAATAAAATTTGCACAAAAATCATTTCTAATTTCTCCAAGTACATTTTCTAAGTTGATCGACTATTACTTGTTAACTTGTAATGGCTATTTAGCCGTGATAGTTTTCCTTTTAATTTCATCATATATTCTACTATCATGAATTTATTCACATCTCCAAAGTCAAAAGTTTTGCTGGTAGAAAGGGACACTTGATTCTAACAAAAATTATAAAAATTATCACTTCAAAGCTTAATATTTCGCAAAAAGATCCCTAAATTGAAAAATAGATTTGGCACACCCCACATTTTTTTATTACCTATTCAACATTACCCACATGATGGAATAGATAAGAATTACTATAAAAACGTGTGCGGGAGGTAGCCACGAAAAACTTTTTTCAATATTTTATTCTGTGTTTTTTTCTGCATAACTAATATGCATATCCATTAAAATTACAGCTTTCTTGTACTAATAGTCTTTGAGCAAAGCCGCGGACAGACAGATGACAGATAAGCAATCCGGCGAACAAAGAACATGGCGAAACTATAAGAGCTTCTTGTTTACTACGGGACCCTAAAAACTGCAACAATCGACATCAAAATGCGTAATTTTGCTTTAAAAACCAAAGTTCCCAACCGACTTTGATGAAATTTCTCTGAAGTATGGCCTATCACTATCAAACATTATCAAAAAATCAATATCAATATCAAATAATCGGCCAAGTGCGAGTCGGACTCGCGCACGAAGGGTTCCGTACTATCATCTTTAATACTACAAATTTTAGTTCTGTTTATAAAATAACGAGAAATCAACGAAATTCCAAGTAGTAAATTGCAAACTTATAGGTAGGTTTTCGATACACATCCGGGCAATATGACGACGCTCGCGCGAATACGCGCGGCTATGGCTCGCTCCGTGATGTTACCTCCCCCGCTACCCGCTCGGCCGTTGCTTAGCAACCGCCTCGCGCTCGCGCCACCACCACACCGCGTTTTGATGCACGGATTATTTTCATTTTGTGAGTTTTTATGTATTAGATTAGGTATTTATTTTAATAGTTAATATATTTCTAAATATTTACTTACAAATATTCAAGTTTCTACCTGTTAATTAAGATCGAGTAAAAATTGCTTAAAAATTACGTTTGTTGTATGGGAGCCCCCCTTTAATATTTACTTTATTGTTATTTAATTATTTATTTTGGAAGGTAATATACAATTAAATATTCTGTGAAAATTTGAAGCGTCTACCTGTTACCGTTTTTAATATTGAGCAAAAAAATACGAAAAAAACACGTTTATTGTATGGGGACCCCCCTTAATATTTTTTTATTTTTCATTTTTAGTATTTGTTTTTTATAGCGGCTACGGAAATACATCATTTGTGAAAATTTCAGCTTTCTAGCTATCACGGTTTATGAGATACAGCCTGGAGACAGACAGACAGACAGACAGACAGCGAAGTCTTAGTAATAGGGTCCCGTTTTTACCCTTTGGGTACGGAACCCTAAAAATCATCAAAATCAATTCATAATTAACGAAATAACTGCGTAACAAAAAACATTCAGTCAAATTGAGAACCTCCTCCTTTTTGAACTCGATAATTTTTTTATAAGAAGCAAAAATGCTACGACTAAACTTGGAACGAATAAAATTCACTGGATACCAAAGTGCGAAGAAGGCAGAATTCCAAGTTTCCGCGCTCAGATTTCAGTCGAGGACGGATAAAGATCTAGCAGATGTTTGTGAGTGTTTGTTCAGGTTGCCAATAAAGATTCCCATGGTATAATGGGCGTGAAACTCCTGGTGCAGGTGAATGTAATTAAAAACTGGTTCTTCGTTGTGAACGATTGATTGCAGGCATAGTTTGCGACGAGGCATTGTTTCTCTCTAATGATGGTGCTATGGATACCTACATTTTAATGAAATTGGGGCATTGAAAAAAAAACTTCATCGGTTCTGTAATTTGGTTTTTAAAACAAAATAACTGGAAATAATATATCATACGCGTAATCAAAATTGCTTCAGTCGATTGTTCTAAATGGGTTCATGGGTTCTTTTGCGTTCTTGGCGTCGATCCCGTGACGGAAGGGTTAATTTATTTTTTACGAGTTTTTATTCAGTTTTACACTATATTTATTTAGTAATGTTGGAAACGATATCGGTAGTCTGATCACACTAAGGATTCCTACAGGTACCTAATATAGAGATTAAGATTACCAGTTACATTTACTATACCTGAACTTTGCACTTGCTTTAAAACTTTTACATTTACTTAAGTTCGATGGCAATCGATGAAGATGAAGCCAGTCTGGTGATGAAGTTGGAATCGTATGGCATATACCTAACAGATATATTGAGCTCATTTGTTTATTTTCGATGAAAGAAACATTCTTTGCGTAGCATTGAGTATATGCGACAGCGCGAACTTAATAAGGGAGTCGAATAATGTAGTGCATAGGAAATTCCTAATAGAAAAAAAACAACGGGTTGTACTCCGGGAGTGCCGACAGAAGCGAAAACTAAAAAATAAAACCGCAAAAAGACTGACTCGTGAAGGATTTAAAGCTCCGCCCTCCGATGGATAAATTGAAATTTATATTGGTGCTCTAACCTACTGAGCTAACGAGCCTTAAGTGCATGTGTCGAAAATAAGCATTCGGCACAACGAAACGACGTCATGCTAGAAGGACAAACTTGAACATACAATACCTAATGAACTTTAAATGCAGAACGTTAGAATTGGTTTCTGACTAAAATTATGGCGTCATGCTAGAAGGACAAACTTGTACATACAATAATGAACTTTAAATGCAGAACGTTAGAATAGGTTTCTGACTAAAATAATCCGTCCGTCTTACGAATTTTTATGTGACGATCTGACGCTAGTTTATCATTTTTTACTCATCCAAAAAATGCACAACGCCGCTAAAGAAGTTTTCTCTTCAAAAATCACTCATGTAGGTACATTTTTCATTCAATTGTAATTTAAGTATTGTGTTTTGGCCGAATATTATCGGGACTCTCAGTGCGTCATTCGATGCTAAAACGTACGCCATTAAAATATATAGATGCCTACACTGATTTTATACTTACCTAATTATACCGCACCACGTACGAAGTCACGGGGAGTATGCTAGTCTAAAATACTTTCGAATATCTTATTGACATTTACTATTTTTTTAAGAGATTGGAAAGGTTTAATAGGACGACCAAGCCACAAGGTGGACATAAGACTTAATATAAGCGGTAGGAAGACGCTGGATGCAAGCCGCTTTTAACCGATCTTTCCAGCTTTGGACTTCTTGTAGCTAAGATGATAATGATGATAATAATTTAGACGTATCTACATAATTATGTATATGGGTAAATTAGCAATTAAAAAATACCAGGTGCGCCCCTCGGTTTCACAAGCGTTGTGATGAAAAACGGTGATTGTGATGAAAAATAAATAGCCTATCTCCGTCTCCAAATCTCTGTACCAAATTTCATATCAATCGGTTTTGTAGTTTAGCCGTGAAAGGGTAACAAACTTAACTAAGAGATAAGGTTTTTGTTTTCTAAAAAGCGAGGATAGTCAAATTGTTTATCACATTGAGAGTTTTAATAGATAAGACGCTCATGTCTATCTTCATCATCATCATCATCATCTCAACCATAAGAAGTCCACTGCTGGACATAGGCCTCCCCCATGGATTTCCAAAAAGACCGATTGGAAACGGCTTGCATCCAGCGTCTTCCCGCCACTTGTATGAGGTCATCTGTCCATCTCGTGACTGGACTACCTACGCTGCGCTTTTCTATCTTATTGGGTTTTAAAACTATAATAGTTTTCTATAAATATATATTCTATAAAACTATAATAGATTTATAATAGTTCTAATAATTACAATTACTTAAAAAATATGTTAAGTAAACATTTTACGGGATGTGGGAATTTGCCAAAAATACGTGTATGCTAGGTATAAAACTTGTATGGTAGTTAGACTAGTTAATAGGTGTACGTGATATTGCAAGTTCAATGTCGAGCATTACGAGTACAACCAACGTTCCAGGAATTCCCAGCAAGCTGGGAATTTCCGATCGCAAATATTTTTGTTGGTAAATTGTGAAGACACCGCCAGTTGCCGGGGCGCCTTGTCCTTAGAATAATGAAAAAGTTTTTGTGTTTGTGTATCGTCTATTGTTTGTAAACCATTGACGGGTTCTGTTAGGGGTTTAGGTAAAAAAGTGTTGAACGATGAAATCATAGGAAAGTTTTAGCTTAACAGTTTTATATTATAGCGAAGAATTAAAAAAATATGTATAAATGACTTAGTACATGACTGTAAAACTAACTTAGTACATGACTGTATGACTGTATTATTGACCTTACAGTCATGTACTAAGTCAATTTTTTTTTTTTTTATTCTTCGCTTTACGTCTTTAATAGTGACGTAAAATATCATCGAATACTAAAAAAAATAGTACGTCTGACTGTTGATTTCAAATTGGACTTCTTTCTTTCTTTGCGGGTCAAGTATTAAGATTTATGCATATTTCATTTAAAAAAAATACAACTCTTATAAGTTTTAGTCATAGTCCGAGTCAAATAAATCAGTAGATAATTTGTCAAGTTCTAGCCATGCTTAAGTAAAGTAGATAGATAGTTATGTAAACTGTTTATTGTACACTATTAAACAAAAAACAAACATAGAAACTTACAAAACTAGTAGTCGAAGTTTTGTCGAGATCATGAAAATACATGTTTAACCACTTTATTTCAATTGCCTACACTCGTGCACAAAAATGAACATTAATTTAATAGGTAATAAAAATCACCATTTCTACATCATTAACAATAAAAATAACACAAACTTAAGAAAACAAAACAGAGCGTCTACATTCTTCTCATATTCCCTACGAAACTGACTTTTACAACAACCTTCAGTTTGTAGGTAGGTAGTTATTGCGAAGATTTTTCATCAAAACTGATAATATAGTCCATAAAGTAAATAACGAACTAATTTAGGCATTTTAATCTGAATCACAGAATGAGTCACGTGTGCCCAGCGCAGTGTATCACCGATACAGGAATCAGATTACTTAGTCAGTGTGGTACAATGTTTACTAGTGACACGACGTATTTGTTTTCCTTTTTCAACGTACGCACTATTTGTAACCTACTATTGGCTTATTTAGCTATTGGACATTAGATATACTTGATATTTTGCTGTCAGTGACTGTTAGTGAAGTTCGATGTGTTCCTCAAATGATAATGGAAACCCTGCTGCAGAAACAGCTAATGTTATTGAAGCAGGCAGTAATATAAACACAATAAATTCAACAATTTCTCATGTGTTACCTGGAACTACTGAAGAAGGTACATTATTGACGATTAGTTTTCTAGTTTTTAACGATACATTTAAATGAAATAGATGTACATTTCAAATAGCATTGTTTGGATATTTAAGTATTTGTTTTCTAAGTTAGTCCGTAATTATTTAAGCAGTATTGCATTTGTTGTGAAATATGGTATGGTATATAATATGGTAATTTGTTGATGCTTTTTAAAACATGTTTGTTTAAACAAATACTTTTGTTCAGGAGACAGTTCTGAAATAGTCCTTAGAATTCCTTCTTAATGTAAACGATATAATAAGTAGTAAATATAATAATGTAATTTCAACAAAATATTTATTTATTTTTAAGTAGAAAAAATACCCTTACTGACTTATGACTGGCATCACAGTTCAGTTGGTAGTATGTCTGCCCATTTAAGTGGTTGTGGATTCGATTTCCACCCAGGGAGAGCATCTGTGTGAAGAGCATAGATGCCCTTTCTTTGTTTGGGTGTTTCTATGTGTCATAAGTAAGCATTTCAAAGATAAAACATATGAATATTTCAACAGCAATCTGATTTTCATTACACATACTAATGTACATAATATATACGCAAAATCTTATAGTTATTTGTATAATATTCCCTACCACTCAGTGATTTTAGAAACACATTTTTCATTAAAATGCCAAAAATCCTTACTCTTCGATATCGTTCCACGTTCTTAATGCGTATTGCACAGGAATGGAATTCTTTTTGGTTTCCTGAGAAATACAATCTTGGAATTTTTAAGGCTAAAATGAATAGATATCTTCTAGATTGACGAGATCCATGCTCGACCACGCCATCGCTTAACATCAGGCGAGTTGGTGGTCAATCGTAGATCTATCCAACATAAAAAACATTAACCGGAGCAAAAGCTTAAGTAATAATTAATTACTATTTTACATCGACAAGAAGGTAGTTGAAATAGATTTACTTTTACATACCTACGTTACATTGATAATTATGAAAATGAAGATAAACAAATATACAAAGTGATAAATCTATCTAAAACTTTACGGCGAGCTGTAAACCAAAAACAAAAATAGAAGTGTGATTCAGATTCGCCGAGCTACACTCTAAGATATATTAGCTGCTCCCGCATATAAAACTAAGGAAAACATAGTTGCTTATTCGCCATTTTATGTTCACATCTCTTCATACAGATGTAATGTGGATGTATTATAGGTTATATATAGCTCTTTGTTTTCCATAATAATCTGCAGTACGTGAAAGAACAGAAAAAGAATAACAGAAAGCTAAGCCTTTTACTTTTGCAGTCGCACTCATGTTCTCGGCTTCTAGACTGGCTGATTTTCATTATCGTATTTTTTTTTCTTATTTTCCTATTGGACATTATACTCACACGATTTGCACATTTCCGATATTAAGTAATAATAATTGGTTACATTTCATCATCGTCATCACCATTTTTCGTCACCAATTGCATACACTTGTTGGCATGTAATTTTCAGTTTCTAACGACAAGGTAACCATAAGTCTTTTGGGGGAATTGGGCGTCGAATAGTTGGAAAATACGCCCAATAGAGAAAAACAATCTGACACACACACACACACATCTGAAAATAAGCCGTTTGATTCTAAAAATAGATGCTTTGCTCTGCACCCTCGCCAAAATAGGTACCTAAAAGAACTGACAAACTTGAAAACTAACAAAAATAAAACACCCTACATAGTCAACATAATAAATGATACCGACACACTAGCAATTTGAAAAAGTAATTCCATCTAATCCAACTCACGAACTTGATGCCAATGTAACGGCTTTCTATTTATAGTACGACTATTGTATTTATAGCTTGAGATAATTAACCAATTGCCCTTTCGTTTCAGGTAAGGCACGCGCCGATCACACGTTATTTCCGACTTGTGAAAGTGAGTATCATGAAGTAACAATATTAATAACTTATCTATTTTCGTTAAGGTTAAATATAGCTTCGATAACTTTGAAGTGGAACCGAGCGACGAGTGGGCGGTTTTGGGAAAGTTTATTATATTTTTGGTTGTGTAGAGAAGAGAGTTTGTGACAGTTTATCTGTTGTACTTAAATTATATTAATATCTTCCTTATGATAATACCGAAAATATTATTATTATTAATGTTAGCGAATTAATCGCGTATGTTGTGTCTGGGTGTAGAAATTCATAGTCTCTGCCTGCCTACAATAACAAAATGGCGTGATTGTACGTATCATCATCATCTCATTTGTCTCATCAGATTGTATGTATATATGTTTTAAATTAAATTATTAGTCATTTATAATTTTTCATACTTACGAAATTCATATGTTTTTTTCGGGTACGTTAATGACTGTAAAACCTCATAATCCTAGCTATTTGAAAAATAGCAAAAATAAACTCGTGTATTTTTGTCTCCTCTGTACGTAAAATCTATGACTAAATGAAAATGATATCTATAAATTTAAAGTTAAGATAGGGACTGCCTTGAATTGAATTAGGTACATATTTACTTGCATTTTTCGGAAAAGATAGTGTACAAGAAAAAAAAAGTAAAGAACTCCGTATTGTTAGAATTTCTACATTTATTTCAGCTCAATGGTATTAGAATGAGTTTCCACTAAATGTGTCTGAGCGAAAATCAATGGTATATGGGATTTTAAAACTAAATCAATAGTGTGTTTAGGCTTTTGGCTTTCATACTAAGAGTGCAGGGGCTTATTCGTAAGACTACGGTGTCTGTCTGTCTTCTGTCTGTCCTACAGGCTGTATAACTTTTGAACGGTAATAGATACAAGTCTCAAAATCGGCTTCGTACCCCGAAATGAAAAACACTTTGTTGACCGTCTGTCACACACACACACACACGTCTATACACATAAAGGAAAAACTGCATATTGATATTTAATAACAAAAAATAGGATCTTTATGCAAGGAATTAGGGTTCAAATTATAAAGTGAGTTAAGCGTATCATGTGGGATATCTTAAACAATAGCTTCATTAACACAAGCTAAAACTGGTTTTTAAGTATTTTTACGATGTTTAATTTTCAGATTATGACCAAAAATGAAAAAAAAGTACATATTTTCCCCCTTTTATCAATGTAGTCATAGCTTTGCCCGGTAGTTATTTTATCTGGTTTGTACGGGGCCCTCGGTGGGCGAATCTGACTCGTACTTGTACGGTCTTATTTTTATTATTACAGGGAGAGAGACAACAGTGGCTTAGTAATCGAGGTCTCGTTGACATTCTTTGTGTACGAAATCCTACGAATCAAACCATTATAATCTCATGGACTTTCGTATTTATTTTATTGCTATGTAAAATACTATAAAATATTATAATTCAATTAATTTCACCGTTAACTATATGCAACAAAATATTTGCATATTAGTTAATTAATTTGCAGTTTAATGAGGCAGATAATCTTAATATTTCCCGAATATAATGTAATCAGATAATGAATATACTTATCATAATAATAAATCAATGATACAGAACGTGTTGTATCTAGGTAACGAAACAGATTTATGTAAATAAGTTCAGTTATGCCAAATGGCGAGCCCGCTATCAATAAATTGTGCCCAGACGCCTCGATATACGAGATAAACTCTTTATCATCAACTGTGACGGTAATGATGATCGTCATCATCATAGTCAAGTCCACTGCTGAACATAGGCCTCCCCCACGAAGGTCTGCATCCAGCATCATCCTGCCACTTGTATGAGGTCGTCTGTCAACCTTGTGGCTGGCCTTCCTACGCTCGAGCCGATTTTATTACAATAATACGCTTAAAGCACTATTATTATTAACGGGATATTTAACGTGGTTCGCGTTAATTTTGAGCTCCCGATATTTCCACAATTACCCGTGAACATGGCGTGCATCATGTTCACGGGCGACTAAAGAATGCGGGTGGATGATACGGTTAAGAGCAGACATATCTGTCTACCCTCTTTCTTACTTGGTTTACATGGTGCATGTAACTGTGCCGAAATATCGGGAGCTAATAATAATAGTGCTTGAATGAATTACCGTGATAGTTTAAATAATGCGCTTGTTCTAAAGAAAGTAGAAAAGCAACTCGCTTATCTAACTTTATACATTTAAAAAGAAAATCGTTATTACATCAATTGCTTGATATTTTATCATAATAACATCGAGAGACAACGATAACGACACAAAGCTGATTAGATAACGGGATGCCGTAATAATGTTTAGGCATTCCGATCGTCAATATTTACACAGTATACAAACCTACTTCGTAGGTTTTAGTAAATGCGCATTTTTTTGTAGTATTTTTTTTCCAACTGATATTATTATAATTAGGTATGTATCATTAGCTTCCATAGTAGGTATTTCAGAAAATTGATAAAAAACAAAATAGGAGGATACTGTTTTAGTATTTCAGCTATTTACGTACTCAATATTTATCATAAAGACCAAAAATAATAGTGGTGGTGTATCAAAATGATTTTACTACACCACTCGACACTAGGATTAAATGGATAAATGAATTCATTACGATAATGACGATTGTGACGAATCCTGCGCAGCGGATTGGGTAACGCTGCTTTTTTGAAGTAGTAATTACGTAGGTTACGCTACGCACACGTATTCACTTAAAACACACATCTGTGGCCACGATCCCGTTTTTAGGGTCCCGTATAGTCAACAAGGAATCCTTATAGTTTTACCATGTCCGTCCGTTACCTCATAGGTTCATAGCATCAAACACAAATCATGTGATATCAAACAACAAGACCCATTTTAAGTTCATATAATACACTACGGAACCCTACACTACGCGTGGCCCGACTCGCTCTTAGCCGGTATAAAAAAAAGAAAGTAACGAAAAGTGCAATGGGCAGGCTGTATTGAATTAGATGAGCGCTAATGCATAACAATATAATGTCACCCAGATCTTTGGACTGCAACAGTTCAAAACTGTGTATGGCACTGCACTCGTTACTGAGATACGTACTAAATCTTATCATATCCGGAAATTTTATCCGCTTCGGCCGCGTACGTAACTATTGTTTCGTAACTAGTTTCGTATGAAGAATAATTATTCTTCGTACGATACTAGTATCGTACAGTTACGTTACCACAGTTACGTAGCAGGAAAAAATACATTTTTAAAAGTACACGGTAAGTATTCCGGAAGCGGAATTTATATTCCTTGTACGTAACTTTACAAGAAAGTTATATCACGTCGTTTCTTTAAGCGTAGCGAAAAAATCTTAACACGTGTGGTCGCGCACCATCATCATCACTATATCATGTATTGTCATCATCATGCGTGTAAAACTGCTAAATCAGAGCTATCATACCTAGTAGCTATCATAACAGAGTCATAAATACCATCGAGCTTATTCGATAAC
Organism: Lycia hirtaria; assembly: GCA_947563715.1. Taxonomy (NCBI): domain Eukaryota; kingdom Metazoa; phylum Arthropoda; class Insecta; order Lepidoptera; family Geometridae; genus Lycia; species Lycia hirtaria. The sequence goes on along the minus strand of OX387375.1, from coordinate 22,150,292 downwards.
AGCTATTAAAGCTATGGCTCGTGTCGTAACTTCCGTAAAGTGGTTGAAGTGAACTAACCGGGAGGGCGGGTCGAACACATCGCTTCTCACGTTATCGTACAATATAATACAATCACAGACTGTCATTTTGAACGTGACCCAATAATATAAAGTGTCATGAACATGAATCCAAATATGTAATCTTACCTATACTTAAAAAACACAGTTATAGAATATAACCAACATATAACCTAATTGAATAGCAACTCTTGTTACGGCGTAATAAAGCGCTCGGCAGCTTACACAGTTGCTAAGTGTTTATATTCTCATAACTTGCAGACACTTGCAAAGTGCATCTCGTTCTGTCGATTAACGCAGTAGCTTTTGTCTCTTCTAGTGCGCGGGAATGTACTGTCATGTCTATGTATGTACTAATACTTCTTCTTTTTTTGGATTGGACCCCGCGATTAGCGATTTGCCAGTGTCAAGTATTGAAATATTTTCAAGTTTCTTGAATGATACAAGTTATATAGTGTTCTAGTCACAGTCTAAGTCACGTAAACAGTCATTTTCAAATTAAGGTCATGCCTCAGTAAAGTGATGGCAACATTACTAGAAGCTTCTATGGAGTTTTGCCGATAACGTAAGCAAGTACGTAAAGCACCGCCATTTTTATAGCATTAATGTTCAAAATAACACAAGTTTAGGAAAATAAAACAAAGCAACAACATGGTACTAAGACGTTCCCGCCAAAACTCGTACTAATACTAATACCACAGGAGACTTTAATAGTACTACATTTAGAACAGACACTCTCCAGTTTCCACCTCCCACCAATCTCGGATTCCTCACCCACTCCCCCGCGCTCACCCTGTCGCAAGCCAGAATCTGCCAGAAGGCTATCACGTTTTTTAAATTTTTTTCTCTAACTGGGAGCCGCCAAAAAATTGTCCAAAGTGGCAATTTTTAATCCCGTTCTGATCAGTATTACCGTCAAAACACATTTGCGCATGTGTCATATCACTGATGTCAGTTTGAAGTTGACACCGAGCGCTTGAAGCGCTGCTTCATCTTGAAGTACTGATAAACTCGTTACATGTTAAAAGCGCTGAGAAACGAATAGATACCACGACGAGCGAGTACCATAACTTCATTCATAGTGTGTGTGCATATAAAACTATATATAAAACTTAAGTACATTTTCGTGTGTGCTACTAAATAGTAAGGCTTTGTATGGAGTTTCCGATATGTACTAACACCTAGGACCTGCCGGCGTATGTACACTACAGAGCGTCTAGCCACTCTAGCCTACTCTATGGTGTTTTGTAGCTTCGCTTAGTGCCTCTTTCATAATCTTTGAGTAAAGTGAGAAGTAGCTACGTGCCGAGTAATGTTACTCAGCGAGTAATAGTCCCGATTAACTTTTGTCAGTTTCACAAACGAAAACCTAGCTCCGAGTAATAACTTAGGGGTTAGCCGAATGAAAGAACGAAAAAATTCATTGTTCGTTCAAATTCCTTTGTTACAACTGTTTAGTTAGTCAAATATACGTAGCGCCACAATCGCATACTTTACATGGTACTTAATATGAAAATATTAACTGACAACTGAGGTACGATATTATGATAATTTTATGAGGTTAGTTTCAAGTTCTATAATTCAAACTATTAAATTTTTGATGTTATTTTTTCTTTATATTTGTTAGAAATAAACAGAATAGAATTAAACCCAATTTTTTTGAGATGTGTTTGGTTTTGGCTCTCAGTACACTCTTAATACTACGATTTTATATATCAATTCATGTTTATCGTTTAGTAGGTAAGATATCGTAGTTTACCTGGAAATAACGTCCTTTCTCCACATTTGAACAAAAGGTCATAAAACAATAAAATCCAGCCAGGGACATCTACAATAGAGGTTGTACGAATGGCACATCTGTTTATGACTGACAATGGCCTTACTCGTCGATTATCTCCGATACTCGGGGGATGAAGTCAAACATAAGTTACAGGCCAGTTTATGAGATGGTTAAGGCTACTCAGACATTATGAAATTGAAATCTACACATACTTGGCGGTTCAAGTGGCGAGTAGCCAACTTCGAACTTTACTCGGGGATGATGAAAGAAGCCCTTAGTGTTATAAGTTAAGTATAAACTAAGTTATGGACAAATAAATTCAAAGTGTAAAAAAATTAAACACTGCAAAACGTAATATTATCCGATTCTCAAATGTATGGATAATACCGGATTTAACTTAGGTAGGTATGTAAATTCGGTTTTATTAAATTTAACAATAGAAGTACAGTTCTATTAAGAAAACTATACGTTTTATATGAATGTAAAAAAATGCTGTAGTAACATTTTTGTTAAGTACATGTAAAATGTACAAGAGGACTAGGTTAATTTTTAAAAGGGTAATTTTTTTTTTTTTTTTTTTACTTTTTGGTCGTAATCCGAAGATTACAGATCTTAAAATAATATAATAATAATAAAAACAGTTTTAGATTGTGCTAATGAAGCTCTTTCATATGATACCCCACTGTCTAAGTTACTGTTAATCTTGTAGTAGCTGTAATTTATTGTAATTTGCACGCCGAAAGGCAGAATATGGAGAACCACCTAATGAATGTTCCACCTTGTATACGCAATAAATAATTGTGAATTATGATACGGTTAACTCACTTTAAAATTTGGACCCCATTCCTTGTATAAAGATTCTATTTTTGTGATTAAATAAAAAATGTGCAGTTATCGGATTTTTTGCTTTAAATGTTTTACAAGACAATGCTTCTTTCCGAATTTTATAGTTCTAGCTCAACGGGAAGTACCAGTTGACCTAGAACTTTTTTCACAGCCGCAAGGAATTACAAATCTGTGTATATACAGTTTAATAATAATTATTATGGTTCAATTTAATTTCTACTCGATACCTCTACGCATTCCCGAGATAGAAGGTCTTGACAGACGGACAACAAAGTGTTCCTATATAGACTCCTTTTTTTTCCTTTTGAGGTACGGCACCCTAGAAACAAATATCTACCTAAGTATATGAAAATTTAATATTTTTTTATGGTGAAGCTATTGCTTTGGTAGATCTTAAATATTACTGAACAACGTAAGTGTTGTAATAAAACACCTATCAACAAATTAATTTATAACACCTACCATTATTGGTTTTGCAATTAACGCCTTAATAAATAACCATACGTCCAACTTTGTTGCGCTCGCGCAGTTACGTACTTACCTAGCTAAGAGATACCGAACACGATAATTTACGAATGTCAATAAATATCCAAATGAAAGAAATAAAATACTTTTTTGTAAATATGTACATACTTATGATAGACAGAAACACCCAGACACAGAATAAACATATATGTTCATCACATAGATATTTGTCCTGTGTTTGGATCGAACCTACGGACCTGTACATGCGCACTACCAAATGAGATATGAGGTATGCTTACCATTAGCTACTATGTAGTTGGTGGTCAAACATAGATCTATTTCTTGTAAGGTGAGGGGTAGATAGATAAACTAAGTTTAGTTTAACTCAAGTTATCGAGTGAAAATGAAAAGTTGTGCAAATTTCATTTAAACTAACATAAGTTAACTCGGATGTTCACAAAGTCACTAATTTAAGTTCACATAAATTAAAATGCACAACTACGGGAGCCTACTTTACGCGTGGCACGATACGCACTTGGCTGCTTATTGTCATCGCATCTGTTTACCATCCGTGTGACGTTAGCGTAGCGACCATGGCGTATATTTCGAGGAATGCAAACTTTGTATGCATTGGCATTTATAAATTGGTTCAAAAAATTGTAATATTTTTAGTACTTTATTATCAACTCAGAACCGAATTGAGACACTTCAGAAAATTCACCCTGTTTTGGCTATAACCTATTGTAACCCTTAATATCAGGCGAACGGCTTGCTCATTACTTGCATAAAAATACAAATCACACGTGTTAAATTAATCACAGAAACCGTAACTCAATTCATAAAAGGAAGTCAACACTAATTCAATTCCGTAGATAAAACTCTCAGCACCGGAAGTCAAGTACTCGTATAATTTAATAGTCTGTGATCATTGCAAGCCTTGAGCGTCACTTCCTCTTCCCATTGAATGGATGCTATCTTCATGCATCAAATTCTTTAAAATGTAATTCACCAATATACGTCTTGTATGTGTACTGTCATGGCGGGTAACATTGTTCACATTTTTTTTTTCATATCTTTATCGATATCAGAGTAAGTAATGACAATAATGCAACATAAAATATTCAAAATCGTGTTTACTGGGCGGTCAAACATACACACACGTAATATGTAAGATAACATTTATTCTTAATTTCAAATCCAAATTTTAACTAATTCACATAAGATTAACGTCACAGTTTAGATAGAAAAAACATACATCTATCAAATTAAATCAATTTGGCCTAGTACATTAATTTGATATAGGTAACTATGTATATATATTATGTACTTACTTTTAATTGTTGGTATAGTCTAATTTATAATATAATGAATTAGACTTTAAACTAATAATTTTAAAGTCTAATTTACATTATCAATACGAACGTATTACGTGGCCAATGGCCATAGATAATATCCCCCCTGTAGATAATGTGGCCTTAACCTGGCTCGCGCAGTTATCAGTCAACAATAAATATGACGTGATTAAGGCGCTAGGGCTGCCTCTTAAGAGAACTGTGCACATATTTGTACAAACTTACAAACATCAGGGGAAAACTCAATTCTAACGTTACAAATTCTCCGATTTCGTTTTCTTCTTCATTTATTAAATAGTTTGAAAAATGAATCAAGTAATTTCTATTAAAAGAACAACAAAATTATTATGATGAATGATATTGTGTATTTGTAAGGGTTTATTAGTATTATTACATAAATGTAACCGGTAATACTCGGTGGTACTCGGTAAGTAACAGAAATCTAACGACCCCTCGCACTTTAAAATCGTCCAAGTCGGTTAGACTGTAGGAGGTAATATCCAAAAACCGGAGGCTGGAATTGTTAACACGGGGAACACCTACTATTTACCTACAATATTTTATTAATAAATCATACAGTAAAATACCGATTGAAAGCGGCTTACATCCAGCGTCTTCCTGCCACTTGTATGAGGTCATATGTCCACTTTGTGGCTGGTCTTCCTACGCTGCGCTTGCCGGTGCGTGCTCTCGAGAACTTTTCAGCTCCATCGGCCATCAGTTCAGTCCATGCGGGGGGAGGCCTATGTCCAGCTGTGGACTTTTTATAGCTTAGATGACATGATAAAACTTGTAACACAGTAGGTGTAGTCAAAATTGTCAAAAATAAAAATAAATTGAATGTGTACTAGAATACAAACTTACACACACCAAAAAAACGAAAAATAATCCAAAATCCTAATCCTAGTCAAAACAGATTATTTTCTATACTCTAAAGACATAGGTGGGTAGGTAATATATATGTAGGTATTATGAGTATTAAACAGTTTTCGTCTGTTGAACAAAAATTATACGCGCTGTTTTGGCGACATAATACGCACTACACGTACCTCTTAAGATGTTTTCGTGCTCGTCACTTTGCAAACATCTTTAACGAAGTTGTTGTTCGTTTTCCTTGTTTGCTGTGTACAATACGATAGTGCTTTGTTTTATGACAAGGAAAATGGGAAAGAAACGTACACCCAGATTTTCAACGAGAAAACTTATTTAGATAGCTTCCATTATAAACCTGCGGCGGAATTAGTGATGAAACGCTTTTTATGTCAAAGATTTCGTCATAACTAGCTGCACTCCGCAGTTTTGCCCGCGATCTTGCAGGAACCATTATTTTTTTCTTTTGTAGCTTTAAATAGTCATAAGCTATAAGTTGTATAGTTATAAGTTATCTCGTGTAAATCTGGTTAGCCGTTCTCGAGTTATAATTGGCGTAACTAACCCAAGTTTGGTTTATATTACATATAAACGTGTTATTTGTACGCCGTCGTGTAGACATTGAGATGCTGCAAAACTAAAATTCAACCTTCCAAATATAAAGTGTCTAAGACCAGTGGCTTAGGTTGTACGTTGTGGGTAAAGAATATATTATTTTATCACGTTTATTCAAGTACTCGTTATGACTTAAAAATTATCCCAAACTCGAGCGGCTCACCATTTGTCATTTAGAAATTTTAATATTCATTATTAGGTTTCTTATCAGAGCTTGGTCATCGGACGGGACTAATGAAAAATGCTAATGATAATTAAATTAAAGAGCTCAACCTCAATGAATTTACTTTAAGCCATCCGGAAGTTCTATGACCAACTCTCCATTTCTAATAACATTTCAGTCCATGGTATTCTTACATTTTATTGTCATGAATGTTTCATACTCATATATTATTCATCTAAATGTCGTGTACAGACGTCCACAGCTTAGCTCAAAGAACTACATACAACAACAGCTTCCTATAGTAGGTACTATACGTAGGTACTAGGAAGCTGTTGGCATGGGTGTACAAACATATTAATCACGCCGCTAAAGTGGTAGAATGAAGTCTTGACAATTTTGTTGGGGCGATGTAGGAACCCCAAAATGGTAATTGAGGTAGATAGGTATTTTTATACGCTACGTGTAATGTGCGGATGATTTATTTATTTTTCCTCATCTACCCCATCGTATGAATATTAGTGGTTGTACGAGATTTATTTTGCAATTTAGAATATTTGAAATCCCTTTGTGAAATTAGTGATAATTTTTGTTATAGTAATTTTTCAAGTCAGTTGTACGATACGTACGACAACCCTGTGTTAATAGGCCAACTTCGCATTTATTGAAATCGGCAACCTTTTAAGTTTATTATCAAAATGTAAGAGGTTATTATAACATGAGCTGCAGTTTATTCTAGTGTTTCAGACTCGATTGTAAGAGGTTATTATAACATGAGCTGCAGTTTATTCTAGTGTTTCAGACTCGATTGTAAGAGGTTATTATAACATGAGCTGCAGTTTATTCTAGTGTTTCAGACTCGATTGTAAGAGGTTATTATAACATGAGCTGCAGTTTATTCTAGTGTTTCAGACTCGATTGTAAGAGGTTATTATAACATTAGCTGCAGTTTATTCTAGTGTTTCAGACTCGATTTTAAGAGGTTATTATAACATGAGCTGCAGTTTATTCTAGTGTTTCAGACTCGATTGTAAGAGGTTATTATAACATGAGCTGCAGTTTCTTCTAGTGTTTCAGACTCGATTGTAAGAGGTTATTATAACATTAGCTGCAGTTTATTCTAGTGTTTCAGACTCGATTGTAAGAGGTTATTATAACATGAGCTGCAGTTTATTCTAGTTTTTCAGACTCGATTGTAAGAGGTTATTATAACATGAGCTGCAGTTTATTCTAGTGTTTCAGACTCGATTGTAAGAGGTTATTATAACATGAGCTGCAGTTTATTCTAGTGTTTCAGACTCGATTGTAAGAGGTTATTATAACATGAGCTGCAGTTTATTCTAGTGTTTCAGACTCGATTGTAAGAGGTTATTATAACATGAGCTGCAGTTTATTCTAGTGTTTTGGACTCGATTGCACGATTATCTTTCGAATATATTTACACTTCGAAACTTTGATGCAAAACTAAACATGCGCGAGAAATATTATACATACAAAATATAGGTCTTATCGAGGTTGTAATAAATAATCTCTTTGAGGTCTTCATATTCGACTACATTGCTGCACAAATCTTTTAAAAATAATTAAGTAATAATATTTTTTTTATTTATCGCCGAATGGTCTAATTTAGAAAAATTACATTTCATAATCATCATGACCATTAGGTTCATCTCAACTTTGTTCCTACCAAATTTCATAGCGATCGGTTCAGCAGTTTGGTCGTGAAAAGGTAACAAACAGACAGAGAGACATAGTAACTTTAATTTAATTTGTGTTTTACTGTAAGGTGTAAACAATAAAGAGTTTATATACATATCTACCTCTATTCTTGAACAAAACACAATGTTTGAGCTCATAATCGACTCTATTTGTTGTCGATATCTAACTAATCAATATTTCCAATGCGGATCAAATTAACAATAGACTAAAATACAAAAGGTACGCTCATTTTGACTTATTTCCCGTAAAAATAGTAGCAATTCACTATTAGTTCGTACGGGTTAATACGACAACAATATCATTTAATGCCCCGCAAATTGCACACGGTTGCAAATTACGTGCTAACCCGCCGCGAGGGAGTCCTTGTCTCTCGCGCCCGGGTGTCACTTATTGTGTCACAACAATGACATTTTATTGACAAACGGGTTCCGTCGGTCTCCGGCGCCGAAAACCAGCAACGCAAACAAAAATCAACAGCCGACGCTCTACTGCGACTATAATATCAAACACACGCGGAAGATCGCCGTTACATAAATGAACTGAACACAGTGTATATACTGTCATCTCACTCTTTTATACGCTCATCAGTTATAACTAAAAGAGACGGCAATGTGACTGCGATCGTATGTAATATGTACGTCAACAGGATGCTCCGAAGCAGCTGGCTGGAACTTTTGTGTTTTTATTCCTTTCCTTTTTTTTTTCGTGTATAAAGAGGTGCGTTTCGCACGGCTTAACCCGGTGTTCACCAGTTTCCGTAATGGGAACGGAAGATGTTAATGAAGCTGACATTGGCATATAAGTAACATTATTACGCCTTTGACGGCTTGAATCTCGCGTAAATAATGGGTTTGTACGACAATTCGATTAGTTTATCTATTAGTTTATATTATTATAATATTTTATATGTAACTGTATTAACTGTTGTGTTAACTGTACGCGGTGTATCAGTGAATGACCGACTTATTTTGAAGGTCACTGTACTGAACAACTTTTAGTATGGGACCATACCTAAAACTGCGATGTGTCGGCGATCTATAAAATTTTATAGGAAACAGCTGATATTTTGTCGGTTTCAGGCCTACAATCATATAAGAAGTTATTTATAATGACAAGCACAATGACCTCTTACTTAAAGGATGTCCGTCATACAATCCTCATATTCAAATATTCCGCGGCATGATGACTGGCAACATCACTCGACAAGTCTGGGAATATCACGCGACTTAATTTCTTTCCATAATAATATAAGTGGCATATGTATTGTCCGAAATACGAGACATCGTACAATAAGCTTTTGGGTTTAAGTAAAAAATAAATAAACTTACAAACCTTACCTAACAGTTATTCAGGCAAATGAAACTTATAAGCTAACAAACTTATTAAATCTGAACCCCGTGTCAAGTGAAACTGGAAACAGATAGTTCTATGAAAAGAATTCGGGCATATAAAATTCGAACGAAAGTATAATAATACATATTTTAGGCTATTAGATGTATAGCTGCATAAAAGAAAGTCCCACTTTTAGCGACATTTTAGAAGTGGACAAAAACGGTCGCAAGCCAAATATGACCGTCCAACAAGTACTATATAAAAAAAACTTTTAAAAAACAAGCTTTTATTATGTTCTTGTTAATAATAAAGTACTCGCCAAGACGATTCAAATGAGCCCAAACTCGATGAGGTTGTGTCGTTTCATTGCGAAGTTCCTTGGCCACCTTCCAGCTCCATATCAGATCAGCGTTATGTCATCATAATATTGCATTGTGACGCGATTTACACACGTATGCAAAATTTCAGCTCAATCGGTAACCGGGAAGTGGATCAAATTTAATTTGCAAGATTTGATGACAAACATCGGGACAGGTGAAACTAAAATAAAACCTTGTAAAAATTACCAAATATGAAATCAAGAACGTGAACTACGTCGCTGATTTAACTCGACGAAGCAAATGACAAAGGTCCCTGTTGTTTACGACGCTCTATACTGTTATACCCTGTATAGACACCTTGAATCTCTTAATTGCCGCCAGGAATGCCCTTGAGCGTCGGGCACCCTCGTGTATAAACGATTTTACAAGCTTAGTCATAAAACCAATTAAAATCAATCAAGCGCACCATCCCTCGAGCTTCCGCGCCTCGTTGACAGATGCGGGATAATGAATATGTTAGCGGATGGAGGCGTCGCACTTCATCTTCCTGATAGCTGGAATAAAGTAGGAATGGCGGAACAACCTGTCGACAAGCGGCGTGTAGCAAACGCGTGTAACTACAGAGAGATGTGTCTAATTATTATTTCAATACTGCTACATATACGAGATAATGAAAAAAAAAATACTCCTTTTAACATTGTTATGAAAAGCGTACATTTAACAGTCACTGTTATTTACTAAATATTTAACAATAACACTGGTTCTGGGTGAAAATTACTAAACAAACACATATACTAATGTACTTTGTACTATAATTATATTTATATCTAGTTATAGAAAAAAAATGTCAAAGGAAAACCACAGAGTGAAAACCCGTGCGTCAGAAACAGCTACCTATATTACTATTGTGTAAAGAAACACCTACAATAATAAACATTTATAACCTGATTTATTATAATAAAAATTGTTACTGGAATTGTCTTTTTATAGGTAGGGAACATAACTCAACGAAATCGACTTTTTCCTGTAAAATGTTATCAAACATTTCTGCAACGGGTGTAGATGCGCATGTTTTACCGTAAAATGTTCCTATACTACATTAAAATACCACATTTCTAGCTCTTTTCACCTCGTACTGAATGTAACTTTTCCCTGGATGTTCAAAAAACCCCGAACGAAACGCTTTAATTGCACTTTCATCGTGCAGTCTGCTAGATTGTGGAATACGCATCCTGAGTAGCTTTTTATAATATATATAATCTGGGTGTCGTTATGAGAAAGATATATATATAAGTTAAATCGCGTATAAATGGTTTCATCTGGGTAAGCGCGCTCCATCGTAGACCAAAACGTCGCGCGAGTTGGGGATCTACATAAAAAAAGATCTGATCTCATTCAATGAATTTCCTTTTCCCTGTAAATGAAATGTCATTCATTCGAGTCAATGGTTTTTGAGTTATGTTCCGGAATTAGAATTGTTCCGGTTATTCATAATATAAGTAATGTTTCAGATTCTTAGTAATGTTTCTAGATTTTGATTTTATAGCATTTGACATTTACTTTAGTTTAATTTACATAATTATTTTGATTGCTTAACTTTAAATGTATTACAAATTAAAATGTAATAATGTATTATCAAATTATTAATGTATTATATTAAATATATGTATATGGTGTAATGTATAATTTTATATAATGTTTCGCTCCTGTGATACATGCCGTCTCCATCTATAAAATTATTGTTACATTTGGATTTATTCTTCAATATGTTAGATTTTTTAAATAAATATTGTTAATGTACACAATGTTGATGGACATAAATAAATAATTTGCGAACACTCATGCCACATTTGACCATGGTTAGAGGGTTAAATGAAAAAGAGAGGGTATTAGAGGGTTAGAAGGGATTAAAGGGTAACATGTAATACCTGTTTGCAATTGGGATTAGCCCTTCGCCTACTCAATCTAACAATGGGATAATTTTTTTCCACAATTGATCGGACTAAAACATGTCAACCGTTTGCTGGCCGCAGATTTTATTTCTAACCGCGTTAGTAATAAAATGTACATCTAAATGAATTTTAGTCTGGACAATTTAGTTTTAAATTTTATTGAGCGTGTAACAAAATAGGCTCTATTATTTTGTTATGTTTCACTAAAACTTGTCAGGTTTTCCTTCCATTGAAATGAAAATGAAATGAAATAATTTAATTCCAGATGTTTTACATCCATATTAAATTACATTAGAATCAACATTAAATTAAATTGTCGAAGAGAAATAAACTAAATTACAAAATTAAATAGAATTAATTTAACCGTAAATTTTAAATAAAAGTAAGTGATTGCAAATGAAATTACTTAAATTAATAATTAAACAAATTGTTTGAGAAAAAAGGTAACAATCATTAATAAGTATAAATTTTATTCATAATGATTCGAAGTTGAAATTGAATTAATGATTATTCTTCTATAAATATGTCTTTATTAGATCTTTGATTAGATCAGTTAAGTATTTATATCCCTACTTACGATCAGATATTACTATAATTATAGTTTAAAAAACTAAAGCAACTGATTTCTCGTGGATGCCATTGTCAGAACTGGAATCACACGGGAAGCACCAGCTTTCAAATAAAAAAATAATCATCAAAATCGATTCACCCAGTCTAAAGTTATGAGGTAACAAACATTAAAAAAATACAATCGAATTGCGAACCTCCTCCTTTTTTGAAGTCGGTTTAAAACATTATTTAAATACTTACATATACTCAAGTAGTGAAGTAGTCAAAGTGAACCTGAGGCAGTAATCGTACATAACGTGGATACTTAACATTGTTTATTGCTAATTACATGTCGTTTAAATATGAGGTTAGCATAATTATTAGTTAAGTATCGTAATGAAATACCCGGACTCGTATAAAGGTGTCAATAAACACTTGCCCGTTTTAATGTTAACTTGTTGATTCGAAGTTTAAATTGCTTTCAATGAAAGTAGGTAGGTAACTAGGTACTTTATTTTCCCATTCAGTTTAATTTAAAAAATAATATATAATTAATTCTTTCCTGCGACGTAGCACGCGTATCGAATGACCTTTCAAAATGGACTTAGGTTTAAATTATAAATGTTTTTTTTTTTTTTTTTTTGCTTTTGACTATCAACTCGCCTGAATATGAATGGTGTGGCTGAGTTTGAAGCAAATCAATCTAGAAGAAATTTAATATTCTAAGGTCGTAGTTAACAAGCAAGGAGTCCATTACTCTGCAGTAGTGAATGATTATTATGCTTAGAATGTATCATGGATATACCTATTAGATTTTAGCCATTCTTATATTTAACAGTCAATACTACAATATCAAGCCCGGTACAGATCTGTAATACCATGACACTATAAAATACAAATAATTAGCTGAGTGAGCAAACGATATTTCGCGTCAAGTCCAATTGATAACTAGCCGAGTGAACACATATTATTTCGCGTCAAATCTACTTTTACTAATAAAAACTATGGTGCATCCTTTTAAATTCAATTCTAGATGATTTCGTAAATCAGAACAGCAATTTCCCATCTAGCGGTCATCGAGAAGCGATATTATTTGGACGATTCTGTCGATGTCCGAAGTACACTGACCTAGATCTTCGTGCTCGTTTCTTGGACAACTTAAAATATGTATAGGTATTAGTTTGCATACTATTACTGCGAGGAAACAAGCTAAATGGAAAATTATTTGGGTAAATGTCTTTAAATTTAGGTAAGAAATTTGGCGACATTTTTAGAAATTCATGTTCGGCTTAGAATAAAATGTAGGATTTATTTAATAACGTTATCGATTCATAACGCGTCTAGATAGGTTTTCCGCACTAAAACTGCAACAAAAAACAAATATTAAGTAGATATTATAAAACAAAAAAAAAACTTTTAAGTACCGTCCGCAAAAGCCCGATGCTTGAAAAGAAATTATTAAATCGTGCCCGCAACTCTGGTAACTCTGAGTTTTTGTGTTAGTAGCAGTTATTAACAGTCATACACATGTCGTACATATTGTGATTACGTTTGTTATATACCTGTATTTAAAATGCGTATATGATAATGATTTATTTTTAACCGACTTCCAAAACGAAGGAGATTCTCAATTCGACCGTATGTTCTTTTCAATCTTTGTTCTACAATAATGTATATACATGCGCTATTTAAAAAATATTGTGCTAAACTAGAAATTATATTGTAAAATTCAAGTCAATCCTTGGAGAAACTGTAGTAGGAAAATTGCCAAGTTTATAAAACTTAAAAACCTCCAACATATAAAAAAATATTAATTAAAAAAAATATTTAAAAACAAGCTTTTATTTAAATGCTCTAAAACGAAGAAAATAACTTTTATATTGATATAAATAAAAGCTTGTCGCGAGAACACAAACATATTTGTTTCTTTTTTCAAAAGAACAAACTAACTTTAATTCTAGATAAGAACGCGTCTAAGTCTTTTGTTGTAATTAAATATTACTTAGTAGATAGGTACGATGTTGATTGAAATCTCGCGACAAGCTTTTATTTATATCAATATAATTGTTATTTGTTATACAAGAGTGCCAAGTTGCTTTTTAAGAGCGTGCTCAATTTTGATGACCGAGCAAGCTAAGGATTCTAAAATTGAATCACGAGCGCAGCGAGTGATTCAAAAATTAGAATCCTGAGCGTTAGCGAGCGAATCAAAAGAGCACAAGGTGAAAAATCTTTGCACTCGAGTGCAACACGTAACTTTTCATCCCACCTCAGCGAGGAAATGACTAAATCCAAAAAAAAAAAAACATTTACAATCACAAGATACTTTTATTTCAGTTTAGGTATTAGCTACTACATTATGACAGGTAAGTATTACAGAATAATCTTTAAATTATAACAAATATCACTTAGGTATAATGGTTGATGACCAGATGAGGCTCTTTTTAAAAATGACACTAATTTAGGATAGGTGTCGATATGTATGTCTTTTTTCATCTTTATTGTTGCTTTTAGCATTGAATACGTACTCCATAGATTGCTTGATTTCTTGGTCTCGGATAATTCAATAAAATATGCCAGCAAAACGTTTTCGGAGAAAGTTTTGGCTTCTTTAGCTACTCGCCACGTGTATATCACATATCGTACTATTTTAAATACTTCTCGCGTGATTGTTGAGGTAGAAAGCTCATTTGCGCATTATTAACAGTTTGAGTCAATTCTGTTGGCGTCAAATAAGCTTCTTCGTCGCTAGAATCACTCATTTTTTGTTTTTCACTTGTTTTCCAATTTATTGTTTTTAACCTAAGATTTTAACAATATGTCTTGAAAAGAAAATGGCGCGCGCAAAGCAAATTTAAAAAAAGTATACCAAAAAGGTTCCGAGTCTGAGTTTTTAACAAATTAAAAAAGGTTGTATGATAAATTCGGCACCATGGAGGTAGAAGTAAATAGGTTTAATAATGTTTTTAATTCACAAACTCAGTGCACACAATGTTCTAAATTTGAATTTACTTTACCCTCTAGAGGATAAAAATGGCTTTTGCACTCAGATATCGAAGAGCAAAGTAACTCTTTCCGAGATGAGGGGATGAAAAAGTTATTTTCTTCGTTTTAGAGCATTTAAATAAAAGCTTGTTTTTAAAAAAGAAAAAATTTATTTACTAGACAAAAAAAGAGTGCTTGTCAAGACTATTCAAACGAGTCCAAACTCGACGGTTTTATCTTGTTTAGTTTAGGAGTTCCTATGGCCAACTTCCGACGCCATATTAAGACCCTGGCTGTCATGTAGCACAAGAGTGCTTGTCAAGACTATTCAAACGAGTCCAAACTCGACGGTTTTATCTCGTTTAGTTTAGGAGTTCCGATAGCCACCTTCCGACGCCATCTTGAGACCAGCTTCATGGTACCATATTATTGCATTGTCACCGAAGCTACGTAAGTAAACCAAATTTCAACCTAATCTAACGACAGAAAGTAGTTCTAATTTAACTCGCAAGATATGTCCCATACTAAAAGGGCAAGTAGAATAAAAGCTTTTAAAAACGAGTGAACTGATGAAACAGCTAAGAACAGAGATTAATCCTCTTTCAAACAAAAAAGAAAGATCGACGCTTCATAAATATATTCTATGGTTAATATCAGTTATTAACATTAATTAATAAGTAAGTCGGGGGATTTCGGAATTTAGTCAAAAGAAAACCCTTTACTTTCACTGAAAATATGTAGGTACTTTTACGTGATAAATAAACCAAATTCGATGAATGGCAAATGTGCTAGCCACCACATGGAAAAATTAAGAAGAAATAACGATTCGATAGTTCAACACAGGATTGTATCAAATTAAAATCTCAGCTTAATTTGCATACTGAAATAAATTTGACGTACACGTTACCGTACCTTCGTTAATAAAGTGAGTGCGGACCAGAAACCGGGTTTTCATCATAATTGAGTTTAAATATAGCGCTCAACTTTTCCCTTTAGAGCTTCATAAAAACGTGACTTGGGGACAAACGAGCTACACATTTAGCTAATAAAGGGGAAAATAAAGAATCCCTATAGTTTAATGTTCTGCTGCGTTATGGTATGTAAGTACTTACTCACTGTATTATTATTTCGCCTTCTTTGTTAATCAGTAATTAATAAAAAAAAAAAAAAAAAAAAACATATATTGATTGAAAATAAATTATTTAGTTATATACTTAAATAATATATGAAACTAAATATAGAGAAAAATATCATAATATAATATTCTCCTTTATTACTAGCATGAAAATACCGGCTTTTGCAGAAGAACCTATGTGGAAAACCAGTGTATTCATGGGAAAACATTAATTTCAAAATTTGAACATTACTAAACCCTTCGTACAGCACCACCGTCATAAAACGAAAACAAATACATAGGTCGATTCAAGGACGTTCCTATCTTCTTTAAATAACTCGTAATAATAAATTTATAGTGATTTTAATAAATATTCGATTTTAAGTTAATAGGTTTGGTTTGTTAATTGCTTTTGTACGCAAATAAAATAAAATAACGACTATAAATAAAATAGTAACAAAATACACAATTTACTTCATGCAAACAGCTTTTTGAGTTTTTATTATACACTGAAACGCAAAATGTTTAGGTATATAATATGAAGAATATGCAAATCATTCTAGATCGCTCCAATTTTATAAAGAGCACATTTATAAAATTGGAGCGGTCTAGAATGATGCGTGGACCGCAATATCGCTTATTACCATCAGGTGAGTTGGCGGTCAAGCGTAAACGTACAATTAGATGCAAAAAAGTACCTGTTATTAAATAGCGTAAAACGAAAACAAAACACAGCTTTTCATTTCAATTGAAAATGTTTTTCAATATTTCACAAAGTTAAATCTTATCTTATAGCTCGTTGCTAGCTTACATTAATTATGTCAAAGGAGCTCTAATAAAGCTTATTTTACTTCCATAGAGAAGCGAGTTTGCCTCTTACGAAAGTTTCCAACAATACCCCACTTATACAGGATAGTTACAAACTGGCAACTCTGTGTTTATTTCTGGATATTAAGTGTAGCTTTAAATATTGAATAAGTAATCTGTTTAAATATATTTAATTCAAAAACATCTTCCTTCATGAAAAATGTATTATTGTTAAATACGAGTATAAATTACGGGTCACTTTCGGCTATTATACGTTTGAAATCGAAATTTGGGACTATACTTTCAACCAAATTCGGTGGTCTTTTTCAAAAGATCAGCGCGGTGTTTGCGGATAGAGGCGGATGACGGCAAGTATGATGATTTTAGAATTCTGTGTGCTGGAATATTCTTGACACACAGCGAGATTTCCGCGAGGAGGAGTAATAATGAGAACGGGGTAATTTATTAGCCCGTTCCTACAAATCAAAGTAAAAAGTTCCAGTAAATAAATAAAAATTAAATAACAAAGAAAATAGTTCATAATTATTGTAAAATGCAGAAAGTTGTGAAGAGTATTGGGGTATTTTGGTAATAATATAATTTATCATTACACAGTACGGTCTAATCAAAGTATCTGTAATAACCATGGCATCTAATTGAATCAAGCGTTGTTTTGCGGAACGCTTCTTTTATTTTCAAAACATCAAAACAAACAGATTAATTAATACTTACACAGCAATATTTTATGTTACAGTTTTTTATTTTTTTATTCTTATTACTAAATTAGTGCGTGTGGATAGTTTTTACACCCCACAGCCGTAGAATTAATGGGCTTATATTAGAATGCGAGTCTCCTCTAGGTCAGTGAAGCAACTTATAGCAAACCTTTTAGGCAGGGTACCTCATCATTATCAAGTTATTAATTCCTCAAGAAGTCCACTGCTGGACATAGGCCGCATGGATTTCCAAAAAGACCGATTGAAAGAGGCTTGCATCCAGCATCTCCCTGTCCCTTGCATGAGGTCATAATGTCAGTTATTTATTATTCGTTGTTTGTACAATTATAGCGCGACCTATATTTTTTTTTGGCGAGATTGATTTTGTGACCTATTTTGTGTGTATGATTTTTTCATTTTCTGTGTGTTTTTGTTACAATAAAATTATGTCTATGTCTATGTATGTCTACAACCACAAGAATACATAATTAAATCATAAGGGTGATTTTTTTACACAATCTGAAAGTTATCATCATTATCATATCAGCCATAAGAAGTCCACCGCTGGACATACTATGGATTTCCAAAAAGACCGATTGGCGCGCAGCTTGCATCCATTGTCTTCCAACCCCTTGTATGAGGTCATCTGTCTATCTCGTGGATGGTCTTCCTTCGCTGCGCTTACCGGTGGGTGGTCTCCACTGAAATTGTTATGATTTCTAGAAGCACTTCATACATAATGCGATTACAGCCCTCTGTCTGGAGGGACGACAATACTTGAACAGAGTCCACCTACTCACGAGTCTGTCTGGGACTCGATTGACGTTATTCAATAGTTATTGTGTCGCACAAGCTGTAATAAACCCACGGCATCGGATAACCGCACTTCAGTAATGTCGCTGTATTCCGCAGCGGTTAGCATTACAGCCGCGCCACGTGAGCGGCACACGTGTGCCGACCACGTGACTACGGTGTGATGGTTAATAGGTACCTCGCACATAACGAGTACGAAATTATGAACTAGATTATTTTGCTCTACCTGTCTTGTAGAATTCACACAATTTGCGGGCAAATTAAATTTTACGGTTACAAAGGGTAGGGTAGGGTTGAAAAAAGTTTTCCCGATTTTTATTTTTAGGGTTCCGTACCTCAAAAGGAAAAATCGGAACCTTTATAGGATCACTCTGTTGTCCGTCCGTCCGGGTGTCAAGACCTGTATCTCGGGAACGCGTGAAGATATCGTGTTGAAATTAAAACCATATGTATGACGCAGATCCACTTATGGTATGGGTACTTACCGATGACCTAGACTAGAACTATGAAATTTGGCAAGAAGCATTGTGTTAGAGTACACATAGGTATAAGAAAAAATCCGAAAACTGGACATGTTTAATTGAATCACAAAACAATACAAGTTTATAAAGACTTGTATGAAGGAATGAAAATGAAAGGAACGAGGGTCCAAATTTTAAAGTTCTTTAATCGTATCATGTGGGGTATCATATGAAAGAGCTTCATTAGCATAAGCTAAAACAGGTTTTTCAATATTTTTACGATGTATTTTTTTTAATATTTTTAGGTTTATGAATAAAAATATGAAAAATATATATAATTTTCCCCTTTTATCTACTAGTTTATACGGAACCCTCGGGGGCATTTTGAAGCGGTTGACGGAACATAACTATGTGTAAATTCAATTGTTGTTTATGTAGGGCTGATATTCTTTGACTGTGATTATACGGACAGACAGTCGGGCATAGCGAAATTTTTATGGAATTATTAGTTACTACGGAACCCTAAAATAGAGTAGTTCGCTACGAGGCTACGTGCTGGCCTATCTTTCTATGTCCGTCTGTCTGTCTGTCCGAATGTCACATTCATTTCACTCAGAGACTATCAACCTTATATAAACGTAATTCGGCATGCAGATGTGTTGTGTGAACCTACAAAATTATACAATACAGAACTATAAATTCCATAGTAAAATTTTCAAAAAATAAATTAAAAATAGGTATATACCAACCATTCCCCCATACATATGTATAAAGAAGGGATATATATATTTTCAACCCCACCTCGTCGTTTTGGGTATCGTTGAATAGGGTCTCTTAAAGTAACACTAAGATTTCGTATATCGTTTTTAGGGTTCCGTACCCAAAGGGTAAAACGGGACGCTATTACTAAGACTCCGCTGTCTGTCTGTCCGTCCGTCCGTCTGTCTGTCTGTCACCAGGCTGTATCTATGAACCGTGATAGTTAGACAGTTGAAATTTTGATGATGATGTATTTCTGTTGCGGCTATAACAACAAATACTAAAAAACATAATAAATTAAATATGTACAACAAACGTGATTTTATTTGCTCATTTTTGCTCTATATTGATAACAGCAACAGGTAGACGCTTGAAATATTCACAGAATATTGAGTTATATTATTCACTTTTAAAATAAATAATAAAATAAAAATAAATTCAATATTTAAGGGGGGATTTATTTAAGTAGTTGGGGTTATTTAAGTCCCATACAACAAACGTGTTTTTTTGCCGTTTTTATAGATAATGGTACGGAACCCTTCGTGCGCGAGTCCGACTGGCACTTGGTTGGTTTTATTTTCTTAGATGCAATATGTGGGAGATAGAGCCCGCCAAAGGTGAAAAAATTATGTCTCCTCCCCCCTGCAATTGGACCTAAAAATTCATGTCTAACCATAGTTTCCTACACAACATTTTAAAATAATTTACCATACTGCTTTATTGATAAATAAATAAATATAAATATTTGTGGACATGTCACACAACACCATATAGCCCAAACTAAGCAAAGCTTGTACTATGGAACTAGATGGCTGATAGAATACATATATACTTTTTTTTGTAAAATATACATATGATACATAGAAATACCCAGACACAGAACAAACATCCATGCTCATCACACAAATGTTTGCCCTGGGTGGGAATCGAACCCACGACCTTTCAGTTCAGCAGGTAGACGTAGACAAACTACCAACTGAGCCACAAGGCCAGTAATCAACGTATATTTCACTTTTCTATGTACCTAATTCAGGTTCACAAACGGAAGTACGCTCGTACGCACATACGCTGAAAGCTCTGCGCACGAGTCGAAAGCTCGGCGCTTACCTCCAAATCTTACTCGAGTGTAAATAATTGTCTACATGAATGTTGTTGTATTTGCATTGCATTTAATGTGCAAGCAGAAACGAGCTTACGGTCACACGGTTAGGCGCGCCTAATGAGAAAGTTTATCGAGCGTTTATTGCGTAGCAGCGGGAAGCTTCGCTTCGCAGTCGCTCGGCCGAAGCAAGAGGCGCTCCCGCCGCCCGCAGGTGTGCCCCTCCCCGCACTCGCCCCGCCCCGCTCCTCACCGCCGCCGCGCCGCGACAGCTTTCTTTCCTCGCTCGCGCGTTCAGTCGACTGTCAACCACGGAAGCGGATAGTTGTCCGTACGTCAGCTCCGCAAAAGCGCCGCGCCAACAGTAAACACGACGCATTACTCGTGCACCGCTTCCGTTCGCGACTTAACCTGAATTCGGCGATCGTTTTCGCATTTAGTGTCGTGTTGTGCCAAACGAATGGATGTTATGATATACTTTTGTGGAGTGTGATCATGAAACCCAACTGAACTTCCAATTCATGTAAATGTCACTAGTGTCGCATGTATGTCGGTGCCGGTGTGGTGTCTGAGTGCCGTTTATCGGATCGCGCAAAGAAATTGAGGGCATTGTATTATTGTTCAAAACGAGTTTCATCCTGAGAAGGTTACTTTTGCTACCGAATTGCTGCCGGTCAGCGTCGTCACCGCCCGGTCCGCGGCTGCGGCGTCTGTGTTTGTTATCAGGCTATCACGCCTAAACTTAAATAAAATCTATTTGCTGACGTCAATGGATTGAAGATGCCTACGGTGTCATATTACATTTTTTACGGGATCTCAACAACCTATTATATATTAATATTCACACACCTATAAATTGCTAGCTCAAAATCTGCGTCGCTGATGTTTTACGTTTACACTATTTCATATTAAATCTACAGGCGATCCAAACATGCGTTTGTTGACAAACAAAATATTTCCGAGAAGCCAACCTAAAAGTAATCATCTTAAACTGCCCATCTTCAAACAATCGATTAACGCATTTAGGCGTAACATTCAACAAACATCAGGAACCTGGCGTCACAAGTAAACAACGGCAAGCAATTAAGTGGAACTGATAAGGTGTTGAAGCTCACCTGAAAGGGCTTTAGCGAGAGTTTTCTGGCACTTGACCCACGGATATCTTGTCTTATATTTTAATCGATATAAATATGGGACTGAGCTCTACCTACTTTGTAAGGATATGATTATGTAAGGATAGGTATATGATAATATTTTTTTAACTAAATAGATGACTAGCTGTGTCTTATAGTTTAACTTTACTTGGGATAATTATGATGAATTAATTATAACTTAGGATAATAATTAAGCATGTCCTTTTACAGGCTCTCAACTATTCCTATACCAAATTTTAACATGATCGTAAGCTTTTTTATTTTGAAAAGGTAAAAACGAGAGACAACTAATAAAACTATTTTCGTTCTTTTTTTTTAAACTGTACATTTTGTTAAATAATTAGATACTTATTATAGAATTTGTTCATGAAAAGGTGAAAATTAACAGCCTCCAAACAAGTTACACAAACATAAATGTTTATTAAATGCTAGAAAAATCACAATGATAATCCAATATTATATTCATAATAGACTAAATAATAAATTAACAATGAAATCTTAGAGGGTATCTCTAATATTTAAAATTATAATATCTACTTAGATGGTGCGTATATTTATTACGGTAGCCAATGTTCTTGTTCTGAGAGTTAACTGGTAATATGCAAACGATCAATCAAGCTAAACCAAAGCCTAACAGAGATATATGTAAGTACCTAAGTATATAACGAAAGCGAAACCCAAAGAACTTACTCAAAATATATAACCATTAAATTGGTGTCTACAAAATTCAGTCTGTAATCCCAACAAGATTGCTCACCTGAAATAGCTTTCCCTGGAGCTAGAAACCCCTTAAGAATTGAGCACCAGTAGAATCTGCACTGCTAGCTTGTCAGTGCTATCAATTAATGCCATCGAGGTTATGCCCCAGTTAGACAAAAGGCGGCAGGCAAACAAGCTATTATGGCATACAGGGGCCGATTTGGAACGCTGTTATTGGCTTTCCACTAAATACCAAAACAATGTCATCATGAATTTAGGATCGGCCTGTGACCCGGTTATGAGCGAAATTGGAAAAGCTCGACACACATAGTGAAGCTTCTGAGATTTTGATAGGGATAACGTGAGATATATTTATTTTACATAATTCTCTTTATTGATTTATTGAACTTTTAAGTTTTCAAAGTCATCTAAAAAAAATGTAAAACTACGCATTTGTAGAGCATATGATAGAAAGTCGTGAATATAGGTAATTTATCTTCAAGTGCTTAAGCGTGTCGTCTTACCTACAATTTCACAGAAAATAGCCTTAAATTACTATGTTGATCGTAAAAATTAATTGCTTCATAAAATTTAAAATCATCGCATAGAAGTCTATACATACCCGGCCAGTCACAAGACTGGCGCGAGTTGTCAAAGAGTAAGATACTCTCGTAAGGGCTCTATTTAAAAGCTTTAGAAATAAATTGAAGTTTGCTGAAGTACACTAAAAGTTAAGTTTTGTGAGCATGATCCGCTGTGATTGTATCACTCGGATGAAAGACTCACGATTCGTGCTGGGTTAGTTGCTATATAAAATTAACTTATACAATAAACAGTTCACAGACCTTTATGTCTATATGCAATTCATTAACAGTGCCTTTGTATATAGACTGCGAACTGCAAGTTTGTGGTCTACTGTACAGGAGGTTGCACTCAAACTTCCACCTTTGTGGTCCTTAAACTTTACCTCACATAGCCGTTCTCGGCTCTCAAGTTAATCTTCTACTTAGCTTGTTTTAATAGCTAGCCCGCAGCCTGTTGAGTTTTACATTCCTGATTTAATTCAGCTGCAAATATTTATCTTGAGTGTTTCACAAAGATTTAGTATGAGTAATTAATGCTGACTGCAATATTGTATCGTAAATAAATATATGAGACAAAATTGATGTTTATTCAAAACCTACCGAATCAATCTATAATTTTCGTCAGAAGCTTAATCGATTAGATGAAGTGATAAGGCGACTTTTTGCATTTACGATACCCGACATAAAACATGATCGCAATACAATGATTTTGATTGGTATTGCTCTGTTTACTGTCTCAATTTAACGGTTTTCTGCCTCTTTGAACGACGTGATCTCAAAACGAATAAGCTCTAACAATAGTCATGATTGCGTATTATTGTTTAAATTAGCCTTGTAGAGCGTGGCAGGCAGGTCGAGTGAAAGGCTTGCTTTCTCCAGCCCTACGGCGGCGGCCCTCTTGTACGATATACCTTTGCTGCAAAATTTCACACTCTCCTAACATCGATATCTATCAATTACACAGATAAATGGCTTTAGAGACTGTATCTCTTTACACGTTCCTTTAATAGGGTAGTTGAATTTCAAATGGGTACCGACCGCCGCCCGTTCTAACGATAAATTTGATGCCATTTGAATAAATAAATTGAAAGATACAATCTGTGAACGTCGTAACTATCTAGTTTGTTCAAAAAACGTGGTAATTATTTAACCGAATGTATTTCCTCATCATTGGGACAGAATTAGCCCAATTGTTATGGTCCGTTGTTCGTCCAACATTACATTGAGAGAGTTTTTCATAGTTCCTTTCTACTTCACGTACTCTATGTGGGTCGTCACGAATCGCTTTGTTGCTTCCCCATTTTGTTTGGACATCATTTGTTATGGCTTTATCTTTCAAGTTAATGGTATTATTTGAAACAAAAGTTAGTATGATTCTAGTGCGATTTGTTTTGAATGACTTATTTTAAAGGAGATGAATAATTTCATTGGAACCATCGGATCATTGAAATTATTCACTTGGCAGTTGTATGCATCAAGACCTAATCGAGTTATTTTGCACGAAGTAACTTATACGTGAACTTAAAGCTAACTTACGTTGTGAGCGAGCTCTGCACCTAAGTGGATTTTACGCAAGCCCCTTTACGCCTTATGTAAGAACTAAGAAGCCAGTGATCTTGTGAAACAACGCGGTGTGCTTTCGTTGGATCTTGTTGCACACCATTCGACTATCGAGAAATGTGTAATGATGATTAATAGGATCGTATTATTTTGTTTTCTCATCCCAAATTAAAGTAAAATGTTAGTTACTTTTTGTTAAATAAGTAAAAAGCCTAGTCATATTCACCTAAGGTGGTTATTATTTTTTATCTAATGAAGGTATAACAATACATGCTATCAAATAGTAACTGGAATAAATTATGCAGATACAACTTACTTACTTACTTTTACAGACTTACATAATTCTAATTATTGATCATCAGATCAAAACTCTGCTCAAAATAAAAGCATAACATACAATAAAGGAAAATTAACGTACATATTTTTTATGTGGATTCATTGTTTTTTGTTATCATTGTGACGATATCGATAGGGTAATCGATACTAATAAAACTACTGATAAACTTATACAGATTATTTATTTTCTCCGATTATATCCCAAACATGTTAAATATTTGTGACTAAGTGAACATATGCTTGTTAAGATAATAAAGTCGTGGCATGGTGCGGCAAGTTTATTATTAACGTCTACTTATTAGTCTCTTTTAGTATCTCGAGCTGCAGTAACAAACGATCCATCATAACAATATCGAGCAGTGGTTGTGTAAAGCCATACTTGGCACAAATTGGGCTTACGCCAGCGTCACTTGCCAGCAAATGCGGAGGGTAGCTGTCTCTTCAAGCCAATGATCATACTAACTAATTAAACCATTACTGAATCATTTAAAGCAAAGATTAAATATCACGATAACAGTGTGTAACGGAACAATGGTACTGTGCTAGAGATCACGGATGATGTCCCGATATCCCTGGTGGGTCGCCAAGAATCGTTGCCAAAGGAAATTTAACTAGCAAAGTTACTGAGCACCGGTATAACGGTACTGGAGAACTGCATTTCACACATTTCTGATTCTATTCACAATGTTTTAGTGTTGTTTAAGCTTTTGTAACATTTGGAGGTTTTCATTTATTTAAACCATATCGAATGGACGTCTGATTGGGTGGCCGCCAGAAAACATTGCCAAATATTTACAGCATTGTCGCCATTTGCTAATGCTAGGACCGACTAACGGTCGGAATGAAGTTTCGGTTGAACTAGGTTCGAGGAATTTCGATCAGATCCATTTGAAATAGCATTCGGTTCGGGGAATCAGAAATGTACGCGTAAATTTTCCGTAATATCCGCTTATCTGCGTACCTAGAGAGGTTTATGGGATACGTAAAGTGATTTTTGTTTTGTCGTCACGTTTATTTGTACCGACGCCGCAAGTTAAATACTCAACAATGTGAAGTGTTATACATCACATTCTTGAGTTTTAGGCATCCGGATTATTGCGTATATCATTACGTATTATCCTGTAACCGATAAAAGTTTCAGGATGACAAGTTATACCATGAATCTTTTGAAGATTATCAATTTAACAAATAAATCATCATTGTTCTTCTTAATCATTTAGAAGTTAGTTAACATTGTTTTAGCTATTGCAAACATTTTTGGTTTCATTGTTCTAGCTACTAATTACAGTAGGTACCTAACTTTCGCGCATCCAATAAATATATATTTGTATTTGATGTATTTATGTACTTGTTTATATGTACGAGTATATGTTTACATATTACTTCCAGCAGTCTAACAGCTTAACCTATTTTGAAGCACAAATTGTCTCTAAATTTGTTTTTACATACCGCTTGATACGCGTAATTTAGTGGATATATTTTGCAGTAGAGTATTTAATGTTTAATATAATAATGTAATAATATAATATTTACATGTTAAATTATAATGTACACGTATTGATTATTCGAATCAGATCCAGAATGTTGGTTGTCAGGTGAGTCAGGACTCAGGAGGCAGGTAGTCGGGACAGGCGTGGGGTGCGCGTGCGCCTTCCGTCCATAACATCTGTCACGGCAGCTGCTTTGCTTCGCACGTGCGACCCAACCTATTATTATGGACCTTTTTAATTCGGATGTGATGGAGGTTCTACATAGAGTTTGAATTTTCTATCGATAGAAAGATCTATTACATATACATATATCGAACTTTTTTAATATTGAATAGTAGTAGTATTTATTTAATGTTTTCTAATATATTTTAAAGTTTTCATTTCAATATTATTTATTTATTTTAATATTGAAGGACAGTTTCACACAACATCATCTAGCCCTAAACTAAACAAGGCTAACTATGGGAAGCTGATGGCTTATAGAAAACATATATACTTTTTTTGTTGTAAATACATACATATGATATATACAAATACCCAGACACAGAACAAACACCCATGCTCAGCATGTTTGCCCTGGATAGGGATCGAACCTACGGATCTACAGCTCAGAAGGCAGACTTACTACCACTGATTGAGCCATGATGACTGTCCTTTTTAATTATTTTCATAAAGTCAATCTTTGATATTACTTAGATATTTCGTATTTTTTACCAGATTGAATTCTGAAAGATGTCCTATTTAATATTCAAAATCACGATTTGTGAAAAAGGTGTTATTTATGTAATAATTAAATATATTAATTCGTTGACTAACACTTTCATTTTTACACTTAGTTAAAGATATTATCATCATCTCAGCCATAAGAAGTCCACTGCTGGACATAGGCCTCCCCCATGGATTTCCAAAAAGACCGATTGGAAGCGGCTTGCATCCAGCGTCTTCCCGCCACTTGTATGAGGTCATCTGTCCATCTCGTGGCTGGTCTTCCTACGCTGCGCTTGCCGGGCGTGGTCTCCACTCGAAAACCTTTCGGCCGCAGAGTTATTATAATAAAAACGTATTTTGATATCCATTATCGGTATCATCAAATGAAAGTTTTCTTTAGAATCAAATCAATATTTATTACCTAATCTTATATCAATTTATCAAGTTACAATACATTATCTTTTTGATAGTTGATAAAGTAATCCTCCGTGCGATTTGCACGTGATGCTAGTCAAATAAGCGATTTAATGATAACCATATTTTGTGCTGTTATCCAATATTATTTCTGACAACTTTGTTTGAAAATATAAATAAAAAGGTGGACTTGGTACTAGAGATAACGAAATGCATAATTCCTCATTTGTCCAATAAAAATCAAAACCTAATATGATATAAAGAATTATCATTAATGATCACAAAACTATTGTCACACGAACAAAATATGAAAATGAAAAAACTGTGCAGTATAATTGAGTCGGAAAGATTACCACAAACAAACTTTGCAAAACAAATAACACACCTATGACGAAAACAAAACTAAAGAATGAGACAAATGATAGACAATTACATAAGAACGCACGTGATTCTTTGTATTATTATGTAGGAAATTAGAGTAAATGATCAAGGAGTGAAATCAAAACAAAAATGAAAAATTCATTAAAAATGAGACAAAGGTTGATCCAAGAAAAAAACCGGACAAGAGCGAGTCAGACTCGCCCACCGAGAGTTCCGTACAAACTAGTAGATAAAAGGGGGAATATGTATATTTTCCTTCATAAATCGAAAAATATACTCGCAAAAATATTTAAAAACCTGTTTTAGCTTGTGCTAATTAAGCTCTTTCATATGATACCCCACATGATATGGTAAAACCATTTAAAATTTGACCTTCCTTCCATGCATAAAGACCCGAATTTTTGTGATTAAATTAAAAATGACCAGTTTTCGGATTTTTTCCTATATGTGTACTCTAACACAAAGCTTCTTGCCAAATTTCATAGTTCTAGGTCAACGGGAAGTACCCCATAGGTTTTGATTCCCTTATGAGTGTCGAAATGTGTATTTTTTACGACATACTCGGCTGTAACTTTTTTTTACTAAAACTGAGAAATTTGATTTTTCTTTCTGCAGCAAGAGACTATGGATCTGCGTATATGGTATTTAATTTCAACTCGATACCTTAACGCATTCCCGAGATATAGGTCTTAACACCCGGACAGACGGACAGACAGACGGACAACAAAGTGATCCTATAAGGGTTCCGTTTTTTTCCTTTTGAGGTACGGAACCCTAAAAACAGATCTGAAGAGTCAAAATAAAAAGTTTGTTAGCAAAGTCCCGTAAACAAAAACAGATATAAAAATAGGAAATAGATTTTTAATGTTTCCACACAGACGGAACACGTGACATTTGTTTACTGGCGTCTCAAGGACGGTCTGCATTATTGCGACGCGATTCCGTGCACGTATGCCGCCTGCCTATAAATTAAAAATCCTAACGAATTCACTGGCTATGTTTTAGAAGATACTTGATTTGATTTGCTTTTCTGAACGTCTCCTTCTCGTTAGTCTTCTTAGGTATAATATGAGATATTATACCTTAGAAAATAAAGTGGTTTCTCCACATAGTAATATTGTTTTTTCTAGAATCTCGATCATTCTAAATATTTTTCTCAAACTCGATTAATTTGTCGATGTGTGTGTTTTGGGTATTATATGGGCACAGAAAAAGTCCACAGAAAATTGGAGAAATCATTTGAATCAGTCAATGATTCAAATGATTTCTCCAATTTTCTTCATTTGTTTTTTGTCGACAACGGACCTATCTTTGCTTATCTTTTTATTATGCTCATATAAAATTTAATATTCACTGAATTAAAACTTAAGATAATTGTTAGGATCAATAAAATCGATACTTGATTTAATGTATTTGTCAGATCATTTACATAGATAAATGTATATGTGTACAATGTTTGTACTCTATTTTCCAAATTTCAATTCATTTCAATATTTGAAGCGAATCTACTTTCTTATTTGCGTATCTTTGTATTAAGACAAAGAGTAGGGTGGCGCCGCTTTCTCGCTCGCACGCGGCAACTTTTTTAAATATTAATTTATTGAAATGACTTTTGATAAATATTCTCTCTTTAGCTTGGTAATAACACTATTACAATGTATTAATAATAGCTGTTATTTTTATAAATACTTATTATGTTATTTTAACCGTAATAAACGTGTAAACGTGGAAATTTTGTCGTTTACACCTTTATTTCAGTCAAAATAACAAATATAAAAATAACAGCTATTGTTAATACATTATAAGAGTTGCTATGAAGCTAAAGATAGAATATTAATCAAAGTCGTTTCAATAATTTTATATCTAAAAAAGGTGCCGCGTGCGAGCGAGACAGCGGCGCCACCCTACTCTTTGCCTTAAGCTTGTTTATAAGGTTGATTCAGCAAACCATTACCAGCAATCAGTAATGAATCTAATAAAACTTTAAAAAATAAAATCATTTCGTATTTTTAGGGATTTTTGTAAAAACCGATAGTTGAAGTCTTCATCTACCTATCTGATCCTTTACGCAGATACAATTTTCTTTTTATGCCATCTTGGAGAACTTAAGTGATTTTGCCACTTCCCTTTATCTTTCAACGAAAAACGACCTCGTCTTTATCGCATCTTTTTAAACGAAGCTTTGTAATAACGTTCATTCAGCAATAAAAATCCCTAAGCAAATTACCAACCCTGAACTAAAAATCCTTACTGCCAATTTTTAAGACTATCCTTGAAATATATTTGAAAGCGATTGATTATTTCTTGAAATATTTACTTAAGTGGCTTCTCCAGTACCCCTTGACTTTGCCCGCTGAAAATAACGAGATATTTAATCGTAATTACATATTAACCATGTATAAAAATGCCGATATTGCGGTGATAAAAATTCTTGTGGATTTACCCATGATTTCATGAAAAAATCCAAACTTAAACATAGTCAGACATTGCCGAAATTGTACAAAACAAAACACCAACAACGCCCACTGAGCTACACATTTTTTGCTCACTCACCAACCAACCAACTAAAAGTCAAATATGGTAATAACTTCAACTATACCATTAGTAGGTATACAAAACAATTGACGTATTCCCATTTTATTAAATGGCCGCAATGAATCATCACTTGACAAACAGCGAGTGATCAATGCAAATTATATCAACCGTAGCCACTTGGACGCCAGTCGTTATTAACTTGATCGACGACGCAGACAGGTCAACCTATTGCCCTCAAAGTTTGCTTTTAGTACATAGCAAGGATGTCTCGAGTGTCGGGACAATTTTTAAATGGGTTACACGAGAAAACGTTCTATTTTCAAATTTTGTATTGAGAGCAGGCGGGTCAAGATGACGTCAAGGCTGTCTGAGGGGAACAAAGATGAGCATAGAGCAAACGTAATCTACGACGCAGTTTGGGCTAGACGCCGCGAGTGTGTGCACGCTACGAGAATAATAATCCCTGACAGTGTAACAGGAAAACCCTGAAAATTACACGACAGGTCTCTTTCAACTGAAGTCACGTTACTTTCAATACGTTTAGACTGAAGGTTGTGTTTAAAGTATCCCGAGGACACCGTCACCGACATTTCATCAAATTGTGTTGTTGCACTATGTGTTGACTTAAGTGAATTCGGTCATAGCACGGCATTGCACCTCTGACCTGACCGCGGCACCGCAATGCAGCGTCTATCACGACACCACACCGACACTCCGTTTCGATGTTTACCATCCCATAGAAAATCGCCGCTCACTCTCAATAAACATAGTCGGAAAACACGAGTGCCGTAATAACTCGTTTATGAGGCATTATGAGCGCAAATATCAAACTGGAAATGTTTCGTGTCTAAACTAAAAGCCAATTAAAATCTAGGCAGAGTTAATGCATTGTTTTTGACGTTGAAGTTGCGGGTAGATCGAGTTTAATGTTTCGAAATAACACGTTCATTGATTGACATTTCGTGATCGCAAATTTTCATAAAATTTACTTTTGGAATTCGGCAATTCTATAATTTAAATCCAAGTAAAAATAATAAATCTAATATTAAACCGTTTTCAAATTACAAAGTTCCACAGCACGCTTTGTACTGTGTGCAATCAATCGCAACAATCATTACTAGCTCGTGAGGAATAACTTACACAGCCGTCAAAACAATTAGTTAAACGTCAAAATATCAAAATAAACAGTTGGCAATGCGACAGGCGATTTGTTTGCGACGGTAACATCGTGTACGGACTAATTTCGCTTCCCCGAAGCGAAGGGAGTCCTCGAAAGCTTAACTTGATTTACGAACTCGACTCGATTCTAGAGAGGTACGATGTGCGATCGTAGTCCGTACCGACGGTCGAGATCGTTCCAGAAACGAGCCGAGTTTGTCTTCATAGTATTACTGAACGGATTACAGGCGCCGCCGAACGCTGCTGTGATATCTTCTGTGATGTGCGACCCAGACCACGGATATTTTTATATGTGATTTATTAGTGCCCAGTACAAACCGAGTACAAAAAAAAACGGATTATAGAGTATATTTATTAGTGTAACCATGAAAGAGGAGTGTAAGTTGTGCAGTGTTAACGGTTGGGGTGCGCACGGATCTACGGATTTTTCTATATCTTCGTTGATGAGGCCGACCGCCCATCATCATCAGGCGATGGACCCGCGGCAAGACGCGGTCCTGCTGTCCGCATACCTGTTGAAACTAGGTGACTATCCATTGTATACGCTTCATGATTACGCTCCCGCCGGCGTCGTCGTCGGTGAGTATCTCAGTGCACAGCCTCCAGTTCGCACCTCGATTAACAACTAACAACGTGTGTCGATAAAGCAGCCCTGCTAATGTGCTACTTAACGACCATTAGCGCCGCCAGATAATCTAACTATACGTGAAGGTAATGAAGACTAATTAAGGAAATTCTCGTACACCCGTCGTCTGGGTTATTCCCACAATCCACCCTGTGGTGGACGGGTAGAGTTTTCCTCTCGAAATCCTTGGTAAAATTGAGGAGGGGAGTATGTATATATAAGATATACAAATAGGTACACTGACAAATGACCACATGTTGATTATTTAATAAACAGCATGTAAGTTAATAATAGTAATGCTACTACATAATCATCGTTTACCTGTTTGGAAATACGAGTAAATATCTATTTTTTTAATGATCAATTAAAATCAGAATGCGAAGCATTATGTACCTTACAATATATGTTTTTTTAGTGTATTAATCTCAAGTTCCTACATCATAGCATACGATTTCGAGACGAAAATTCTACCTCTCCATCCTAAATGGACGATTAGGATTGGATTTTGGGAATAACCCATGGCTAAAATGCTAACTGATTGCCGATGTTTATTCGAGCTTAAAGTGGCTCTATAACATTTAAATTTACATAAAAAACATATAGCTTACTGAGTGAGTTTCTCCGTTTTTCCAAAACCCTTGTTGTTGTCAATATCACTTTTCCTCCAACAGTGGATACACTACCGCTATCCCGCGGCGCTCCCAAGAGATCCAGATGGGATTGACAGACATACCGACTTACTCGCACTCATTGTAAATAACATGAAAGAACGGATTTCACTTTAAAGGAAGCCGGAAAAGAGGGCAATAGTATTGAGATATCGACTTCTAAAGCTGAGGAAATGATTTAAAAATTTTCAGGTCGAGAGAAGCTTTTGAATGTAGAGACTTAGTTTACGGTTTATTTATTTTTCATGCATGAGAGATGGTCAGTCGTTCAGTCGTTGATGTAGCAAACTTACTTTGTGAGCAGCGGAAAATTTTGAATCTTAACTGAAATGAAAATGTATACTAGAAGTATAAGCTCTGGTCGTAGCGGTTTCAAAGGAACCTCATTCAAAAACACTTTTAATTTACAATATAAATATAAATTATTATTTATTATAATAATTAATATATAATTTTGTGATTAATGAATCACAAAATTCAATAATTCTACATTTCTAATTAGATTAAAATCAGTATTTAAGTTAACGTTGTATAATATAAAAAAAAAATGTGTTAATGTTTTACTACAGGGATTGAAATTAGGGATCCACCTAATTTATCGTCGTCGAAATTTTGAAATGACAATGACAATATTTCACAATATTGGAACAGAATTGAATCGGAATGAGAGGTGAGTAATGATGTATTTCTGAATTAAATGGAGCCGGGATCGGGATATGACAATGATAAGCGCAAGAAAACGTACGGATACGAAGTCGCAGGCAAGTAGTACATAATAAGTATGGAATCGAAGTATGTAATTGTATTATTCATGCTGTACTCGTATTGTTATGTAGAGTTTTATAGTCAACATCGGAAGGTTCGTAAACACTTACGTAAGAACGTTTAAATTTGTTTTATCAATGTTTAAGTCCGAAGATAACAAAAACAAAATGTCATAAGAAAGATAATGTAGTAAATTAAATTAATTTGTTCATGTTCTGCGCAAATAATGACCTTGATACAATAAAAGTGAACTATAGAATAAGTAGGTGAATAACTATCTAGTTTATTATTAAGAACAGATTTTAAAACCGGCCATTTGCGAGTGTGTGCGAAGTGCGAAGTCTTAGTAATAGGGTCCCGTTTTTACCCTAAAAAAACACGGAGACCAAAATTATTAAATATTTACGGGATAATTTAAAAAGTATCCCCTTTGTAATGAAAAAAATCCTCCACATTCTGGCTGGCGAAGAAATCAGTGAATATACATAAAAAAACATTGAAGAACTTTGTCAATTTCGTTTAAATATAAATAAAATCGTATATAAATGTAGCATGTTCCGACAACATGCAGTGCATCCACAAGTAGCAAGTGTAAGAAAAAGTTTTTATATAGTTTAGGCCGCTTTCGTATAATTTACGAGCTTTGTAGCGCTTCTGAGGCGATTTCTTCCACACACATAGTTCTTTAGACAGCGATACATTACAATCGTGATACAGCCGTCTATCTGCAGTGATACAATCACAAATATCCATGAAAACCATTGTAAACGCGTGGTTGCATCTCCTCCAGGCAACCTTGTGATGGAGATTGCAGACAATATAAATTATTGACGGGGTGTGTAACAAAGAAATAAAAAGAAAGAGAAAAAAAAGAATAAAAATAAATAAATACCTAATAATAATTGGACAATAAATAAAACGGATACGAAAAGTGGTATTGTATAAATAAATAGCATTTGCATTGAGGGCGCTGCTGTCCTTATTTCATTATTTTGTTCAGTTTAGACCACAGAATACCATAGCAGTGTGTATTTCGAGACTTTAGTTCCTCTTCTTTGCCACGATAGAACTATAAGTAAGCAGACTCTAGTAGTGTACTTGCAGTATAGTCGTTATCTACAACCAGTGGCCTCGACAGGATCCGCATTCAGCCGGATCTTTGTCACTCGAAGATTTATTCTTATCCTCACTACGAAATGTTATCCTTGTTCAATTTACACCTTCTGTACATTTATAATTTCATTATTTGGCATTAATTTACTGTCTAGCGATTGTATTAATGTATAAACGACTATATAAACTCAAATCGAAATTAGAATATCGATGATGGTTAGCTGTAATTTAGTTCAATAGTAAATAAAAAAACCGGACAAGTGCGAGTCAGACTCGACCACCGAGGGTTCCGTACAAACTAGAAGATAAAAGGGGGAAATCATATTTTTTTTATATTTTCCATCTTATACCGAAAAGTATACATCGTAAAAATATTTAAAAACCTGTTTTAACTTATACTAATTAAGCTCTTTCATTTATGATACCCCACATGATACGGTTAAAAAACTTTAAAATTTGGGCCCTCATTCCTTGCGTAAAGACACAATTTTTTTGTGATTAAATTAAAAATGTACAGTTTTCGGATTTTTTTCCTATATGTTTACTCTAACACAATGCTTCTTGCCAAATTTCATTGTTCTAGGTCAGCGGGAAGTATCCCATTGGTTTTGATTTCCTAGTGAGTGGCGAAATGTGCGTTTTTTACGAGATATTCGGCTGTAACTTTTTTTTACGAAAACTTAGAAACTTTATTTTTCTTTCTGTTGCAAGATACTATGGATCTGCATATATAGTTTTAATTTCAACTCGATACCTTCACGCGTTCCTGAGATAAAGGTCTTGACACCCGACGGACGGACAGATAGACAGACGGACAACAAAGTGATCCTATAAGGGCTCAGTTTTTTTCTATTGAGGTACGGAACCCTAAAAAGAAAAGTACAATCAATTTAAAACTGCAGAAACCAAAAATCCCAATTGTTATAGTTTTTCAAACTATAATAATTATTATCAAAAACAAATGTGTTTTATTTGACAGCCGATTTATTACCTATCACGATATTATATTTATCACAACACAAAATTACATAATAACATATTTTTAATCAGCTTTAACAATGTAAACATTACTAGTATACGCAATAGATATCTATAGCGTGTAATATGTTTACATTATTTCGAAATTTCGACTTCAGTCATAATAGGTCATAACTTTCATGATAATATATGACCCTTATGACTTCGAAAAAATCGAAACAAAGATTTTATTTATTTTCGCAATAAGAAAACAATTAAAAGTAGAAAGATAAGAAAAGTACAAATAAAAATAATGAAACAAATACAAAGATAGAAATTGAATAACTATATACTGTCCCCTATCGGAGGTTATCAATATTCTGTCAATCGAGATTATTCCACTAGACCACATCAACACATCACATAACCCATCTTACCCATCTTTTTTTCTTTTCTTTTTATCTTCTTTCTTATACTCTCTAACCCTTTCCCTTCCTTCTAACCACGCCCTCTGTCAAATTTGGCATCAAACGGCCTCATAGTATTTGATTCTCTGCCATCTACCCCGTAAGGAAAAATAGACATGATATTATGTTTAAATTACTATATGCACTTACAATGAGATCATTAGCAATTGCTTACAATGGCATTGATACAGTATTGTAGGGCATTCTGTGTATTTAGCAATGGTTAGTGAAATTCAGAATATATCAACACATCAAGCTCAATGCATCCACAGTCCACATTGATTGCATATCGACATGTTACATTCGACGACCGAAGTTAAATCAAGGGGATGTCAAGCGTTTCTTTGAAGCTAGTTAAACTAAAAGTTAAATCCATCAGCGGGTCCTTCCGCCCAAAACAAAGAGTCCTTTGTGGCCGTATGTTTACATCGATGACGTCACGGGCTCCCCTAACCGTGACTCATGGACATTGAATGGCTCTTGTCTCCCGACGCGTAGGCAGGGGTCCCGGCGGCCGCTGAAAGCTTGTCAATAAAAATTATTCATCATCATCATCATCTCAGCCACAAGAAGTCCACTGCTGGACATAGGCCATGGATTTCCAAAAAGACCGGTTGGAAGCGGCCTGCATTATTATTCGTGTTTTATTAGTAAGAAACTACATATTGGATTGTAGGTAGTATTTAGATGCTTTTTAATAGATGAAATTTAGATTTTTTTCTAATGCAGTTTTGGCGTAATTTGTATTTTTTTTTTATAATAAGAGCAATAAACAGGCAGACGGATTGTCTGATGGTAAGCGATAATCGTCACCTGTAGATAATTGCAACATCAGTGACATGGCTATTGCTTTGCTAGCCCGGAGAGGTGCGTCTCAGTGGACCTTTTTTACCCGACTGTGCGAGGAGGGTTAAGATTTTCGAGTGTATATATGTTTGTTTATATATGATCGCCTACAGCCTAAACGTCTTGATCGATTTTGATGTGATAGGTATCGTTAGTTTCTTCATCACTCCCTGAGTGCTATATTTCTTCTAATAATAATAATACAATACTCGCAAAAATAAAAATAAATGTTTTTTCATAACCTCAACCAACGTACTTTTTCTTAATAAATATGTAAGTAATTTTACTAGAATTATTCTAAAGAATATCCATTTATAACCTTTAACAGCGACTTTACGCATACTATCTCACAAAAACGTATCCTCAACAGCGTACTAAACGTAGCGATGTTGTAAGTTAGATTGCAAACACTTAATATAGATACTTGTTAAAACGTTCTTTATTGAAGCTCGGCAGGAAAACCTTCCGAGGAAGGACTTTCCACATTTTAATTGTCCGCGGGAGAAAGGAGGGGGAATCTGACTGTATGGGATTTCCAGTTATTTGTGTTTTGTATGACGTCACAGGATACCTACCGTGAATCATGGACATTGAGTTGCTCTCTTCTCTGGAAGCTTTTCGTTCCGTATTTTAATAGTGATAAACTAGAGAGTGATTTTAGTTACTTTTTGATAAATTTTACTGGTTTCTACTATTTCGTACGTCTACTAGATGTTAGGTATACTTAAAGTAAGTAAGTAAGTTCGTATAGACTGAGTGGCCAGCCCTAGTGTCAGAGTTATTAAGCTGCCGAAAGGCCTCTGACCTGGTTTGACGATTGCTGTATTTTATGTTAAGTGTGATACTATGATATGAAGACAGATGAAGAATGCAGCAATTTTATTTTCTCATTATAGGTTTACTCAGATAGACACGTAACTTTTTTTTTACTCGTGATAGGTTTACGGTTGACCACCAACAAAGTCTACAATGGATCTTGCGACTTAAGACGATACCTCGCACGATGTTCACGGGCGAACTGGGTAAATGGTTGAGAGTGATAGAACTATGCGATAGCAACGTAAATAGATAGAGAGAGGAAACATGCAACCTGCTCGAAAAAAATAACGTAAGCGCCATACTGAATAAAAAATTAATTATAAAATTCAAGTTTATGTTTCTTTAAAAACTGATTTCGAATTAATGTTTAGTAAGATATTATCTACATTCTTCATTATTTTTATGTGACAGAAAGTACATGACTATGACACAAAATTCTTAAAATGTAATTTTTTGAGGTAAGTTCTGATTTTTTTTCCATCGAGGAAAGTTACTTGTTTTATGTTTCTGTCTTCGGATTAATGAAGGTAATATAGTCAAAAAACACATATAAAAAAATAATTATTCAAGCAAGTATTCTTAAAATAAAATTAGCATAAAATTTTTGTTTAATTACCAGGTAGCATCTTAAAGTCACCCACATTAGATATATCTAACGGGATAATTCTACTCATGGAAGCGTTTTCTACTTCTAGCAATAAATAACATTTTAGTTGTAAATTGCCATTGACATGTTAAATTGACATTTAAGTACCCGGCAAGCTTGAGCTCGTATTATAAATTATTGTGAGAGCTTTTCATTGCATTAGTAAAATTTGTATAAAAAAAAATTGAATCCATTTCAATACATCTAGCATTCCTTTTATTCGGTATTTTGTCTACGAAAACGTAACGTAAAAATCTGCATAATATCTGAAAGTAACACTGCCACAATGAATGTGTATAACGTCCGTTTTTCCGTTCCCAGTACGGAACCCTGAGAGGAGGACAAGCCGTCCGCTCCACTGCTTCAAGTGCCCTCCTTAGTGAGTGAACGCGGAAAATTCAGACGGATATAACCTTACTCGTACTAGAATTAATTCTCTTGTCTACGGAAAACTTCGCCTTTAATTCACTGTTACTTAACTTTACTAAACTATTCATTCATTCATATTCACTTGATTATACTTACTTGTTTTTATTAGGGTTCCGTACCTCAAAGGAAAAAACGGAACCCTTATAGGAGTTATAGGATCACGTTGTTGTCCGTCTGTTCGTCCGTCCGTCCGGGTGTCAAGACTTGTATCTCGGGAACGCGTGAAGGTATCGTGTTGAAATTAAAACCATATACGCAGATCCATAGGCTCTTGCTGCAGAAAGAAAAATTAAATTTCTCAGTTTTCGTATAAAAAAAGTTACATCCGAATATATCGCAAAAAACGCATGTTTCGACATTGGCAAGAGAATCAAAACCTATGAGGTACTTCCCGTTAACCTATAACTGTGAAATTTGACAAGAAGCATTGTCTTAATAGTACACATAAAGGAAAAAATCCGAAAACTCTACATTTTTAATTAAATCACAAAAATATCAAGGAGGGTCTTTATGCAAGGAAGGGTCTTTACGAATAATATTGTGTTTGTTATATTACCATACCTACCAAGGTATAATCATTGTTATATCGTGTGCACAACGCTTTTTACAGATAGCTAAAGTAAAATGTTATTTATCCTGAAAATTCGCGATTCCCATTCACATTCGCAGTGAGGTTTATTTAGCCTGGAATACGTTCGGTGGAGCGAAACATGAAAAATGTTGGCAATTGAAGCGTTTTCATCTATCATAGCCGAATAAAGCGGGTGCTGGCGTCTGGAAGCGCATCCATTTTATTCTGAACATATTCATTCCTCAAAATTCACGCTCATAAAAATTGTTGCGACTTGTAACTTGCTTCTGTTGGATATGACTTAACATGGAACATTCTGGGGGTCAGTGGAGATTGAAAATTAGACTTTAATATTTCTGCGTTATAGTCTAATTTTCAATATTACGTTACGTACCAATGGTCATAGAGAATCATGTGCTCATAGGGAATGCTTTATCAACAGTTAACTGAGGGAAAGGGAAGTCATGCGAGTTTATTTCAAAGAGTTTTTATATCCGCGCGTTAAGCGTCTGTGACATACAGAACTATGGCTCTATGGAACTCCTTTCTAGAAAAGGGTAATGACGTAATAGAGATTGCTTTTACTTTTACTATTGGTTAGGTTGGTTTTAGTACATAAGTTTTGTATCACGCAGTACTTATATGAAAAAATATCGATATATATCGTTGTATGCGATATCGATCCGCATTCTTGTTGCGTAGTGCACAAGAATGGAATTCTTTGCCGCCATTTCTGTTTCCTGAGACCTACAATCTTGAAATTTTTAAGGCTAGAGTGAATAGATATCTTCTAGATCGACGAGATCCATCCTCGGCCACACCGTCGCTTAACATCATGCGAGTTGGTGGTCAATCGTAGATCTATCTTCTATTAAAAAAAAAAAAAAAAAGTTTTGATCACAGTTCTCGATGCGAAGTCAGTTTGAGGTCAATACAATAATAGAGATCATACCGAGTGAGCGTCGAGTGGCGTTGTCCGAGCCGAAACAAACAAACAGTACGACGTTTTTTTCCGTTTTGGACAGATTGGCGGCGCCACCAGAATTTTGTTAAAAGTATAGCAATCAAGACAGATTCTAACAATCGGTAACCCTTTCAAAGAAACGATGGGCGCTACTGTGACCCCTCAACCACAATGACTCGCCGCGCTATAAAAAGTAAAGTAAAACAATAATCAAGAGGGTTCTATTCATTCCCCTCACTAGAGCTTGTAAAGTATTCCGATAACAGTCCATTTGTTGCACGGCTATTGAATTTTGAATCAGCGGCCACGGCATGTGTCAAATTGACACATGCTGTGACTTTGCTGTCTGCGTTAGTATTTTCCTTGGCAATTATGTGGGCTACAAGCTTCAATCGAATACAATTAGTCTTTCTGTCTGGTAATTAAAATGCTGTTTTATTTCATACCTAGTTTTATTTTTAGGCCTATATACCGTACAAGCGAAGCGAAAGAGGATATACAAACTCAACAGGATAAAAGATTTTTCTCTTGTTCTTCTTTCTTTCTTGGGAGCATTGGACTAGCGTATTATGCATTTGCTATATTCAACGAATAAACATATTTTAATAAAATTAAAGTGAAAGTTTAGTAAAATAAGTCAAATTCTATTCCTCAGTGAAGTAGTGACGTTGTGTGCGTCTATGGATTTTTTCAATGACAAAATGAAAATACACGTTTCATTCCTAACACTTGATCCTTGATCTAACGCTTAATGAAAAAAAAAAAAACATTTTACACTATTATCGTTCAAAATACATGTAATACATGTTTAAAAAATAAAACAGAACAACAACATGCCGTACAGCCAAAACTCCTCTATGCTATGATGTATTTATTATACGTAGATCTATAGGTTTTCTCCGGCTTTGTGTGCCATGCCTCAAGTAAGGTAATCATCCGACTTGTCTTCAGTCGCGACATATTATAAAGCCAACATACTATACTCGAAAGTGCTGAGATCAAAGATTTTCCATGCTTTTACTTTATATTCAATTATACCTCTCTATAGATCAAATCTCATTACCTCTATGTGGATATTCAACCAAATAGTTTCAAAACTTTGCAAAATTGTCCAACTTAAATCTCCCCAGTAGGTGATTTTCGGGAGTGAGATCTACTACTCGCAGAATCACTACTTAGGTGAAATAAATAAATAAATTTAGCTTAGAATTATTTTATTACAATTAGCTTATCACATAATCTTTGCATAATTTTCTCATAATCGCCCATAATGTTATGGCTACGATCTAATCTAGTATCATTTATTTATCTTTTAGCAATTTTCTTTTTATTTTGTAACATGATAAATAGCCAGGTGTTCATTTAGGACTTTGGTAATAGATAAAAAGTTATGATTGGAAATCGTTCGACAAGTTGAAATTGGATTTTTTTGTAGTCGAATCAAGTTTTATTAAGTTTTTGACTTCTTTAATGTAAAGTTCAGATAAAATCGTTTTACATATATCCGATGGTTTAATAAAAAATATACACGTGTGTCTGTTTTCAGATATTAAGTAGGTACCTACGTTTATGTAGTCGTATAAAATAACCGGATATACATATTAGGAAAATTCCAAATAGTGTTCTAGTTTATTTATTTATTATTTATTATAGTTATTTGTCCTAAAAATTAACACCATATTATTTTTTTTTTAATATTATGATATTAATATTTTTCCTCTTATAATTTCCCTCTGGTTGACATTGTTGTGATTTTACAGTAGGGTGATTTTACAGTAAGTGTATTTTGTTTTTCTTTTATATATGTATACTTGTTTAACAAATACACTACTTGTTTCAGGTAAGCCGACATGCAGTTTGTGCGACGAGTGCACTCGAGTTCCGTACGGTGAGTCCTCGTAACGACGGCGTAATTCTCCTATGTATAATATAGAGTGCATTGCACACTATTATTTAATATGTGTGAAAATTTATAGAAGATTAGGTAAATTTCAGTGAAGGAATATTTGTTAAGTCTCACTAGATCACAGGTCAATGAAATGTTTCTTCGTGATTAGGCTACGTTCAGATATATATGGGAAATAATCTCAATTATGGTTAATCAAAATTTACAATTATGGTATTATTATATTATTTTCATACTCTGCTTAGTTTTTATTTTATTTGTAATTACAGTTTATTTTGCAATTTATTTACTCAGTCAAATACATTTAAATAAAAACAAAATAACAATTTCTCGTCAAAAACTTTAAACCTAAATCAATCAAATAACCCACCCCTAACAGTTCCCCATGCAAAGGTACCCAAACTATTATAGTTAGTAAAATATCTAGTTAAATAGCGTTCGGCTATCTTAACACACGCTAATGTTCAGTGTATTAGAATAGTACTTTTAAACTCGTGCAATCAATTTGTCTTTGTGGGCTCTTATTCCTCCTACCTCGCTAGTGCTTTAGCTTGAACAAATACGTAATACTTCAAAGATGCATGGAAGCGAAAGACGATTGCTTCTTTCTTCTTAGCGCTTTGCTTCGCAGCTGCAATCTGCGGTCCTGACTGACAAACGTTTTAGCTGCTTATATTTTTATTAGTTTCCATACACGCCCATCGCTTGTGGGAACTTTTCGCTTGTGGGAACTTTTGACTTACTTA
Source organism: Lycia hirtaria (assembly GCA_947563715.1). Lineage (NCBI taxonomy): Eukaryota > Metazoa > Arthropoda > Insecta > Lepidoptera > Geometridae > Lycia > Lycia hirtaria. The sequence goes on along the minus strand of OX387375.1, from coordinate 22,106,959 downwards.
TGCTGAAATGCAAAAGGGTCAAAAGTACATGACCATTTTATTTACTACGGAGCGTTTTTACCATTAAACAACAATACAGGCCCGTCGGGAACGACGTGGATCATAATTGCATTAGCCGAGTTTCCAGCATTTTGTTCAATTACATCTCCAGTAGTAATCAAGTGGCAGGGTTGCCATATTGACGCTCTATAAATGGGACAAATCTTTTCGACTACGATTTTTGGCAAACAAATCATTTTATTGAAAAGGAATATGAATATTAAATTAAATGTCATGTCTTTCCTAAGAAAGGTGTTTTTAAGAAGATTTTTATTTGAACCTGATTTTAAATTATGCAAAACACGCCAAATCATTGAGCTGCGATATTTTTTTTCGTGAGATTTATAGAATCTTTTGAACTTACGAACATTATTTTAATATTATAAGATTTTTATTCTGAAATTCCTGTTCTCGATCTAAGATAAACCTATTAAGTATATCAGACGCATTATCGGTGTGAATCTCGCTACTTGGGATTTTGTTCGTTATTATTTTGCTCATATTATTATAGGTTCAGTTCTATCATCTTCCTTGTGTCCCTAAATTCCTGAATTTCGAAACTATATGGCAACCCTGGTTCAGGAGTGGGTCACCGGGTCGGTCGACAGGCCGCCCGCATCCCGTGTTCCCATGTTACATTATTCACAGATCCACTGCGCAATAAACGGTTAACAATAAAATATGTGCATCACCCCTATATTTACCGACACTAAACTCTTTTGTTTATAAAACACTCTCACGTGACGCCGCTATGAAATTTAAATTCAGAACGCTCTGTTTCGGGTTTTGAGTTTTGAATTCTAAATACGAAATGTCGACTTTGAACGATTATTTGTTTGCTTTATTTTACTTCTGGCACTAATTTGTGTGTGCTATCTCAAGATTCCAATCGGTTATGCAATAAGCTCGAAATAAATAAGCTCTAATAATATGTTTCTTTCGCAATGTATGCGGCCTTCGTTTTGAGCTTTGTGATTTGACAATCGCAATCGTAATTACGTTTAAAAATCGATTAATAAAATAACCTTTCACATTTCAAACCTTTCGACCTTCTGCGAACGTGTTGTTTTCACACGTCTTTGAATCGATTCACATAGCCTTTTAAAAAGGACGGAATTAATCGAGTTAATAAGATCGATAGGATCGTTGTGCGCCCCTATGGGGCTGTGGGAGGAAGTACGCACCGCTTCTCTCCCTCCGTTTAAAAAAAAGAGTTTGCACCAGTTTGAGTTTTATGTCGAACTTTATGTTAGTTGTTGAACGACAAACGAGGGATTATTAGACAGCGCGTATTTTTTGTATAGACACAAATACCTTATACTTATTTGATTTCGATGATTTTGATCATACATGCATATATAATACATATCTATACCTTTTTTCCCAAATGAGGAAGGAAAATAAGCAAGATTCCCATAAAAAACCGGACAAGTGCGAGTCAGACTCGCCCACCGAGGGTTCCATACAAACTAGAAGATAAAAGGGGGAAATTATATATTTTTTTATATTTTCCTTCATAAACCGAAAAATATAGATCTTAAAAATATTTATAAACCTGTTTTAGCTTATGCTACTGAAGCTATTTCATATGATACCCCACATGATACGGTTAATTCACTTTAAAATTTGGACCTTCATTAAGGAATGAAGGTCCAAATTTTAACGTGTCTTTATGGAAGCGCATAAAGTCACATTTTTTTGTGATTAAATTAAAAATGTCCAGTTTTCGGATTTTTTCCTATATGTGTACTTTAACACAATGCTTCTTGCTAAATTTCATTGTTCTAGGTCAACGGGAAGTACCCCATAGGTTTTGAATCCCTTGTGAGTGCGAAATGTGCGTTTTTACGATATATTCGTCTGTAACTTTTTTTTTACGAAACTTAGAAACTTTATTTATCTTTCTGTAGCAAGATACTATGGATCTGCGTATATGGTTTTAATTTCAACTCGATACCTTCACGCGTTCCCGAGATAAAGGTCTTGACACCCGACGGACGGACAGACGGACAACAGTGATACTATAAGGGGGAACCCTTATAGGATCACTTTGTTGTCCATATTTTTTCCTATTAAGGTACGGAACCCTAAAAATAGTAACTTTTCAGGTGCCTACTGACTGAAATAGGTTTTGTTTATTTTCCTAAACTATAATTTTTAACATTTTATTATTATTTAAATAAATAATTCTTTCAAAAATATTTATTTTTTAATTAATATTAAAAGAATTTGTATGATATTTGATGCTAAACTTCCATATTTCGAACTAGTAAGGGTTATTTTCCCAGCCTTTGAAATATGGCTGAAAATTCTCAGGCAACATTTGTTTTAATTTCAACTATATGGAAAATATATCCCACACATGGGCGTACCCAGCTTCTGGTCTAGGGGGGGGCAAGTCAGATTTTTTAGGTCAGATCGTCCGCGACAAAAACACCTACATGAAACATATGGGGGGGGGGGGGGGGGTTGACTAGTAATAAAACATAGGTAATAAATAGCGCGAGCGAAGTGAGCGCGAAATCTTTAGAATAATTCTAGATTAGGCTTTCCGTTTAGGCTTGTAGGCGATCTTATAGAAACATACTTTTACAAACAAACATTGTGTGAAATGTTCACAGATATTATATTTATTATTATTATACCCACATACATACATACATTTACTCAAATAAACTTAACCCTGCTTTTTATGCGGTTGGGTAAAAACAATAGGAAATAAACAGGCGCGAGCGAAGCGAGCGCGAAAATTTTTTAAACTTTTTTCAAATTATAATTGTGTTTTTAAAGTAAATGCTTTATTTCTCATGTTAGTGAGCCCACAGTATTTCTATGTTCAAGTAGTAAAAACGCGAGCGAAGTGAGCGCGAAATTTTAGAAGGTTTTTAAAATTAAATCTTGGAAATAATTTGATTCATTGATCTTGTTAGCGTGTCCTACGTTTTGTGTCACAGATGAACCAAACGAGTATTTATGTTAAAAGAATAATGAAATAACCGACTGGATAAGAACGACTTTTACGCTATAAAAAATTATAAATATAACCGTTTGAATTTATTGATTGCAAATTTATTATTCCTAATTAAAAAACATGACTTTATAGAAAATTACAAACATACGTTTTTATGACAAAGTACCGCTGTAAAAGAATATAAATGCGCATTATTTAGAATAATTTTAGTGAAATCACTTATTTATTACGAAAAAGCTCGTTGGAGTTCTAACGACACCTCGCACATCAGAATCTGTCAAGCCGTTTAGGCTTGTAGGCGATCATATAGAAACATACCCATATACATACATACATACACTTGAAAATCATAACCTCCTTCTTACACAGTCGGCTAAAAATAATAGGAAATAATCATGCGCGAGCGAAGCGAGCGCGAGTTTTCTCGAAACTTTTTATCAAATTTTAGGTATTCATATGCTGATTTGCTGGTAATGTTGTGACATTACTGACATGGCTCAAAATACAAAGGACATTAAATAACTTTGAACGATCGGCGAAAATATTCGCTTAACGAACCAGCTGGTTGATTTGCCCTATATTTAACGGCTTGCTGTCCTTGGAAGACGCAGCTCTCAAGATTCAAAGCCTTAGCATAACATGTCAAATAAAATAAATGCTAGTCGTTCGCAACTCCCTACCGCCAAGAATATGAACGCTCAGTTATATTCGGTAATCTTCGTCCGCCATCGTCGCCGCGGCGGTGGCTGGCGACTAGCGACTGTAGATCTTGTTCACTGCGCGGTTTTTTATGGCAATAATAATTGCACCGTGCATTTTGCCAGTGTCTACTGCGCGGTTTATTTAAAAGTTAGCATAAGTAAAGTAAAAGGTAGTATAACGGGGCCTGTTTACACTTTGATTAGTAATTAGGCAAGTTCATATATTTTCTCCGAGGTTTCCAGGGGGGGGCAGCTGCCCCCCCTGCCCCCCCCCCCCCTGGGTACGCCCATGATCCCACATCTAAAAATTCATAATATCTAACCCTAACTTTTCTATAAAAATAATCAATATAACGGAATCTATCAGAAGTCGTAACTATAAAATTTTATTAATTTAATTAACTGTCATTGTCGATCATAAAATTAGAGGTAGTTTTGTTTGTATAATGATACTGGTGCTTCGATTTTATCACTATTGGCTCAGCATGGGGTTAACCATTGATTGTAATTTAATAACTTTCATGGCAACATGTAAACAATGTTTGTAACAAAATACAATTTATGCAATAAATCATTAGATCCAGTTTCAAATCGAAATTTAATATTAGTAGTATGTACATACACTTGGGCCTCAGTCATCATCATCAACATCAACATCTTAGCTACACTGCTGCACACAGGCTTCCCCCATGAATTCCTAAAATTACCGGTTGTGCTCGGTCGGCAACCAGTGTCTTCCTGCTGCTTCTCTAAGATCCATCTGTCCACCTTGTGGCTGGTCTTCATACGCTTCCCGGTGCGTGGTCTGCACTCGAGAACATTTTGTTCCCGGTGCATGCTATGTGATCCCCAGTACTAATGTAGCGCTCGTGGCGTAGCTTGACTAGGTCTTCTCGAACGATCACCAATGTCAAGCAACGGACGGACTGGTCAGTCTTCGGATGGGTGACCGTGAGTGGCATTTCTTTCTGAGCGCTATCGTGGGTCATATGACACGTTAAATTGTAGGTCCCGGTTGTTTGTTCTTAAAACAGCAATCGTCAAGCCAGGTCAGAGGCCTTTCGGGCTGGCCACTCAGTCTATACGAACTTACTTACTTTAGTACTAATCGATTTTAACCCGCGTCACAAATAGAGAGTAATAAGTTTAACATGCAATACTTAGCTATCAAACGAACACATGTTATTATTAGCAAAAAATAGACGATTGATAACTTTCGTAAAGAATCTGATAATATAACAATGATGTTTTATAGTTTTTCATGTTATAGTATATTCGATTTAGAAGTATTTTTACCACACTATCTACAAATTTATAATCAATTCAAAAATTTCACACCCGACGAGACTTTAACATCCGAATCTGTACTTGGGAGCCTCTAACATTTTGACCACGGGAGTGTCACGTGGTATATTCAAAACTTTCGAACAGTTTCGAACTTTTTTGTATAAATGGATGTGGATTTTTTTAACTGTCAATTTTTATTTTTATTATAGTATGTTTAGTTTTAGCAACGCAAACATTTTTAATCCATAATATGATCGTGTTTGTGTGCATAATATAATATAACGGTAACTAACGTCATATATTGTGTACTAATTTTAGTAAATAACATACTACGCGTAAAAGTAAATCCACACTGATTAAAAGCTGTAGGATAAAAATATATACCTACAAATAAGGCTTTGTTATACTAACTAAAATCATATAGTAAGGTTTGTGAATGAACTTTCGCAAAAGGAATAGTCCTTTCATAATCATCATTGTCACCAAATAGGACACAGTAGTTTGGTAAACCGACTTTAGAGACTATAGTTCGAAATGTTCGTCTCGCTCACTCATACTAAAGTTTTTGTTTTTAGTACTAATAACGTTGTTATTAACGTTGTTTAGTACATAATTATGTCGTATATATCAAGATTTAAGTTTGTTACTGCGCACTGTCGTATAGGCTTACCTTTTAGTAGCATTTTTTTTATCAACTCTAAAATGTTAAATACCTATGTAACAATTTTTTGTGAGTTTTATTGTTTATATTATGTTAACTTTGTGTATAGATTAATTCTAATCTCAATGTATTTTTTTATGTTTTATGTTTACATTATAACTCAATGTTTTTATATTTTGCTTCAGATTTGTAGATAAAAGCTGTCTTGATAATAATTAACATTTATTATTTTATAATTAAAATTTAGAGTTTTAAAAGAGAGTTTATTAAAGTGTATACTCGTATGCAAGTTTATGTAACAGTAAAACAATTTGTTTTATTGTTTATATTGCCTCTTTTGAGAATTAAACATTTACACAGTGGTCATTACGAGAATTAATCATAGAATTTGTCATTATGATTACTACACATTTGTAGATTTTGCCATCTTTCTTCATTAAATTAGTTTTTTTAAGATTATGTGCCATTTTGATATCACTAGTCAACACTAGTCATGCCACATGAACTCTGATAACTAATACTGTTTTTGGCCACCTACCCTCATTAATAAACTGCAGTAATTTTGTTTCAATTGGCCTCAGAATCTTTGTTATGTGTTGACAAGCGTAACCTCTGGACCATGCTGCTAATATGAAAGAAACCTATGAAACATGAGGTTATTACTAGAAAATTCTTAACCAATACATTTTAAGAAATTATTTATTTTCACTAAGTCACTCATCCAAGAAAAAAAATTAAGTCAAGTCCATGTGGTGCGACATAGTTAAAATTTTGTTGCCCAGTGCAATTAAGTATTTTGCGCCTGAAAGCTACAGTCTACAATTAAATTCACATCTTGTTTTCGCTTCGCTTCATCAGATGTCTGGTAATAAACGTATCGGTAGAAGTCTCTAAAATAAATCATATTATAAATAGTACGATGTTTACCAACACTTAACTGGCAGCTTCCTCGTTCGCGGCCGGTTTGATACCAGTCATAATTACTTCCTGAATGTTTCGGTGACGATCTCACGGCCTCTGTCGCTCAATATCCGGACTTTACATAGATAACACTGAAAAAAAAAAAACAACAACTGTACAACTTGTACTATTATTATTTTAAAGGGTCCTTAGACAATCAATTTATATTGGCAATATATTTAAGTAACTTTTTGATATAATTGATATACCTATATATAAAATAACTTGTAGCTCTCTAAAAACAGTCGTATGTTGCGTTATTCGACCTCTATGTCATGTTTTTTTTAATAATTTGTCTATCCCGAAATGGAAAATAGCAGCGAGTTTATGTATGTAAATAAAATAAATATTTAAAATTTTCTCGCAGCGCCATGAAGCTCCAAATTGAGCAAATCAACATCATCAATCATTGTCGCTTAACATCAGTCGAGTTGGTGGTCAATCGTAGATCTATTTTGTATAAAAAAATCATTTATAATAAAATAAAATAAACAAATCAATAATTACGCTTACGCCAAAAATTTACTTATACTTACCATTGTCTGTATAACTGTATTATTGAAGCGCTTTGGTGATTGGATCATAGCCATCATTGAAAGTTTCAGGTCCCTTATATGTATGTCTAGAAATGAAACGGTTAGTGGTGTCCTTACGATATTTCGTAATTTTCTAGTTTTCCCGATTTTCTCATAGAAGACAATAATTTCTATCTATTAAATCACGATTTAGTTTTTGCTGTGTTAATCTATGTTTTCTTTCAAAAGCGTTTTTGAATGTTATGAATAAAATAACAATTCAAATTATTAACTCAATATCTTCAATGACAATGTAGAAACATATATGCTTAAAAACATTGGCGTTGAAAATTGACAGCTACCAACCAACAACTGTCTACATTTTGGCCTACTTTGCTAATGCAAATTACTTACCATTGTTTTGTTTTTTGTTAATGTCTAAAGCACACTGGCGTTTTTCAGTCATGCGATTTTATTTTGGCGCGATTGCGATTGATTTTGCCGCAGCATCAAACAAGAAATTGTAAAACACTTTTTTAAACTACCACGGTCATTCAAAAAAATACTATTATACCGAACGACGTGAACCACGGTAAATATCCCTTTAATAATAATAGTGCTTTAAGAAATTGTAATCAAACACAAATCTAAATATCTGGGTGTTTACGCTATAAGAGTTTCATCCAATATGATTAGGTAATTATCAATGATACAAACATTTCATTACTACTTTAAATGACGTTATATATAAACTAACAAAAAAACTTATTTAAACTTATTTTACTGTTAAATATAAAAAATAACAACAATAGAATAGAACTGTAATTTTAAATTAGAGATACACAATTATACATTTTACAACACTATCAAATTAGATCGTGGCTTAGTGTACTTTAATCCATAGCTAAACGATGCTGCTAAAAATGGTGGTATTTAACAACTTATCCATTATGTTCTATTTCAAACCTTTTTTTAGCACTTAGCACGAGTTGGAAGAGCGCCTGTGCGAATTAGTGGCTCATCACTACTCAACTGAAATTCTAGTGTGGTGTGAAGTGAGCTTCAATCATCGCGCATCGTAACGCGACCGGAACACGCTAGTGTGCTTAAGCCTAAGCACAAGTCGAGGTGATATTCTGCAGCGTCAGAATAGCGCCTCTCAAATAATATAGGTACTGTATGCGTTATGTAAATCGCGCTAATTTCGCGAAGGTCGCGGAGACCTCGCAAAAAGCAGAGCCGACCTCGACGTTTATCATTGTCGTGATATCTAGATATGCGCAATAATGCTTCATGATATTCTTTTAATTTTGTGCGTTTATTTTGACCGGACGGACGTACCGAGATATCTTAGGCCGAGTTCACTGCTACCTGTTTACGTTACTAACAGTTCCAACAGTCTAATATGTCGTAGTTGCGTTTGCCAAATTCCATATGTATTTTCGAAATTGTGTGCTTAATCAGTACTAAGCTGTGTTCAGTGTTCGTAAAGTCGCTATTTTTTATACAAATATATGTTTTATTATTATATGTGTATTATTGTGTAAGTTTGCAAATTTATGTGTGTTTTTCGTTCCTTTTTGTTAATTAAAATATACCTATGTATGGAATTTTTTATCCTCAACGATGCATTTTAGGTGATCTTAAGAATATCGCCTTGGATACGTCTTTAGTGTGAATTATGTACTTTGCACAATGTTGTTTTCGATAAGCTTAGCGCAAGTAAGATTTAAGTGCCGACTTGCGAAGCTTGTTGCGGTTTAGGAAGTTAATGTGTTAAGTGGGTACTTAGTTACCGTTAGTTTCGAAGCTGTGTCCTTGAAGCCTTATCATGCGGAAAACCATATTTGCACGTGAGTTTATTTTTGTATGTTTGCATTGAATATAAATAAGGAAATATTTGCGAAATACAATTATTATTATTATTTAAATATCGGTAATCTCTACTACCGCGGAAGTAGTAGTGTAGATATTTTATGTAGGTATACCTTATTTATAATTTTTTATTTTTATTTTTTTACAAGCTTTGCTTAGCTTAGTTTGGGGGCGGCTAGATGGCGTTGTGTGAAAATAGCCACAAATATTTATATATATTCATATATATATTTTTTTATTTCACTATATATTATTTTTCCTTTTTAACCCCCAACCCAAAAAGAGGGGTGTTATAAGTTTGAAGTATGTATCTGTATATCTGTCTGTCTGTCTATGGCATCGTAGCTCTCAAACGGATGGACCGATCTTGATGTAGTTTTTATTTTGTTCAAAAGAAGATTTCATCGAGAGTTTCTTAACTATGTTTCATCAAAATTGGTTCAGCTGTTTTTATCTGTCGGGCGTTATTGGGTTTTCTAAACTTAAAACTTGTTAATGATTTCATTACCATGAATAATATATTATAGTTATGCAAAATTTTCTTTTTAACACTATTTTTAATGCGTTCCTTCTATCACAAGAATGATTAGTAGAAAACGTTAGATTAGCATGGGACTTAATGTTAATCTTACGTTTTCTACTATATACAGCATGTTACATAAATCATATGATTAAATAAAATGTATTAGTAGGTAAATGCTTAATTAATCAAACTTCTAATCTAAGTATACCTATAAATATTATGACAAAATATTGATTTCATATACATACATGTATATTTATATCTGCCGATTTTTCAACGTATTCGCTTTCATAAAACTGACATAATTTAATGTTTATCGACTTTAAAACCTTCTGCATAATCGTATTAGGCAACGAACACATTTTAAATACCTAATCATTTATAAAATAATTTTAAATAAACCAAACTCTACTAAAACGTTATATTAAACGTTTTATGACATAAAATTAAAAGTTGCGTTCTCAAACACAATTTTCTCAGACTAGTCGCGTTCAATCTTGCGTAAAACGGGCACGTTCATTATTTCACGTAACGCCATAAAATTAACATAGTAAGGGCCGTTTGTACGAACGCATGGTCAAATAACCAACGTATTTAATAAAAATAATGCATCCAAATTACGGCGCGCTAACAACGTGTTAAACGGATGGTGGGCGGGTGTTAGGGTTGTACCTTTATAAAAAACGTAAGACTTTCTGTAGGTTAAAAACTAAAACACGACCAACATCCATTTGCTGCCATTCCAAATCTGAATAATTTTTTGTTATATATGATTATTTATTTAAAAATTATACATAGTTTAGACATGCTATTAACATTCAATTTTCTTTTTATTCCATTATTTTTAATTTATTACCTAAATAATATGTCATATATTTATTTAAAAATAATATTTTTTCTATGAACCAAATATTTGCTGCTCGTGTCATAACGCTCATATGTCATATATGTGAAAACGCGTCGATTGACACCATGTTTTCCAATATCGGATCCATAGTTCAGAATATTCAATATAGTCAACGTGGGTAACTTTGACTCTGCCTCAAAAATTGTACGTAGCCTTTCTAGAAGGTTCTCGACTTTTTCCCAACAGATTAGTAGTCAAATTACTTGATTAATTAATTTACAGTCTTCTTGTACTACAGTACTACTAACCTCTTGAGAAAATAATCGATAACCTTCTAAAAAAGTCACGCAAATATTTGACGCAGACGCAGAGCCACGTTGACGAACGTTGACGGTATACATTTTTTTTTTGCATAGGCGGATAACTAGTTATCATAGTATTGCCTTTTAACACAAACACAGATAAATATTTGGCAGACGTGCAATAAGGCATAATTATTTATATAAATATAAGTAAACCTTCTCTTTTTTGAGACGGTTAAACATTGATACGCAACAATGTCTAGAAATATTTGCTTCCGTTCTTGTAAGATAAATGTGCTTATCTATTTGGCTCGCTATCATCGACATTGAGTAGAAATTGATAAGACAATTTCTACTGTTAATACGATATTACGATACCTAGTTACGCTTATCTAGAGTTCGATAATGGCCAATGTCACTCAAATAATAATAATAATAATACTTATCTTGTCTACATCGTTAAGTTTATTTATTATTTACCTATAATTGATGTCCCTAATTCAAGTAAATAGTGTAAAAATAACGATAACTTTGGGTACAGTTATCATCATGTGGCATTTCCGAAATTTAACAATTTGATGAATTAATTAAATAAAATTTAAAATAAGAATATAGTAAATTACATATAGTAAAATACCACAAGTAAATTGATCTCCCTGGCAGAGGCAGCGGCACCATGATTATTTAGTTGTTTCACGTGGATACAACTTGAACTTGGATTAACTTATAAATTAAGAAAAAGAAACATTTTGAAGTCAAAAATATTTTGTAAACCAATGATATTTTAACTATAGACAGATATATCTCATTGAGTAAAAGCATGGCAAATCTCAGTTCACAGCACATTCGAGAATAAGACACATCCTGGAGGCCTTTTAGTATCTTAGCCTTATATATCTTGTTGTTCTCTTTCTAAACACTCAGGATCGCATTGTCACCGTTGACAATTCACAACATTTAAGCATCTAATAGCTGCCCGACGTGTCGCGTCGCGACTTAAGATGAGTCAGGCGATTACCTTACTTGAGATTGCCACGCAGGGCCGGGGAAAACCTATCAACAAATAATAATACATTATTATTGTAAATTATTCTTTCATTTTGATATTTGATTTATTGTTTTAGTTCAACTTTTATTATGCGTAATGCTAGTTGGGGAATATGCGTTTTAACAAATAAAATATGGGTGTCTTGAAACAGCGAGTGGTTCGCTTTCTTCTAGAAAAACATGCTCCATCGTAAATCACAACGACCGCAAGCCTATCTAGAAATAAAAAATATAGGTATACTTTATTGCACATGACATTTTGAATTATCAATAATATTATCAAAATATAATAATATTTAAGTATAATAATACACGTGTCAAGTCACGTTTTCATTTTGTACTCAAATGTTCTGTCTATCAATTCTTATTGCTGTACTATCTATACTTATCGATAACCTATTGCGCCTTTCAACTGCTGTAAAAAGCGTCACATCAGATATCAGTATCAAGTGTGTATCAACCCTAACAAAGTCATAATTGAGCGCATCAAGTATGCCCGCGCACGTTATATTGAGATTGAGGAGAACAAGCCTCTGGGAAGCTTTTACGGCCTTACCGAAAAACGTTAAGCATCGTCTTAAATTCTCTGTCTTCTTTCCGCAAGTGTCATTACCTATCAGCGAGAAGTTGACAAAATATGTTAAGCAACGTATCAGCGAGAAGTTGACAAAAAAGTTAAGTAACGTTTTTCGGTATGGCCGTTAATCTCTTGTGCAGTTGTGCATAGAAGGAAGAGCAGTGTTACAGTATATGGCTTCTATGTTGTGACAATGTCGCTGAAGTTATAGATAACTAGCCGGATCCCGCGGTGTTTGTTACCAGTGTTACACAAATCTTTTGGTAGTTGAAGTCACTCTCAAAATTCAAGAACAACGGTTTAGGCTGTAGGCTGTAGGACTAGAGGTACGTTGTCTAATTAAAAAAATGCAACTGTTTTAGGTTTTTTTTTAGATTTCCAAATAATCCAAATTAGCAATAACCGATCCTAACGTATCATTTAAAAAAAAAAACATGGCGTTGCCTGTTTTGGTGGTCTTTGTTTTAAATATGCTCACCCTTGATTAGAATATCCAAATATACTACACAACTCATATTTGTTGAGCAGATTGATTCAAATATTACTTCACTATCTACAATATTCCATCGCTGTATTGATACTAAAATGTGTAATTGTAATACTTTAGCTACTCTTCTTCTTCTTTTTCTTCTTTTCTCGCAATTTCTAAAGGGAATGGCTTTTTAACGCTCTTTTAATACTCGATAAATCCGTATTTATTGGAGGATCTAATTTGAACGCTTGTGCATATTACATATTGTTAGTGATACGACATAAGTAAGATAAGTGCACTGTTACCACATAAGGAAGGTGATAGGGTTTTAGGAAAATTTCGTAATCGTTTGTATGTAATTTATTTATTGTCTATCAGATTCATTGTCTAAATGTTTCAGATAATTTCATTATTATTAATACTATAACGCTTAACACATGTAACATACCTTCTCATGACAATTAGTCGTAAAATTTTCGTCATTTTTACTAGAATGTCGCAAATTAACGGTTAAATGTTGATCTGCATGGAAATGGTTTACTATTTCAAAAGTAAATAAGTTCCAATTGGCGAATTCGATATGTCAAACGTTTAAAACACTAAATAACCTAAAATGTCAATGTCTTTGTGTCAAATTACATATGGAAAGCCATATTCATAGTCATAGCCATAGTCAAATTACATATGATATATAATGTAGTTTTGTTTATTCAAACTGTAGCCAAATTTTTCATTTTTACGAAACCGCCAGTATAAAAATGAAAAAGCTAGTCTAATAATAAAAACGTTTGATCACATCGCCGAATGAAAAGAATGGTAAATAAAACACGAGTCGAATTCAACTATCAATAACTCTGCAATGTTTAAAATTCGTCGCGTGTCAGGGATTTGGCACTCGCGCGCGTCCGCGGAATTCATAAATACTTTTTATTGCTACCGTCTTGATTTGGACAGATTTTGATGTATGGCGGTTTTGGTCGCCGCCCGACGAGTTTCCACTTGAGAAATGGATGCAAAAAAATGACATCTGGTTTGATGTTCGGTGGCGTTTATCTTCCCGTTTAATTGGCTGAGTGATGGTTAAATTGAAATCGTAATTGCATTTCGTAGTGGAAAATAAAAATGAATCTGCTTAAAAAGAAATAAAAAAATTATTTTACGCAGATTCAATGGTCACATTTGTAAATAAGTAATAAATGCGAATATCGTAACTAATACCACAAAGCATATTAGTAATATTAATACAGTTGGTAATCATCCTAGACACGGCACGTATTGTCAGGAGGTTCCTTCCTCAGCTGTAGTCCCTATCACCGGCAGCTTGAACCCCGCTTCTTTACTATAAAAGCGAAACTATGTTTCTCTGTCTAGCCTCTCTGGCTACTAGTCCCTTCATATGTTTGTTACCTTTTCACGATCAAATGGTTGAATATTGGTTCAACCATTTGATCGTGAAAAGGTAAAAAAAAATGGTACAGAGAACGTTATCAAATTTGGTAAAGAGGTAGCTTGGAACTCGAAATAGTATATTTCATTACAAGTGCGGAAAAGCTGTCATTGCAAAGAGTTCCGACAAATGTCTACCCGAGCCGAGGCGCAGCCGAAGGCGAGGGTTGACAGTCGAAACAAGTTGCAATGACGGTTCCGCACGTGTGCTGAACGACTATTTTTAATACAGTTGCGAAAAAATGAAGCAATTTAATAAAATAATGAAAACACAATAAACTCAACTAACTAAGTATTCACTTATATCCACGTTGTTCCTTATTTTCAGCATACTTTTTATCATCGAAAACCTCGACCATAACGTAGAAGGTTTTAATTTTGCTGAGAGTTCGGAGAAGTATGCCAACATAACATTTTCTGTAAAACTATTTGCTTTTTTCTCTTCTCTCCACGCAATAAATTCGTCGTATGTAGATATGTAGCGACTTTTTGACTTTTCCGGTAAAATGTTCTCCGAAGCATTTTGTGCAATTATACTGAGTTCCGGTGGTGTTAATAAAAAAAAACTAGGGTCGAAATTACTCATTTTGTGCAACAAACAACTAAACTCGCAAAGAAAATTTCTGGAAAATGGCGCCAACCATAGAATATAAGCAGAGATAATTTTTTTTCTTCACCCATTCTGGTAGGCAAAGGGAACTATGCCCATACAGCCAAGTCTTCAGTAGAATTTTTTTATTGATGTGAAATGAAAATCAAATTTAATGAGATGAAATGAAATGAAACCTAACCTAACTCATTCAATCAAATCATTAAATCTGATATTGAAACAAATTAGTAGCTTCTTTTTAGAAATAAGTATACGTATTTGCATGAATCATAAAAACTTCTATGTTTATTTTTTTGTAAAAACTTCATGGTTGGTTTTTCTTTTTAATAGACATTATTTTGACAGATGGAAAAGAGAACGCACGAGTTCGGGAAAGGTAAAAAAAAAGCACGAGTATGTAATAGCCCACATCCCGAACGCTATACGTCCCTGCAATACGCCACTTTTTGATCAACTGTATTAAAAACTGCTTTTATGCATAAGTAAAAACAATAATTAAACATAATATCTAAAGAGTACTAACTAATATAAAATTATTTGCACTCATGTAACATAGACTTTTTTTTCTACTTGCTTGAGTTGCGAGAAATGTTAATTCTATGACGCTGTCGGAAAGACTGACGCAATAATGACGTAATTCCTTGAACCCCGACAAGAGTTCATTATCTACTACGTCTTTTCTACCAAAGTGTTTGTATTACATTACTGCTTAGGTAATCACTGAGTTTTGTATCATTATCTTATTTGTCCAAATTTTAGATGCCTTTTCTCATACTTACAATAAATTAATAGATTGTAACGGGTCAAAATCTGTACAGTTTATACAATTTTGTACATATTTTGTAAGATGCATTAAATCCTTCTCAAAATATATAATCTGGGTATCTTTAAATTTCCGGTAAAATTTGTATTCCCTTCGTAAACAGGTTGGTCAAGCACAAACCTATCTATATTTGGTAAATTTATGTGTTACTTTGCGGAAGTTTAGCCATTCAAATAAAGATCAAATCAGATAAAATCAAAGATCAGAATAAAATTAGAGCAAGTCTGATCAAAAAAGTTAAATTCTTTTATTTGTATATCAGTACATCTAAAAGCAATCATTTACTTAAATTATAAAGATAATATAAGCTGATAAATGTATCTATTGATGATATTTCGGTGTTACACTGGGCAAGGTCGATCGTTTGTTTATGTAAATTATTCGCCAGTCTGTGTAAATAGTGGTTTTAATAGCAGTATTTATAACATTTTATCGTAGATAGATGTTTTTAAGTCGTCGGTTTCATGATCGTAACATAAACCAGAAGTTGATTACTTACTTAGAATGTTGACCCCGCCACTGACGGTTCTGTGGTAACGCTTAAAATAGAACTCACGAGTCCGTCAGGACTTTTGTACTTAGGTAACTACTTTTTATTTTACGATATTTCGGCGTAGTTTCATTCAAAAAGACTTACTTAGTATCTAATACCCTTAAACGAGCAATTCTTGTATATTTCATATACTTATTTCACAAATTCTTGTATATAGCAATTCTTTGTAGGTAGATTAGGGGACTATAAATCGATCTTGCTAGGTTTTATTTTTAGTGAACCCGGGTTTGCTCGTATTTTCAGTCATAAAAAATCCGAGTGTAGCTTGGTCGCCCAGGTACTGATTTATTAACAGGTTTTTTTACTGTACTGGTGCAAACTTTTTTTTTCGAAAAGAAGGAACCAAGGCAGGCCGAAGAAATGCCTGTCGTGATGACCATAACTTGCTTCAGATAGACCAGCTGCTAGTTGCTTTTCCTGCCGGACATGTTGCAATAGTCAGTTCAGGGACTTGAGAGAAATTGGCGTTTGTGTGGGCGATGGGGTGACCCCCTGTCACCGCAAGCCAATATTACATCTTACCCTCTTTTCTGTTTACACAAACACTTTTTTAGATGGCCTGAAATCTGACATCACACAGCACTTTTTTTTTCCAAATATAATTATAGTTTAAAAAACTGAAGCAACCGACTTCTCATGGAAGCCATTGTCAGGACTGGACCAAATTGAAATGGGACCACACGGGAAGCACGAGCTTTCAAATAAAATAAAAATCAACAAAATCGATTCACCCAGTCCAAAGTTCTGAGGAAGTTCTGAAGTAACAAACATAAAAAAAAACGGACAAGTCCGAGTCAGACTCGCACCGAGGGTTCCGTACAAACTAAATAACAGGGGGAAATAATATATATTTTTAATATTTTCCTTCATAAACCGAAAAATATACATCGTAAAAATATTTAACACATTCCTTGCTCACCACTCGGATCCGAGTGGAGCTGGGCTATAGTAACAGCGCCTCACACTCGGATCCGAGCGAGCGTCCTGTTCATTCTGTAGTAGTCAGTTTGGTTACCAGCTGAAGTGAAGGGTCTGCAGGGGCGAAAAATGTGTTAAAAACCGGTTTTAGCTTATGCTAATGAGGCTCTTTCATATGATACCCCACATGATACGGTTAATTCACTTTAAAATTTGGGCCCTTATTCCTTGCATAGAGGACACAATTTTTTTGTGATTAAATTTAAATGTCCAGTTTTCGGATTTTTTCCTATATGTGTAACTCTAACACAATGCTTCTTGAGTTCTAGGTCAACGGGAAGTATCCCATAGGTTTTGATTCCTCTATGAGTGTCGAAATTTGCGTTTTTTACGACTTATTCGGCTGTATTTTTTTTTTACGAAAACTGAGAAATTTTATTTTTCTTTCTGCAGCAATATACTATGGATCTGCCTATATGGTTTTAATTTCAACTCGATACCTTCACGCGTTCCCGAGATAAAGGTCTTGACACCCGGACGGACGGACAGACGGACAGACGGACAACAAAGTGATCCTATAAGGGTTCCGTTTTTCCTATTGAGGTACGGAACCCTAAAAAACAGTCGAACCTCCTCCTTTATCTTTTAACAGTATCTCATCCAAAGAAAAATGTGAACAGAGACAATAATATGATACTGGTGGCCTAAAGAAATGTATTTCGCTTCTCCATATCTTTTCTTTTCAACACATTACATTTTACATTTGTCAGTGTAAATCACTTTCACACCGTATTATTTCTTTGTCATCGTATCATTGCTCATTTTCTCGCCGTCTCTCTGAACCAACGGGGCGTACCTTGCTTCTTATCATGACACTTTCACTAATGATTTCCACCAGGCGTCAACTGCGCAATACTATTTTCCAAAAAATACAGGATGGTAGAATTGTCGACAGATGTAATTGAAGGGTTATTTTATTTAATCCCTAAAACAACTTTTGTTATAGCAGTACCTAATACTAAAGTTACAATTTTTTTTATATTACCTTATAAAAATTTGACATTTGACAAAATGTATGGAACAGCTGATTTTTACGCGATTGCAGGATTTGTTCTGTATGAAAAGTTATTGAATACAATGAGCCCTTTAAATATGTCCATCTTTAATTATTACATCCTATATATAATCCTAGTGACGTATTGAATAATACTTTTTCTTCCTAGATAATTGTTTTTTTAACATTTACATTTTCTTCGTTGAATTTAGTTATTATCAAACCTTGAATTCATAATCATTTTTTTAAGAAAATTATTTATTGACCCTGATTTAAAATCTAAATCGTTCCTATTAAATAGGTAGTCAAACCATAGGGGTCCATGCATGGGTAACCATAAACAGGTATGTAAATGTATTTATACTATTCGGATTATGTGCTAATTTATTTATTATCTTGCTATATAATGTATAATTTACAACCATATGTTATGCTTATGATCTTTTCAAAAATGTTCATAGTTAGCATTATGTATAGTATGATTTTGTAATTGATAGGGAGGTTTTCTTTTTAGATTTTGCAGCGTAAACCGTTTATATACAAACCTGATTCACCAAACTTACTTTGTAAGTTTGTTTAATTTTCAAGTTAACGTCACTAAGATTTTTAAATCTTGATTTTTGGAATAAAAAATATTCCATAAATCTTTCTATATGGCATAAGCAATAATACAGTCAAATTCGTTCCGTCTAGTAATTGAGTTCAGATTCCATCAAGTACACTTATAGACGGACGCATATTTTAACAAGGAATATTTTTAAACCAAAATCATAATACCCGAATGGTGATTATGGTCCAAATGACATTTAAACATACGAGTTGTATATATTTTTGTATTTAAACCTTTTATAAAATGGTATATCGTTTCTTAAATTTTACTTTTTTAATTTTCATTAATATTTTCCTTTTAACTGTGACGTCCGAAACTAGGTGCGCCATTCAAAATATATACCTTTATGGTAAACCTCCTGTAACAATACTTTATGACGACAATAACCATTTATTTATACATTCAGCTCGTGCGCATATGCAGCCAACGATCTTTGAAATGATAGATTCCATTATGGAAATTAATGTCGTTGTCACACATTAACGCGTACGCTGCTCCTTTGAAAAGTACCGCCGTATGCGATTGAGATTATTCAGAGATTTCTATATTGACTTGTATTTTCACTTAACAATCATTTCAACATAATAACAAAATTAATTGTAATAATTTTATAGTTAAAAAAACTGAAACAACCGCCTTCGAAGTACGTTATTTAGTTTACTTGTAATATTAGTAAGGATAATAATTAAACAAGGCGCTCAAGCGTTAAAGCTCAAGCCTTATACACATTGGATGAGGAGTAAGTAGGTTTTACTTTTCAAGCGCAATAAATCCCTCACGATTGTAAACTTTTTAAAGAGACCTCTCTTCACCCGCTCGTTTCTTTTTCAAGAATGACATTTGTCATTGAATGTCATATGCTTCGTCGTCACAGATTAGAAAATGTGCAGATGTTTATACGAAAAACCTAAACATTTGACACTTTTGTAAAGAAAAACGTGTCAGTGGAACTTTGCGATTCTATAATCTGACGCACTCACTAAGGAATCAATGAAAATATTTTTACTTTTAGAGATTATTCATAATAAAGCAATGTTTCTAATATAATTATGGGACCAACTTGGGAGCTTTCTCTATATGTCAATTCACGAAACACAAAAATTGGTTCAAGAATGAGAGAGTAATTCATGTTCATACATAAAAAAAAATATACGATACGAATTGATAACCTCCTCCTTTTTTGAAGTCGGTTAATAAACAGAGCATGCAATCATTTAAAATAGCATATTTGAGAAATGATTCGCAAATTATTGTGGTTTCTTTTAAGGCGGATTCCAATAGTCTACGATATAATCCGGTTTCCTTTTGCGATTTCGCTTGGACAGGAAGGAAGCTAAGTTAGATCCCATTGCTTGTACTGTCATTGCGAGCAATGTCTAGACAAGCAGGAGTAATATGTTTTTTTTTTTTGCAGATAGCTATGTAAATGATAATTTATTTAAAATCTGACACGTTCTGGGTTCAGTCTTTAGTAAATAACTAGTCTATTATATATATTTTATTCGTTGTATCTTCAAACTAAATAATTTACTGACTTGCAAGTTTGTGCGCTCCGACTGCCTCTTTTTCGGCGAAAATTTAAGCCATAGACTCATAATTATTGTGCCCGATGAATATTTTTTGGCGTTAATTAGGATTCTTCATTGATGTTTGCACTTTACAAACTGATCCTATCTTTTGCGAATATTTTCTCTCCTTATTCCTCTAGTCTGAGATCCATAGAGATGTATCCATATATTTAAAGATCACTAGCAGCAATAATTTTTGGCATTCATTAAGATTCTCCAGCTATATTTGCTCACATGTTCAAACGTTCGTAAGCTGTTTGCTTTGCGATATTGTGATAATAACACAGAATGGCCTCGAAGCGGTGCGAATTTACACGTAATAAATGCAACAATGAGGTGCAAAAAACTATTACAATAACTTCAATGTTTTTCCGGTGTGCAAAAAAGCTTACGTTTAAGTTTGATTGTGTTTTTACATTTGTTTCGAATTTTGTAGAATAGCTTTAATACTTAATTAAATACATATCTAGAAGATACATAATAATTAGTTTTAGACTTTAAATTTATGACAGTAATTTATGTTGTGAAATATTTTGAAGATTTTATCATGGACAGTTTTATTGCATGCCTTAAATTCTAGTAGCTGTTTATTAAGAAGACTATTTTTTTGTGTCCTAGTCATGCTGCAGTAATAATAATTAAGCAACCTAACATAATATTCAGATAATTGGAGTAATTAAGAGTTTTACTACGGAATAAAAGTTGTTTTTATGCGACCTTAATTTAAATACTTAGGTACTGTCTTTCCAAATAAAATAATGGGTTTTTGTCAAAAACGTTTATGATAAAAGATTCATAACCGGTGAATGGTATGATAAATATGTTTAATACTGATGTAGCGAAAATTTCAATGAATAAAAATAATGAAACAGTAAAGATTGGAATAGACATCATAGAGTTCGTCGCAAAATCAACCCAATACGTAGTCCCGACAATAGTTTTTGTATGTACTACGTGCCTATCCAGACATTCTATATTATGCGTAGGTATTTCCACCACGGCCTCTTTTACTTGGATCACCAGTCCAGGGTTGCCATAAATTACCCATTTCCCGGTCACCGGTCCATTTTTCCCGGCGATCCAGGCCCTAGAAGTAAGTGGTGTGAACGACCGACACACCCGAAAATAGCTTTTATGAATTTTTCGTGCTAGATATTATCTTGTAATAAGAGTTTTGGTATTTTTGCCAAGTATTTATTTACTGTTTGACTTGTCTACTGATAGAATATTAATAAAATCACGTTAGTTCTAGGAATCTGGAAACAAAGTCTGCGAAAGCGTATTGTAAAAGTATATGTAGATATGTAATTATAGATAGCTCTCTGTCTGCAATTTTCTATTTTCCCAGCTGTTTTTTCATAATGACAGTAGGAAGAAATCCTTTTTAACCGACTTTCAAAAAGAAGGAGATGACCAATTCGACTGTATGTTTTTTTTTTTTGTTTGTTCACCGATTACTCCGTCAATTGTGCATTGATTTTGATTATTCTTTTTTGTTTGGTAGGGCATACTTGAGAGGTGGTCCTATATAAATTTTACAAATATCATCTAAGTAATCAAAATACGCAACTATAATTATTTAACTATAGTTATGGTTCAAATTAACATACTTACTTTGACACTGAAAAAATTGTGGGCGTATGTTCAAAGTTCATACATTCAAAACATTGGCGGCCACAAGAAATAGAGAAAATTGAGAGCGCCTTTCATCCTGGGTCTGGGCCTGATTGCACATAAAACACGGCAGACGGCAATTATTTTGTGTGCCATCTAAGGCTCAATTTACACCGCCGCGGAATGGAATGGAAGCGACTTTTTGCAACGAAACTGCACATTGCATAATGAATTTTATATCAACTGTATAACGCACAAAATAAATACGAGCCTAAAAATTGGACGCGCGTCTTCCGCGGAATCCTCGCGCATTCTCGAGAATTCCCCGGCGCCGTCTGTGGAATCCGCGGGAAGTGGCGCGAACGGGGGACGTCGTTCGCAGGTCGGTACAGTAGTACGGGGCCACATACGTCTTTTCCTTTTTCGTATATTACTTTTCTTTTTTACGTTTTCTTCTTCTTCTTCTTCTGCCTCACAAATAAGCAATATAAAAATAAGATCCAAGTCAACCATTCTTGTCAAGTTCAAAAGACAGACTATACAACGGAACTTCCTTCATGCGTACTCGGGAATTAGCGGGAATGCTCGAGCATTCCAGCGAATTCTCGCGAATGCTCGAGTATTCCAGCGAATTCCCGAGTCATGGGGCGAAATTGACGCTTCCATTCCGTTCCATTCCGCCGCGGTGTAAATTGAGCCTAAGTCTAATACCAATACTATAAAATAATATACTAGTAATAACCAATTTCATTGTTATAAATTATTCACGGCCCCGCCTACAGCGATATATTATTTAGACTATAGAGTGTATTATGTAATAAGTTAATAAGTACTGATTACATGGTAACCCTAATGTCTAGATCAGCTAGATAGGTATGTAGTAGGCCTGGCGGGCGCCTCGGGATCTCATTTCGCGTGGCGACGACCGGCCGCCGCTGACGGCAAGCCCTGTCAATACTGGGACAGGAGTCGGGACTGTCAATACTGGCGCAAGGTTGGCGCAGATCGGTAATAGCCGGTGGATTACAATTTACCACGCAAATCGCACGCTAAGCATACTGGATCAACTTAATTGCTGGATCTTTACCGTACTCTTACAACACTGTACTTATACTAAAAAACATTTTGTGAAAGAATGCAGTTCAGAGAAAAGAAATTTTGAATTAATTTTCAATATATAAATAAATAATAAAATGCCACTTAGATGCAAAAAATAATTTCCGTTTTATATGACTTTCGACTAAGGAAAAATCGATCTAAGTTTGATTATGAACCCGCCTGCTTGTAAAAATCGTTGTAGCCAGAAATTCATCTCGAGACGTTAATTTATAAGAAATGTATCGTTACCTTTGAAACTTGCAGAATTATAGTTTTCAAAAAATAGATGTGAATAGCTATAGGAAGTTACTCCTGTACAAAAATTTTATAAGCATCAAAATCGTTAACGAATTTCTGGCGTTTAAATTCACGTACATTTATTTCTTTAATTTATTTATTTAATCTAACATACTTCACAATAAGTTAACTGTTTGTATTATAGCAGTAATTTTATAAGCCCGTTTACACATAAAACCTTCGACATCGTATTTTTGCAACATACAAATCCAATAAATCCCGTCATAACTGTTTATAAAATTGTAACATCCCACAATTTTCCACTTGCGCGCAGCATTATATCAATCACAAAACGCTTGTAAATATAAACCGATAACGATGTCAGAGCAACCTCTATATTGTCTAACTTGGAGCCTATAAAAACGAGTGTCTAGACTATAAATCTGTCAGAACATCATTGCCTTTTGGTATATGGCAGCATTCTAGAGAGCGTTATTGGAAAAGTCAATAAAGTTTGGGAGTCCGTTCTTTGATTGTCTTTAATATCTCTATATTAAATGTGAAACGTACTTTTAAAGCATATGGTATAATAATGTCTTTATATATTATATTTCAAGGAAATAATGGACTGATATCAGGATTTATTGATACTGATATCAATAAATCCTTAAGTTTTATGAGCATTTTACTCAGGCAAAAACAGTTGAATGAAATTTGGATAAGAAGTGTATGGTTCGACACAAACACTACTTTTTAGCACGATGCTTTTCGTGTATTTTTGAACTATTCTTCGTTTATAATGTTTTTCTAAAAAATAGTTTTTCTATAAAACATTAAGTAATGGTTAACTATTAAATTAAATTCGATTCCTTAAATAAGAATCTTCTGAATATTGTAGTCGCGCGAGATTATTTATAATGTAAATAGCTTATAATAGGGTCACCAAAATACAGGCTCAGCCTAGTTTGGGACTCACTGGAACAATACTATATACATAGTTTTTAGACGAATTAACTTTCACATACGTTTTGCTTGTTACAATATACATGTAAATGTAGATACCGACACTGAAGCCACATTCAATGAAAATGAATTTCCATCATTTATCCAAATATGGCTATACTACAATATACATAACTTTGATTTTTATCTTCTTGGAAACCTAAGATGTAAAACATGTACTCAACTTTGTGTTTATATATTATTAAAATTAAAATTATTATTATTATAACTGAACACGGACATAAACCAACTTAACGATTAGGTAATTAATACCTAGTTTATTGTGGTTGATGGAATTAATTAATGTGGTTCGATTTCCATGCAAAAATGTTTTTACCAAATATGGTTGAAAAGAGTATAGTTTTTCAAGAAGTAACTGTGGTTAGCTTTATCATCGGTCTTTGTTGGAAGTATTTCGTATTTGATGAAGAAACCAGCTGGCGTAGCAAGGAAGGTAGATAAACTTTGTTATGGCGGTTGTCAAATGTCAATGTCAATCAAATCATTTATTTTATTTACAAATAATAGTGCATCGCAAAGTTACGACACTAATCATCAAACTGAGTGAATTTAATCACCCGTGTCTTGATAGATTAGTCATCCTTGATAATCAAGTAATCCTGCTTAAGTACATGTCAAACTAATATCAAATCAATGTCAGTACATACTTTATTTCCTCTGAAAGGTGGTTATAACGATGTGGAAAGACTATTTGTCTACATTCCATGATAACCCTGTAGGAGATATTAATATTATCGCCTTAAATGCTTGAATGATTTCGTATAAATCCGCAAATAGCTGTAATTAGCTGCAAATAACATCTGGTTATTAATAATCACAATGGTAATCGGTCAGACATTTTGGCAAGCCGTGAATCACTGGCGCCGAGAATAGAACACACCGTTCTGTACTCAATGATCTCTCTAAATCGAATCACGCTCACACAAGCGTCTGTGACATTCTCTTTATTTGTGTTTAACTGAAGTTCTTTACTAAATATAGACACGCTTTTAGTCCGTGTAAAAAGCTTCGTACTATTCGTCGGTTATATGGAAGGGAGAGGGTATTATGGGAAGGTAAGATGTACAAAATGTAACCAACAGACTGAGACAGGGGGTCAACCCATCTTCTATATAAACGCCAATTTTCCTCGTGTCTTTTAGGGCTTAGCTGATTGGTGTTGGCGTAACTCATCGCTACTACATGTAGTTTCTTGAAAATCATTAGAAGTGAGATGTTTTTCGTTTTTCATTTGTGTCAAGTGCTCTGAAATTGCAATTCAGGGCGTCGAGGCTGCTATTTTAATCGTTAATTAATCCCTACCGGACAGCATTTGCCATTCTCGTGAGATGATTAACAATTGGGATAGCAGCCTCGGTATCCAGAGTATTGAATCGATAAAACTTGGATTTTATCCTGTAGTTTCAGGATAAAATCCTTTTAAAATTTTCACCTAAGCATAGTTCGATTTAGCCAGCTAAAGAACGTAATTTTTTTAACCTTTGGTATCTCATAATTACAATAAAAATTACACTAGTAACAAACTGAGATTTTGAAATCGTAAATTAGTTTTAAAACGATTAAGGTCCCAAATAAGCCTTGAAGCTGGTAAATTCACGTAAAGCCTCATGCGTGATCAACTAGTGTCGCGTCACTAGAGCTCATTAAACATAGACAGTGTTTACCGCGATAATAGTCCCTATTTCACGTGGGGGACAACCCTCACACTTCAAGGTCGCAGGGGTGCCGCCGCCCGCGCCCGCGCTTTATGGAATAAACTGTTTGTTTAGAGTGCGAGTGAAATGAGATCTTTTTATTGACACAAATCGTTATATACGTCATAATGAACGGACACTCTGTTATGAACTTTTTTATGTTTATGTTCTTTTTTTTACGCGAATATGTCCGCGTTTCTCTACCAAAACGGCTGTTTGAAAGCGTTGATGTGATGAAGATACATATTCAATTGATTTTGAAAAAAATAAATGACATCTCCCATGAAACAAAGAAGTTAACAAGTTTTTTAGTCTCTTAAAAACATTTTTTAGCCGAACACTACATCTTACGACAACAAAATTATAATTTCTTGCGACTTTGCACACCATTGGTCTGTCAATATAATATTAATTACCGACAGACTCGAAATTGAATTGAAATAATGCTTATTTGGCATCATTACTATTTTTGATTTCGATTGTCTGTAAAATTACTTTTATATATGTAATAATAACAATAGAATGAATTTGTCATTCGTCAGTGTACATAGGTAGGGTGTCTAATTATCTATCGTCCGCAATATTGCCAATTTTTGGGGAATTTCCCCAAACATCAGGAAATCTGTAAATTGTCGATCATACTGCCAGTGTTTGTTGGTTTTCCTTGATAAACATAATCACTGAGTCTACAAACTACAAATCACAATGAATCGCTTTCTTCGTAAAGATTAATTTTTTTCGTCAACTGTTACGTCTCAATCAACAGGCGTATATAGCTTATCAAGCACAACCCTATTAATGTGTAATAAAATAAATCCTTGTTCAATTCACTTACATAATTGATTTAACAGGTGTGCCACTTTACAGAAGTAATAAAGATTTAATCAAATTATGAGTAAGCGACTTTTATGTTTTACGATAGCAAATAAAATAAGTGTAGTATTAATATTTATTCGTAAGCTCAGAGTTTTAATAACCCTTTCGAATTCGATCACTCCCCAACCCTACCGTTCAGTCCCAAGGTCACAGGGGTGCGGCGTGAACGTACCTGATTTGAACACCAATCCGCGTGTTTAAAATGTTATTTATCACCCGAAATAAATCTTTATTTACTTGTGACTAATTGGCTAATTAGCGAAAGAATTTGCTATTCTCAATGTTTTTCTGTCGTTTTGGTGCTTGATTAACTTTTTGTACGTTTTATACGGCGAATTGCTAGATCTTTTACTTTTAAGTGGTAATAAATGTATAATGCAGAGAACGTAATAAGAATTACTTTATCTATTGCCCATATGAAGATAGGGATGATGCGATATTCTGAAAGCATAAGGAAATTACGTCATCATCAATAGCGGTCCTCGTACGTCAGGTAACATCAGTCGCTTCTTAAAACAGAACACGGATATTGAAAAAAAAAACATGTTTTTACTCTACAAAATTAATTGATTTCAGCATCTTAATTGTCATTTTGTTATTTTCTATTTGCGCAACGTTAAAATAAAATTATTTATTTAAAATTAAAAATGGCGAAGCCGTGTTATTATTATAATAAGTTCTGTGAACGTAGTCACAACATAAATACGGCATATCCGGGTCGCGTGATATCAAACTTTTTCCTCTCATTGTACTCGCAGAATTGGCGCATTGGCAATTTTCAAAATGTGACATAATATTATTTTAAAATACATACCTATATATTAATTTGAAGTAATTTTTATATAGATTTTATATTATTTTGTTGTGTTTAGTAAAAGCATTGACCTAAAAAATTCTAGTCGTTAAGTCTTAGTCAAAGATACGATCAATTCAAGTCCTAGTCACACCTCAATAAAGTTGTAGTAACTTTACTGGAAACTCTTTGTGGACAACATGAAAAGTCGTAATCTTGCCCATAATCGAATGTTTTTTTTTTATAGAAGATAGATCTACGATTGACCACCAACTCGCCTGATGTTAAGCGACGGTGTGGCCGAGGATGGTTTAATTAATCATACCTTGAAACCCATTTTTCACTACTAAAACTCGAAATAATAATATGATTTTAAGAAAGTAATATAAAATTCTGATGTAATTTTTCCACTTTCCCGCTAAAACAAACATGCTTCACAATATATTAACCTTCGCCACGATTACGTCATAGTTTCAATTCCAAATACTGCGACAAAATCGAAATAGGTCGTAAAAGCAATACGTATCCTTGAGCCATACATTATACGAACAGAAATACCAACGTACTTCCATTTTGGAACATGCTTAACACTATTTTTATTAGTTTTCCGCGCGTCAGCCAATCAAATCAGTACATTTTATTTCTACACCACATCTGGTGGTATAAATTTTATATTGCCCACACTTTATACGTGTCTGGAAAATTATGGTAGGCGGCTCGGCGTGATCTATAGTCATATCCTTAGCTAGTCTGTCGATTGTAAAATGTTTAACATTATTATAGTTGTTTAATATTCAATTATTTAAATCAGATTAAAAAAGTCATCGAAATCGGTTAATGATTTGGGTTAGAAAACAGTTTTCTTCTAATCGTATGAGAGACCGCGACATCATTTCTTTTTGATTGATGTATGATTTTTTTGGCTGCACGCATGAAAAAGCATGACTCATTGTCACGTTTCACCTGAGCCGAGCGTGCAAGCGAGAGCGCGGAACAAGCGATAGAGAGGCACGATCGGCCTAAACGTTAGTCTTGTGACGCATCGTTATCACGTAAAATTATCGTCCGTAAACCGACTTTATAGACAACTATTTTTTATTTCTTATATGTACCTATTTCTTAAATAAATCTAATATTTAACTCAACCAACTCGCAAAATAATTATTTCCAACGGAAAGTAAATAAAGAAAAGCTTGAAGTGTATAATTTAATTAGGTTAAAAGAAAGGAGATTCTATCCGAGAGCTCGCTTCGTAGACGGAAACGGTTCCTCGTAAAAGGGTAAGCCTATTGCCAATAATATTCCCGGTTAACGTTTTCTTGATCTTACTTTTATATTATAAAATTGGTAAGGAATCATAACTTGTAATGTTGCCATTACTTTTGTATTATTAAATAAAAGGCCGAACGAAACACTTTAATTCCACCTCTTCCTGAGTAGGTTTTTCTTGATAGATGGTTGTCTTGAAATCACGAGTGAATAGATTTCTTCTAGGCAAGCGTGCTCCATCGTGGCCCGCAGTGTCTCTTAACATCAGGTGAGCGCCAGCTGTATGTAATTATTATTTTAAATTAGAATTTAATTATTATTTTTAAACAATTATTATAGCCATATAATAATTGTTTAAAAATAATAATTAGAATTAAAAAAAACTTCAACCGACTTGATTCAGTTTTTGCCGAAAGCAGACTTGCCGGTTGTTTAATAAAGAGTTAATCTATCTATCTATCTTGAAAATATGTCATTTATTTTACTTGAATGGCATTTTACCAGTTATTTTGATATAAAAATCAAACTACTTAAACTAAATCGATTTTAATGATGCTATTTGATATTGAGATTCTGAGATTTTGATATTGAGAAAATATGAATATATTCATCTGAATATGAATGAGAATAATCTGAAAGTAGACTTTTCAAAAAAGATATATTTTCCAAATCTGTTTATAAACGACGATGATACGACGATGATGTAGTAAAAAAATCAAAATCAGCCCTGTTTGTATTTTTGTTTAACATGAATAAGTCCGCGTTTGACCACCAACTCGCCTGTTGGAAAGCGACGATGTGGTCGGAGATGAAGCACGCAGACTTAGAAGATATACTGTCCTACTACTTTGCGCGGGCAATCTTCCCATTGTGAGAAGGGTAAGGCCTCAGTCTACCACGCTGGCCAAGTGCGGGTTGGTAGACTTCACACATCATCAAAAACGTTAAGAACTCTCACACATGTAGGTTTCCTCGCGATGTTTTCTTTCACCGTTTGGAGTTGTCGGCTATCAACAATACGCACATAACTTCGAAAAAATAGAGGTGCGTGCCGCAGGATTCGAACCCAGGGCCTGCGGATCGCAAGTCAGACGGTCTCCCGACTAGGCTGCCGGAAACTTCTGATGTAGTAACAAACATATATAAATATACAACCGACTTAAGAACCTTAATTAAATTGTTTGAAATCGGTTGAATAATTACAGAAACTGAATCATATCTAGAGTTATCTCCAAATAGATGATGCTTCACTAATACTCGTACTAAAATCGAGGGTAACGCACGTTCTAACTACAAAAAGTAGCAACAAAAACACATCTACTCTCTCAATAGGTAACGAAACTTAGGGCAGTGACCTCGCCAATCCGTTTATACAAGCTACGTACGCCAACCCGATCGCGTGCCTACGTCATTCGTACTAATGAAAAAAGTGCCATATAGAGGCAGTCTCACATTGAGGAGTCACATTAGGGTGTGAGCACACTGTGAGCTAAGATAAGGTGTTTACGTAGCGGCAGGCATCTTTTGTTGGAAGTGCCAAACTTTTGTCAGTTTCAGCAATTAAGGATTCACTCAACGCGCGCAGCTATCTCTCTCGCGCATCACAACCTTTTAAAAAATATAAAATCATTGAATAGGGATATTAGAAAAGTGAGAGGGGAATTTGTTTATTTATATAATATTTAAATATTAAATAAAAACCAAATTATTATTAAATATTTTTTTTCTTCGATATCTTTTCAATTGGCTGAGTAATTAGTAAATATATGTTTTTTAGGGTTCCGTACCCACTGGGTAAAACGGGACCCTATTACTAAGACTTCGCTGTCTGTCCGTCCGTCCGTCTGTCACCAGGCTGTATCTCATGAGCCGTGATAGTTAGGTAAATTTTCACAGATGATGTATTTCTGTTGCCGCTATAACAACAAATACAAAAAAATAGAATAAAATAAATATTTAAGGGGGCTCCCATACAGCAAACGAGATTTTTTTTGCTCGATACTGATAACGGCAACAGGTAGATGCTTGAAATATTCACAGAATATTGAATTATATTATTCACTTTAAAAATAAATAATTAAAATAAAATCAATATTTAAGGGGGGCTCCCATACAACAACAATGTTTTTTTGCTCGATTTGATAACGGCAACAGGTAGACGCTTAAAATATTCACAGAATATTGAATTATAACATTCACTTTAAAAATAAATAATAAAATTAATATTTAAGGGGGGCTCCCATACAACAGACTTGATTTTTTTCCGTATAGATACGGAACCCTTCGTGCGCGAGTCCGACTCGCACTTGGCCGGTTTTATTTTTTCTAATTTCGTCGCCAGTATAAATGATATCCGATTAAAACTTTGTTTTTAAATGTATCTCCTATAAAAATAAACAAATTTTCCTCTAACTTTTTTAATATCCCTAAGTACTCAATTATTTGGTAAAAATGTTGTGATGCGCGAAAGAGATAGCTGCGCGCTTTAATCTCGTTCTTAGCAATAGAGAACATGGAAAGGAAACGTGTGCAACCTCTCTGGCCATAACAATATATTTTATGTATCACATAATTATATTCTCCTTGAAATGCCAACAATCCGTACTCAGAGATATCGGTCCACGTTCTTGATGCGTACTGCATAGAAATGGAATTCTTTGGCGCCATCTCTGTTTCCGGAGAATTACAACCTTGGAATTTTCAAGGCTAGAGTGAATAGATATCTTCTAGATCGACGAGCTCCACCTTCGGCCATACCATCGCTTAACATCAGGCGAGCTGGTGGTCAGTCGTAGGTATATCTTACGTAAAAGAAAAGCTAATAACATATACGGATTACCACAAATCGTTTGATTTTCACCTTAAAAGATAAACTACGTATAACTTAGCTCTGCCTAGTGGAAAGCCACCCTTAGTAGTTAAATCGAAATACAATAGTAACAAAGGATTAGTGTGTTCGTTCCTTCTTCACGCAAAAACGGCTTAACGAATTTGGATGCTACCTTAGCAACTTTGACTACATTTGCCTGCTTAGCTGTAGGTCGTGGGTTCGATCCCCACCCAGGGCAAACATTTATGTGATGAGGATGGATGCTCTGGATGTTTGTTCTGTGTCTGGTTGTTTCTAAGTTTCATATGTATTGTATTTACAAAAAAAAAATGACATTTATTCTGTCCGCTATCTAGTTCCCATAGTACAAGATTGGCTTAGTTTGGGCTAGATGGTGTTGTGTGAAATGTTCATCAATATTTATTTATTATATATGTATATTATTTATTATTCACATGGCAATGTTTTATATCGGAAATTGAATTATTCTTTTAGGACAGCGGGTAAAATAATTAGTCACAATTAAGTAAGTAGACACTCCATAAAACTATTTTGATATAAAATAACTGTTTTTCTGAAGAAAAAAAAAACGAATTTCAAAAGTTCATCGTTTCCACGGAGGTTAGTATCTTGTTGCCACTTAGATGACGTCACTGGAAGTACGTGCGTTATCAATCAGCTGTCATATTTCCATACAGTGGTGGTATTTTTATCATGATACATACCTATCTAGAACCACAGAATTCGCCCTATTTACATAGGACCTAAACATACTGATAAAATATTTTACACTGTACTGTTTTTTTAAGTCATGAGACCTTGCTTCGCTCGGTCCGAAATAGAAAACTAATAATAGTTTGAACTAGTCATACAGAGCATTAGTCGCTGCGCTCAGCACGATCTACTCAGATAATAAAATTGTGTGTAAAAAATAATAACGTGTCACTCTCATAACTGTAGTGAGTTATGAGAGTGAAACGTTATTATTTTTTACAGCATAAATATAATGTCAAGAACCCGACCAGATTCTTAAATTCGTCATTCAAATATATGCCTGGCCGAGAATGGAACCTATTCCCTTCCATCTTACAAGGCGCACGCACCACCGCTAAACCAAACAAGTCATGAAACTAAAATCCTTATCTATGTATCTTATTTATGCGGACAGTCAGTAAGGTCGTGGGATGACGTAAACGCTTCCTTTTCCGTTATCACTTTAACCTAATCTGTGGCTTATTCAGATTGACTGTAAGATTAGAATACCAAGTACGTACTCGTAGAACCTTCAAACGTCTAAGAATATATTGATTCGATCCTAGAAATTCGACTGAAAATGTAATAAAGGTAAAGGTAGAGGTTTGTACTGTTCATGCCAAATTGTATAACCGTACAGAGTATAGAATTGTCCGCTACAGAAGACGACAAGAAACCGTCTTGTTCCTGCTAATGTCATAATATATGTCAACTGTCAACAAAACTTACGTCTCAGTTTTTTTCTTGATGTGGGTTGTGCACTCACTAGTGCAAGATTTGTTGGGCTGTTGTCCGTGAAACTTACTTTGCGACTAATTTATTGTTCAGTGAAAGCATTTGACATATTTTATGAACAGCATCCAATTGAAAATCGTTTTTAATTCTCAAGTAAACAGTGTCACATGGTTGCACTTGCGAATATAAACTAACAAGACGTACACATAATTTAAAACCAAAGACACGAAACAAACATTCCTTGATTTATTACAAACATTTTCGTGATTGGCCGTCCCAATCAACGAATTAACATAGTATTGTTAATTCGTTGGTCCTAATAGATAATTACGTCGCATCGTATCGTACCTGATATCTGTGGAGAACTCCACTCTTGAAGTTGTTGACGAATACGCCTACCTAGGACAAACGGTCCGATTAGGCAGGTCCAACTTTGCGAGGGAGGTCAATTGTCGTATCCAACTCGGCTGGGCAGCGTTCGGGAAACTTAAAAGCGTCTTCTCGTCCAATATACCCCAGTCCCTCAAGTCGAAAGTTTACAATCAGTGTGTGTTACCAGTGATGACATACGGCACTGAAACGTGGTCCCTAACTATGGGCCTTATAAGGAAGCTCAAGGTCGTGCAACGAGCTATGGAGAGGGCTATGCTCGGAGTCTCTCTACGAGATCGAATCAGAAATGAAGAGATACGTAGACGTACAGGAGTCACCGATATAGCACAGCCGATTAGCAAGTTGAAGTGGCAGGGGGCAGGGCACATAGCACGTAGAACTGATGGCCGATGGGGCCGAAAGGTTCTCGAGTGGAGACCACGTACCGGCAAGCGCAGCGTAGGAAGACCAGCCACGAGATAGACAGATGACCACAAGTGGCGGGAAGACGCTGGATGCAAGCCGCTTCCAATCGGTCTTTTTGGAAATCCATGGTCCCGGGAGGCCTATGTCCAGCAGTGGACTTCTTATGGCTGAGATGATGATGTATCGTACCTGAGTTCAGAGCGGTCATAAAATGTGCCCTCCGTATAATCGTATTGTTTACAAGCCCGTGTTTTCCTACAATCACTATTCATAGTATTCCAGTATTATAATACCAGATGTAGTAGACAGTGTTTACTTCGACCGCGTTTCGCTACACAATCAAATTAATACGCCAGTGGGGTCATTAAGCTGTTGCCAACTTGGCACAATCGGCGGTCATTGACCCCGCCGCATGGAAAAATTGTGAATTCGATGGTTTACAGTTGTCTCGTTGTCATTTACACACGTATTGTGTGAGTTTTCGAGTGAAAAGGGTTCCGAGTCATATTTTATGAGCGACAGAGTCTACAATCCTGTGTTGATTGCCGGCGACTGTAAAGGTTGCCGGCATGATTTGAAAGCTATCTGATATAATTTTCCGATATTAACGATAGATGTTATCTATATAGGAAATAATGAATAAATAAATACGCAGTGCAAAAAACAACATAAGTAGGTAAGCTAAGCTTTTCAAAACCTTTTTATTTTTTTAAAAGTTCAAAGCATAGTTTCAGTGTTTGATCAACAAGAGTTTTTTTTTTGATCAAGCTTTTATTTAAATGCTCTAAACGAAGAAAATAAATTTAGAATGCAATCAAACGCACCATTTTATTAAATTATAAAATTTATATTGATATAAATAAAAGCTTGTCGCGAGATTTCAAACAACATCGTACCTATACTATCGTTCTTATCATTTGCTTAGAATTAAAGTTAGTTTATCCTTTTGAAAAAAAAATAAGTTGTTTGTGTTTTCGCGACAAGCTTTTATTTATATCAATATAATATTTATTTATTTTTGTTTCTGAGACCAGCTTCATGGTACCATATTATTGCATTGTCACCGAAGTTACGTAAGTAAACCAAATTTCAACCTAATCTAACGACAGGAAGTGGTTCTAATTTAACTCGCAAGATTTGTCCCATACTAACATACTAACAGGGCAATCAGCCTACTGTTTTTATCCAACTGTGCATGAAGGGTAATATTTTTTGAGTGTAATAGTATGTATGTGAATATATAAGAACGTTTCTATATTAAGTCCTAGGTACCACCTACAATTTAAACATAGATTTTGATGTGCAAGCTGTCATGTTAGATTTATCTTCACGAATGTCATAGGCATTCTTTTGGTAATATGTAGTAATAAAAACAAGTTACTTATTTAAATAAATTGTACAAAGGCTATACTTTCTCGTGAAAAACGTACACTCGTATCAAGCGTAATGATCACTACGAAAATCGATCGCAGATGAGTATTTTGTTATTCCTTTAAATTACTTTCTTATTATTTGTCTTGTCGTATTGTATACACAATAAAGCACTAAGATCATAGATTCCAAGCTTCATCTAAATAATTAAACAATAAAACTTACTTTATATTCCTTTTCACAGTAAAAAATCAGAATTTCAAATTCAGGAAACTAAGCTTGAAAACATTTATCAATCTGTAATCAAAACATAGAGCAAATTATTTATGAGAATTTACTGCGTAGCTAACAATTTATGTTAAAGTTTTTAACCCCCTTTAAGTTTTTAAACTGCATTTTTTTTTTATTTGAGGTTGGCAAAGATATCTTAAACCTATAAATCCAAAGTGTACATTAATAATAATTGTATTTTTCAATGGGATAGAATTCGAAAAATGTAAATGAAAAAATAATAGGTACTATGTGTTATACGTATTCCTTCTGTTCAGGCTGATGTCTCCGACTTGGGTCGGAGGCAGTATAGACGGAACAATAAAAAAAAAAGTATAGGATAGAAGTATAGATAGATTATATATAAGTATAGGATAGATTATTTTAAGAATATTGTGACGTTATAAATAGTACATAATAAACGAATCGTTGGCTGAATGTAGTCATTTGTGCTGTCTTAATATTTTATGAAGATTCTCGTTATGATTCGGGTAGGTAACTGTAAAATGTCTAAATGATCAAGATTACCATTTGCACGTGCATAATGAGAACATTATTATATGCATTGCTTACATTAATTAATTTCTTGCATATTCTGATGTGCAAATGCAAGGTGTCGGATAATTAAAAACAAAATACGTTTTATATAATTCTTTTTTTAATCATCGATGCGTAACGAAACACGGTAACACTTCCAATATGGACACAATTTATTTTCCCGCCTTAAGCTTTTCCTTTAAACTTCGATAAAATGATTCTAATTTCACGCTCGATCTCCATGGTGTGAATAAACTCCACGGCATGGTTCTAAATTCAAATCATATTGAATACGCATTCTATCTTCGAATGTCGATTGGATTTTCTCAGAATCAGATATAAATTTTTAAGGGCTTAATGACCATTTAACGTTTTCATTATTTATTCAATCATTGTAAAGGTGTACGTGACAAGACAATGCCTACACAGAATATTATTATAAATATTAATTACCGGAAGTAAGTATTTTAAGTTTTATTTTTAAATATCATCTTGTACCGAAGCTAAACTCGAAGCATCTCCACAATGAGGTTACAATCGGTCACGGCATTAATCAACCTCGGTGGTCCATATTACGATGACCGACCGTTACTACATTTGAAAATTTTACAGTTGAGGAGAAACGACGTAAGTCACCTATAACACACGTCAGTTACGTCATTTTAGTAAATCGGTAAGAAATTATGCTCCAAGCATCGCTGCTGTAGAAACTGTGATGCCATCTGTGACAAAGCTCATTTTGTAAAATGCCGGTTGCACACTGGAGTCTATGATCTCGGCGTATTGGCTACCGTTCGATTCGTATCGGGAGATGAATCATAGATGAATCGGTCATTTTTGAAATTGGAACTACCTGTGTTCTATTAAAGTTGCTTGCAATGGTTTGTGTATACTTACTGTACTTTTTTTGTGAATAGTGCCCGTATAAATTTATTTCTAAATTGTTAAATAAAAATATTATTAACTTTTCTATGATAATGTATGTCTCCGATATTGCATGGGAAGTAAAATATACGTTTTCCTACCAGTCTTGTAATGTCAAGAACAATGGCAGACTGGTAACTAACGTGTGCTCGTAATTTCTCGTAAAAAAAGACGTTTCATTAGTCATTAATATCAAGGACTCTAGTTTTGTTTACTATTTAAGACAGAAAAGCACACACTTCACTTCACTTGTCAGTCTACATACGTCAAGTGGTTTTCCTTAATATTACAACATTAGTAATTATGGAACCTTGTCAGATCCGTGTCTCGACACGGTCTTAGCCACTTATTTACTAGGTAAACAAGGAAACCTGAACAAGTATTAGTTCCGAAACTTCGCAATCGCTCCTCCACCGCCAAACTCTGAAATTTTCCAAATGCAATGCCATACAA
Source organism: Lycia hirtaria (assembly GCA_947563715.1). NCBI lineage: Eukaryota > Metazoa > Arthropoda > Insecta > Lepidoptera > Geometridae > Lycia > Lycia hirtaria. The sequence continues at coordinate 22,069,325 of OX387375.1, read as the reverse complement.
GCGATCGTTAAAACTTTGTTTACTTTCCCAAGGATCGAGGCGGCCAACAATTTCAAGGCTTTCTGTGTAATTCGGAATATTTCAACGAGCTTCGAATTCGTTTTATATCTGAAGTATTTGTTGTGAAATGTTCTGATTTGAATGTTAACATTCTTGGCTAACAACTCAAACATTGGATTGTTTTGTTTCATATTTTTATATGCATTATGAATAAAGAGAAGGTATAAAAAATGTAGGAAAAATATCTTACGCATTTTTCTTATTGTGATCTCAATTCTACAGCAACACCAAGGGCCTTACCGAAAAACGTTACACTAACCGCTTTAACCAACGTCTTAAGTTCTCCGTCTTCTTTCTGCAAGTGTCATTACGTGTCAGCCAGAAGTTGACGAAATATGTTAAGCATTGCTTAAAGTTAAGTAACGTTTTTCGGTAAGGCAGCAAAGGGCTAACGTAACGTCTACTGGTGGATTCTGTATACTGGATTTGGTTAGGTAAAACAAAACCACATAAATAAATATTTGAGGACATTTCACACAACACCGTCTAGCCCAAACTAAGTAAAGCTTGTACTATGGAACTATGGCTGATAGAATATACTTTTTTTTTTGTAAATACGATTCATAGAAACACCCAGACACAGAAAAATCATCCGTGCTCATCACACAAATGTTTGCCCTGGGCGGGGATCGAACCCACGACCTACAGCTGGTAGTATGCTAAACATACTACCAGCTGAGCCTGACTTTGATGACATATTTTGCTTCGAAATTTCTTCCTTCTTTCCAATTATTTTGTTTTGAAACCAAACTGTTGAACAAATTTTGATAAAATTTCTGTGGGACTGATCTGAAAGTAAATACTTTTAGTTATTATATTTTGTTTTCAAATCTGGTTATAAATGACGGAGTTATGAGGTAACAAACATTAAAAAAAAATACAACCAAAATGACAACCGAACGAGTGACCAACGAGAACTCTCATTGGTCGCTAGTCCACCATTGTTGTTTAAATTGGACATGTATCGAAAAATATTTTACTTAACTTTATTATACTGTAGAATAAGTCCTTAGAACAGTGTTTTTGCAGAGACTTTCTCTTCTGATAATTGAAAACATTACACCGAAAAATATGGCATTGAAAATTAGACTTTAGACTAATCTTCAAAGAATAGCCCCAATCTTAGTCGTTTAAAATAAGACTTTATGCACGAAATCTTAAAAGCCTAAAATACCTTCCCTGGGCAAGTGGCCCCTGCACCCGATGGCATCGTCCCCACAGGTGGACCGTAACGCCCGCGATTTTTGCGGTAATGTGTGCGGCTCGGACTAATTGGACAGTCTATCGCAGATTAAACAACAGTTAGCTTTGCAGTTACATCGGTAATTATATGGTCGCGGTCGCCTGTAACCGGCGCGGCGGCGGCGGCGCGAGCTGAGTTTGTTAAACGATTAACCGAACGACAAGCGATTTACTCTTTAATCCGATTCTGATGGAAATCCTTCTATTGATAGCAGGTAGTTTAAAAAACTAATATGTGTATGTACGAATTTCGAGTCTGAGCACAAATGTTAGGATGTACCCAATGAGATTTTATCTATAGAGAGGTTTTACTCATTGAATATCAAGTAAAAGCAAGGCAAATCTCAGTTCTCTGCGCTTTTAAGGATGAGGCCTTTTAGTTACTTGGTGTTGCACTTTCTAAACACGCTGGATGGCATTGTCACTATTAACAAGTCACAAAACGCGTCTAACAGCGTTGCCCGACGTGTCGCGACTGGGGACGAGTCGGGCGATTACCTTACTTGAGGCTTGCCACGCAGAGCCGGGGAGACTCCATCTACGTATAATATTACATCATTAGTTGTACCGTAGACATAAGACACTTGGGTATAAATTCGGTACGATGCAATACAAGCATGTATTGTTATATTATATACTGTATACTTAGTTTGGCCATAAATACTGTTACAGTTAAAAATAAGAAAGATATTACATTTGAATTTGGAATCTGTCATTTTTATACGATTGTTCATTGAGTTTTCTAATTTTGGCGCCAATACATTGTACAATGTTTTGCGATATTAAAATGGAGTGGGGTGATAAAGAGAACCGAATCGCTGTGATTGCATTACACAAAGTTGGTATGGAGCCAAATGCAATTTTTAAAACTCTCCATACGCTTGGTATTAGTCAAATGTTTGTGTACCGGGCTATTAATAGGTACAATGAGACCTCCTCTGTTTGTGACAGAAAAAGATCTGGCCGTCCACGTAGTGTTCGTACGAAAAAGGTGGTCAAAGCAGTAAGGGAAAGAATTCGAAGAAATCCTGTCCGAAAGCAAAAGATTTTATCTCGGGAGATGAAGATAGCACCCAGAACCATGTCGCGTATTTTAAAAGATGACTTAGGACTTGCAGCCTATAAGAGACGCACTGGTCATTTTTTAACTGATAATTAAAAAAAGAATAGGGTGGTAAAATCGAAACAACTACTGAAGCGGTACGCAAAGGGAGGTCACAGAAAATTTTTGTTTACGGATGAGAAAATCTTTACAATTGAGCAACATTTTAACAAACAAAATGACCGTATTTATGCTCAAAGCTCTAAGGAAGCTTCCCAATTAGTCGACAGAGTGCAACGTGGGCATTATCCGACTTCAGTGATGGTTTGGTGGGGTGTTAGCTATGAAGGAGTGACTGAGCCATATTTTTGTGAAAAAGGTATCAAAACATCGGCACAAGTGTATCAAAATACCATTCTTGAGAAGGTGGTTAAGCCCCTTAACAACACCATGTTCAATAACCATGTATGGTCCTTCCAACAAGACTCGGCGCCAGGTCATAAAGCTCGGTCCACGCAGTCTTGGTTGGAAGTGAACGTTTCGGACTTCATCAGAGCTGAAGACTGGCCATCGTCTAGTCCTGATCTTAATCCGCTGGATTATGATTTATGGTCAGTTTTAGAGAGTATGGCTTGCTCTAAACGCCATGATAATTTGGAGTCCCTAAAACAATCCATACGATTGGCAGTGAAGAATTTTCCCATGGAAAGAGTGCGTGCTTCTATTGATAACTGGCCTCAACGTTTAAAGGACTGTATTGCAGCCAATGGAGACCACTTCGAATAAGTTGTTATATTTTAAATTGTTTTATATTTATGTATTAAACTAACACACTGTAAAAGTAATAAATATTATTTGCAATAAAAAAATATTTTTTTTCTTCGTGACAATATTTATGGCAAGACTAGGTATATACGTGTGTTCTGATAGAGCTCAATGTAGTATGTACACTCGGGAAGTTAAGTCAATTGTAACATCTGGCACATCAAAATCGGTACAGCCGTTTAAATCACAGGTGATATTATAGTAGCATACATCCACGATATGATACGAGTACATCCATGCCCATACAAACACACATACACTCACTAAACATTACCCTTCTTCTGCAGCCGGGTAAAAAAATATATGTAAAATATACATAATAGCGATAGATAAAATGCGTTTAATTTTGTTATGTCGTCCAACATTTTGTTATTATGTTTTTATTTGTGTTTAATTTACACAAAACAAGATGTTAAACTTTGGATACCTACTTAGATAATAGTGCATATTAATAAAAGTTGATATTCATTGACCTATTCGGTTGTATAATTAAATTTCCGAGAATACGGACAGGACACAAACATAATACTCTACCTATTCTAGTAACTTGAATAGAATATATAATAAAATAATAAGTTAATAGTAACGTATTAAAAAATAAAAACAAATCGATGCGCAAGATAAGAGTTCCCTAGGAGATTTGATCGTGTAATTTAATAATAACTGACTAAAAGCGTGTCGAGACACGCATACCGTATAGTTCCGTAGCCAATACCATAGTCATAATTGATGGGACTCATGGCTCAGTCGTAGTACGACTGCCTCCTGAGCTGTGGTGAGGTGCTGAAGTGGGTTCGATCCCCATCCCGGGCAAACATTTGTGTGATGAGCTTATAAGTTTGTTCTGTGTTTGGGTGTTTCCATGTATCATAAGTATATGTATTTACAAATAAAAAACCATCCAAGTGCGAGTCGGACTCGCGCACGAAGGGTTCCGTACCATTATCTATAAAAACGGCAAAAACAGATGCGTTTGTTGTATGGGAGAAATATAAATTTTATTTTAATTATTTATTTTTAAAGTGAATAATATAACTCAATATTCTGTGAATATTTCAAGCGTCTACCTGTTGCCGTTATCAATATAGAGCAAAAACGAGCAAAAAAAATCACGTTTGTTGTATGGGAGCCTCCTTAAATATTGATTTTATTCTATTTTTTAGTATTTTTTGTTATAGCGGCAACAGAAATACATCATCTGTGAAAATTTCAACTGTCTAACTATCGCGGTTCATGAGATACAGCCAGCCTGGTGACAGACGGACGGACAGACAGCGAAGTCTTAGTAATAGGGTTACGTTTTTACCCTTTGGGTACGGAACCCTAAAAAAAGTATATATGTATTATATCAACCATCTAGTTTCCACAGTACAAGCTTTACTTAGTTTGGACTAGATGGTGTTGTGTGAAATTTCCACCAATATTTTATTTTAATAGAAACACAATGACAACAACGTGACGCACGTGACCAATAAAAATTACCACTTAAAATCATAATATTTCGCAAACGGATCCCTAAATTGAAAAATGGTTTTCACACACCCCTAATGTTTTTTGATTACCTATCCAACGATATCCTACACGATAGATGAGAAAAAAATAATTCATCCCCACTTTAAAGTCTAGGGGAGGTACCCCATACAATTATTTTTTTCGAAATTTTATTCATTGACTTTTTTGGCATTAATAACATGCATATGTATACCAAATTACACCTTTCTAGTATTTATAGTTTTTGAGCAAAGCCGCAGACGGACAGACAGGCAGACGGACAGACGGGCATGGAGAAACTATAAGGGTTCCTTGTTTTCTACGGAATCCTAACAACTTCACAAGTCGACTCTGCAAAAGCCTTTCCACAACAACGCGAGCTACGGAACCCTAATATAAACTACAATAAACAATGCTGGATGTTACGGAACGCAGCCGGGAAGCATATCTCTCGTGTTTATGAGTCAGGGGTATAAGTTCCATTATTGTCATAACATCTTGGCACGAATGAACTGGCTCATTACATATTTCTAACTGGCTCGAGAAAAGTGTGAAGAATTGTGATAAATGGCGATAATTGTCGAGGTAACATCGATGAATTACGTGTTTTTTTTTTCTTTTTGGTTTGTTTTGGCAAGCGTCGTGGTGATTTGTTTTTTAATCACCTACTTACAGATTTTTTTACTATGTCACGTGGATTAGGTAGAGCCATTGACCTTAATTCTTAATTATTACCACTGGCATAGCGGCTGTCAAATTATATTCGTATTTGATAAGTCGACCTGTGGTCGACTTTTTCAGCATTGTAGGTAGATGTAAGATTCTATCGGACTAAAATTAGTGAGGACGTTCGTGAATCCGTGAGCTACAATCTCTCAGTGAGAACTTTTTGAGAAACTCGCTAGAGGCTAGACTAGAGGCGTTTCAAAATGTCAAGACACATAGACTGTCCTTCCCATAAGAAAAGCCTATCTACAACCAGAAGATTATAAAACGCAAAAACCCGCAACAAAAAAAAACGGCTGAACCGATTTTGATAGAACATAACTATATAAAACTAAATAAATACTGTTTCAAACAAAAAAAATCTAAATCAAAATCAGTACCTATCAGTCCATCCGGTTGAGAGCTACGATGCCACAGACAGACATATACAGATAGACACATACACCACTTTTTGGGTCGGGGGTTAAAAAGAGAACATGATTAAACGGGAGAGAAAGAAAGGAAATATATTGCTATCTTATTATCTGTTGCTTATCAGTTATCACATAGTGGTCCGGATGTACCATTCATCCGGATATTAGAGCTATTTGTGATTTTTCCGAGGGAATTGTTTAAGTGATGTTTTTTCCTCAGTTTTATTGTTTATTTTATTGAGTTTTGACAATTCATGTTCGATAAAGTCATTACTCTACTTCAATCCATACATCGCAAAGATGCCAATTTTAAAAGTTGCAAACGCAGCTTCTCCCCTTAAAACCCTTCTCACAATGAGAAGATGGCCCGCGCCCAGCAGTGGGACAGTTCGTATAAACAGGGCTGATAAAAAAAAACGCAGCTTCGATACAGAAACTTCAATAATAATTCACGAGATTCACCGGGCATGTTCGTACCCGTAGTACAATGAAACCGGTAGATAAATAAGTACAAAAAGCCGTTTCAAAATAGGCCGGTTCTGTAGTGGAGCACCTGGTCTGCAGTCTCAAGGCAAACGGCCTCCTTGCAACTTACCTTTTTTATAAACGCAATTCAAGTGACGAACTGCCAGATATTGTGTTGATAGAAAACGGTTAACGGTCCGTAACATACAATACGACAATATGTAGTATAATTCCGCATTTTTAACCTTTACATATGTAGGTACAATTCTCGCCATCACAACCATAAGGTCGGATGTCAAATTCGTTTGACGCATCATACATCTGGGGGGCAATTCAGTTATTCAAAACCGAGGTTTTGATGTTATAAGGTCGGGTGTCCCTTTTCTATGAATGGGATATCCGACCTTATGGGTCTGATGTCGAGAAAATTTTCAATTATATGCTCTTCTTCTTTTTTTCACCTATCAAAATGTATTAGTCTAGTGCGAATAGTTAATTTGTAATATAAATTATTTAAATATCAGGTATATGTCCAATAATAATAATATGCCACTGACAAGCTTAACATATCATATGTCAAACTTGTCAGTGGCATCCTCAATAAAGTTAAGCGATATTTCACTATAACAAGCACAATTTTTAACGTGTATGGAGAGGAGAAGGTACTTCTGCCACTGTTTTAACGTAGTAGCCAAACATCAGATATTAGGGTCGCTTGATCGGCGAGCTTTGATTAACCAATCAACAATGATAAACTAGTTCCCAATAACAAATTAGTCTAGTAGAGCGTGGCACTGGTAAATTAGCACGTCTGGCTATATCCTATCGAATTCATTTCGGGAAGTGTGCCCAAGAACTTCATAACCTTGTTTCACTCTCCTCATTCCATTGTAAAAAGAACAGAAAGTCACTACAGTAAAATTACCATCTATATCTCATTTAAATCCGTACAGAACGATTATGGTCCTTTTCTTGATGTGTATTGCCTTGGGAGCGACTTTGGATCCTCACTACCGATTAAAATTGACTCGCGCTCACGGTTATCTTGCCTTTTCTGTTGGTAAGAGAGGAAGATAAAAGTCGAAGTTATAATAAAAAAAAACACAATTCATAGTTATCTTGCTCCGATTTTTGTCTCACTCTCTTACCTACAGAAAAATCAGGATAGAAGAGAGCGTGAGCCAACTTTAAATGGCAATAAGAGATCATGCTTGTGCTGCCGGGTTGACACACATCGACATTTTAAACAATAGCCTATTGTTAACTATTTCCATTTAATATTCATTATTATTTTATTCGATTTATTTATTTATTCACTTACACCAGCATGTGTGCGATATTACCAGCTACCCGATGCGATATAGGTATTCCCGTATTATTTCTATTTAAATATTATCTTCAAATGTGAACGAGTAAATTAATTAATAGCTTGTCTCAATTATGTTGTAACTGGTTGTTTATCAATGACCGATCTCCTTTCATTAAAAGCTATAAATGTCAGGCATAAAACATTGATGTCACTGGCAGTTTAAAAGAAATAAATAATCTATTGGCAATAAGAAGGTTAATTTTGAAACGGTTTTATTTAGTTTGACCACATATTTAGTTGTTGCTATCTTTGATTCAAATTATGCATATAATAATTTACATAATATATACTCAACCAATATCCACTATACTTGGCATGTGTATGAAATCTGTATGACAATACAATATGATTTAAATATAGTTTTTTTTTTGCACAGTCACCGTGGGTAACTCTGAATCCGTGTCAAATATTGTACATAGTGTCAAAAACCTTATCAAAGGGTTTTGACGTTTTCTCCATAAAAAAATAGTAGTCCATTAATAACTTAGCAGGAAAGCCCGATAGCATTAACGGGACGATTTGAACGCATTTTGTTGTGACTGATCAAATGAAAGGAAATGGGGGAGTCCTTTACACCGCAGTGGGATCTTAAAGACTAAAAAATGGTTTGAAAGCACTAATTATAAATAATAATTATTGTTTGAAAGAATCCATGGTGAATCATCAAGGTCTTACGCTCACTCGCCGATATAAAACCAATATAATAAATCCCGATACTACTCCTTCATGAAACCTATTCTGTACCTAAAACAGATAAAACTATATATCTACCTACTCTCCGGTCGACGGGTCATAAAATAGTATGAAAACATTATCAACTACCTAATGAAGTGATATGTTTCAGGGCCATTACTATCGTCCATTATCACCATAAATTCCAACTCGTACGAGTCATACGAGCGAGCTGAATACGGTGTCATTTCTATTACATGATGAAATACGTATTCACACAATAAGTTTGTTAAATTCTTACTTATAGAGGGATATTGTAAGTTGGATTGGTGTGTATCTGTATATCTGTCGTCTGTCTGCGGCATCATAGCTCACAAACAACCTGTTTTCATCGAGAGTGTTCTTAGCTCTGTTTCATCGAAATCGGTTCAGCCGTTTTTTTTTTTGTCGAGGGTTTTTGAGTTTTCTAAACGTATACTTGTGTAATTCGACTGTCTTATATGTGTTCTGTTAATATCTTCGGCGGAAAAAAATCAGTTACATTCAGTGGATTTTAACCAAATTCAATGTCACAAATAAATTATATAATTTGTTTTGGAGCGCTGTTTGTTTGAAATTGGTTAAACAGTTTATTGGTTAAATATTTTAGTTACCTATAATAATTGGCCTCTTGCGTTCCTGGTCATATGCGTCGATCCCTAATTAAGTATTCAATTCAAAATAAGAAAGTGTCCTGACTGGCCCTAAAATGAATATTTTTATGCCAATGACATCACGACTGGTAAAGTAAATCTTTGCACGTGTATATAACTACTATTAAACGTCAACAATCTATTTTCCTACAACAGAGTCCGTAAAGTAATACGCATTGAAATTTCTTAATTTTCCCGCCATTTGTAAACTTTCCCTCCGATGTTTCTGACCGTTAGTGACCATTTGTACTTTTATTACCTTTAAAACGACCGCCAATATTTTTATTTTTTATTTCTCTATCAGAGATGCACCTGCCATTCATCCTGTAAACTATCCCTTTCTTTCGTAAACAATTGATTGAGTTTATCTCTCTCTAAATAGGTTTTAATGCTTTGTTATTTTTGTATGAGGCTTATTATGACATGATTGTGATCAAAATGAATTATTGGGCGCACGGACCGTGTTTAATGTCTTTCTTTGTGATATTGCCGTGGAATTTAAGTTATTAGCTCAATTTTTTGTAAAGGGTTACGTCTTTAATACTGAATTGAATAGGTATATTTTGATGGCAAAATAAGTTTATCTTATTGTTGGTCTATAGAAGGCATAGGTGCTACTGTTTTTATCCGATATGGAATAGGATTTTGTACTAAGCACTAAATGTTTCTGATGAAGTGACAAAATATGATTTGTGGTTTAGATTTAGGTACCTATGTCTGTTTTTACGATGAGTATTACACTGATAAGTCTTGTACTTACGTAAATGTTGATATTCCTATTTCAAGCAAGTTGTTTTTTTATAAACATTGTTTCGTAAGATCTTGAAGAAAAAAAAACAGTTATAAAATAAAACTCTCACGCGATAGGATGATTCCTACCAATGAGAACAGCTGCAAAATATAGTCGCACCAACCAACGGTGGACGCGGATTACAGTACAGTGCCGCCTCTCACTTGGTCGGTGGTGATGCCAACGGGAAAAATAACGGTCCACGAAGACACTAGCGCCGCGGTGGTGAGACGCTCGAAACAAAGAACAATGTAGTTCTATGATATAAATCAACCATACGTAAGCTGCTTACTTACAATTAGAAACAATGTTGGCATTTGAAAAAGACTTTGTAATTTAACAATTTACTGAAAAACGGAAGTAGAAAAAAACGTGGGCAAGTGCGTGTCGAGCCATGCCAGATTAGGGTTCCGTAGTTGTACATCCCAATTTATATGAACTTACTACGGGGCTACATTTTTAATTCAAGTGTCATATTCAAACAATTAATAAGTAACATAAGTTCATAATATCAAATTTGTGTTAACTTATGATAGTTTAAATTAAATTTGCACGAAATTTTCGTTTAATAATTTTCTGAGTACATTTTCGTTTATTACTCGTTAACTTGTAAAGCCTACTTAGCCGTGAGAGCTTTATCTTAAATTTTGTTATGCATGCTACTATTATGGGAGGGACGATACAAAAAGTTTAATATAAAATTCATATAAAAATAAATTTTCCTTGGTGAGCGCACAGTACTATGGAAAAAAACTTTCGGATCGGTTGTCCAACCGAACCACGGAACTATGGTTCTGTTGACCTGACAACCGAACCGGACCGCGGGCAAGAAGTGCACTTGACTATAATAAAACTTATCACTTTAAAGTTTAGTATTTCGCAAACGGGTCCATAAACTAAAAAGGTTTATGCAAAACCCATATATTGTTGGATTATCTATGCAATGATACCCACATATTAGGTAGACGAAACATCATCCCAATCCAAAAGAAATCACAAAATTTTATTGTACCACTTTTTCAGCATCATTAATGTCTTTAAATAAAAACTACAGGTCACTCACGTCTATTTTGAGCCGAAATATCCGACCGTTCGTGACCGTATCCGTAGTTTTTATTTAAAAATGTGTGAAAACCACGTTAGTTGTCATAGTAAAATCAATAATGTCTTTGAGCTAAGCTGCGGACATGGCGAAACTATAAGGGTTCGTAGTTGACTACGGAACCCTAAAAACGTAACTGTACGCGATAGGAAGTGGCCACGACCGCAAACTTTATTTTCTATCTACGAATGTGGTGTGAAGTCGCAATGCATAAACCGTGAAGTGAGATCAAACAAATGTAAACTTTATTGCTGTAGTTATAAGGTTACTGTAAAAGCATGGGGGTTCAGAAAGGGTCATTAAAAAGTACTCGAATTGGAGCGACCACATCCGTCCCTGGCAGTTGTTTTCAGTTACAAAATTGTTTTTGTGACACACTTGAATCCATTATTATAGAAGTAAAGTTACTTTGTTTATTAGTTTTATATTTTTACGACTAAGCGACTGAATAGATCAGAATAAAATTTAGTAATTTACGAGTATTTAGAGGTTACTTTTGTTACTACGTCAAATAAGGCCGTAGGCATGAAGGGTTTCCGAAATCCTGGCCATTATCAAAAATCCTTCCAAGCTTCAATAATTTTATAAAATGCTTCGAAAAGTTTCGCGCTCGCTTAGCTCGCGCATGATTGTTTCATATTGATCTTTATTTGTATTGATCATTAAAGTGCCGTGAACTTTCTAATACGAGCAAATAATTCACTAAAAAATAGCCACTAACCAAAAATTTTTGCGCGTATCTTGTAGGTATGTTTGTAATTTTTTATAAAGTCATATGTTTATATTTAAGAATATTAAATTGGCAATCAATGTATTCAAATGGTTGTATTTATAATTTTTGATAGCGTTAAAGTAGCTCTTTACCAGTCGGGTATTTTCTTTTAACACAGTTACTTGTTTGATTCATCTGGTCCACGAAAATCTAGGACTCGCTAACACGATCAATGAATCAAATCACTTCCATGATTTAATATTAAAAACCTTAAAAAATATATATTTTGACATGAAACTACTGTGGGTTGATTAATACGAGAAATATTATGCATATTACTATAAAAAGAACACTAAAATTTTCGCGTTCGCGCATTATTACTATTTTGACATAGAAGTACTTGTGAGCTTACAAATACGAGAAATTTAGCATATTACTATAAAACACTACTAAAAATTTTTCGCGCTCGCTTCGCTCGCGCATTTATATTATATTGACATAGAAGTACTATGGATTCACTAATACGAGAAATAAAGCATATTACTATAAAACACCACTAAATTTTTCGCGCTCGCTTCGCTCGCGCTTTATTACTATTTTGACAGAGAAGTACTGTGGATTTACTAATACGAAAAACAAAGAATATTACTATATAAACACTAATAAAATTTTCGCGCTCGCTTCGCTCGCGCATACTTATTACCTATGTTTTTGTTTATTTAGATCATGCAAATGATAAGCCCTCGTTAAAAAATTATTATATTACTACCAAAACTAAATTGAAAATTTTGTTATGACAAACTTGACGTTATACAGCATATTACAAACTGCTACGCTCGCACATCTTAGGACATGGGCCGCAGACTCCCCCCCTATGAGAAAGCAATGGGGAAGGGGTTAGCTATAAGCTATGCCCATGTCCATTGCTGAACACCCCCCCGAAATGAATTCCTGGCTACGGCCCTGAGTCGTCAAAGACTTGACCCCTAGGGGAGAAAGCCATACATATTCTTAAAGTGGAGCTCCACACACGCCGTTATCTCTGTCGCACACCACAACATTTTTAAATATATAAAATCATTAGTTAGGGATATTAGAAAAGTGAGAAATTAATTTGATAGGTCGGAGAAATATTAAAAACACACAGAACTTTGAACTTCAACAATTTAAAACCCTGTGTGGCAATGTTTAAAACCCTATGTGCTCCGCTCGTCACTCTGTAATATTAGATGTTAAATAATCAATATGCCCCGAAATTTCGCTGCTAGTTATGTAGAAAATTATGTACTTACTTTGTTGTAGTAAATACAGTTTTTTTAACTATACCTACATAAAGGGATGCTAATATGTGTGTTGCATTGTTCCAGGATATTACCAGCCAGCCGGGCCCCTGATCAAGGAAGGCAGCGGGGATGAACGAGCCCTCGCCAGATACCACCTGCCACATCATCACCCCCCACACCCGCCGGTAAGATCACTGCTTTAATATTGGGCTCAAAGTGCGTAGCTATCTCTTTCACGCATCACAACATTTTTAAAATCATTAAATAGAGATATTAGAAGAATAAGAAATAAAATTGTTTATTTTGATAGGAGAAATATATTAAATAAAGTTTTTCTTTGATATAGGTACCTTTTTTAAATTAACTGAGGAGTAGGAAATTATGTATTTTTCACTGCTCTGTCGCCAGTATTAGTGATATCTGAATATTTTTTTACTGCTCTGTCGCCAGTATTAGTGATATCTGAATATTTTTTCACTGCTCTGTCGCCAGTATTAGTGATATCTGAATATTTTTTCACTGCTCTGTCTTCAGTATTAGTGATATCTGAATATTTTTTCACTGCTCTGTCGCCAGTATTAATGATATCTGAATATTTTTTCTTAAATATTTCTCTGTAAATAAATAAATTTATCTTTCAGTTTTCTAATACACTTAATCAATGATTTTATATGTTTAAAAAGGTTTCGATGCGCGAGAGAGATAGCTGCTCGCGTTGATCGCATCCAACAACAACAACATACACATTTACTCAAAGTTTAATTTATATTTATAAGCTTCGGCGTTATAGAAACGAATTCAAAGCCCATTCGAAAGTTCGGAAGTGCGTAAATGTACTTATTTCAAATCGAACTTTCCCCCCACAAAAGTTGTCTCGCCAACGTGCTGATTGACAGTGACAATTGGCTTCTGTCTCAAGTGAGTGCCGCTAATAGTCTGCCATCAGAGAGCCAATTGGCAGCCTATTCCGTCGCTAATTAAGCCCGATGTTTGTCAATGGCGGAGCTAATGAGCCAGGTTTCATTACACTTGCATCTGACGTTTAAGGGATCTGTGGATATCTAGACTGATAACACTAGTAGGTACTTCACAGAAGTCACTTTTAATTTAGACATAAAATAAGTAAGTTTAGCTACGACGCAATAAAATGCAAGTCAGCTTGCACAGCCGCTATGTGTCAACTCTAATACTAACCAACAGACAGTGCATTTCGTTATATCGTGTAACTCTCGTCTCTTGTGACGCCCGGCAAAGTAAAGAAGTGCCCAGTCGAGGCGGCGCGACAGCATACGGATATTCGTTTCGGATTCATTCATCACTAGTTATTATTACCTACGAATGAGTTACAAATATAATAATTATATACATACTTATGTGTTAGGAAGCAAGTAAACATTTGTTAGTAGTTCAAAGCATGATTGTTAGATGGCACTGGTATAAATTGAGGACGTCAGACAGCCACCCACAAACCTCAAGCGATAGCGACTTCCCACGTTATTTTTGTAATTTGAAGGTAGACGTTCGTTCGCTACGCTTTTATATTATATACCTACCTACTGTTTGTTCTCAATAATGTATTTTAATTTTTTATGTTGCTTGTTTGGGGCTAAAATGTGATAACAATATATTTTCACCGTGATAAAGTGAATCTAAAATAGTTTCGTGAATATAAACATTTTTAAACATTATCGCTAATGAAGTTAGTATAAACTCGGGATTTTTCCCTTTAATATTTTATAACGGAGTTTTGTACAATCATACACCCTAAAGTCATATTTTGTTTTGATTGTTTGAGCGGCTTAAGTACGTAAGCACAGAGTGTTCTGATGTGGTTAGCAAGGAATTTACTTACGTAAACAATTCAGTTTACGGTCTACTCGTCATTCGTTTAAACCTCCAAATACCTAGTCACTATTAACGTAGTATTTTTTACTACGGTACACCACAGTAAATACTTATTTCATTGGAAACTCAAATGAAATTCAAATTTCAAAGCCACTGAAACCTCGAAATTTCAAAATTCGAGACAATATTCAATTCGATTCTGGAAGCTAAATGACCACGCAAGTGAAGTGAAGCCCTAAATGAACTTGCTTTCCAGAATCGAAAGGCAGTGCAATACAGTGCAGTGTAAAGAAGAGACTTACTCAAAACTGGCTTGTTTTGTTCCCCAGGTGCTACCGCAGTACGGTCCCTACTACCCAGAGTTCTGCTATGGACGCTACTACAGACCTCCGGGACCGTATCACATGCCTCCACCACAAGGGGAAGGACCGGTAAGGAACTTTTTTCAACACGTTTTTGATCTTACTTTAATATGATTATGATAGACATAATTCTAAATTTAATTAAGTAAATGTTAACTAATATTTTTTCATATATCATAACTGGTAGACGGTAGATTTACAAGTAGGTCTGCCTCCCTATAAGTATACATGAGAACTAGATGGAGCTAGCACAAAACGTTAAGGACACCACCCATCAAGTTCTAACGACGGTTCCCCCTTTTCTTCGAACCTATTTTCTTTCAATTGGGACCTAGTTATGCAAACACGAACCAACCAACAGTGAAATTATTTCGTACAAAACGAGAGTTTTGCTAAAGTGCGCAAAATTTCATAATCATTTCGTTTCATAAGGAGTAACCTATCTATGATTCTAAATACATATATTCGCATCGTGCTTGCCCGTGTCCGTTTGTCCGTTTGTCCGTTGAATAGAACTGTCTGATTACTTATCTTTTACTTGACACGATTTGCTGATTCCGTTTTATTTGCCCAATAATTATTAGGTTACTGTCTTATCATGCCCAGAAACCTTATTTACAAAGGTTCAGTTATCAGATATATTAATAATTAGGTTTGTCATTTGTTTTAGATTTTGTTTCTTAACTTTATCTTCTTCTTCTTCTTTTTTGTATTGGACCGCGCGATTAGCATTTTGCCAGTGTCAAGTATTGAAATATTTTCAAGTTTCTTGAATAATACAAGTTATATAGTGTTCTAGTCACAGTCTAAGTCACGTAAACAGACATTTTCAAATTTAAGTCTTGCCTCAGTAAAGTGATGGCGACTTTACTAGAAGTTCCTATAGAGTTTTGCCGACAACTTAAAATCATACGTTTCACTGGTTTATTTCACTTGCCCACACGCACGCACTTGATTGAACACTTAATGAATAAAACACCACCATTTTTATAGCATTAATGTTTAAAATAACACAAGTTTAGGAAAATAAAACAAAGCAACTACTTACCTACATGTTACTAAGACGTTCCCGCCAAAAACCCAACTTTATATATAATTTTATAAGGTTGCAGTTGTCCATAGGCGACGGTTATCGCTTACCATCAGGCGAGCCGTCTGCCTTTTTGCTTCACCAATATTATATTAGTAGTCTTTGTATTAAACATTTTAATTAGGTAGTTAGTTTGGTGCCTTGATAAATCACCACTTTATGTAGTTAAGTATAAAAAATCAGGCTCTATCAGTCATTTTTAACCGACTTCCAAAAAGAAGGAGATTCTCACATCGACTATTTTTTGTATGTTTGTTCAGCGATTACTACGCCAATTATGCATTGTTTTTAATTATTCGTTTTTTTTTTGTTTTAGGTCATTTTTTGTTTGAGGTGATCCCATATACATTTTGTCAAAATCGGTTCTGTACTTTGGTTTTTATTTTAACGAAATAGCTGAAAAATGTCATCCAAGTAAACGAATTGCGTATTTTGAAGTCAGTATTTTTAAAGTTTTTGAAATTATAATTATTGAAGATAAAAATTACTGGATTGACTCAGAAAAATATGCTACGTAAAAACAAGTAAAGAAAAGTTTACTAACGCTTACCAAATAATTATTTTATTTTGATTCAACGAGTAAAAAAAAACTAAATTACTATTTTTTTTATTTTTTTTTATTTCATAGTTGAATTTATTAGATTAATCTGTTTATCAAATTGATTTTTTTTCGCTATTCTTTGGGTTTTTTTTGCATACCCGTAAGTCTATTCAGTACTAATTTTATATCTGGTATGCACGCGCAAGTCAGGTAATTTACTAATACTGACGGTGCCTTGAGGCTTAAGTTTCCTGGAAGAGATCGCTTATGTCTAAATATATATGTCTAAGTATCATTATTTATTTTGTTGTGAGTAATTACATTATTCTCATATTTCCAGATGGGAGGGCTCGGCAGCGAGCCATACCCCCCACCACAGTACTACGGCACACCCCCACCATGTTACCAGCATTCGCCGCAAAGGATACCGTACGTAGGTTAGTATACAGCACTATTTTCTCAACATAATTTTTGATTCCACCGCTGAGATATGCTTCTCTCATTGTGCCATTTCGGCACTTTGTATTGGACCCGCACATTGGCACGTTAGAGTCTATAATATTGAAAATTCAAGTAGTCATTGAAAATACAAGGCCTGAGGCAAGTGAATAAGTAAGTAAGTAAGTTCGTATAGACTGAGTGGCCAGCCCTATTGTCAGAGTTATTAAGCCGCCGAAAGGCCTCTGACTTGGCTTGACGATTGCTGAACAACAACAACAAACGAATAAGTAATTTACAACTTCTAGTGATGCCTCAGTAAAGTGATGATGACTTTACTGGAAGCTTGTACGTAATTTTGTCGACAATATGAAAAAACATGTTTTACAACTTTATTTAATTTTTCCAAACTCGTATACGATTAATCGAATAAAGAAATACAATTTTTACATCTTTAACATTCGAAATATTAACGTTAAACTTCTCGCAGCACTTAGCTATTTACGGCCTTACCGAAAAACGTTACTTAACTTTAACCATCGTCTTAAATTCTCTGTCTTCTTTCCGCAACTGTCATTACGTGTCAGTGAAAAGTTGAGTAAATATGTTAAGCATTGCTTAAAGTTAAGTAACGTTTTTCGGTGAGGCCGAAAGATTCTAAGTTCAATCCGTGATAATAACAATAACATTGACCAGTCTCACAACTAAATGATCAATCAAAGAATATTTTAATCCAAACCGTTCTTTAACAGCATTTTTAACCCCCGACCCGAATAGAGGGGTGTTGTAAGTTTGATGTGTGTACCTGTATAAAATAATCTATCTCTGTGGCATCGTAGCTCTCAAACAGTTGGATCGATTTGAATGTAGTTAATTTTTTTGTTTCAAAGAGGATTTGATCGGAGTTTTCTTAGCTATGTTTCATCAAACATGGTCTAGCCATTTTTTATGTCGGAGGTTTTTTTAGTTTTCTAAACTCTCTTATTTTATTATACGTGATTGCAGCGCTCGCTAATGAAAATGTGTTTCCAGAGTACCGCGGATGCCCATGCCCACTAAACGCGTGTCCAAAAAACGTCCTTATTGGGCCCGCTACTGGTAAAGCCCCCACCGGTGGCGGCCCGGACGTAACATCGGCGCTAGCGGCGCCCGGGGGCGCCTTCCGAGCGAAGGTGCGCGCGTGCGCACTGGACGCTGCCGCGGACACTCACGGCAGCGGGAAGGTAAACAACATAACTACTTCGACAACAACTATAATATAAGGTACTTACATATTTACAAAAAACCTAATATAAGGTAAATATTTACCTATATTTAAAAAAAAATACATAATACTCAACTGCCGATTTTTTATGACTTACGCTTGATATGATGTTGACTGTACGTTTTCGCGAGAAAGTAAGCGCAAAACCACTGTCAAATGTTCAAATAAACATTGTTATGGATGATTATTGTAAAATCACTTATTTGTTACGAAAAAGTGCAATTATTAATTTTTGCGAGAATTATTTATTATTATTACAAAATATGTAACCTTTAACACTAGGGATGTAAAGACAAATCTAACAACACCTCGCACATCAAAATCAGTCGAGCCGTTTAGGCTGTAGGAGGTAATATATAAATAAACGTTATATAAACCCTTACATACATACACTCGAACAATATAATCCTCCTTCTTACGCAGGCGTGTAAAAATAATTGATGCACCTGTTCTCAATACTGATAGCAATAGCTTCAGAATTTTAGGATATCATATAGTAAAACTGCTTATTTCCTATCACAGGATCCACCGATGGAGCAGGAGCCACCAGCCGCAGCCGATGCACCGCACCCATGTCCGGTCCCGGCTATTGGAGGCGCGTCACCAAAGCGAGAGATGTTCGATGTTCGAGATCTGCGTATAGCAAGTGAAGTGCGCGCCGGTGAGCCCATCGGGCCACCCTCGCCAGCACGCGGCTCCGACGGAGTCTGCGCACCGCAGCCACCCTCTTCGGCTCCTAGGAGAGCGCGACTCGGAAAAGCTATGGCGCGACGATCCCTCGCATGCGATGACACCAAACGGCATACCCTTGCTGGCGATGATACCAACCTTCTACTCACAGTGACGCACCCTGTGCCGCTGCAATCGAATCACAGCGACGCCGATGATGATGTCTTAGCGATATCTCCACCGCTCAGCGTACCGATCGACCTCTCTTCCTCAGATGAACGCTCCACTCCGCTAGTCGATATCAAAAAGGAGAACGAGGGCCCCACGTTTGCGTCGGCGAGAAAACCAGAAGCGCAGGCGCTCAGGGAACATAATTCGACGAGAACAGACGGGGCGATCGTCAACGATGCCAATAAGCCTGTCAAGAGAAGGTACTCGCGGACGAAACTCGAGATTGATATGAAAGATACTCAGCTGGAGGAGGGTTGCAAGACTAATGGTATCGGGGAACACGTCAAACTCATCAAAAGGAGAAAAGTTTCTGGAGATCAGACAGAACCTCCGAGAGTGGATATCGTCGCCAAGGAAGCGAAGAAAAAGACTGCACAGCCGAGAAAAACTCCGAAATCTCCCCCTGCGGAGAAGAAAACGGCAAAAAGAAAACTCGAGAGTACCGCTGTGAGTCCTAGAGCCAAAAAGATTCTTCTCGATACAGTAAGCGATGAAAACCCTCGGGTCGGTAACGGTACCCTAGCGCTTAACGGTGTGCCGGCAATTAAAGATAAAGATGATCTTTCACCCCAAAAACCTACGATTAAAAGTGCTCTATTGCTTGATAATCTCATTAGAAAGAATAGTATAGACAGGGCACCGGAGAAAGAACCAAATCCTGCTGAATTGTTCCTATCACCGATAGAAAACATCGCACAGAACTGTGCTAAAAAGATGTTAAATATCAATAATAATATTGTCGAAAATGCTAATACTGTCAGTGGAGTGCGACCCGACACGATTGCGGCGGTAAGCCAGTTAATAGGGAAGAAACTGGCATATAAAAACGCTTGCAAAATGGATAAAGTAGATTCTAAGGTGACGAGCAACGTCAAATCAGTATTAAAACCACCCACCGCTAAAACAAACCTCAAGGAAATACGAAAACCTTTAAGCAAAGTCGACAAGGAAGATACTAAGTCAAACGGGTTACTAGAAAAGGTTACACCCGAACTTGTGACAGTACAAAAATTTGAAAAACAAGAAATTGTTAAAGACAAGAGAGCAGTCAAAGTGATCGAAGATAACGAGGACGACAATGTCCCAAAAGAAGATCCGTTAAAACTGACGACAGTTAATATTCCATGCTCCAAAGATGAGGTCGCTGTACCGGCTGGTAGCTCAAAAGAATCTCAAAAGATCGAATCGGAAAGGACAACAGAAGCCGCCGACACAAAAGAATCGGCTAAATCAAAACGGAGTAAACTGACTAGTGAAATAAAGGCAAAGAACGTGGAGAAGGTCATAAAATTATTGGTATCGAAAAGGCCTGTTATAAAGACGGATGAGGCAACTTTAGTAGTTGAAGAAGCTTGTGCTTCGCCAGTTCCTTTCAGCGGCGCGCGGAAAAGCAAGCGGCGTGGGTCGAAGCGCGGCCGCCGTCCGCTGGCACTCGCTACTTTACCTGCGTTGGATCTTCGCGCTCCGCCGCGGTGGAGCAACGGATGGAGCTGGGACGGCGAACATTACCTCTCTAAAGTGTACATAAATGTAAGTTACTCTTCGGTTGTAAACTTGTACCGTTATTGTATAGACACTTTGAAAATAGCAAAGAAAACAGAAAGAATTATCTTACCTCTGTTAACTCCATAAAGGAGCGAACCAGTATTGAAATATTCTCTATATCAGGGATTTCGACTGTGTAGATAACTTAAAATACCACGTGAACATTAGGAAATAAATTGAAAATGAAGTCATTTGTTGTAGTCGTTGTTATTTAACTTGACACTACGCTAGAGTATTTAGTCCAAATGATTCAAAGGAAAATCCTAGGCGTAGCAATAGATCCATGAAAAATAAAGGATTCAATTGTCATGCATACGTGAAGCGACGCATTCACTGATATTTATTTGACGGCGTATCAAAATAGTGACCGTCGCTGGCTCTTCTTACTATTTAGCACTTATGTAAATTTCTATTCCAGAACGACTCTCGGCTAGACCGACTAGCCCGATGCTGGCCGCGCATGACGCACGCCAGCGGCGACAAGGTGGCGCGCGGGGACTGCGTGCTGCTGCGAGCATCGGTGGCGCGTGCGCAACCCTTCGTAGCACGTGTTGCCAGCCTCTGGGAGAACCAGGACGACGGTGAGTACACACTTTTACATTATTGCTGCTGGATATATTACACTGTCAAGGCCGCGAACTATATTTCGCCTTCGCGTTCTGTTCGATATTTTTCCGACAAATATAGGTCGGTGGATAGTAAAGCGGAAGTGATCCTTTATATATATATATATATAATAGGTCTACGTTTAATCACCAGCACGCCTGATGGAAAGCGATGTACTTTTTTAAATTAATTTAATATTTAAATTAATCATTGATAATTCATTATTGTTATACCTACCTAAATAAATTATGCATATCTCTATACTGATATACAAATATACCATTGCGTCGAAACATACCATACAACCTTAACCAGTACACAAGTTAGCAGATACAACTTGGTAGGGTTCTTATTCTTTTAAATATTGGCGGACATATTGACACAACGCCTTCTAACCTAAAACTAAGCAAAGCTTGTACTATACTATGGGAATTAGATAACTGATAGAATTATTTTATATATTTTTTATAAATACATAAAAACATCCAGACACAGAACAAACATCCATGATCATCACACAATTTTTTGTTTTGGGTTGAGATCGAACCCACCACCTACAGGTTAGCAGGCATAACTGAGTATCTATACTACCAACTGAACTAAGAGGCCATTCAAATTTTACTATAAAATATTATAAATTTTATCTGCGACTCAATTAATTGCAGTCTAACACCGATCTCACGTTCGTTTTACCATGTTTGATCAAATTACTTTAACTGTTCAAGTCTGCTTGATCGTGACAAAATGCCTCAAATACTGCTATTTTTCCTAATTAAGCATTATGAGTTTCAATGAAATTACATTTGTTGATTCCAGGTGAGATGATGGTATCTCTGGTGTGGTACTACCGACCCGAGCACACGCAGTGCGGGCGGCTGCCTGAAGACGCGCCAGATGAGGTGTTCGCATCGCGGCATCGTGACGCCAACTCCGTCGCCTGTATAGAGGACAAGTGTTACGTGCTCACGTTTAACGAGTACTGCCGGTGAGTGAGACAACATGTATCATGACACTGTAACAGGACATAATATCATATAACATCTTAATAAACTGCAAAGTAACAAAATTGATCGCACGTGGGCTACCAAGACATGACATGACACAAATAAGTTTAAAGCAAAGAAAATTAGTACTCTCTACCGAGATGAGTAAAGGTACTGTCAGGAACAGTCAAGGCATGACATTGTAACAAGATATTACATTACCGCAGACCATCAGAGAGTACAATTTAGAGATGGCCATTAAAGATCGGAACGCGGCGGTGATGGAGGCCCTGGGCCGAGAGTAGGCGACAGATTTATGTAATTAGACGATGTGAGTGCAGTCGCTGATAGAGTCCGATCAAACGAGGGCAAACATATAATCTGGAAACCCCATCTAAAACCGGGCTCTACCAGTGACTGCATTCACAGAAATACTAGTATTTCAGTAGTTAGAAATAAGAGTTGTGTGCACACCTTGAGCATTCATGCTCACCATCGAAGGCTCCTTCTTGCGGCGGCGTCGTGTGGCGGGTCGCCCTCTTCCCTAACATATGGTTGAGGAGGGCGATGGCTGGCACATGCGTCATACTCGTGATCGGGTGCTGCTTGCGGGTCGCTGGTTTGCTCGTGGTATGCACGCAACATAGTAATAAGTACTTAAATTAAAATAAAATCATTTTCCCGTAACGATAATTAGTAAACAATAGTTTGTAATTATGACAAAGGTCACGGACCCTGGTGTCTGTGGAGAATAAAATTAAATAAAAAAAAAAAAAAAAAAAAAAAACACGACATCATAGTGACAAACCAATTCAAACCATGACATTGTCCTAACATGTATCACGACACGCAATGACATCACGTCATGTCTTCACCACCAATTTTATTAATTCCATAGTAACTTTGTCCCGTTGATACCAGGAGAAAAAATATATGTTTATTTTTTTATATAAAAAAAACTAAACTGACTTGTGGTCGTAGGATAGCTAAACCGATGTTTAGTAACAAACCAATCAATTATACAATGTCATTGTGTTTAGTAACAAACCAATCAACTATACAATGTCATTGTGTTACTAAACCGATGTTTAGTAAAAAAACCAATCAACTATACAATGTCATTATGTTACTAAACCGATGTTTAGTAACAAACCAATCAACTATACAATGTCATTGTGTTACTAAACCGATGTTTAGTAACAAACTAATCAACTATACAATGTCATTGTGTTACTAAACCGATGTTTAGTAACAAACCAATCAACTATACAATGTCATTGTGTTTAGTAACAATCCAATCAACTATACAATGTCATTGTGTTACTAAACCGATGTTTAGTAACAAACCAATCAACTATACAATGTCATTGTGTTTTTTTTTACAGATATAGAAAACGGCTAAAAGCAGCTGAAGAAGGAGTCACAATCACACCGACAATCGTGCCCCCGCTACCAGCGAGCGAGACCAACCCCCTGTTTGCACCAAACGACTCCAAGTTACCGCCCTCAGTGTCGCCAGAGCTCGTACTGTTCTGTCGCAAGGTCTACGACTTCAGATCCAAGAAGATACACGTACCAAACAAATGAAAGACACGCTGTACCTTACTGGAAAACGAAGCCTGGCCGAGTCATGGAGTATATACTGAAAGATTGTGACACCAAAGTTTGTCCCTGCGCTACTCCGTGACTACGAAAGTTCCGTACGGAATAAAACATTAGTAGTGTCTACCCCTATCCAAGTTAGTACAAAAGTTCCCATGGTGCGAGTATTTGTGTGACAGTGGCCATTTTATGTGAAGAATATATATTAGACGCCGCATATTGTTTATTTGCTTGTGAAGTGTGTAGTACTTTTATTTTCTCTATGGAGAGTTACAGTGATTTGCAAGTTGATATTCGTTTCGGACGAATATTTTATGAA
Organism: Lycia hirtaria; assembly: GCA_947563715.1. NCBI lineage: Eukaryota > Metazoa > Arthropoda > Insecta > Lepidoptera > Geometridae > Lycia > Lycia hirtaria. Next base: position 22,044,946 of record OX387375.1, on the reverse strand, counting down.
AGGATGCCTTTTATTGTGTAAGTAGAATAAGTCAACGACGGATGCATAATTACAACATAGATATATCTTCCCTTCCCGCTTTAGAATAGGAGAGTGTCCTATCGAGTCGAGTGTTCCGGATAAGTGACTCGACTGTAAGAATAAGTTTCTATTTGGCTACGTGGGTATGAAAAGGCATTTATAATCGTAACTTTATGTTTTAATGTTACATTGTTGTCAAGTAGAGTCTATTAAATTATTCTTGTATTTTTGTTTTAGAGCTCTCAGTGATGCGTTAACTGGTTGTAGATCTCTCTGTCGAAAAATATCATCACAATTAACGCATTTTGCACAAAGTGTTTTAGAATACTATTATCAAATCAACCATTATTTTAAGTTTTTGCGCTACAGTGATTCTTAGAATCTAGATGTTTTTAATTAAGGTCATTAACATCACAGTTTGTTTAGTTTAGTACCTAAGTGGTATTAACGTTAGTCGTGGAGGTAAGATAGCCTCAAGATGTCGTATTAGGTGCAGTCGACAATCTGTTTAAATACGAGTATAGTTATATGAATATATTTAATTCCATGCACTAAAATGCAATTAGTACTATGATTTTTGGAGTGTGTATATCGAGATTAAATATTCGATATTATTATAGGGCAATAAAAAAGTTACCGGCCGTCAGGATTTCAAGTCGCATCCAGTGGATCAACCTCTTAAAAAGACGATTATTTATCGATCAGGCCTCAATCGATCTAAATTATTGAACATGTTTTTCGAACTATCCGGTTACCTCAAGTTATTGAACGTCTTTTTTTGAACTATTTGGTTAAGTCATATTATTGAACGTCTTTTTTTTTTAACTATGTATTATAGGTCAAATTATTGGAAATACGTCTTTTTCGAGCTAATTGGTTACGGTAAATATTTTAACGCCTTTTTCGAACTACATATTTGATTATGTCAAATATTTGAATGTTTTTTTTTCTTTTTCTAATTAGAGCATTGTTGGTACCGACTATGGTTGATGAGGCAGCACCTTCAGAGCGTTGATTCAGTGAACGTAGGTTCGAACCTGACTGTCGTCAATTGTTTTTCTTTTTCAACTGTATAATAATATCAAATATACAATTGTTAAATATGAATCCATAATAACACAAACATGAACATCATCACTAAGATAATGAAGGAATTGATCATTGTGGGAAGCATACAATAAATTCAGCCAAGACTGATTTTTGAAAGCCAATGTTAGTTTGGCGACTCGATTGGTAAAAATTCAAAATTAATTTCTACGAATTCATTCATTGTTACAATAGGATGTGTCATCATTACGAGAAACATAAAAACATGTGGGAACATTGTAACATATTTTAAAAATAACGTTAGTGCATAGAAATAAAACAAAACGTTATAAAAAAAGAGAAGATAGATATATTGTAGGCAATAAAAAATCTCTTTATCATTAGATACCTACTCGAGTAGTGCGAAAAAAACTTATATTTGAATTTATGGGCATTTATACATTTGCAATTTGTGTGCATTCTTCCTTCACTATTTCCTACAATATATTTATATGATACGTTGGCTATCATTCGGTTCAATGTTATTCTTGTGTTGTAAATACTCTTTTTTTTGTTTATTAGATTTACTATACTATTGTTATACTTTGCAATGTTTGTATTAAGGTGGTGATTGACAGGTATTTATCGAGGTTAATCGATGTATCAACAACCAATCGTCGCTCTTTCGCGGCAGCCTACGGGAAAATCAGATGAATGCTCACCAATCGCCACCATTAAAGATTATAGGTAAAAAGCAAACCCTGGGTCTTATCGGTTGATGATTATGATATATTTTATCGTGTTACGTCGTGTCTTAATGATACCTATTAAATATACGAATTTTGTAAACAAATCCAAGAACCACAAATTGCGGAATACCACACTCAATAAAAGATAGTAGCAAAATTTGATCATGGCTAAAAATACCCACATTATTAGCAGTGTTGGGAAAAACAACTATCAGAAAGCTATAGCAGTTCGCATAATAAAGGTCCGTATCCACCAAATGCAGAGCTGAATTAAGCTATATCAGCCGATTACAGACCAAAAGCTATGTTAGCTAAGCTAAATTTACAATCGGAGGTGATTTTTCATATTTGTTTGCAGACCAACTCAGATATATGAGTTAGGTTTAGCTTGACTAACTTAGCAAACAATCCATGACGTTAGGCGTACCCTAGCTTAACTCTGACTCTGGTGGAAAGCCTTTTATGTGAAAAAAAGTTTCTTTCGGGATGTTACGAATTTAGAGAGAAAGAATGGCAGCAACGGAGTGCGTTGTAAATAAAAAATGGCGTAGGTAATATCAGTTTATTGTACGCCTTTTTACGAAACTATATTTTCCTAACTCCCCAGGAGTGCTTCTTGCCTATTTTTGATTTGTCACTGAATGTCTATTCCAAAGCTATGTTTCCTTTCTTTCATTGCTTGATGCCAAAAAAATTAGCTGCAAAAATTCTATTATTCAGAAATGAGTGTAATACATTTGTTAGGTTACGGCTGTTAGTGGAATCAGTGCGAGACCTAGATTATTAAGTAAGTACTTATTTGTGTACTTTTTCTTTTTGATGATTTGTCTCTTTTGTTATATCATATTTATCAAGTCTTTATTTTTGTTTTTGAACAATTATTGCTATCAGTTGATGAGACAACATTAGCTATCATATTATAGAATAAAATCAAGCAATATTAAGTTTGTGTTAACTTGAGAAATATCTCTAAGTGATCATGTGTTATTTATATAGTTATTTAAACGAATTTAATCATATTTTAAATGACTGTGCCTAAATGAAAAATAATATAATCATACATACTTACATATTTAAATTTTGAAATACATTTGCAACACTGACTAGGAACTTGGTTCGTAGCAATCAGTCGTTAATATAAGACTACGTTCGTGGCATACATGCAGTCGTTACATGAGACTACAGTCGTTACATGAGACTACGTTCGTAGCATTCAGTCGTTACATGAGACTACATTCGTATCATACATGCAGTCGTTACATGAGACTACGTTCGTAGCATTCAGTCCTTACATGAGACTACGTTCGTAGCATTCAGTCGTTACATGAGACTACGTTCGTAGCATTCAGTCCTTACATGAGACTACGTTCGTAGCATTCAGTCCTTACATGAGACTACGTTCGTAGCATTCAGTCGTTACATGAGACAAACGTTCGTAGCATACATGCAGTCGTTACATGAGACTACGTTCGTAGCATTCAGTCCTTACATGAGACTACGTTCGTAGCATTCAGTCCTTACATGAGACTCCGTTCGTAGCATTCAGTCGTTACATGAGACAAACGTTCGTAGCATACATGCAGTCGTTACATGAGACTACGTTCGTAGCATTCAGTCGTTACATGAGAATACATTCGTATCATACATGCAGTCGTTACATGAGACTACGTTCGTAGCATTCAGTCGTTACATGAGACTACGTTCGTAGCATACATGCAGTCGTTACATGAGACTACGTTCGTAGCATTCAGTCGTTACATGAGAGACTACGTTCGTAGCATACATGCAGTCGTTACATGAGACTACGTTCGTAGCATTCAGTCGTTACATGAGAGACTACGTTCGTAGCATACATGCAGTCGTTACATGAGACTACGTTCGTAGCATTCAGTCGTTACATGAGAGACTACGTTCGTAGCATACATGCAGTCGTTACATGAGACTACGTTCGTAGCATTCAGTCGTTACATGAGAGACTACGTTCGTAGCATACATGCAGTCGTTACATGAGACTACGTTCGTAGCATTCAGTCGTTACATGAGAGACTACGTTCGTAGCATACATGCAGTCGTTACATGAGACTACGTTCGTAGCATTCAGTCGTTACATGAGAGACTACGTTCGTAGCATACATGCAGTCGTTACATGAGACTACGTTCGTAGCATTCAGTCGTTACATGAGAGACTACGTTCGTAGCATACATGCAGTCGTTACATGAGACTACGTTCGTAGCATTCAGTCGTTACATGAGAGACTACGTTCGTAGCATACATGCAGTCGTTACATGAGACTACGTTCGTAGCATTCAGTCGTTACATGAGAGACTACGTTCGTAGCATACATGCAGTCGTTACATGAGACTACGTTCGTAGCATTCAGTCGTTACATGAGAGACTACGTTCGTAGCATACATGCAGTCGTTACATGAGACTACGTTCGTAGCATTCAGTCGTTACATGAGACTACGTTCGTAGCATACAGTCATTAAAAAAGAGAATACGTAGTGGCGTTATTTGACGGATATACTACGTTCTTAGCGTACATTCGTTATTTAAGAAAGACTATGTTCAGAGAGTACAATGATCCTAAGAGGCCACCGGTCAAAATATGTAAGGACAAAAACGGATCTGAGAGAGAGGGATAAGCTTACGGTATCATAGCGATAGGATGTCGATAAAACAAGTTTGAGTCTTAAAAGTTTTGTGGAAATGCATAAGTGAAATTTACTTCTATAATCGAATTATTTCTTTGTTGGTTGGTTTATATGGGATTTTGTTACCATAGTAACATTTAAATTATACACATTCTAATTTTGCCTGGCTATACATTGTATTAATTGCTCTCTCACTCTCTCTTTCTCTGGCAAAGTTCGGGGCCCTTATATAACGAAATATCTCTTTCTCATACTTTATTGATCTTTTGAGTAGTAAGTTTTATATTTGTGTACGTTAAGTAAAATTTGTATGTCTGCAAACAACAGACGGACACGTTTTTGTAAACAACCAGGGAACTGACAAGTGGAATGTTTTCAAAATTACGACTCTCATTGGTCGACAATCCGCCATTGTTGTTTATAAGACAGGATACACGAACGTGGTCTATTCAGTGTCTATTATGTATCCTCTTTCCTTCCAAGCTCATTCCCAAGCACTGATTCCACTAACTAAATATTAATGAATGTTTATAGATTTATGAGTAAATTCCAATAAAATAACTATTTACAATAAGTAAGCTCTCCCTTGCTTGTAAGTAGATTGTTTTTATTACGTTACCTTTCGTTTCACATTCGCAACCCTCTTATAGTCAATGGTTTCTAGAAATTAGGTTTTACTAATAAGGAAAAAAATACCTTGTTTTTATTATTTATTTTGTTTCAATGGAAATTATATAGGTATATTTTTATTAATGTAACCTACATTATGTTGGCTGTAATTTAATATTGATGTAATTAATATATGTATTTTTATTTCAATTTTGTGTTTCATTACCTACCTCCTAACAGTACCTATTACCTATCCTAACAATGCAGATAAAGACTTTATATTACAACCTTTATGACTGCGTTATAAACAGCGCAGCTATCTCTCTCGAGCATCGCAAAGTTATCAAATATACATATAAAATCACCGAGACACATATTACAAAAGTGATAAACGTGTTTCACGGTTTTGTATATTTAGTTAGAAGAAATATAAAAAAAAAGTGTTATTCATATTATTGCATATAGGTATATTGGCGACGGAGTTTTGAAGAAACATATACGTATTTTGAAATCCCTCAGCATAAAAGGTATTGAAAACTGTTTTCAAAACATTTATCTTAACTAAATAAACAAAACTCACTTTTATAATAGTGATTTTGTATTCTTAAAAAAATTGTAATGCGCGAGAGATATAGAGGCTTAACTTGGCTGGACATCGTTTAGGAAGCTCATGTGTCTTTTCATTCAAGATACCTCAGTGCTTCAAATTCTGATTACATACGACACTGAAACGTAGTCACTCACACCTTACGGAACTTCAAAATCACGTCACTAGTTTAGTAAAAAATAAATCCGTTTGTATGGAGAGCAGGCTTACGCTCAACTCTTATAGCAATGCAAAGTTGGCTCGCGCCAGTTTTTATCTTGCTTTTTCTGCAATTAAGAGTGATACAGAAGATCAAGAGATTGTTAAATTGTCACAATTTAAAGTAGGCTCATTTGAACTTTTGTCTCATACTCTTAATTACAGAAAAACCAAGATAAAAATGAGAGCGAACCAACTTTGCAACGCTATAAAGGTTGAGCATAGGTAACCCCCAGATAACATTAAATGTACCTACCTCGATTCTTTGTAACTATTATAGAAAAATACCTAAAAAACAGATTCACAATAATCCCCGATTTATAAACTAGCTACGCCTCGCAGATTCACCCGCGTAGTTACTTGACTTTGACTTTGACTTGGTTACGAAAAACGGTTATGAATCATAACCGTTTTTCGTAACCAAGTACTTATGATCATAATGTTGATACCTGTTTGTTTCCAGGTTCATAGCTATCTCTATACTAAATTTCATAACGATCAGTTCAGCCGTTTGATTGTGTAAAGGTACCTAACAAATTTCGCTTTTATATTATTATTCTTAAATTATTTTGTTACTAGTTTTTTTTTTCAATTAACCTATGCTGTCCCACTGCTGGGCAAAGGTCTCCCCCATTTCCCTCCACAAGTCCACGGTCCTGCGCCATCTGCTGCCAATCTTTTTGGAATTTGCCAAGATCGTCACGCCAGCGTTTCCTAAGTCTGCCTGGACAGCGTCGTCCATCTGGCGTCCACTGCGAGACGATCTGAGCTCATCGTTCTGGATGCATGCGAGCAACATGCCCCACCCAATCCCATTTTAATTTGGCTGCTTTTTGACCGACATCAACTATACCTGTAATGGAACGCAGCATTGTGTTGCGGACTCTGTCTATCCTCTCAATGCCCAGTATGCTGCGTTCCATTGCTCTTTGGCAAACCTCAAGTCTGTACCTTTGTGAATCGGTCAGGGACCAGGTCTGCGCACCGTAGGTTAGGACGGGCATGATACACATATCGATGAGTTTACGCTTCAGTGATATCGGCAGATCGCTCCTCATCAACTCTTTCATAGACCAGTAGCTCCTCCAAGCATTTTCGACGCGGCGCTCAATTTCCTTGTCCTGCCGGTTCTCGAAGGAGACTAACTGGCCTAGATATACGTACTCATCGACGTATTGTAATATCTGCCCATCAACCTCTACCCCACGTTTCGTTCCGTTGGTCATGACTTTTGTCTTTGACCGATTCATCATAAGGCCAACCTTGAGGCTTGCTGTGCTCAAAACACTAGTACTTTTATTAAATAACAATTATCATAGGTGCCTTTCACAGACTTAGGAACACAGAAAATCTGTGCATATAGCGGTAATATTTGATAAATTAAAATATTACTTACGCTATGGTCAAATATGGTTTGATCATTTCCTGAAATAGCCAAGGCTATTTAGATTGTTATTCTAAATATATAATAGTATGACATCTTTTTATGATTTCAGTTCATTGATTTGTTCAGGCCATTTCATGAAATTGTCAACTGTTCTGTGACTACATCATGAAATGCGACCATTTCATGGAACTGTCAACTATTTTATGAAATGTTCAATATAATTATATCTATGTCGTGTCCAAAACCTTAAGGATTTGGGCCTGTACACGCGTTCAAACAGTGTTATTTCAATATTACTTTGAATTTGTCCCGCTCTTTCTACAGTTGAGAGAGCAAGACAAATGTCAAAGTAATATTGAAATAAGATTGCTATTACGATTGTGGTAATCCCCTTGGACACGACATCGATATATTTAAAGTAGTTCGCCCTTAAATCTATATGACGATGGTGTATTTTGGAAAAAGAAAAGTTCATTAAACAGTAAATATTGATAGTATATTTTTGATAAACTTACACGTCCAAAGTTATAACAGACTGCAAACTGTTCCACAATAATATAAGTTGTCTATACCCAATCACATACAACCAGATCAAATCTCATACGTTTTATTATACCTATATTGCATACAATATGCTATACATGCCTCAACTGTTAATATTCGAACAAGTAACCCCAAGAGTAGGTAACGATGCCTTTATGTTATATATAAATAAATATCTCCGATTTGGCTAAGCCACCACTGCGCAACCAAGATGGCTATACATCTATGTATAGCCATCTTGGATGCGCAGGGGATTCAGTAAGTATAAGTCAGACGCTTAAACAAATCATGAGTACCTACGCATGATTTTTTAGTTGACGACTCAGACGGCCAGAGATTCTTCTCTCGGGGTTATATACTCAATGCTTATGACAATCATTTTACAAGTTAACAGAAATTTCTACTGCATAAATTATGTGCTCATTCACTCAAATAATGATACTTCAAAAACCTGTTAAACCGTTTAGAGACCATACATGTACAATTGTACATACATCTGAAAACACTTTCCTTCTTTTGAGTAATCAAGTAAATACCTATATTACGTAAACCATAAAACCATTAGGCCTCATCCAGAGTAACGAGCTAAAACGGGCGCGTATTTTATCAATGTCAAGATCAAATCTAAACAAGACAAAAACGCACAGTAAGTTGACGATACTACTTTCGGCTTTACTACGAGGGGGCTACCACAATCTTAATAGACGTCTTAATCCAATATTACTTTGACCTTTATCTTGCTCTCTCTATCTCTTAACTGTAGAAAGAACGAGACAAAAGTCAAAGTAATATTGCATTATGAACTGCTTGAACGCTTGTGGTGCGTACCCAGGCGTAGCTTGCGAACAACATACGCAATAACAAGCAGGTAGACATACACTGCTGCGTCTAGTCCTCGAGTAAATTGACATCGATTCTGCAATACAGGCATAGTCGTCGCTACAAATAGTAGCGCGTTACAGCCACGCGGCGCGATCGTTGTAGACGTCGCGCATTTGCTCTGGAAAAGGCCGTAGTCACACTACGCGAGCGTAGCTTATACTATACAGAAAGTTCATAAGTCTATTTGTCAGATTTTCAGCATAAAGCAAGTCAAATTACTTATTGTAAAGTATATAAACACATATTTGCCATCTAAATGCATATCATATCTAATTACAAAACAAGAAGTTTCCGAGATAACATCTAAGCGATGTTCCCTGAAAGCGTACCTATGCATTTTGCAAACATATAGAATTGGAGACGCGACACTGAGATGTAAAAATCTTTCCTTTTACTGATAAATTATTTGATCATTTTCCATGCACCTGTGCTTGTTCTTACTTTAGTAATTATTTAGTTTTTGTTTGCTCTCTCAACTGTGGAATTAATGAAATGGAGCATCATATTGACGTCTCCTTTTTTATATTCTCGAAACACACGGCTCGCTTTAGAATAAACAACTCCTAACGCTAATAACTTATTGCCTAAATAACATTATATATATATATAGGTACAATTTTAGTATCTAATTTAGGTAATCTTTAGTCTTTCACTAAATTCATTTTTTAAATGGGTAAATTTAGTAACATCAATTCGGGACAGGTCAAAATTCATGAAGCTATACAAATTCAAAACTCAAGCACAGTGCTTAAACAGGTACAATATTTTTTCGATTATTACAATGTAATTTAATACTTTACATTTAGACATCTAATTATGTTTAAAAGCACAAATCATTATTTCAATTACCAATTACGATAAAGCACATTTCTATATTTGATTTACAATAACATTTATTTTGTTTACATTGCAACAGTTTTTATTTCAGATTAGCTAGATAAGTACAAAACAGAAGAAAATTAGTTATATATTAGGGTCACCATTTTGATTATACTATCAATAAGTAAACCAATAAAATAAAAATATTTACACTTATAAATGGGAATGTTTGTATATGTTTCCTATTTAACAATTGTGGCAAATGAAAGTCTAGTCTAGGTTTATCTAATCTTAGATCTCTGTAAAATGCGATAAGTATTTGTATGTAAAAAAATAATAGAACAATATATTTAATTATTTTTTTATACATTATTATAGATCTACGATTGACCACCAACTCGCTTGATGTTAAGCGACGGTGTGGCCGAGTTCGTCGATCATGTATCTCATCATGTGTATCTAGCTAGTCCATAGTAATTTTATATATCCCACCTTAATACCAAAATTATAATTTGTGATGTTTTTTACATACAACAAAATCGGTTTGTAATAACAGCAAATAGAGGCCATTTGTTATATCTGTTTCCCACAGATAAGTAATCTCCAAGAAAAGGTCCCCTGGGACCAGGTAATTATCTTTATCTTGGCAGCTGATCTATCATCTATGGCTTCCCAGACAATATGATTTGCAAGTGAATTCTAATTAGTAGTCAACGTTATAAATAATTCTGTTGGGTGGTTATACTGTAACATGTAAACTATTTTATGTGTAATAAATTTAAAAGAATCATGCAGGATGTATTTGTCAGCCTACTAAGGTTTTTGTATATAACAGAAGAAAATTATTTTCCATCCTTAAACATAATCTAAAAGCCGATTTCCTTTGTATAATTGAAACCATGAATAGCTATTACTTTATTCAAATTTTTAACTTGAAAAAAAAAACAAAACCATAAGCCTAGTCAATCATGATTGTATCACACAAGACAACGCGAATCAGATTAATTATTGAAGGTTAGGAATCGATTTCTCCTTTTATAAACAAATACATACCACAGAATTCAATTAAGTAATATAACTTTTTATCATATTGACGAATTAAACTAACACAAGCCCAGTATTTAACATTTTCTATTCATTATTTAAACATGAAACTTAAATATTAATGTATGCTGCTTAGACCAGTCCACAAAATTAAATCTATTAACAAGTTTTACTAGATATTTTATACAAAAAATAATTTTTAATGATTATAATCTAAATTGTGTATCAGTTTTAATAAATGTAAGTAGGTATGTGATTTAACATAAAAATAGCACAGTAATATAAAAGTAACAGCACACTATGTCAGCTCATCACCAGATCAACATCATTGTAACTTTCCAAAATACTTCCTATCATTCTCCATTCATCCAAATATACTAAACACAAGTATGAATTTAGGCCAATATAAGGCCTAAGGCATAAACTGGAATCCATGTCCCAAAAGGTATATTAAGAACATAAATATAAATTATGAAAAATTAACCTTTAAGCTTTCTTGTTAGTATATACTATGAAAATTATACCTTAACTCATTTTAGAGCTTAATATTCCATAAATTACTAAGTAAATGCCTTTGAAGACTGTTGAAAGTCCAATTAGTTTATGGCCTCAGGGTAAGTCTATAAGCAGGTATGTAGTAAATTTGCACTGGTTTGCTTATTTTGAGACATTTGGCACACTTCTCTTAGGTAGAACTCTTGTGGTTCGTTTTATTGCTAGAATTTTGTTAGAAGCTAATTTGATTCTGAGCTGATTCATGTGCTATGACCATTAATCTCATTCAGAAAAATACAAACAATTTCTATCAGATGAAATGGCAAAATTATCAATTTATGTTTGATACATTTGCTACAAACTCAATATGGCCAGTTGAAACAAAAATTATCCTCAAAAATTACAACAGCTGTTCGTCTTACGAGCAGTCTTGTAAAATGCTTTACTGTGCATTGACAAACTGTCCGATTTCGCAACTAAATCATCAAGCTTTTCACCTCGTTCTAAAACTGCTTTGATGGTGTCATGGAGAATGATCTTTGTTTCATCGAGGTCGTTTTGTATTTTAGTCAGTGCATCAGCTTCTCTGGGATTTTGATATTTAGATAAATGTTGTTGCAGCACTGGAAAATCTACTGTGTCTTCCTTTGCAGTAGCCCAGGAATTTGCTGGCACTGTGGCCGTGAATTCATCCATTGTTTTTGTAATCAGAGTATGTGCTACTCTATTAGGATATTCATGGTCTGTTATTAACACACCAGCAAGATTGTCAGATCGAACATACACCTGTAGCATGTATTCTCCTTCTTTGACAGACTGCCTCGAAGCAGGCTGTGTTCTTTCCACCATTGTTTTACTAACAAACGTCATGAACTCTTGCACAGAGGATCTTTGAAAAAAACTGAAACTTTGCAAGTCATATGCTGCTTTGAGAATAGTAGCATTATTCACTCCTTTGTAGAGGACTACAACAGCATAAACCTTTACCATCTTGTTACCTTTATCTTCTATTGAGTATACAAAGGCTGAAATAAAAAAATAAGTATTATATCAATTTTAACATAAATATATGATTGTTTTTCTAATAGTACACACAAAATGCTTTGGATTCAAATTTTTACATCGAATTTGAGAAACATATAGCTGTTCGTTTTGTTAGAATCACAGAATTTGCCCTATTTACATAGGACCTTGGTTAGAATATTGAAATAAATTGAACATAATGGTATTGAATAGATAGTACAACTCAGCCTAGCAATAAGGCACTTACCTAACTTTAGATCACGAAATAAAGAGAAGTCGTAGTATGATTATTGTGAGAGTAGATCGAAGAAAGTTTTGGAATAATTTAACCTTTCGAGGTATAATTTTATTAGCACTAGATTTCACTATCATACACTTTGGAATGACAGAATTTATGAATGTTTCTGCCACCAATATACTGATAGATGTAATACTTGCTAGCAAGAAATTATTATCTCTACTAAAACGATGTAGTAGGTATCTCAGTAAAAATCTTTAATTTAGTTACGACTTACGTAGATCTATTTTAAGATGTTTTTTTATTTTTATTTATTCATGACCATGGAATCTCGTCCTTTAGTCGATTACGATGAAAGCAGTTTTGGTGCTGCCAACTGTACTGTTAATACAGTGTTACCAACTGTACTGTCATGTATATAGCTAGATTTGACCCCAAAAAGTAGCTAGAAGTAACTAAGGGAGGAAAAAATACCGGTCAAGTGCAAGTCGGACTCGCGCACGAAGAGTTCCTTACCATTATCTATAAAAACGGCAAAAAAATCACGTTTGTTGTATGGGAGCCCCCCTTAAATATTAATTTTATTCTATTTTTTAACCGACTACAAAATAGGAGGAAATTATCAATTCGTAGCGTGGGCATAGGCGTGAACATAAGTGTGGAGGGTTTTCACGGCGTTCACGGCTGTTCACGCCTGTTCCCCGATCGAAGTCGGTTTATTGTTCCGCGACAAAGGGTTCACGGCAGTTCGCGCCTCGTTCACGCGCACACATCCACATTCACGGCACCGTGCCAGTTTGCTCCTGACTATAGATAGATGCGCACGGACGTGTAATGCGAGCTAAATGGCAGCGCGACGGATTAATATAAGTTGAGATAGTGAATTAGAAATTCGCTTATTGAAATATTACGACGCTGAACGTATATTGTGGGACTCAAAGCATCCACATCATAATAATAAAAGTCAAATTATGACGCCTGGAGAAGGATTCATTTTCAAATTAATATCGATCGGTAACGAAATATTTCAGTAATCCATCATCTTTTTCTCCAACGCTTTCGAATGATTTTCTTATTTTGTAGGTGTAAATAGTTATATGTTGCAACATCAAACAAAGTTAACGCAGCAGCAGTTTCGACGTCCCTTTCACGGCAGGTTTCACGGCACAAATGAGTGAGCTCCGTGAATGTGGAGGGTGCGCCTCTGCCGTGAATTCGCTCCGTGAATTCACGGGCGGACTCAGTCCGGTGGGTGTTCTCCTACGGACGCGGGCAGCTCAGCCCCCAAACGCTCTGACGCAGCTAAAGAGTTGTTTGACTGTGTAAGTCCTCTCAAGTGATCAATAGTTTAAGAATATACAATGGGACTGTCATGTTTATTAACTTAATAAAATTCCCAAAAATATATATATTTTTTTATCAGCCCTATTTTGTACAAACTGTCCCACTGCTGGGAACGGGCCATCTCATTGTAAGAAGGGTTAGGCCATAGTCTGCCACGCTGGCCAAGTGCGGGTTGGCAGACTTCACACATCTTCAAGATCATTGAGAACTCTCAGATATGTAGGTTTCCTCTCGATGTTTTCCTTCACCGTTTGAAGTTGGCGGCAATCAACAAAAATAAATATGAATAAAACAAAAAAAAATGGTTGTCTGTAAAGTCGGTTTACGGACAATAGTTTAACGTGAAAACGTCATAACAAAACATTGATGAAATGATGATGATGATGATGTAACGGGACAATGAGCGTAACGTAACGGGACAATGAGTCATACTTTTTCGTGCGTGCAGCCGGCGTTCATCGATTTATTAGACGTTGTCACGTCAAAAAAAAAATGGACGAACCTCAAGAAACGCGCTTGCAATTGCAAGAAATTGTGAAAGAAAAATTAAAAACACTAAACAAAACTACACGCTAAACCCTGCAGTCCAGACGTGTTTACTGTGTTTAGTGGCAGGCACGCTGCGAGTGAGGGAGAAGGGAGAGCGCGCGGGACGTGGCTACTCGCAAAAAAATAGAAGACGCTGCTGCTAATCAGTTGACTACGCAGGTTACTCCACACTTGCACTAATCAATCGGTGTCCACACGTGTTTGCTACTAATCACTCAACACCTGCACTAATCACTAATCAAAGTGAAAACCGGCCTTAACATTGTCAATTTGACGGTTTTTTTTTTGCGCTACGGGCAGGTGAATGCAGTTTGGCCATATTGCATTGATATTATAAATTAATTGATATTTAAATATTCCTTTGAAATTTATTCAAGGACTAAATCATGCCTCACCAACATGGTGATGAGTTTTCCCGTCGATTTTATGGAGGTTTGTTGGACAGATAGAAAACATTACACACTTTACCATTTTGTTTCACGGCACAAATGGTGAATGTGGAGAAAGCGCCTCTGCCGCGAATTTGCGCCGTGAATTCACGGCAATATTTTTGGCGGGAATGTAAATCTTTTTATGTTACCTCCTTGATCCTGCCTGCCGTCTGTTGTTGGGAGAATGGGCTTTAGAGACAGCCAGCAGCCATCAAAGATTAAAAAAAAAAAAATTTAGTTCCCAGATAAGTACGTTATATTCTCTTTGTTCGCAGAGTTCATTCATACTAGCTTTAATATTTAGCTATTGGAGTGGTTAGTGTCAAACAAGAATGTAAATGTCATTTTCGCAACTGTTTGAGTTGTTTCTCAGAGAAAGATTGATTGAAGACTTGGCTCAGGCTTTACTCTCTTAAAATTGAGATAAAATTAAATCCGACGAGGCTGTATGGTCAAATGACCTTTGCCTGCCAGTACAAAACGTAAGGCGAAGAAAAAAAAAAAATAGTTGTTTCTTGGCTATTTTGTAATTTTTGGAGTTGCGCTACGCTGAAACCTGAAATCTGAATGCAACTTGCGTAGCGTTCTCTTGCTGGTCTGTGAACTTATTGTTGCGCTTGTTTCGGGAGTACTAATTTTCTTTGGTTTCCTTTTTGTGAAAGTATACCTATATAATTTCTATTGCCTCTCAATTAACGAAGCAATCACTACCCGTAAGACCCGTTTAAAAAAGGTACTCTTTGGCAATCACTTCGAAGAAACTCGTCATAATGGCTGAGACTACTGAGAAAGTGGAAAACAGTAACGATGCACGGAGACGTATCCTCAACATAGCAGTATCGACTGTCCTTCTAGAAACTGGCTTTTCAACTGCTGATAAAATGTCTCTGGAGACGTTAACTGAAATGCTACAAGCGTGTAAGTTTGTTTTTATTGTATATTCGCGTTTTGTGGTAAACAAAATACTATTATTTTATCCAGATTCTTTTGAAACTTTGTTGGTACATTAAGTACCTACTTGATATTTTTCTATGAAACCTCAAGTATGTAACACACAATAGCTTAGAAATTGTCATCGTCATTATTGCTGTTCTTTTCCCACTTTCTATATTATGACGGGGTCGACACAGCATGTTTCCCTTTCGCCATTTGAGCCATTTCTTTCGCGCAAGAGCTCATTTCTTTATGCAATACCCCTAAAACGCATATCTTCACACAATTTATTCACACTAGGTCACCTCTCCCTCATGCAACTTCTTATCTCATGTCTATGGCCATTTTCTATACATAGCTACCTCTTCTCAATTTGTTAAAAATGTATTTGAGTAATTATGGTTGTTTTTTACAGTTTTTTCAGAAGTTGGCAATTCTGCAAAAGGCTTTTGTGAGCTTGCTGGAAGGGTTGAACCAGTGCTTGGTGATGTTGTAATGGCTCTAATTAATATGGGTAAGAAAAAAATTCAAATCAAATAATAGTAAAATAATACCTGAATGCAGTCTTCACTTATGAGGTAAGATATGTAAATGTAAAATAATATAACTTTCACACCTCATTTGTCAAATTATGATAAGTAGTTTAGAAGTTATGAGGGAACAGATGAACATACATACATACCCACTTACCGGTCAAAAACATAACCCTCCCTTTTGCTTTGTAGTCGGGTAATAAAAAAAACTATAAGAGATTGAGAGTAGGTCTCTGTTCTGTTTTACAGGTATAAGCCTCCAAGGTATAGAGCAGTATGCAGCTCGTCCTAACAGACATGTAATCCAGCAGCCACAACAGGCCCCTGCTCCTCGAACCCCAGCCATGCTGTCTGCAGGATCTAAAGCTAAACCTGCTCCTCATATACCATTCCATCTGCCAGCATTGCCTGACCCTCATGCTTACATTAGAACACCTGTGAGTTTTGCTTTTTATCAGAATATATAGACCACGGATAGTAGACGACGCATGCAACTTCATTTAAATGAAATCTTCACATGTCACATTTTTTGTATTGATTGGGACGTCACACAAACGATTTAATGATGGAATGATCCAACCGCACAAAATCAATTCAACTCAATGTATCCACATGCTTCTAGTTTGCGGCATGCGACTAGTTGACTAAATATTGAATCAAAACTATTTATATCACCTGAAATTAAATAAAACTTAGGGCATCAAGTGTGTTTTTATCTACCTGTTGACACGCTAGGTACATACACTTGGGGTATCTTTAGAAGTCTATGATATAGACATTATAGCAAAATTAACTGACTTACTGGTTTAATGCATGCATGTGCATTCCAAGAAAATTTTATCTTCTCTTTGTGAGAATATGGCAAGGCTATAAATAAAGAGATGTCTCTTTTTAGGGTTCCGTACCCAAAGGGTAAAAACGGGACCCTATTACTAAGACTTCGCTGTCTGTCTGTCTGTCTGTCTGTCTCCAGGCTGTATCTCATAAACCGTGATAGCTAGAAAGCTGAAATTTTCACAAATGATGTATTTCCGTTGCCGCTATAACAACAAATACTAAAAATTAAAAAATAAATAATATTAAGGGGGGTCCCCATACAATAAACGTGTTTTTTTCGTATTTTTTTGCTCAATATTAAAAACAGTAACAGGTAGACGCTTCAAATTTTCACAGAATATTAACTTGTATATTACCTTTCAAAATAAATACTTAAATAACAATAAAGTAAATATTAAAGGGGGGCTCCCATACAACAAACGAAATTTTTAAGCAATTTTTACTCGATCTTAATAACAGGTAGAAACTTGAATATTTGTAAGTAAATATTTAGAAATATATTAACTATAAAAATAAATACCTAATCTAATACATAAAAACTCACAAAATGAAAATAATCCGTGCATCTAAACGCGGTGCGAGCGCCGCGCCGCGGTGTGGTGGTGGCGCGAGCGCGGGGCGATTGCTAAGCAATGGCCGCGCGGGTAGCGGGGGAGGTAACATCACGGAGCGAGCCATAGCCGCGCGTATTCGCGCGAGCGTTGTTATGCTGCCCGGATGTGTATCTAAAACCTACCTATAAGTTTGCAATTTACTACTTGGAATTTCGTTGATTTCTCGTTATTTTATAAACAGAACTAAACTTTGTAGTATTATAGATGATAGTACGGAACCCTTCGTGCGCGAGTCCGACTCGCACTTGGCCGATTATTTTATTACTTTTCTTTATTTGTTAATTCAGATGTTTTATTATTTAAGTAACCGGAAAAAACTGATAGTTTATATTATTGTGAGTTTTTTTTTGTTCACTCATAAATTAAAAGCCCCTTTACAGCTGCTTTTGACTGACAATGCCTTCTTACAGCTGCAAATAATTTTTTTTTATATAAAATCAGAATGTTAAATTTTTATTATGATATTATTGTGATTATGATTTATGATGTAAATGACGTCGCCAAGCGTATATTATTTATACCCAAGGCCCGAAATAAATGAAAAGAATTGAATTGAAAAAATCAATTTTGTCCTTATGTATAGACAATTTCACAGTAAATGTTTCTCTTAGAGGATTGTTGAAAAGAAGATTTCTGCATTGAACATTAACTGAATTTGATGAGTTTTTATATGATGGGAATTATAAAGCAAGGTTAAAGCTAATGTATTCAAATTTCTATATGGTATTGACATTAATATTCTTATTGTCATTCACGAGTGTGTGTGAGTGAGCCTTACATGTAGTATTCATATAACATGAATGTATAATGCACATTGCTCTAGAGTGTGTGCACTACTAACATATACATACAAAAATACTTCTCTAACACAATCAAAGGTCGCACACAAACTGCACTTAACAACTATTAAATTTTTTTGCAATGATAATAAAATCCGCATAGTATAACAGCTTATTTAATTAAATAATTTTCCAGACTCACAAGCAGCCAGTCACAGAGTATGAAGCTATCAGGGAAAAGGCCGCATCTCAGAAGAGGGATATTGAGAAGGCACTCACAAAGTTCTTGGCGAAAACAAGCGAGACACATAATCTTTTCAATACAGATGATAATCAGGTTTTTCCATGTGAGTACAAATAAGCATTTTTTTCTCTTCTGTGAATCACACGTTTTCTATTACAGGATGAAATTGATGTCTTATAAACAAAATGTTTTTTCATCCCATCTATTTGAAAAGGACAACGTTCGCCTTTAAGTGCACCCAAAGGTGGTGTTTTTTGAATTTGGAACATCTCAGTGTTCAGCGCCAAAGAAATCGAACGCAAATATTGTTTTCTATGGGGTTTTTGGTGGGAACGTCATCAAAACATGTTGTTGCTTTGTTTTATTTTACTAAACTTGTTTTATTTTCAATATTAATGCGATAAAAATGGTGGTGTTTTATTCATTAAGTGTTTGATTAAGTTCGTGAGTGTGGGCAAGTTAAATAAAGCAGTGGAACGTGTGATTTTACGTTGTCGGCAAAACTCCATAGAAGCTTCTAGTAAAGTCGCCACCACTTTACTGAAGCAGGACTCGACTTATAAATTCATTGTATACGTGACTTAGATTGTGACTAGAACATTTATAACTTGTTTTATTCAAGAAACTTGGAAAAGATCATACTTGACACTGGCAAATGCTTTAATGCGGGTCCAATACAAAAAAGAAGAAGATTGTTTTCTATTCCTAATAAAACTGTAACAATAAATTTTCATAATTGCGAAAATATCTCAAATGTAAATATAAGTTTTTAGTTGTTTTATTATTAGATACTATTTAATTTCAATTTAGTTGTTTCTCTATGTTTTATTAAATAATAATATTACAATAAAATGTGAGGCGCCTTTTATTTTCTCATAGAGGGTGATGAAAAGTAGAGTATCACTCGGGCGTAATATATATTTTTGGCTCGGGCGACGTACTTTGAATCTACTCTAGAATCCGTCACTTCGCTCTGGATTCAAAAAAGCGCCCTCGTCGTAAAAATATTATTTTGCTCCCTTATTTATGATACAATCTACTATTATTTCAAATTGTATGTACGATTAAAGTAGAACTTTTATCATACTGCAAAATTGTGGAATACACTTTTTGAGTAGGTTTTTTCACCATAGACATAATCTTGGTATTTTATGGTTTATCACGGTAAATGCGCTCTATCATAGACCGCATCATTAATATCAGATAGCTAATTCCACCCACCCCATTTCACTAGACTAGCAGAACTTCCCATGCATGAGTGTATGGCCATGGTATGATAAATGTTTTTATTTCCAGTGATTGCGTGCAAGCCCACATTCCCAGCTTACCTGCCATGCCTGCTGCCAACAGACCAAGTTTTTGACTTTGATGAGCTGGAGTACCACTTCCAGGTGGCAAATAGAACTGAGGACATGCCAGCCGACAAGAAAGGAGGAGGAGGAGGTAAACAATTCTGCAGTATATTTTTGGGTTCCGTACCTCAAAAGGAAAAAAAACGGAACCCTTATAGGATCACTTTATTATCCGTCTGTCCGGGTGTCAAGACCTTTATCTCGAGAACGCGTGAAGGTATCGAGTTGAAATTAAAACCATATACGCAGATGCATAGTCCTTGCTGCAGAAAGAAAAATAAAATTTATGTTTTCGTAAAAAAAAAAGTTACAGCCGAATATGTCGTAAAAAGCGCACATTTTGACACTCACAAGGGAATCAAAACCTACTTCCCGTTGACCTAGAACTATGAAATTTGGCAAGAAACATTGTGTTATAGTATAGGAAAAAATGCGAAAACTACATTTTTAATCACAAAAAAATAGTGTCTATGTGCAAGAAATGAGGACCCAAATTTTTAAGTGAATTAACCGTATCATGTAGGGTATCATATGAAAGAGCTTCATTAGCATAAGCTAAAACAGGTTTTTAAATATTTTTACGATGTTTATTTTTCGGTTTATGAAGGAAAATATAAAAAACATATATGATTTCCCCCTTTTATTTAGTTTGTACGAAACCCTCGGTTGGCGAGTCTGACACGCACTTGTCCGGTTATATTTACATCTAAAAAGTCTGTGTCGGCCATCACCATTTTACTATACAACCTGATTGGCGGAACCACTTTCGTAATACCTAAGTAAAATGACAGTAAAAATTTAGTTCCTTGAATAAGTCGCTTCTTAAAGTAAGTTGGTCGAACAGAGCACGTATTAATGTGGGTCGTCTAATAAAAAAAACGTAATAATGTTTTCCTTTAAAAGGACGAACGGTAGAGTCCCATTTATTGAATTTCCACATAATTTCACTGTCAATTAATAATGTATCTAATATAATCTTTCCCAGTATTTCATCAGCTCAAATTGCGTATACGTCTTTTGTTCCAGCCAGAGTCAGTTTTTTAAACTATAATTGTTTATAAAATTGTATTACGCACGTCTCGCGAATTACAAAGCATATAGGTAC
This sequence comes from Lycia hirtaria, assembly GCA_947563715.1. NCBI lineage: Eukaryota > Metazoa > Arthropoda > Insecta > Lepidoptera > Geometridae > Lycia > Lycia hirtaria. Next base: position 22,023,929 of record OX387375.1, on the reverse strand, counting down.
TATGACGTCATAGTACACGCAATAGTAGTAATTTCACTGTAAACCTGAATATGATAAAATATTTTAAGAAGAGGGTAAGAGTATATTATACTATGCCCAACAGTGGATTTCTTGTGTCTGAATCTACGAACAAAATTCGTAGGTCCGAAATGATGATGATGGTTCTTCTATTGCAACTAGTTGCCAAGAAAGAACATAAAACCCTTTTAGACACCTATTTCCGAAATTTGCCTGAAGCGGAAATCTAAACTATACTCGTACCTTGCGAAAATATTATTACGTCAATTATTATTCAAAATATTTTTATAGGTCTATGTAAATATTGAAAAATTGTTTTAAAAACTTATATACTAATTTATGCAATAAAGTTACGTCAATATTAAAGTTTCTCAATATTTAAAATTGCGCGGTGTCAGTTCGGGGCAAACTACTAGTAATAAAAAAATAAAATAAGGGACACATTAATATCTTACCTCACCCCCATAGATCAAATATAATGTCCTCCCTACCCTACCCTATTTGCGTTACGATCGAGCAGTTCCACCCTATTCAAATATTGAATAATATAAGTTTGTTTGTTAATGATTTAGCTCTAATTAATCAGTTTTTAGGGTTCCGTACCCAAAGGGTAAAAACGGTACCCTATTACTGAGATTCCGCTGTCTGTCCGTCCGTCCGTCTGTCACCAGGCTGTATCTCATGAACTGTGATAGTTCGACGGTTGAAATTTTCACAGATGATGTATTTCTGCTGCCGCTATAACAAAAAATACTAAAAAACAGAATACATTAAATATTTAAGGGGGCTCACATACAACAAACGTGTTTTTTTTTGTTTTTATAGAGAATATTCGTGCGCGAGTCCGACTCGCACTTGGCCGGTTTTTTTCTTTGTTAATTTAGTAAATATTTTGTAGAATAACATATATTATATCATTCTCATTGAAAAGGAGAAACCTGATTTTAGTGCTTTAAAAAAGATTGATTGTAGAAAACGCGACAATCCGCTTTGAAAATAAATAACGTTGGCATAGTTTCTTTGGGATCTTTGGGACCTGGAGAAGGACATAGGCTAAATTTTATATCATCGCCATTGCTTTTCACTACTACGCAGATATAACCGCGGGGCGCAGGTAGCAACACTAGCAAATGTGAATGTCTTACGATTTTCGAGATTTTTTACCCAGTACTTTGTAGAGTTCAAGTGGGTAACAAGACTTTTATTATTCTAGATCAATCGGACAATGAAGGTGATAATGGAGGAGACAACGATAATACCAACAACTTGCAGTCTGAGAATCAAGACAGCAACATGGCGTCTAGTCCAGACAGAGGCAAAGGTGGTGGATAATATTGCTGATGTCGTCAATTAAGGAATTCTCTGTAGATCATAAGAATATATGGTTATCATAATAAATTGAAATTATTTTTATATTTCTAACATATTGTTTTAAGTTGTTCCTAAAATGTAAAATCAAAACAGGGTTAATTATGGTGTTCTGTACTAAGCTAGGAAGGATGAGCTTAAGATTAACACATTAACCTCCTTTCGGCTTTGTACAGGTTAACCCTATGTATAATCAAAATCAGCATTAGGAATTTTATCACTTGAGAACAGCTAGACATTTGAGTAAATTTTTACACAATTCTTAATAAAAGTACAAATAAATTGAAACAATTTTCAACAGAAACTATATATATATATATATTTTACTCAATTAATAACTATAAAATAATAATAAAATAAAAACAAACAATTAGTTTGAATTAAACGTTAAAACCTAAGACGAGGTATCTCCCCGCCCAAACGTGCCTATTAGGCTGACGGCATTACCACGTTGAATGGCCAGGGAAATGTTTTGAGCTAGAAAGTGGCCAGACCGCGGATCACACCCTCTCTCCCTTAAACGCCTACCCAGTTCCAAAACAAACGAGGTTGCCTCCACACACCACGAGCCCGCCGTTTCCACCGAGAAAGGGACGAACTCGTGATTTTCAACATGTGATCTTGTCTTTTAGCAAATACAAAGTTGAGCTGACTAGCTCTACAGTTCAGGTATAATGTTAAAAGTATATTACAACTAGCCACCTCATCTGGACACTTTCAGTTCTTTGCCCTGTGTCATAAGAGAAACAACTACACAATAGGATGAGATGCACTCTGTCTAGGTTAGTATAAGAGTGTTCCATAACATAACAGGCTTCCTGTGTGTTATGTTCCTTGGTCCAGTGTATGTGCAAATTTCACTTGCGCTTTATTGCGTCGTATCAAAAATCTATTGTTTTTTTGCCAAGTGGGTTTTCATTTCTGTACCTGTACTATTAAAGTATTCTGTGACTTAATATTAAAATTAAAACTATATGATAGACTTTTACTTTATTATCAAAATAATTACTTAGAAGCAGAGTTAATTACGGGCAGGATCTTAATTCCTTCCTTGTTGACAACAGTCACTTGGAAGTTAGGAAGGCTCACAAACAGTCTTCTGTGCACTTCTTGGACACACTTCTTCAGAATTTCATAGGCTTCTTGCTCTGAAGCATCTGAAATATACAATAAGGACTTAAATAAAATACTTTTGATTTGTTTTTTTTTTTGTGTGAATATGGAAGGCGATACAGATAACATAATTGGGGAACATTTATAGCTACATATCATCAACATCTAACAATTTCACTACTTTGTAGATAACATATCAAAGAATTGCAATTGGCATAATATGCCATCCATATAGGGTCCTAGGGTCCATCATAACCCCTCAGCCTCTACTGCATAGTCTGTCAAAAACTAGCAAAAATAATCTTATGTAATAAATGAATGGCCCCAAACTTATATGAAAAAAATGCACTGGTGGAAAAAGTGCAGCCCCAGGGGCCCTTGCAATATGAAACAAATAACTACCTCTTTTATAGTAACGGTCCATGATACTCAAGCTGAGAAATCCACCATAGCCATGCGCTGCAAACGGCACTTTTACACTCGATGCCAGATAATCCATAAAATATAACTCTGGACCATTCTCCTTATCATAACCACCCATCATGACATTTACAAAGTATGGAGTCTGAAATTGAGAAAATATGCAATTAAACAAGGTTAACTTTGTCACATTAGGTCTCAATTATATGCCAGGGCTGTTCTTGCCCCTTGGCTCTCTGTTTTAAATTTAAAAAAATAGTAAGTCTGAATCAGAGTACATTGAAACATATTTCCAGAAAAGATGCCAATTTCAATTTTTCTTACATTGTCTATCTTTGCCAGTGGGGAACTGATTTTACAGGTTTTTAGTTGCATACTTCAAATGGAAGAAAACAGAACCCTCATAGGATCACTACTGTCAGCTAAGAGTCAATACCATTTAATATGTCTGGGTCTATTGTGACCCACAGTAAGGCTCAGAGTGAAATGCCACTCACAGTCACCCATCCAAAGACTCAACACTCAAACACGAACTCAGAATAGATGGACCAGTCAGTCTATCTATTCTAATTTGAGTTGGGGGCGATGAGGCCTGCACTGTCGTCCCGCTTGGGGTGTATTGTGCATTCCCCCATATTATGTATTGTCAGCTATTGCTTAACAATGGTGATAGTTCAAGAACACCTAATAAAGCTATGTTACAATTGCTATGTTAAAATCAAAGTTATGGTGGCACTAGATGCAATAACCATAACTGTTACGAAGTATACTGTAACAACAATGTAGTCAATACTGTAAATTGCATTAGAATATAGTGAGGTTGGGAAGGCTTTTTTGATAATCACACATTTGAGCCTATTGTGAATAATTATACTAGTTTTTCCTATGTGTGCTAAGTCATGGTAAAACCTACCAGAAATTATAATTTTTGTTAAACGTAGCATCTAAAGCAAGCAGACTTTAGAGGGTCATTATGAGGATGTTAGAATGCATTTTCTTCAATACTAAAGAAAAATATTTCGAATTGTTTTTCAGTTTCTAAAGTAGTTCAATAGATAGCTTACACTGCTTCTCAAGTACTCAGCAAGATTCCGGCGAGTAAAGTTAGCCGCCGCGGAAGGCCCCAGCTCATAGCCATTGCGCATTTTGTATAACTGAATGTTTTTAGAAATATACTCTGCAAACTGGGTGGTATCGCCTAGGTCGCCAATGACACCCATTACCAACTTGTCCGATATCTTGTAGATTTTTTCTTCGTCTGAAAATTAATTTAGAAACTGTAAACAGCATTGTTACACGATATCATAATGAAGCCGAATCAAAACCGCTAACTCACCATCTTTCATGACCATAATACTGTGGCTAGTGCTCTGATCTGCTGCTATCATAACGAAATCATTGCACTGTATTCCTAACAAACACTGCAAGTTGATATTCGACATTGTAGTATTTAAAATTATTGAAAATCACGAAATAACTCCAACAATAACCTATGAAAACGAACAAACACAACTGTCATACTAGTGATGTCACTCAAGTCCGAATTCCGATACAAATAAATAGAATTAGTACTCGATAATTTTCTGTTCTATTGATCGAATAATTTTTGCGATATTGATTCGGTATCGTAAGCAATGGCATCGTATTGTAAGCATTGACAAACCTTCAGTGTATATATTATCCGTCTTATAAATATATGTTAAAATCTTATTCACTAAATAAGGACTTGTCACTTTCTGTTAGACGGGAACTGTCACGCAAAAAACGAAACAAAACACTGTATAACTAAAATATGCTTATTCAGCGTTTATAAGTAAGACAGTTTGTCACTGGACAAATAACAATGCCGTCGTAAGTTGATAATAAAACATGGAATATTATAAACCACGGAAAATTGTGAAAATGATGAAAAATTATAATAGAGTTACAATGGTACCTATTTGGAATGAAGTGTTCTATTCACGAAAAAATGGTCAAGTGCGAGTCGTATCACGTGCAATGCAGGGTTCCGTAGTTACATATTATAATTTCAATCAATCAATCAATCTTGGTCCTTCCACCACCTTCTCAGGCGTGGTGAGAAGTGGCCTCGGGGGGTTCCCCTTTGCCACAGCAGGGTGCCAGAGGTGATTACCCCTGGGGAAATTTCTTTGCCGTGAGTGGCGCTATTAAAGTGCCTCCCTGCGGCGTTGAGGTTATTTTATTTATTTTTGGCTATGTCCTTGCTGCCCTCTTCGTTTTCGTCGTCATGAATAGAAACGATCTCGCGAGGGAGTGCACGCCTGGATTTGATATCAGGTGGACGAGTGTGTAGTGGGGCAATATTTCTGAGGTGAAGGTGTGGGCCGTTGTCTGCTCTATCGTACATACGACGCGCCAGCCGGCTCACAAAGTCCTTCACAGTTTCAATTTTGACATCGCCAATTATAATTTATTTGACCTTATAACAGGGTCTCCACCTGTTTGATACTATTAACATATGAGTCATTTTTGAGATATCTAAGTAATTATTTTAAGTTGATCGATTTTAACTAGATAACTTGTAAAGCCTACTTGGACGTGATAGTTTTCCTTTTAATTTGATCATATATCCTACCTAGCATGATTTTTTCATATCTCCAAAGTCAACCGTTTAGTCGGTAGAGGGAGAAACACGAGATTTAACAAAAAATATCATTTCAAACCTTAATATTTCGCAAACGGATCCCTAAATTAAAAAATGGTTGCGGCACACCTTTAATGTTTTTTGCTATCCAATGATACCCCACACGATGGGGTAAATGAGAAATAATAATGTATCCCCACTTTACATGTAGCCTACATATGATGTAGACAGGTACCCCAATTTTTTTTTCTAAATTTTTATTCTACGACTTGCTCGGCATTATTAATATCCATATCCATACCAAATTACAGATTTCTAATATTTACAGTTTCTGAGCAAAGCCGCGGACGAACAGACAGGACGGACATGGTGAAACTATAAGGGTTCCTTGTTTACTACGGAACCCTAAAAAGATGTCGTTTATGTGATATGCGTATCGTTTTTCTTAGTGGCTAGTTAGTAACTGAATTTACTTGCGTGTGGTAAATGATAATGTAAACTAAGATGATTTTGAATTATGCTAAAGTCATGATGTCCCCATCTACACTATTGTCTTATAAGGCCTAGTATATAAAAGAAATTAAGATTTATCGCATATTATCAGACATTGGTTATATGTCTTATTGTTATTTATTTTTTTCAAATGACTAATGGTAATATTATAGATATCAGCATCTCAGCATGACATGGATTCGGACTTTCACTTCTTCAATAAAATTATGTCGATACTCTGTTATCATCAGAACGTCACTAGTCATCCGTATACCGTAGACAAAATGAAAATGTTGTCAAATCATTTTAACATTTTTAATCTATGTTTTCCATAGTTTTTCTTTTTGGTTAATTTTTCGGGAGAGCCGAAGGGTGTCAAGCCCATACAGCCATGTTTTCCATAGAGATTGTATCAGAGATGTTTTCTATGTAGTACGACTTAAAGTTGAATGGTTTTCGCTACGATTATCTGAGTATAGGATCCTGAGTAAATTAATTAAAAACACATAAGACTTCTAAATAAACATTTTATATTCGTTGCAGTTTTCTTTTCTCTACATGACAGACATCCAACCTTCAAAATACTAAATAACACTTTAGTTTTTTATTAGCATCTACAAAATAGGTTTCATTGAACATCTTCAACAGTACGAAGTTTGACACAGATAATTAAAGTATCGGCAAAAACTTTGGGAAAATACGTATACGATCCTGCGAAACCAAACATAATAAAAAAATTAAAAAAAAAACCTTTAAAAAAAAGCAAGCTGCAGTTTAATGTTTATTTAATTTTTCACAATATTTTCATTTTTCACATAAAATGAATGATAATGATGACGAGCTCACTACATTTTGTGATTCAGCGGTATTTAATTTATCACCATAAAATGCTATTTTATGATAATTCGTGAAAAAGTTTTTTGTACTAAAATAGTGTTGTTTTCAGGCCTCACTAGTGGAGGGATGTCGTTTACCAGTCCGTATGCAAGGAGGCGATGACTGGCCCCTGGCTGAGATCATTAGCATCAAAGAAATACGAGGGCAGAGAGGATACTATGTGCACTATGTTGATTGTAAGTTTTACTGCAATTCTTGTAATGACTCCTGTTTTGGATAAAGTTACTAAAACATTACCAACCCATAGAATTGGAACAAATGGTGTAAGTATTTTTTTATATATATGGAACAGAGAAATATGCATTAATTGATAAATTGGTTTCACACCATGCACTCAGTGTTTGGAACTGCACATTAAACAAACTCATATAAGTTACAAAGCTGTAAAAAGAAATCAAATACAGTACCATTTCTACTGTAGTACACATAGTGCTTAATATATGGTTAATTCGAAGGTTGCTGCATACTTCTACGTTTGTTTTGGCACTATTCACGAATTCATTAACAAAGTGAGATTCCATGATCCATGGAATCCAATTTAATTATAATATACTTAATAATGTAATAACATTAATGTTAATTACTCATGTAATATTTCTGCATTACTCATGTAAGTAATATTTTTACATGACTTAAATACCTGTTTTATTCTAAATTGCATTATTAATATACAAACTCTAATTTGAACAATTCATATAGTCTAATAGTATAAATATTTAGATTTTTAGCGTTTGTATCTCATCTCTGTTGGAATTAATACTATAAGACTGTCATTCCCAATAAAAACAGGTGTCGAGCAAGCCTGCCCATAGTCTCCCAAGTTATCTACAGCTTTATAGCAGGTCTATATGACACTGGACAACAGGTGGCAAAACAAAGGCACTGTCTTTGTAGAAAGGAGGCTTACTAACCTTCGGCTTGCCAACTACATAATCTTATTACACGACTGCGTATAAAAGAGGGTTATATTTTTTGAGTACATGTATGTGGGTATGTTTTATATGAGCTCCTACAGCTGAAACGGTTTGACCGATTTGATGTGCAAGCTGTCATTAGATTTGTCTTTACTCCCAGAGTGTCATAGATTATATTTTTTATAATAATAATAATACAACTTTCACAAAAAAATATCTAAAGAATGTGCAATTATAACCTTTTACAGCGATTTTATGCATATTTTCACACAATAAACATGCATCATACTGTTGAGTGCAAGTTTGAAGTGAAGCATAACAAAATCGTAAGTTAGACTGCAAAAACTGCTTTTCTGTAGTCAGATATTTCTCTTTTTTAATATAGAGATTTGTTTGCAACCATAGCTAAGATCTAAGCTTGATATTTAAAGTTTTAAATCAGGTAAACATCGAGGTTACATTTAGTATGATTATGTCAAAGACCAAGCACATGAATCATAGTACTTGATTTCTATCAAGATTGACATTTAGGGGGTTGAGAATGAGTACCGTAAAAATGGCTCACTTAAGCCTTAAGGGGTAACTTTGACTCAGTTCTAAAAAAGTTTAAGCTTCCCACCTTGTGATGTGAACACAAAACTAATATGAATGAACAATACTGAAGATAGTAACTCAGTTTTATGAAGTGTCCAGAGAAACTTATCCAGAATCAAGAAATCGGTATCTTTCCAGGCACAATAAAAATTAGAAGTTGCCAGATCTAACCAAAAGTCAACCTCACAATCACAGAAGAAAAATCTCATGGAAATACTCATTCTCCCTATCCTCATTTTTGATCTTTGACTAAAGATGAAAAGTTCTAACCTAGGGTTTGTCCAATAATTATTAAGTGCAGTATACTTAATAAGTTAATGGACTGAGTCAGGAACTTAATTATGTGTTCCAAAACAAAGATTGTCAATATCAGACAAAAGGCCTGCAGGTTAAACTGACACATGGATTATGTCTATGGACATGGGTGTTTGTCCTGAGTCTGGGTATTTTTATGTATAGCAAGTATGTGTTTACAACAAGTAATTGTAATTTGTTTATCGATTTTGATAAAATTTCTATGGGGTCACTTGGGAAGTATACCCTTTCACACAAAAATAGAATTTCTCAAATTGGTCAAAGTGTCTTTGAGTAATCGGGGAACATACATAAAAAATATAAAAAAAGATTCTGAAGAATTGAGAACCTCCTTCTTTTTGGAAGTCTGTTAAAATTAAAAAAATATGTAAGTAGTCTATCAGCTATCTGTAGGGCTATTCACAACTTGTCGGATTCGGAATCGGGATGGAAACTATATCTCCATCTCTGTCATTTCTAAACAAATCGACAGAGATGAATAGAGGTACTGAATTTCCCATATTACAGCTTAATTTGCTAAGTTTACAGCTAGATGGCGCTGTGTTATACTGTCCACAAATATTTTAATTATTTATTCTAGTTAACAAACGTCTTGACGAATGGGTGGGTGAGTCGTGGCTGGACACAAGGAAGGTCCAGTTCCCCCGTAGAGATGGGACGGCAACCGGAGGCACCACCACACCCAAGAAGACTCACATCGGATCTGGCGGTGGCCTGATGCCTAGTTTCATTAGTATGTTTTTTTTTATTACGTCTGTTCTATTAGGTATTGTATGTCTTTTTGGAAGTCCATGGAGGAGGCCTATGTCCAGCAGTGGACTTCTTAAGGCTGAGATGATGATGATGTATTGTATTTTGCAATTATTAAGACGATTGTTGTGTGCATATCATATTACCCATACAAAAGGAGAAATTTGACTTCTCGTTAAACTTTTACAATTCCGCCCGCATAAAAATATAAAATTTTTACTTTCATGGTTTTCATCATTAAAAATTTGCATACTGAAAATGTTAACGAGAAAAATCAATTTTTCTTCAGTTGTATGGAACTCTGAACTGAACATGAACTCTGGCACAAAAAAAACTACTAGTTGTACCTACTATTAAATCAATGTTTAATAATAGCAATTTATAAATTACGTGTATCCTTATTTTCCAGTAGTTCAACTAAATACAGTAGGTGTACTGCTGATACGAAATACTTGAAAATGAAAAAGGAAAAATTGCTTAAATTACAAATATATAACATATTTACTTATCAGGTAGTTTGGTTCGGAGACAAATATCGATTTATCTAGGCTAGGTGGTGACTGACGATTAAAATTTAACATTCCAAAATTTTACTTTTTAACTTTCAACTTAATGTCTAATTTTAAAAAGGTGACTGCGCCTCACACCTCTCTGCGACGAATGCCGCTCAGTCGTCACCTTTATATTTAATTTAAACATTTTGTTTTCGTAAGATGCAAATTGGGCTCCTTCTAAATGATACATTTTGTCTGCAGATGAAAACTTCTGCAATGACAGTCAGAAGTCTAGTTCGAATAGTAGAACTCCCAACCTACCACCCCACATATCCTACCAAAAAACTGAGAAAGCCCCGTATATCCCTTCAGCACATAATGGTTCCACACATAGAAATTCAATTGGTATGTTATTGGTTTTTTAATTTTTTTTTATGTTTGTGTTGTCTGTAATATAATTCATACAACTGCCTAAAAATTGTCTTGCATTTGATAAAGTAAAAAATTTAAGCTTTATTAGTATCAAAGCAATGTTAAATTATGCACATATTTTGAATCTTGCTTTTATAAGGCGTTAACGGAATCGGTTATTTGACAGCTTTAAAGGCATTATCTTAACAATTATACAATAAAACATCTTCATCATTTACTTTATATGTATCTATATTTAACCAAATTCATTAGAGGTAAGACTTGCGAGACCTCCTGGGAGGCACCACACCTTTACCAGTAATTATACGACCAAGTTATGTTATTAACATTACTGTGTTCAGAATTGAAGTGCAATGTATTGAAATTTCGAGGAAGGAGTTTTAATGTTTAATATTTCAGAGTGATGCAATACATTACTGCTCTGGGTTTAGAACTATTGACATTAAAAAAATCATATCATGCTTTACAGCTTGGGCCATTACACAGAAGTTTTATTGGTTCTAGTTACTTTAGTTTAGAAGCTATTCTAATGTACTTAAACCTGTAGGGCTATTCATAGGTGTGAATAGGTGTACTGATGTTTGCCAATTCAGCTGTTAAATGTACATATATATACATAAATATTGAAATTGTTCAGCTCTTATTGGGTTTGCTTCGAGAAAAATATTGCTCTTTCTGTTAAAAGTGTAAAGAAAATTAACTACTACTTATATCTATTAATCAAGTGGTGAGAATCTAGGATCTTCCAGTCATGGTAACGTTAGGAATGCTGTGGCATAGCGTGGGCTTTTATCTACCCGGGGCCATGTACAATTTTGCCACCCTTATCCCAATCCTTTCGCGATGAGAAAAAAATGAGTTTTGGAAGGCTTCATGAAACGAACACACGATCGAAAGCATGAATTTAAAAAAAAGTATGTATGCGCGAGCGCGTTTTTAACACGTTTTTATTAGGTCGACCTGTATGTAATGAAATCTACGGTAACTAATTTAACAATCTTTCAAGGATCGTAGCGTCATGAAAATTGGCAGCTGTATGTAGTTCTGATGACAATACAATAATATGGTACTGTCGAACTGATCTGATGATGGAGCCGAAAGATATGAACTAGAACTTCATGATGGAACATCGTATCATAGCTGTGTTTGGATTTGTTACAAAAGTCTTGTAATGAACTTTGACCACAATAATTTGTAATTTGTGTTTTTTAGTTTCTTAAACTGTAATTTATTTTATATTATACAACTACAATACCTGATCTGATTTCTGTCATGGTTGAACCTAAGTACGAGTATTATGTAAGAATGAACAACTAGCCTACAACATTGTATGAACGTTGTATTAATGGTTCTCGAGTTTATTTATTGTCAAACAAATATTAAAACATCCCAACGCCGATTTCTCCCAACAGGTATAAATCTTATCATAGATATTGAAGTCGAAATTCGCGTGAAGTGAGTATGTACTATATAAATAATTTTGTTATGATGCCCAGTTTTTGGACTGGGATAATACTTGAAGAAAAGTGGGGGACCGATTCCATTAGGTTGCCCCGTTGTGTCGCCCGATGCCATGTGCTCCCTCCTTTCTCCTCCTCCTTCGCTACGCCATTGTCTTGATGCACGTCCACTGATCGCTAGTTTTATATCATTCTATCGTCTTTGTTTGCTCATCAATTCCTGTCATACTAACAAGGCTACACGATCTACATACAAAATTCAATCGTATAATACTAACTGCTCCTTGGGCATCAAGTGTTAATATATCAATATCTTTCAAGGTTATTGTGTCCTCGAATCTATTAAAAGTTCTTATTTCATGTAAAAAGTGGCCAGGATCTGGTTCTAAGACTGCCTTAATTTTTGACACAGATTCTGTTGAGATCGCTAGAATAATAAGATTAAGAAAAATAATAACAAATAATATTAGTATTTGTTACATATACATACATTTAATACCCAAGGAGCTAGTAGATGCTACAGTTGATTTTTGTATGCAAACATAATCACCCATACAAGATATTTTCAACCTAAATGCCGGCAAAATATGCACTAAAGTCGCAGGGTTGCCAGGCGAGCCCCGGCAGCTGATATCTCGTCCCGCCAGCCCGACGCTAACCAACGAGTCCACTTCGCTCGTGAACGGAGGCGCCGTGTTGGCCGCCGCGCTGCAGAAGAAAATGAACAGAAAACGGAAGGCGAATTCGATGGAGAGTGAGGTCTGGATGTTTATCTTGTTGTCTTACATCCCTGACATAACTCGAGGCGGAATTTGGTCGTGGACACTTTGTCTCACTCAGTATGAGAAGAGACAAGGAACTAAACGAATGTTTTGCATCTTTTACCGCTCCTTTTCTTGAGGAATGATTTGAAAAGCGTTTTGACTTAAATGCTACAGTTCCACCATAGTACCTACGTTTCGACACTGTTGATAAGCACAAATACTTAGTCTGGCCATAAATACTGTTACAGTTAAAAATAAGAAAGATATTACATTTGAATTTGGAATCTGTCATTTTTATACGATTGTTCATTGAGTTTTCTAATTTTGGCGCCAATACATTGTACAATATTTTGCGATATTAAAATGGAGTGGGGTGTTAAAGAGAACCGAATCGCTGTGATTGCATTACACAAAGTTGGTATGGAGCCAAATGCAATTTTTAAAACTCTCCATACGTTTGGTATTAGTCAAATGTTTGTGTACCGGGCTATTAATAGGTACAATGAGACCTCCTTTGTTTGTGACAGAAAAAGATCTGGCCGTCCACGTATTGTTCGTACGAAAAAGGTGGTTAAAGCAGTAAGGGAAATAATTTTAAGAAATCCTGTCCGAAAGCAAAAGATTTTATCTCGGGAGATGAAGATAGCACCCAGAACCATATCGCGTATTTTAAAAGATGACTTAGGATTTGCAGCCTATAAGAGACGCACTGGTCATTTTTTTACTGATAATTTAAAAAAGAATAGGGTGGTAAAATCGAAACAACTACTGAAGCGGTACGCAAAGGGAGGTCACAGAAAAATTTTGTTTAAGGATGAGAAAATCTTTACAATTGAGCAACATTTTAACAAACAAAATGACCGTATTTATGCTCAAAGCTCTAAGGAAGCTTCCCAATTAGTCGACAGAGTGCAACGTGGGCATTATCCGACTTCAGTGATGGTTTGGTGGGGTGTTAGCTATGAAGGAGTGACTGAGCCATATTTTTGTGAAAAAGGTATCAAAACATCGGCACAAGTGTATCAAAATACCATTCTTGAGAAGGTAGTTAAGCCCCTTAACAACACCATGTTCAATAACCAAGTATGGTCCTTCCAACAAGACTCGGCGCCAGGTCATAAAGCTCGGTCCACGCAGTCTTGGTTGGAAGTGAACGTTTCGGACTTCATCAGAGCTGAAGACTGGCCGTCGTCTAGTCCTGATCTTAATCCGCTGGATTATGATTTATGGTCAGTTTTAGAGAGTATGGCTTGCTCTAAACGCCATGATAATTTGGAGTCCCTAAAACAATCCATACGATTGGCAGTGAAGAATTTTCCCATGGAAAGAGTGCGTGCTTCTATTGATAACTGGCCTCAACGTTTAAAGGACTGTATTGCAGCCAATGGAGACCACTTCGAATAAGCTTTTATATTTTAAATTGTTTTATATTTATGTATTAAATTAGCACACTGTAAAAGTAATAAATATTATTTGCAATAAAAAAATAATTTTTTTCTTCGTGACAATATTTATGGCAAGACTAGGTATAACCTACGAAGCCAGAATTTACTTATATCAGATTTTTTCGCTCTTTGCTTCCATGGATCAGCGAAGTATGGACTATCATCCGCCCAAAGGTGTTCCCGCCGAGTGTCTACAAGAAAAAGAAACGTTTTAAAACGATATCTAGTGTATATAGGCAAACTTCCGGGCAACAAGAACAGCATCAGGAATATCATTAGCGCTAAAATTATTATTCATTGGCAATGATAATAATCAGACGATGTCCGACCTCCGATGTGCGTTGCTCTTTTTATAAAAAAAAAAACATTCCTAGGGAGACACAACCCTGGAGCCGGAAAGTGATGCCCTAGCGAGCGGCGCGGCCACGCCCACAGCGGCCCGCCCCCGCACCTCGGGTAGTATGGTGGCGCACGGTCACGACGACCTCGTTACCCGCATGAAGAACATAGAGATGATCGAGCTCGGCCGGCACAGGATACGGCCCTGGTACTTCGCGCCCTACCCGCAGGTAATGTACCGGACCTAGTGGGCAACTGGAGACGTTTGACGTCACCCCTGCTGTCACGCACTTCGGGTTTTTTGGGCTACGACTTTGGGTTTTTATAGCACTGTTGATATGAACGATACGATTCACACAGTCAGCATAGTTACAGTCCGTTAGTATAGAATAAACTAATATAGTATTGATTTTTCTCAGTTTAATGTATTAATTTTCGTCTATCAGATGTTGAATTAACAGAATAATGAGTAAAGATAAGTCATCATCATCATCATCATCTCAGCCATAAAAAGTCCACTGCTGGACATAGGCCTCCCCTATGGATTTCCAAAAAGACCGATTGGAAGCGGCTTGCATCCAGCAAAGAAGAAAGATAAAGAAAGATAAGTGATAATAACAAATTTTTTACCGATTTCCAAATAGAAGGATGTTCTCAATTCGACTGTACCTACATATGTGTTTTTTTTTTGTATGTTTGTTCAGAGATTACTCCGCCAATTATGATGATCCATGTTTTTTTTGTTTGGTAGATATATACTAACCGACAGTATTCACAATGTATATGAATCAGTAAATTGTTCGTATGAACATGATCTTAGAAATCCGAAGTTGCACGCAGGTCTTTCAGACTGTCTTTGGATAAAGAAACTAGATCTGTAACATTTACTTATTTAAACATGATATGTGAATTCCTAGAATCTCAGGATATTCCTATGGTATAGAAAATGCGTGAACTTACAAATATTTTTACATATAAAGCACAATTTGTTGAGTAATTAGCTCTAGTGTCAGCGTTCATGTGTCATGCAAACGAGTACGGAAGCCGCAGTATGTGAGTGAAGCTCGTACTTAGCCGGATTTATTTTTATTTCCGGATTTCTTTTCTTAACCCCGTCTCGTATATTTTTCTATTATTTGGGTGCTTATCTATTTTTACCAGACTTCCAAAAAAAAAGGAGGTTATTAATTCTACCTGTATGTTTGTAATATTGTAAAATTTTTGTATATGTTAGTCTATACCAGATTCTAAACATGTGTGTCAAATTTCATACGTGTATGTATGTTTGCATTACACAGAAACTAGAAGTCGTATTTCAAAAATATTTTTTTTATTGAATAAAGTATTTTTCAACATAGGAGTCACTGTAAGTTTTATCAAAATCGGTTTCGTAGTTTTGAAGATATGGGCTTTTGAACACGAATTTCGTTCATCGCAACCGCAGAGCAGTGTCTACACCTTATATTTCAATTGTATAATAGACAGTGACATGAGCGGTAATAAATATTATTAAAAATGTATAAATAAATAAAAGTAATTTAAAAAAATTAAACCGACTTCAAACTGAAAAAAAAGGAATAACTCGAAGAAAATCAAAACTGGGCGTCTACCTAAGTACACCAACTTTTTTTAACACCGACCTCAAAAAATAGTTGGTGTACGTACCTACTTAGGTAGACACCCAGTTTTGATTTTATTCGAGTTATTTCTTTCTTTTCAGTTTGAAGTCGCTTTAATTTTTTTAAATTACTTTTATAACTCTTTTGGTTTCAGGAAATGGTGAACCTCCCATGTATTTATATTTGTGAATTCTGTTTGAAATACAGAAAGAGTAAAAAGTGCTTAGAAAGACACCTGGTAAGTACAAATAATGATTTTATTTCACAGATGCTATGTAAAATAGGGGGAGATTATTTACTTACGTTCTGATACTCCCTCGGTATTTTCCCGAAGTTTATTGCGCGGTTTGAAACATTGTGTCTTACTGCTTGAATGCTGGCACCTTAGCACAATAACTGCCGATAATATACACCTTGTATTTTTTTCAACTCCTACGCAGGTGCGTAGCAGGTGCTACACACGCCAGGCGTATTGGCTCAAGTTTCTTTATAACGGTGCGAAAAAACACGCAGTGATTTTAAAAAGCGATAATTTAGAATTAAAAACGAGCATTTAAAAAATACCTCTGCAGATATTGTGTTATAATGTCTATAAGATCAACTGTTTATGGACTATATTTAAGTTATAGATAAAAATAACATCTCGGTATTAATTTCTCAGATTAAATGCAAACTAAAACATCCGCCCGGCAACGA
The DNA here is from genome assembly GCA_947563715.1 of Lycia hirtaria. Classification (NCBI taxonomy): domain Eukaryota; kingdom Metazoa; phylum Arthropoda; class Insecta; order Lepidoptera; family Geometridae; genus Lycia; species Lycia hirtaria. The sequence continues at coordinate 22,007,194 of OX387375.1, read as the reverse complement.
AATCTATCGCAAAGGCAGTATATCGTTCTTCGAAATCGACGGCCGAAAGAATAAGAGCTACGCACAGAACCTCTGCCTGCTCGCCAAGCTGTTCCTCGACCACAAGACTCTCTACTACGACACCGATCCCTTCCTATTTTATGTTATGTCGGAGTATGATACTAGGGGTTGGTGTTTTTTTTAAATCACTAGCAGTACTTATCGTAAGGTTTGATTTAGCAGGCCTAAAACTTGTCTTTCCAGCTTTTTGTCTAATAGTCGGTTGAAATATATTTATTATCCGTTATTATACTTGGCAATGTGAATATTTCCATTATCTACTAGTCAGTGGAGACATTTTCACTATCCACATTTTTAGTAACTTGTCAATAGGAATATTTCCATTATCTAGTAACCAGGGGAGACATTTTCGCTATCCACAATTTTAGTAACTTGTCATTATATTTCCATTATCTACTAGTCAGGAGAGACATTTTCACTATCCACAATTTTAGTAACTTGTCAATGGGAATATTTCCATTATCTACTTCAGTGGAGACATTTTCACTATCTACAAATTTATTAACTTGTCAAAGGGCATATTGCCATTATCTAGTAACCAGTGGAGACATTTTCGCTATCCACAATTTTATTAATTTGTCATTATATTTCCATTATCTACTAGTCAGGAGAGACATTTTCACTATCCACAATTTTAGTAACTTGTCAATGGGAATATTTCCATTATCTACTAGTCAGTGGAGTCATTTTCACTATCCATAATTTTGTTAACTTATCAATTTTTTTTTTCTCAAAGTAAATAACACTTTGTGATCGATTTCCAGGGTTCCACATAGTGGGTTATTTTTCAAAGGAGAAGGAAAGTACAGAGGATTACAACGTGGCGTGTATACTGACGCTGCCACCTTACCAGAGGAAAGGATACGGGAAACTGCTTATAGAGTTTAGTAAGTAAATGCAAATCAATTGGAATTTTTATTTTAAATTTTGTAAATAAACTATTGCAGACGCATCATTGTTAACCATTAGTTATCGGCTGCTGAGAAAATATCTAATACAGTAGATAAGTTTTTTTTTTTCTCTTATCCACTGTCTTTTTTTTCTTTACCTACAGCTTAGTTTTACATCATTTATATTTTTCGATACACATGCCCTAAAAGAGTGCTTTACAAGCCCTGTTAACATTGTTTGAAAGTGACACATCACGCATGAGTGTAAAGTCTTTACAGCAAGTGCGGTAAAGTAATGATGTCATTGCTATTTCCCTTTCTCATCTATAATTATTCCATCAAGTTTGAAATCAGTATTTCATCAATTGCGCTGTCTCAACCACTTAGCTAGTTATTAATTTATCTTCATATCAAATTATTTGTGCGATAACATCGTAACGTTCCTTTTTACAGGTTACGAGCTATCCAAATTCGAAGGCAAGACGGGTTCGCCAGAGAAGCCTCTTTCCGACCTCGGCCTCCTGTCGTACAGGAGTTACTGGGCTCAGACAATACTGGACATACTGATGCACGCCAAGCCTGTTGGAGATAACGAAAAACCTATCATCACTATCAAGTAAGTACCTACTACTACCTACAATTTTTTATTTTTTATTTTTTTATTCGTCGGTAGGCTTGCGCTTGACCGTCAACTCACCTGGTCACCTGATTTGAAAATCTGTTGCCAACGGTCAGTTCTCTTTCCAGGCTAGGTGCAATAGGAAATATGCATAAATTTTATTTCATACGAATAATACTTAAACGCTTGTAACTTTCTTATTTTTGAAGATATTTTAATTTTGTTTTTGTGGAATGGATCTAAATTGTGGTTAGCTTTTTATGACTGAAATAAAAATAAATCACGCATGTTCTCTATTACCGTTTTCGGCTCCATTGCATTTAATTTCAGATGATCTGTCAGTTTAAAAGCTAAGTCTACAGCAAACAGTTATTTTAATCAGCGATGTAAAACTGAGATCACTATTTTCGTATTATTAACATGTACAATACCTAATGCCTTTTTCTATTTAGTCATTCTTTCAATTTTCTTGTTTTGTTCAAATAAAGACGTTTTTATTTTCTTAAATACTTGACTACCAACAATGACGTTAAGTGACTCTGTGGTCTACGATGCACTTGCCTAGAAGAAATCGATTCACTCGCGATTTAAAAACACCCAGACATTCCGAACTTTCTCAATTTCCAGCGAAATTTGCGAGCTGACCAGCATAAAGAAGGAAGACGTGATCAGCACTCTACAGAATCTGAACCTCATCAACTATTATAAAGGGCAGTACATCATATCTGTCAACCAGGTGAAATATACATTTCTACGTTTTGCTATTGGAGGCGAGAAAATTTCACAAATAGTCGACCGGTTCCAGAGGTGCTCGTATGTCTGTAGTGGGGGCTCTGATAGGTCCAAAATCAGTCGAAGACTCATTGGTCGAAGAATCGAATAAAATCGTGAGATGTGACACAAACGCATTTTACAACTTACTCAGTTCACGTGCTTATTATTTGATTTACTGCGATGGAGAAACTGTTCTTCTCGTCTGAATTCGCAATTGAAGAGTCATTTGTGTGTGTACACACATCTTGCTTAGATACTGAATTTCTAGCGCCATCTTTGTTATGCGGTTGTGGATTAGCCAATGAGAGTTCATTATTCTCGATAAGAATGATTTATCTTGACCGGACTAGCATCGCTACACTGGCACTTGTTCTTGTCTGGTGAATGAATTAATGATTTTAATCGATCTTTATCTTGATTCAACTAAGTTATATCTGATTTAAAATAACCTTGGTAAGAACAATGGCTGACTGTTTTATATTTTCTCGCCTCCAATACACAAATTAACGTAAAAAAATCCCGTGATTTGATATTTCTTTACTGTCAAAAGGAACTGGTTCAGCAACACGAGAAAACAATGGAAAAGAGGACCCTCAGGATCGACCCGAAATGTCTACATTGGACTCCTAAAGACTGGTCGAAACGTGCCAAATGGTATGTACTTGCCTTTATTTTATTGTTATCTCGTTTTTTTACTAATTTGTCATCGCTATAAATTGTTAACTGTTTTCTATTAATTTTATAATATCTTATCTGTTGTTTTTAAAAGCGTAGACAAATATGGCGGCAACAACTTTTATGATGCTTTAAGAAAATGGCAATAACAATATCTTCTTTGTAATCCCACTCATCTGAATTATTTGACCTTGAAGTCCAGGTCTATGTTAAGAGGACAAATCATGCGGACAATCAATTGTTCATATAAAATGAGGAAACCGATTTCTACAGCTAAGCATTGACCGATTTTGATGATTTTTTATGTGATTAAAATCATGGATGAGCTTTGAGGGAGCTTATGTATTTTACTCTTTTATTAGCTTCACCTGTGAATATGGAAACAGATCTTGGAAGTCAAATTTAAGTTCTGATTAGGTATGCATTGTTTAGGTATTTGTTTTATATTTTTATTTTAAACTTTGAACTTTTTAAGATCCTAATTTCCATATAGTATATGTATATACAAACATACTCGAAAAATATAACCTTCATTCTTACGCAGTTGGGTAAAAATATTGAAATCGTGTAATGCTTCGAAGAAGAAAGTACTTTTACGCGCTTTAATGCCAACAAATGACTTTTCAATCCAATCAATACTTACGTAAATCCTTACGTAAATCCTCAATTTGATTCGGATTTTACTCCGAAAAATATGAAATATCGAATGATGAAGAATGAGTACATTAAATTGATAATATTTTTTTGAACCTTAATGCATTGAAATAAAGTTTCAGTTTATACGGATAAACTGAAACTTTATTTACTACTATTTTTAAGTAAATGTTATGTGTAATATTTCTTTGTCACCAGCGTTTGAAGTGATAGTGTAAAGGAGATGCGACCTAACTGGCTTCGAAATAAGTACGCAAATTCATTTTGTTCTAACACTATCGTTCATCATCTTTCATTGCTAACAAATTCTTCGCTGTCATCTCTCACTTCAATAAAGTGTTTTAAATAAAATGTAAAACACCCACATGCTATGTTAATTTGTGTCATTTTTGTTCTTCATTCACTCACTCACTTCATTCATTTATTTCATTCTGTCATAACTTTCTTGTTTATATTTGCATGCTGGTTAAAGGTTCACTAATATAGGTATTAGTTTCATTCAAAGATATTTATCAGGTTCAATATTACTTTTAAACAGTGAAATTGTTGGCTGTTTTGGCTAGCTGTTGTTGAGTTTTTTTTTTATTTTTTACTTTTATTAAAACATTACATAATATTACTAATCGGTTTAAAAAAGGAACTTCTTAATTTGATTTAATTTTTACGAGCTTTTATTTAACGTGCCTGCCTGTTGGTTGATGTATATAATTAAAATGTTGCAACTGGATCCAATTATTCCAGATGGGTTGATCTACATTCTACAATATTGGCATACATGTTTAGTTTGGATAACAATGCATGGTTAGCATCATTCAAAGAAAATCCATTATAGTGGACTAATATTGTGATCAATAATTTTTTATACACCCTATGAAATGGTTTCCGGAGAAAAATACGAAAAAGGTTGTTTTTACATATATTTTTTATTACAAATTGTTGTGTAAGTTATATTTCACAATATTGACGCCAATTGTGAATAAGGTGCGATGTTTTTTTATTCATAAAAAGACAACTAGCCTGCAGTTTGAAGTCTGTTGCTATGAAATTATTTTCCTTTGACGCACTATATATGTCTAGCTCGTCTGTATGGAACCTGTTATCAAAATTAGACAACTATTCCACACGAGGAAAAATCATCCTCTCTGGATATATGATTTTCAAATCCTATAACATTTTGTAAATGCATAAAAATACCTATCTGATAATTGGAAATCTGGATAGAAAATTATCGGGGCAAAAATGGGAACTAACGTCTCGATTGAACAGAATTAGCAAATAGGACAGCAGCGCCACCAATGCTATATTAGTTCTCTTTGAGAACAGATCCTAGATCTATTGGGGTTTCTCGTTTTCTTCAGAACCGTAAACAGCGGCCAAATACGTCTCAATCTTCATCTAAATCATGCGCATGTATCTCATTAAGTCTTAGAGGGTCGGTTCCATGTTTTTCCGGCACGACGTCGAGAAACGACGGTATTGACACTGGTACACGGAACCGTTTTAGTTTTCCGGTGCTGCGGTAGGGTACTGTCGTTGTTTTACGGTGCGGGTGTCGTGCAAATTACGCGATACCGACGCCGCAAAGTTAGGGTGACGCTGTAAATCGAATTTCGCACAAACCAGACCTTATTATGAAACCGTATACAATCTAATTAACAGGACCTAAATACGCGACTTACAAAATAACGCTCATTTAAAGGTTATCAGATGACAGGAATATTCCTGACATTCCCAGACTTTTTGACATCTGATAGGGAAATAGAATATTTGAAAAAAAAAAAAAACGAAAAGTAATAAAACTCCAGTAAAATATAATATTTAGAGTTCAGTGGTTATTATCTCACTTAAAGTCGACGTTAGTTACCTGCTGATTTTATTTTAAAATATGTGAGAACTGGAAACTAACGTGTTTCCATGGATAAACAGTTAAATTGAGTTCATTCAATTAATTCTTTCTGATGTGGTTAGTGTTGTTCGTAAGTTTATAGAATTGTATGTGTTCGTAACGTAAGTATGTAACAGTGTAGTTGCTACTACTTTTTGCCGTGCCAAAAACATGAGACCGGCTCTTATAATTTTCTATATCCTAATTATGCTCTTATTTTGTAGGTAGAACAGCCCAGCATAATCAGTAGTTAACACTACTGGAAGCATTTGAAGCAGACACCTGCAGAGTCATTAGGTTATACATTTTACATTTTATTATAATAATTGTGTTCAAATTGATGTCTCTAAGGTTCATTTCAACCGTCAAAATAAAAATAAATAGTGAAATACATTAAGTCTAAATATAATTGTGAGACCACATTTAGGATACCTCCTTTCTTATCTACTTTTAGATTTAGAAAGTGAAGTCCTTACAATAATGAGGTCGTCCCACAGTCTTTAAGTTGAGATAACAACATGCTTCAGAAAGGTATACAGTGTGGCCTGTACTTATATTTATACTGTGTAGTAAGATATACAGGGTGCAACGGTGAACGACGGTGTCATTCTATTATTAATATGTTTTTTTTTAATCAAACTTGATGATGTTCCATGTATTTTATTTTATTGAAATCTATTTTTTTTGCATTCTTATGATTGGTCCATACTATAAGTTGTACATAATGATTTCTTAAATGATATCCGTCATTCACTATTACTCCTGTATATTATATAGAGTATATTTTTGCTTCCAGATAAAATGTCATCAAAATATTGTTGTCATAATTTTTTGCGATAGGTTTTAATTCTGACTCATTATAGAACTTGGATTTAAAATGTTAACCAATGCCTAATTTTCATACAATAATTGGGTAAATCTTGAAACAATTTATGGTTGTTACAAGTTTTTGTTATGAGCGTACTTTAGTTGTTTGCGTTTGAGTGGCGTTCGCCCCGACGGGCACACACACTTAACCCATTATACAATTATACATGTATTGTAAAAGTGTTGTTGTCATTGTAAGAACTATACCTGCCTACGAATGATTTTGATTTCTAAATGTTTACACATACAAATAAATTTCCTGTCATGATTATACAATGTGTCACAAAAAATTGCGACAATATTTAAATTAAAAATTATCAATATGCTCCTAAGATTTTTTACTATAAGATTTGTTGTACTGCAGACAGACTGTTGACCCCCCACGAAATGTATGAAACAGTTTTTTTCGCGTTTTAGGAATAATTCCTTAATAAAATTTATTCTCTTCTAATTTGTTCTCTTAAGTATTTTTGCGCTTACTGTGACACCATGTATAAAACTCCTGATGCAAGAAAGACGCGCATTTTCATATTTTTGTCATGTACCTATACCTCATAACGGGTTTATTAATTTCAAATCATTTTGTACCAACGCTTGTCAACTTGTAAGATATTTAGTACATTAGTTGTAACTCTTTATTGTGATATTAAATAATATCATTGTTTAATTATTCTGCTGTTTTAGTTATCTAACAAGTACCTTCTAAATTTTAATACCTCCACTCTGTCAAAAATTTATCTCGTTCTTATATGATAAGTATAAAAACTCCTGTGTAAAAACTCTCGTTGGTGTTTTCTCTACGAACGAAATGTCATTTCGAATCAGATTTGAGTCGAAGGTTTTCTGAGCTCGTGTTGGCTTGAGGCTTCAAAGTTAGTTTTTGGATTCCGTAGTAAACAAGAAATCCTTATAGTTTCGCCATGTCCGTATTGTTTGTCTGTCTTTCCGCGGTTTTTCTCAAAGACTAGAAACGTATAACATGGTATGTACATACATATTAATTACACCAAAAAAGTCAAAGAATAAAATCTCGAAAAAAATGTTTTTTTAGGATTCCCTACATCTAAAGTATGAAGTGTCACGGAACCCTACTTTGCGCGTGGCACTACACGCATTTGGCGATTTATTTCTCGACTGCTTATGAATGAGGACTATGTTTTTGGGATTGTGTTTTTCATTATCTTCTACCTTATAAACGGCTTGTGACGATGTATGCAGATACTAGCAACACCATACCTACCTATCATTATATGCACTTTAACTTTCGACGTCAATTTGCATATTATGCATAGGTGACACATTATATGTAACTTATTAACGCGCCGTTGTTGGAGTGTCCGACGAGAGCTTATACTTACTATACTTTAGCTGCCTTACCGAAAAACGTTATTAACTTTAACTTTTAAATGTCATTAAGTACATATCAGCGAGAAGTTGACAAAATATTTTAAGCAATGCTTAAAGTTACGTAACGTTTTTCGGTAAGGCCATAGGTTTTTAGGTAGGCAACCCAATCAAACATATTTTATGCAATATAATGATTTATTCTTCGATATATAAGCGCAATAATTTTGCTTTGATTGTCATAATATTTTTACTCAAGCAGGTACAAGTGATGTTTACAACACTTACAACCTAATTCTTAATTTACTGTATTTTTTTAAATTTCAAATCATAATTACAAAAGCTGTTTAAAATATAAATACAAAAAAAATCACTTTGTGACCTTCAATAAAATATGGATCAAAACTATGTAAAGTTTATTTGTACAAAAGTTGAATAAAATTTTCAAATATCAAAGCGTTAGACTTATTTTAGATACGAATACTTACAATTGAAAAGATAGCGTGTTACAAAAGTTTACTTGTGGTATTTTATTGTTTTGAAAATAATGCTATTGTAAAACAACGTATTTAATACAAAGTCAGCAATATAACAATTCTTCATGAATCAGTCGTGAATCTGTAAGCGCGCATTTTTTCATTCAATATGAGAAAAAATATTCCTACCCCTAAATATTAACATATTGCTATCGTAAAATTTTAGTGTGATTAGTTATTGAATATGGAAAATGGAAACTTAAATAATTTTAAATTTAATTCATTTTTCATAGAAACAATAAGAAGTGATAAGAAGAAATAAGAAGATATTCAATCTAATTATTTTTTAAGCATTTCAATTTCTGAAGTTACAGTAAAATTTCAATAAGAAAAATATGGCCATGATCATTGAAAATAAAATAAAATATAGAAATCGTATAATTTTTCGGGTTAGAATTTTCTTCTATTGCAAGAACACATACTAATACACAGTACTCTAAAGAAAACTAGATATATTGTATTGGTTTACTATAACCGATCTTGGACAAATAGCATTATTTTCAAACAAATCAAGTAATAAATATAATTTACGAAAGTTAAATCTTACACAGTAACAACAACAGATAGTCAAAAGGTAATACTAGCAGTTAGAACTAAGATTTATGCAATAGTAATGTACTATCACAACTTCCAAAGGAAGAAGAAATACAAAATATAAATTAAGGGAAAAATCTCTACCGCATTTTGACATTTAGGTTGGTGAAAACGTACAAAACCATGACTTGAAAATATCAAAATTGTTCTCTTAAGTGTATGGGGTTTTACAACGCACAACGGACATGTTATACTACTAAGGAGTCATTGTACCCATCTATAATTTTGTTTCAGGGACACGATTTCAGTATTGGTCCTATAATAAACAGTATACTGATAAACTGTACAATGACCCTTTAAAGAATGCGCTACGGCCATTGTAACAAACCCAATCATCACGAATCTTTCACTTTATACGAGTAAGAATCTGAATAGCAAAAAATATTGATTTGTGAACTAAATTGTAATATTACTTTTAGCAAAATTTTCAATAAATATTTCATCATTTCACATGACATACCGAAGTCATGTGTTTGTAAAGAAAATTTTATTTGACGTAATACATTGTAAAGCTGAGTGTAGACATCACGAGGCATGCTTGACGAATTACCTTGCCTCGTGTGACGCGCTGTATTGGTGAAATTACTGTGAAAATTCGTATACGATAACGAGACGAGTGTTCGTAGACGTGAGCCAAAGCCGAAGCATCCGTTAAGAGGAATTGGCCGCGCCTGCCTCGCGCTGTCTAGACCCAGCTTAAATTAAAGAACCACTTTTTTATATTTATACCGATAAATAATAATTTGCAAGGTTCTGCTTGTATGAGATTAATGTAGTATCAATATGCGGTAGAATAACCAACATACGAAATCGCGAACCTATACCTTCTAAAGCTAATCTTATGCGCAAGATTACTACGACGGTACAATCACACTACGAAGCGACTACAAAACACTACGAAATTCATATAAACTAACTCAAAAGAAAGATACATTGACAAGAGACTTGAAATTTTACAAAAGGTAGACATAATGACGAAAATAGTATTACATGTGTTATTTACTCTAGACAAAGGCACCGACGTTTACTTCTATTATTACTACACTGGACAGAACTTGCCCATAATAAATGACAAATTCGAGCCAATTTGAAAAGTCAATTTGTGAGTGTCTCAAGAACTTGTCAACTCCCGGATTTGCGGATGTCACTGATTTTATTTCTATGGACACTTGCATCAACTTATTTAAAACCTAAAACGTCCAAACGACAAGTTTAAAAAGGCACAATTATAATTTTACAGACACCAGTCCAGTATGGTAATAATAGAGGTCAGTGAGATAAAGGCCAACTTTAGGCATTTTCTTGGATGGATGTAACTGTAACTAACTCTAACCTATATATATTTTATAGAAAATTCATTAACCCAAGCCAATCTAACATAACTTACGCGGGATTTTCTTGTTACACAAGACATAACAAATTGTGCTCTGTGTCAATAAATAACGTTTATCTATCACAATATTACCAACAATATAAAAATAAATGCTCACGCGACTGACTGCTCTCCACTAGAGGCAGTCAAAGACTAGGATCACTGGTTTGCAGAAGGCACTGTTTTAGAACAAGTCTGCTCTAGACCATATAAAGCACTTTATTTGACGGCAAGCATTTTAGTAGTTATTAAAAAATCTGAACCGATTTCGTTCAGTGGAATGAATCGTGAGCTCAGAGTAGAGAAAAGATGATGAAACATACTGTGAATGTAAAGGCAGCTTTTTCGAAGCATTAATCGTAATTAGGTTAAACTAGAAATACACTTTTTAAACCTTATTGTTCTTTTGTTTTGGAATAATTAGATATAAAAAATATTTCATATACTCCATTCAATACTTCATTCTTTAGTTTAAGTAAACTGATTTTGTTTTTCGTATTTTTGTTATGTATTAAAAAGGTTGGTTTCACTAATTCTGAGCATTACTTATGCATTTCTCTAGTCTGAGACCCGAAAGGTGCTGCATTATTAAGTCCACTTTATTTCCTTTGTGCGTTTTGTATCTTATTAGATTCTGGAGAATAAATGTGCAAGTATTGTTAAGTATACGTAGCAGTACAACTCCAGTTGCTACCATATACAATATTCTTGCTATTATCCAATCAGAATCGCGAAATATCAGCCGTTTTTTTTCAAATATAATTTCATGCTTTTTACACAGGCACTTTAAAATTTACATTCATATCGTTTTCGGCAACCTAAAACTAAAGTCATAAGTTTTGCAATTCATAAAGTCGTAAGTTGCCGTGCTATACATTAATATAAAATATATAACATAACAAATACACTTAATGCTATGGATTATTTTTTACTAATCATGCTTTTTGCACTTAGTAAAATTATTATATCACGAATTAATCTGAGTTAAAGCACCTTAAACTATAAACCTTACGCATATTTTAACACATGTATAATAATCTTGGAATATATTCTTCATATAACTCTGTTTATATAATATATGTATAGTTATTGCAAATGACGAATGCGCGTGGACTTTGTAGTCGTGTAATATTTGTATAAATAGAAGAGAGTAAGAAGTCACACTAGCGCAATACACATGTAAAGGCGCATGGGCACTCGTAAGTTGCAACAAATATAATTCTGTATTAAAATAATATATGATTTGGAATTTAATAGGAGGTATTTATTTAATAAATTGTACTGGAAGATGAGTTTATATTTTTTATGTGATGTTTGTAAGTATATTTGGGAATTATTACGCGACTAGTTCACTGATAATAAAAATATAATAAATTTTAAGTTGTCAAACAATCAGATCTCAACTTCAAATAATATTTAAACAGATCAAAGCAAAATTAGCGAACTTAAAAGAAAAAAAAAAAATTAAAACGAATGTATTAATTGTTAGACATCTAAATAAAATAATGTGAAATACCTACCTATAATAAAACTGTCATACAGTTATAATTGAATGTTATTCTTAACAAAATATGGTGACTCGAAATTATTATTTCACAACACATGAAAAATTTAAATTTTAAAATGACCGATCTGTAATATTTTCCTTTGTTTTGTTGTGCGACACTTCGCGGCACCTCACACCAGTAAATATTCGGAGAACAGTTTGTTTCACAGGCACCATACTTACATTATGTTGTTGTTCTACACAGTAGACATACGATTTCGTTTCGAAATAAATTTCCCCGCCCTTCTCGAACTCTGGCACTTTTATATTTAATGAGATGCAATTTTTACACTAACAGATATCAGATTCCCTATCACAAAGACGAATTCCATTGTGAACAGTCTGTATTTAGGACTATTAACAAAGTTTGTAATGAAATAAACGGTGATACTATTTCGAATTTATCAAATTTTACGCTTAAATTATACGTATACAATGTCGAAAATTAAATTTTGGACCCGACGAAATGTTATCATGGACAGCTAAACGAGGCATCCGTCGTTGAGACCGTTATGTTTGGACTGCGTCTCGGGGAGGTTCCCGGGGTAAGTATGACACTGCTGGTTCGGAGCTAAGTTATAGTTCACTTCTGTATCATAATATTCTTGCTCGGCGTCTATCGGGACCATCATAGTTTTGGGAAGGTACCCGTCAGTAGTGAAGTTTACCTCCGAGTTGGGTGGAAGACTGAGAACACTGTCAGGTCTGGTGTAATCGCTTTCGATTAGTGGGGCGACGTATAGAGTATCGATGGAGGACATGGTGTCCATATTATCTGCGCTAATCGGCGTGCATGTGTAGCTAGATGTAAGGATGTTGGCGGACTCCGGCCGGAGATAAGGCGAGTGCGCATCGTACGTGTTAGGGAATGTAGTCGGCGATTCGAAGGACCGAATCGGGTTGTAGGGGCAAGTAGGAGAACCCCGTGTGTTGTTGTTTTTGACGCATGATGCCGCGTGGACGGATAGCATGTCAATCAACTGCCTCTTTTGAACTTCAAGGTCCTGAAACAACGAACACGGCTTAAGTACTTACGAAAATGACAATTACGGAATTTATTGTGAGAGAAAACAAAAAACAGATATTGTCTAAAGATAGACAATAGTTAAATAAGCTTATTGTCATAAACCGACCCCAACTAACCAGGATGCTAGATGCAGTCAGTTTAGTTGTAAAATGGGGCAAATTATGTTACACGCTCCCTAAAACTAAATTTACAAGATTAAAATTCGTGCCTACTTTTTCTTGTTGCTGTGCTGCGGTTAGAAAAGGTATTCATGACATAAACATCTAAAGCACATTGTGTTTGAGTTCTGTCAATAAGTTTTAGTGGGCAGAACAGAATTGGCCCCAATGGCATGAAATTATCGAGTAATAATACTATTACTTCAGTCTTCTTCTCAGTCACTTGTAAATTCATATCTCTTACAGTAATAGGTATGAATTGTAGAAGTGACTGTGACCGTAGAAAATTTCGAAGATCGTAATAGACGCGATGTGAAGCGAGACTCTTATCGGTCGCCAGTATAATTAAGACTAATGACTAGTTTACTTCATTTGTTATCATGCATGGCGACAGTCGCGTCAAGGCTGATAGTGAAATTGTAAATGTTTGAGAAAGTTTTTCTGACACAACAACGTTCGCTGACCTCTACGTCATTAACATTAACGTAAAACGTTTGTTGTATTAGCGTTGATGATCATGATTACTGCCGATATATTTCATCATCATCTCGGCCATAAGAAGTCCACTGCTGGACTATTTCTGGATTTCCAAAAAGACCTGATTCCTGCCACTTGTATGATTTCGACTATCCATCTTGTGGCTGGTTTGTGGGTGTTTTTTTTACTTGGCCTTATGGGTTGGCTTAGCTCGCGCTTGACCGTTAATTTGTCTACTGTTTAGCGACGGTGTGGTGTACAATGGAACGTTCATATAATATAAATATATTTATTCGCGTTTTAAAGCTACTCATACATTTGTCAGAGAAGCAGCATTAGCAACAATTTAGAAATTTGTGGAACTAAAATGAAATGTTTCGTTTCGATTTGACTTGATTAAAATGGGACCGAATCAGAAAAAGAAACATATAAGTAACCGTGAGATAAAGAAATCTATGGATAAAAGATTCCTTACCTTAAGTTGTGCCTTCAAGTCTATGTTCTGGTTCTCCAACACTTCGCTCTCAGTGACCAGGTTGCATGTCCTCTCACGTTTCTTCATTCTACATTTGGTTGCTGCTATTTTGTTCCTTTCTCTTCTGCGCCGTCTGCGTTCTTCGTCTTCCGGTGTCAGCTGCAATTAATGAATAAATGGGTCAATTTGTTGTATTCGTAAATTGCTTGCTATATGAATAATTTAACCACGTGTTGTAGGGTAACTTTCTTATGACATAGCCTCTAAAATACGTAGTGTATTGTGTATTGTCATCATACAGAGCAGGTAAAATAAAAACTGTTTATTTAACTTGTTTACTAGTCTAATCATTTTTAATAGTCGGCCGATGGGGCCGAAAAGTTCTCGAATGGAGACCATGAACCGGAAAGAGCAGCGTAGGAAGACCAACCACAAGGTGAACAGTGGATATCATACAAGTGCCAGGAAGACGCTGGACGCATGCCGCTTCCAACCAGTCTTTTTGGAAATCCATGGGGGAGGACTATGTCCAGCAGTGAACTTCTTGTGGCTGAGATGATGATGATTACTAGTCTAAACAACTGAAGTGGTGGTCCCATAAATATTTCTAATATATAAATATTAATTAAATTTTTATTAGAATAAAAAAGAATCTTCGAAATTTGTTTACAATCCGTGCAAATATTGTTCATAAAAAGTTTTCGTGAAAAATATATAGATTCTACAAACTGTGGCCTACGTTTTTACTTGCTTGGTAATAAAAAATGGGGATAGTAATAAACGTTTATTGTAGTCTACATTTAAGCTTCTCTGAGTTCTCTGCTATCTCTCTACTAAATTCAATTATGGTCCATTCAGCGGGCTTTGCCGTGATAAGGTATCAAAAATGTATATACGGATAAAGTTACAAAAAAAGATAAAGTTACTTTCGCTTTTTTATATCACATGTAAACGAAGAAGGTTCAAATATAATTAATTTCTCATTTTATAAGCAATCACCTGTCACTTTAAATATCAGGAAGTGAAGTCACGCTCGGTCGCATTTGCGATGCCTTCTTCGTAAACTCATAAAATGATCAATGAAACCGTTGAATTATAATGCATAGAGTCGCCTCTATAAAAGCTAGTTGAGAGACTATTCGCAATCTTCCGTGGCTATCTTTATTTCGTTCCTTGAACGCATACTGGGTGGCGTAGGACTGAATTTAATGACATGCCGCCATGTTCTTCATACTAATGTATTGATCTACGCAGTATGCGACCTAGTTGAGAAGACACGTCTAGAAATCTTAATTCTGAAAGAATATTTATCGTTTCGAAGCTAAGGTAAAGTGTATATAAAAGCCAACCATACATATTTTTTTCTCTTGGTAGCCCATTAGACGTCAATATCCCAACATCGTTCGGCTCTCTGCCTGCCTAAATGTCTGAAATCTCGATTATTGTGATCGCATAAAAAAAAAGCACTTCCAATTTTAACTTTTAACAGAATTTCCAAATTTTCCTAGTGGGGTTCCCTGTTTCTTTTTTCTATAACAATACTTGCACACACATTAAAAAACGTTAAATCTATCTTGCTGTTTTTATTGTAAGGCGATTATCAAGGAACATCTTTTTACATATAAGTAGGGAAGAATAACACAAAATTTAATTAGGTTTAGCATTTTATAATCTCAACATACGAACGACTCTTATCAAGATTAAATCTTTAGAATTAGATCATGGCATTACCTTTATTTTTGCCAAGTTACTTACGCTAGATACTAGATACCAATACTTAGTTTGTGAAATCCAGTATTTTCCTACACGAAATAATTTCGCTAACCGATGCTTGCGATAACAGTGACGTGTCGCGTTCTATAGGTACAGTGATTACTGAAATATGCCTATATCTCAGGTCGGGGCACATAATATTTAATAGTAGGTACTAAAGGTAGGGGAAAACTACATTACACAGTATATTGGAATTTTAGTTACCAAAGTATTAAGGAAATTTTGTTCTGTTTCATAATTATCAAACAAAAGTGACGTTGAAGAGGTTTAAGTAACATACAGAAACAATAGTTTTCTCATTTGTTCATCACGTAAATGCAGAAGCTTTCAAATAGTTTTAATCACCTTTTTATAATTTCCAGCAAAAATATGTTTTCTCTACTCAACATGTCATTAACCACACATATAGATAAGGTATGTGGTTAACCAATATTGAACCCAAAACACGTGCGTTTAATAAAATTATACAAAACAAATGCAACAGTTATTTTTATACCTCATGTGCTTACATATCGTGTCTATTAAGGGAGACGTGACCTCTCCAGCACACCTACTTTACCAAATTACTAAGAACGATGTGGTCAGTATTAAAAGCTGTTAACTAACAGGAAAATATCCATCATTCATAGACACTTGTCATTTACGTATTCGAAGTCTCTACTTTAAGTACCTACTTAAAGTAAGCTGAATAAGCGAGCATAGAAGTCATGATTGCGGTTTTCGATGCACGTGTTTGAAATTAAACGTGATTGTTGAACCTTTGTTCATAATAAGAAATTAATATAATGAATTCATTTAATATAATTCTATTATAAGTTTTATTATCTACACTATTGCATATGGTCCAGTCGGACCACCATAAAACCACGACCACGAACCTGATAAGAAAGACAGGAAAATATATTCCGATCTTTTCTCTTGCGTTTATCAGTAGGGGTATTCAGGACTCAATCGGTTTCGGAATCTATATCTCCATCTCTGCCATTCTCTGAAATGACAGAGACGGAGATATAGATTCCGAATCGAATCCGAATGAGTTCCACAGCAATCACAATCCCAGCCTGTCATTGTTCCAGTGAAATAAAAATCTAAATCAGGTAATATTTAAAGATAAAGAAACGAATTTTCTTCTGCTGTATCAAAAATGTGCGATCTTATATGGCGTCATGGTCCTCCCCGTATATTTCATCATATTTCAGATTATTTTTTAAGACTTCCCCAACGTTAACACACTATTAAAACGTCACGTCGTTTCTCTCACGTGTTTATTATCAACAGGTGCATACTTGTAGTTCCTTGCCGTCTACGTTCTACTGATAAAGTACATGCTAGAATATATGCTACGTGCTCGATAAATATACCTACTATACCTAACTCTTCTAAATTCAACGCATTTTTATCTATATAAATGGTTACCTTCGGAGTTTCTTTTTTTAAATTTTTATTATAAAAAAGTACAAAAAAAAGGACCTGGCATTCGTGGATCTCTCTGTATGAGGTATCTATTTCAGATTATCAAAAGAGAAGTTATCTCAACTAATCAATGTTTAGACTAGTTTGACACAAATGCCGAAGGAGAGTAATGTTTTTGCAGGGTATAGGTACATAGATATCTATGTATAATTCTTTGGGACCCTCTAAATAGTTTGACAGATTTCAAAATGGTGTACTTATATTATATCAAAATAGCGGCTGTAAAAAAAATAGGGTTCCCCTATTTTTTTTGTTGATGGTTATATTTCCAGTCGGTAATTTATAATATTGCTTATTCCTTGTGTACAGAAAATTCGCACTGTACTAACACATGCTTGGATAACAATTCTCTCAATCAGTATGGTACATACCCCTTCTGATTTAGGCATCATAGTGTTACTGCTGTCGTATTCATCGTCGCTGTCCTCTTTCTTCATCCTCTTGACACTCGCGTCGGTGTCGCTGCCGGACATCTTGCGCTTCGACTCTATGGACAACTTCAGACCAGCCTTGATTAGCTCTGAACACGTCTGGAAGAAAAACCGTTCTAAAATAAAATTCTTCGATAAAAACTAAGCTCTAAAGTCTCTAAAGCTCCTGTACTCTGATAAAATGCTAAGCGTCCACATAAACGTATCGGATTGAATTGTGAAAAACTAATAATAACTATGTACCTACTTAAAAACCTGCTTAATGAGACCACCAAGTCGCGCTCCTTTTGTTAAGGTGTTGTGCTTCCCAATTTGATCCGCCCAGAGTGCCCGATGCGGATTTGTCAAACCTTTCTATCTAAGCGATCCAGAACGGGAATAATATTTTTCGAGTGTATTTATAAAGCTTTGTATTATTAACTTATGGATCCAAAACGATTTACCGAATGGAGTGCGATATGTTGATAGATTTAGGTATTTTATTACGTATTGAAGTCTTTATTTCCGGAGTGTCAGAGACAATTTTCAGTCATCATTATCATCCACAGCCATTTCTATCCCACTGCTGGGTATAGGACTCTTATCATGCCATCTGCTTCGATTTTCTGCCAATCGAGTCTAATTTTCAGCCTATGTTTTTTTTTGTAATAAAGAAAACTTTTTGTCCTACTCATATGCTTCACTAGCTATGTTATCGTCACATATAAAAATATTTTTGTATACCAATGAATGGCATATTTTCATAGACGACGTCTAGTAATTGTATTAATTATAACAACTTCTTTAATCAATCCTTTGAATCCACACAAGCACCATACAATTGCCCGGTCGTTCATTCATAACAAAATACTTACCCAACAAGCTATATTATAGGAGCCACTATTAACGCCTATATTAGCATGTGGGCTGTACACGGATGTTTACCGTAGTCTATAGGCGTATATCGAAGATCATACAGAATTAACATTGCTTAGTCGTGCATTATTTTTTCATACTTATACACGTAGATACTTCTGATTCACGGTCACATCACCTTCATTGGTTTGTGATGATCCAACCAAGGTCGAACGTATTCTAGATGTAGGTATGCAATGTCTTTATTGCAGAAAAAATGGACATACCATTGATGATTGTGGAATTACAGAACTTGTAGAATTATTACTGTTTATTTTTCTCACATTTTTATACGTCCGCCCATTGTATATCCAAGTGTACGTTTATACGAATACAACATCCACGACAAAAACTCAATTCAATAGTAATAACGATAATTTGAATACGAGGCCAAAGGAAACTTACTTATGCATCTTGCGCATTGACGATGTTGTTTTTAAGCCACAAGTTCCGGGCTTGCCATGTAATTCAATTGTGTGGTTTTTAGTCTACTTATTTGATTTTTCTTTATAAATATAATCGACAGCTTAGATATTTAATCTCAGCTCACTTGATGTTAAGTACGTTGTGATGCAAGACGGTAGTCCATCTGCGGGCAGGCGTATTTAATACTAAAACTTTGGCTCATTTTGGTTTTCGTCCGACTCTTTCTCTAGTTGACAGAGCAACGAAAAGAACCTAAGCGAGTAAACTTTGAATCACAATTAGATCTCATTGTACACCTGCTTCCACAAATTGGCGACTAATTTGTAACTTGAGGGTTAGTAATTAGTAGATCAGTCAGGTACTGAAAATACTCTATCATCATACCAGCGACAACCCAAGAATTCAAACCCGTGTCCTCCGGTAACTTCTTTACCGGTTTAAGTATAATTTTATCTATATTCTACAGCTTAACTACATATTTTAAACCTCATTCTGCGCTTATAATTATTCTTAGAACAATTCATTCATTAATACAATATTCAAATCAACAAAGTAATTAATATGCCTTCTATTGATTGAGTAAATCACATGTATGGCCATGAATAATTTTTTTGTTGGACACTCGTTCGAAAATCATAGGTATTAGAATCGACATTGGTTTTTGTGTGATTTTATAACTTTAATAGTTCTTAGTAGCTTCTGTTTAATCAAGTATCTATGTAAAATTTACAGTCATTGAATATGAATATCCTGTTTTTGCGCTTAAGAGGACAATTGATCGCATTTGATGGTTGCTAGCGAAGGTACTTGCATCGGGCATTTTTAAATGGAAAAGACAGATTTCTGACCTGGTCATGTTATCTAACATTGGACAATGAGGAACCATGAGGTGCTAACTAGGATTTTACTTTTGTTTTTTTTTCGTAGGTTTAACTTTTACCTGTAATACTTGTAATTTGTTGTTTCTTTTTGTTTTTCATTTAATTCTTGAAGTTATAATGCGGTTTGAAAAAACCCATTGGGTAACGTTTAGGGGTAAAAAGTAGTCGTCTGCATAAATGTACCTACATATAAATACGCAGTTAACTTACGTTAGATTTATTTATCGCGAATTTGTCGCGCCGCTTATTAAACTGAATAGGTGAATAGGTTTCTTCTAGACAAGTGCGCTCCATCGCAGACCGTAACTGTCGCTTAACACCAACAAACCAGGTGAGTTGACGGTCAAGCGCAAGCATATTATCGAATAAAGAAAACTAAATATAAAAGTGGTAGGTACCTTCCGTATGCTAGGCGTGGTACTAGAGGCAGGTGATGTGGCTGAGGAACCGTTAGACATCGAAGAGTTGGAGTCTTGACCACATGCCGGCTAGAATGAAATAGGAAATATATTAAACTTAACAATAGATACAAGATAGCAAAAACAATAATTATAGTTTAGATATAAGGTAGCATTAAAACGATAAAATAAAAGAGGGGTGTTATAAGTTTGAAGCTGCTGTGTATCTATGTATCTGTTTTTGTATCTGTATGAGGGATCTTAGTTCGTAAATGGAAGAGCCAATTTTGTGTATGTTTTTTTTTTGTTTGAAAGAGGATTTCATTTCGAGAGTGTTTTTAGCTATGTTTCAGTAAAATCGGTTCAGCCATTTTTTTATGTGGGGGGTTGTAAGGACTGAAATCAGTTTGCTCTTTATTTTGTGGAGGCGTAGCGTAGGCATAAGGCATAATGTAATTATAATAGATAATGCAATGAAGTTTGATAGAATTATATAAATGTAGTTAAAACACAACTTAAAAGAGGAAATTCATACTCTCAAATAACTTCGTCTTGTAAAGCCTAGGACACTTACGTGCTTACAATCTAAGATAACCTTGGTAAAATCATAAAAAAAACAGCTATGACATAACATACTCATAACACATTTGTTGAAAATATGACAGAAGCGCATTCAGAAACAGTACGTTTTTGTACTTCAATATTTATATACATAGAGTCATTTCCTATTCCGCACTGAAAGAGGGAAATGAGACGTCGTCGTGCACTCAGCGAAACTAATGGATCTTTTCACACCTGACTGATTTGACAGCTAAAGAATTAAAATAGCGTTTATTTGTGAAAATCATCGAAACTGCGGTCTTGACCGAAAGGGTAGTAGCTAAGAAACACATTTTTAATTCAACATTGACGAAAACTATGGCGAAAATCGTTTTAAAGACATTTTGGCAAAATTATGACGTACATTTGTTTAGTGCCATTAGTGTCTTGAATATGGACACAAAATAAATTTGTAAAGGATAAGGGACGGGACTAAATTAGGCTTCACAGTCTACTGCCGATGACCCCATAATTTCGGCTCATCATTTACAACATACACATCAGATAGATCTGGATAATTAACCAATGTCCCATTGTCTCTTCACGCTCTGAATTCCATGCCATTCATAATATATTTCAGCGCCATAACATTCATTCATGAATCTGTATAATCAGTTTAATCAACAAATACATAGCTAAAGGAAGCCGTTTCTATTTGTATCATGCGATAACTAATACAGATAACTGTAACAAGTGTAATTACGGCGCCATGAAGTCTGCATCTCGAGCATGGATTCTGCATAAGGTGCATGACCTCATACAAGCTGGTTGTTATCCAATGTTTATACAGGAGAGCTGGTCACGTGACCGTGTTACGTGGCGTCCGAGTCGACGGTTGGCTAGTCTCCAAATGTTTGTAACACTTATTTTATATGCTAGCCGACGTTCCCCGATGCGACCTAAGTGCTGCAAGGATCCTACGTGCATAGCTAGTTCATTGTTCCACCGTGAAAGCGTCTAGGAATGAGCATTGCAAATATCACGATAATTGGCAACAGTCTACGAATGCTATTTTTAGCAACAAAAGGCTCATTGGGCCTTTACAGGTCGTATATTATTCAAACCACGTAAGTTCGGCATGTTTAGTCATAGAGACGACGCCATTTCAGGGAACTAGATTTCCATTATCATATGTTTACATTATAATTAGTTTTCTTGAATAATAATGAATCATTCGGAAATGAAAAGGTTTCATTAACGCTCTATTGTTATCTGTCGTGGAATCCACGTTATCAACAAAGTGATGCTGCAAAGAAGGTAAATAGAGACAAGTTATGATTCTGCGTTCATTGAGGTTCATTGTCAAATTAGGTATTGGCTTTTTTGGGCAAGTGTGTTCCATGGTAGACTAAATCATCACTGAATATCAAGATATGGTGTCAGTACAGGCTTATCAATTAATAAACGACCTTGAATATAGAGTTTTGATGAGGCTTACCTTGAATGTAGAGTTCTGTTGGTACTGGTCGAGCTGATCCAGAGGGTTTGTCATGGTGATGACGTCGTTGACGATCTCCGGCGTCCGCAGGGTGGTGGTCCCCGAGGCGGTCTCCGCTGTCAGCAGGTTGATCATGTTGGTGGTCCCGAAGTTCACATTAACACTCAGATTGTACTGCCCCCCCTCCCCCTCGGTCCCCACCGCCGCACTCGGCGATTGAGATGTGTCCTCACACTTTATCGTCGGCACGGTCGAGCTCATGCTCGTAGCGTTCATTATATCCTTGTAAGGAGCCAGTTTCGCTTCTTTTTGGTAACGGTCACAATAAAAACTATAGCACCTTAGCCTAAGATCACGGTTGCACTAGCACTAGCTTATCTAAATATCACTGCTTGTGGTAAACTTGTTTCGAATGGCACTAATGTCTTCTAAACGAGAAGTCTTCACGGGTAGCGTTCGTTTACACTGTTTTCCACCTGAAAAGAGGAAACATTCCATTATTATTTATAGCAATTTAAATTTTATAGGCATGTGTGTGCGGTAAGGATGTACATGCAATAATGGTGTCAATTATTGTACCTAATTGTCAAGGTTTCCAGAAACGCAAGAATTATCCCCATTAATCACACAGATTTTAACTGGGGAAAACATAATATGTATTTCTGATATCGTACGGCTTTTGAACAAATTCCGAGAAAACTGGAATCTGTATGACCCAAAATCTGTTCGGTGGCAACCGAAGGGCAAAGTTTCGCAATTGGCCGATTCGGCGGGGCACCGCTTTCGCAAGAGTGCATGCTGGTTTTTAATTAGACCTATGTATCTGTAGCCAGCATCGCGACCTCGTAGCCAGGATGCTTCTCCAATAAAACGCTTTTTACAGGCCCCAATTGAACGCTAGTCATAAAATTTAAACAACGTGCTTTTTACGACGCATTTTAACGCTCTTCCGTGTACCGTGTCGCGTCCATTGTTCGCGCCGGCGCGGTATCGCGGGATTAGCAGACGGCGCAAGGACATGCATGGATTAACCATTAACGAGTACACGATATCGGTGTTACAAGTACACTACATTATGTGGATAAGGCCTCTGTAGAGCATAATTAGAGGCGATCGTGATATAGCTATTCGTTAAACGGGAGCTAAGTCTACTGACTCCATATATAGCGTCTCGAATAAGCTGTAGAGCGCCTTGACCCGGCGTATATCTCTGTATCTCATATCTGTCGCACGTAAACACAATAAAGTACCGGCTCTGAGTAACCTAGTTGTGGCGTTTGTTCATTCTACTCGCGCAGAGGAAAATAAACCACAGCTAGGAGTATGGAGCCAGACTGATATGGAGGTCCGGTGTCAAGGTCACCTTAAATTCCAGGAATTACTCATAACCGACGGTAGTTTGTACCTAATAATTCATGATTGATTTACCGCAAGTGTTTATGTTCTCCTTATTTATTAATGGAGTGGAATTATCCTTCATTGGTGATATCTCCATGTTTTTGTTTTCAAGAGCACGATATTACAGGATTCTGCTAATTAGCGTTGAATCAACCCAAAACCTTAACCTTTTAGGTAAGGACTTAAGTTATATAATTATTAATTACTTTGGAAATCTATTATATTTATAAAAGGCACGGACCCTGGAGTCTGTGGAGCTCAAATTTTGAAAAATATATACATTTATATATATTATAACTACTTAGGAAATCAAACGTCATTCAAGAATACTGAACGGCACTATTCTTCAATAACGTTCAACTAAACATTACGAATGTTGGCACATATAATGTATTTTTTTTCATGGAGATGGAAGTTAATTGTGTCAGTTTGTCATCTATCTTTTAACGAAGCTGGCGAGTTGCCAAACTGTCAGGATAACGTCTGCTAGGCTTTGTTAGTACCTAAGCATATAAGTATTAGAATTGGTAATGCAGTCAGATCATTAACATTAGAAATCCATTGTCAGTACTGTCGATAAGGATAAGTAAAGATAACTCTATCTCAATGTAAATAGGGCGAATTCTGTGCTATATCTACTAAGATACCTACTAAGGCACCTACTTAATATTAGCTACTTGGTAAGCAATGAACTCAAACAAGTCAAGCTATTTATCTTTTAAAGCACCTGCTCACATACTCAGACAAGTGTCCTATTCACAGTAACACACCTATTTCTAATGCAATGATGCAAAAAACGCCGCGAGCGTCGAACGCTTTGCGCAACTCAAATATCGCTATCGGCTTATTTGATGAGTAAACGCAGAACATCTGTTTAAATACGAAAACGCATGTGAGCCAAAGATTTTACGCTCCCACAATAAACATGTGTGTCTAATGGCGAAAGCGACAAACTGAAAAACTAGAGAAAAGTTTACGAGCGAATGCAGTGAGCTTAAGAACGATTAGACGTTTCCAAACCGTCGAGGTTTAGGTACAAGCCTTGGAAGATTCAGCCAAAAATTAACTAGAGTCCGTTTAGAGACTATGTGGAACTTCATATAGCGCTCTGTAATCGCATTATGTATCAAGTGTTAAACGACTAGATAATTTAACAACAAACAGGTTATTTATGTACCTAAAAATCACAGAGGTATTAAAGAACCTGTGACAATGACAGTATTTACCGTTCTGTTATCTGCCCCTTAAAAGGTGGGGTCAATTTTGTCAACAACAGTGAGGGAGGGGTTAAAATGACGGGAAAATTACATAATGCTGGCTAATGAAACACTTGAGCAGATCAAGCAAGAGACACTAACAAAAAGTTAAAAGTTGAATCCAAGTTAATGACGAGTGGCAGTATGGACACAAAAAATAAGATTCAAATACGGATGTTGCTTAATTGAATGAAATTGTCTAATGAAAACAAACCTTTTATTCAGAAATGGGAGTAATGCGTACATTCCAGGCTTGACAAAGACTACATGCAGGTGAAATTGTTAATTAAAACGGACTTTCAAATACTGCTTCAGTTTCAAATCCACAGATTATGTATTTGTGCGCTGTTGGAGTGAATAAACTGAGCTTTAAGTGTGTGGGCGCCAATAACTGCCTTATAGCGAATATGCAAATAACATTAGGTAGGACGTCCGTGCCCGAAAAGGGGGAAAGAAATAACGCTAATGTATCCGCTCACAGACGCGTGGGTTTCGGCTTAGTTATTGATAAAAATAAGGTAGTAAGTAATAAGAAAACATTTATACGTAACTTGCTTATCGCAAATATAATTTTGCTAGTCCTACCTCTTTGAGATAGGTAATTTGATATTTGATTTGTTTGTCAGAAGTCTCTATTTCTATGCTAATAAGAAACTACTATGTCTCAAAGCTTTCGAAAATATCAGATAGCAAATATTCTATTTGAATTTCTTTATTGGCAGGTAAAACGATACTGCGTAGATTCTAGCACCATAAGGAAGAAAATAGCTTTTCCGAATGGATATCTTGAGGGTTCCAATTTCACTTTATGGAAATAAAGCGTTGGAGAGGAACGGGTCGCCGTAAGTTTTCAAGGAAAGGAGGGTCGAATTGCATAGTTTTAAAAGGACATAAAAGCACCATAAAGATGTAGTTATACGTCGTTCGGGTTGTTGGTCGGGTCGAGAAATGGGTGACCTAGTTTGGACCGCGCCCGCTGCGTAGTACGTTAATGTTCGTCGAGTTAATTGCATTTTTATGTGTCGATCTTTAATTAAGTAGGATTGTGTTCCTATTTTCAGTTGCTGTTCTTTTTCATTGAGGCTCATTAACTTACAAGGCTTAACTCGTTAGTCATATGGTTTTATTTTTATAACCTAATTTTCTTTGTTCTATTCTGCCTCATTCTAAGTATTTAGAGACTGTTCAGAGAGAGCACTAATGTGAAATTCGGGACACTGTTGTCCTTATTTCATAATTTTGTTTAACTAGCAACATAATAGAGACGTCAGTTCCCATTTTTGCCACGATAGCTGTCTTGATGATGATTGACTTTATGATTTGATCGACGATAAAGCACGCTACCCTTTTCTTGAGAAATATATTAGATTATATTTATCAGGAAACAAGGATTTGTGTTATTTTATGGAGTAGGCTGGTCGGATTTCATCTTCTACTACATCGTCTCTTTCCAACAAGCGACTTTGTGGTCAAACGGACTTATTCGTGATAAAGTTTAAAGTTAATTTCAGTTAATATAAGACACTAAAAACTATATATTCAAACATTATTTACGGAAATACATAAATAAAGGTTGCCGCTGCCGACTGTTTGTCTCGCTTTATGCCATCGTATGACTTTTTGTCTCATAGAAAAAATACTATAAATTATCTTCCTCACAATTATGATGGCCGACGTTACGAATGTTGCTACACAATAAGTAATAAAATAAATCTGAATGCATGTTCAGTTGCTTGAACGTACCCAGGATGTGGATTAGGGGCATAGGTTTTTAATTTTATTGTACGTGCCACATGATAAGACGTAACTTCATCAATGTCTCATCTAACTAATCTATTCTATAATTATGGAACCTAATCAATATCCAATCTTCGAATAACTTTACTAACCTCTTTATTAATTTTTTTGCATATAATAATCTTTTAACATCAATAAAGAAAGCCAAAAAAGGGAAAAATCACTAAACATGTTACATCATTACCGGAAAAGGGGGAGAAAGGTCGAACACCCCCATATTCCTCTCCTCCTGCTTACGCCCATGTTCAACCTCATTGTTATTCAGGTGTAGAGGACGTAATTTTATACTCTGCCGTGTCTGGCATTAACACCAACAAAACAATACCACTACCATTTTGTTACAGAATGGAAACGACACATTTTAAAGTGCCTGAATTAGATGATAAAAATGATTGAATGTATTTAATTAATATTCTGTTTTTTTTTCGTTTAGGTAATTATTTTTATCTGATTTAATTAAAATACTTAGTCTTGCCATAAATACTGTTACAGTTAAAAATAAGAAAGATATTACATTTGAATTTGGAATCTGTAATTTTTATACGATTGTTCAGTGAGTTTTCTAATTTTGGCGCCAATACATTGTACAATATTTTGCGATATTAAAATGGAGTGGGGTGATAAAGAGAACCGAATCGCTGTGATTGCATTACACAAAGTTGGTATACACCCAAATGCAATTTTTAAAACTCGACATACGCTTGGTATTAGTCAAATGTTTGTGTACCGGGCTATTAATAGGTACAATGAGACCTACTCTGTTTGTGACAGAAAAAGATCTGGCCGTCCATGTAGTGTTCCTACGAAAAAGGTGGTCAAAGCAGTAAGAGAAAGAATTCGAAGAAATCCTGTCCGAAAGCAAAAGATTTTATCTCGGGAGATGAAGATAGCACCCAGAACCATGTCGCGTATTTTAAAAGATGACTTAGGACTTGCAGCCTATAAGAGACGCACTGGTCATTTTTTAACTGATAATTTAAAAAAGAATAGGGTGGTAAAATCGAAACAACTACTGAAGCGGTACGCAAAGGGAGGTCACAGAAAAATTTTGTTTACGGATGAGAAAATCTTTACAATTGAGCAACATTTTAACAAACAAAATGACCGTATTTATGCTCAAAGCTCTAAGGAAGCTTCCCAATTAGTCGACAGAGTGCATCGTGGGCATTATCCGACTTCAGTGATGGTTTGGTGGGGTGTTAGCTATGAAGGAGTGACTGAGCCATATTTTTGTGAAAAAGGTATCAAAACATCGGCACAAGTGTATCAAAATACCATTCTTGAGAAGGTAGTTAAGCCCCTTAACAACACCATGTTCAATAACCAAGTATGGTCCTTCCAACAAGACTCGGCGCCAGGTCATAAAGCTCGGTCCACGCAGTCTTGGTTGGAAGTGAATGTTTCGGACTTCATCAGAGCTGAAGACTGGCCGTCGTCTAGTCCTGATCTTAATCCGCTGGATTATGATTTATGGTCAGTTTTAGAGAGTATGGCTTGCTCTAAACGCCATGATAATTTGGAGTCCCTAAAACAATCCATACGATTGGCAGTGAAGAATTTTCCCATGGAAAGAGTGCGTGCTTCTATTGATAACTGGCCTCAACGTTTAAAGGACTGTATTGCAGCCAATGGAGACCACTTCGAATAAGCTTTTATATTTTAAATTGTTTTATATTTATGTATTAAACTAACACACTGTAAAAGTAATAAATATTATTTGCAATAAAAAAATAATTTTTTTCTTCGTGACAATATTTATGCCAAGACTAGGTATAATGAACTTGAAATTACTTTTATTATTATTGGTAAATGGGCAAATCGCGCGAGTCTAATATATGAGAATATAAAGAAGATGATATCCCAGAAAAACAACCAGTATATACCTAGATAGAAAATTTAATAGTGACTTTTCAGGCTTTCCTCAACCTTTTTGCCAAAACTGCGTTTGGTGTTAGAAAATCAGTCCAAGCTTTGGATATAAAATATATATAATAACTATAAACGAATGACATTGAACTAATCAATGATAAATAAATCGAGGGAATCTTCAATGGAGCGCTTAAAAAAATTAATAAACAAATGAATTAACAAACCGAACCTTTAACTTGTAAAACTAAGGTTGATTTATTTCCTGGCCACCTTTAAATAGACAAAGAATTCCAATTCAAACCTCAAAATATAACAGTCGGCGCCATTACCCAACAATAGCTAAGATCACACGATTAATCCAGTAATGCTATGCCGTAAAGGCGACAATCGGACCATCAATAAAGCTGTCAAGCCGGACTGACATCAATAAAACTGTCAAGCCGCGTACGATACGGGAGAATGCTTCAGGCGAATTGAAGTTATTGATCATGTATACATTATCGACTAGCCTTATCGAAAGGGCTACTAGTAATAACTCTACTGAAGTCTACTTACTAAACTAGTCGAAATTAAGTAGATAAATACTTAAAATAATACAGCTTCCACGTAATCGATTCTGCCTGTCAATTCTGGAAGATAAGTGACTGCGCAAGTGAAGTGAGGCTCTAAGTGAACTTGCATTCTTCATATTAAATATTCAGTCATTTAGCTTTTAGATTCAACAGTCTAGAAGCTAAGTAACTACACAATTCGCAGAGGTGAGATGCTGAAGGAATTTGCACTGTAAAAAATGACAAAATGTCATAACATTAGGTTGCAGTTTTTTAATATCAGGGTTATATTTTGACGTTTATCAAAGTAATAAGCAAGAAAAATGCAAACTCACTTAACGTTTTGCCTCCTTATGCGGCCATGAAGCTTCTAAAATTATTGGACAGTTCTGGCTTCAATAAGGAGCGCTTTAAAGGATGTCTGCAAACACTTCCGTGCTTGCAAAGCCTTTGTTGCAGTTTGCCCACAGTCCATGGACAATTCCATAATTACATTTCATTCATTCATTCCATATATATGTATATATAAGTTGTTGTCTCCCCAGAGTGAAGCACTGAAGTTGATATAATTTAGGAAACAGGCTAGTTGGTCGGTTAAGTTGACCTGTATGGAAAGACAGAATTCAACAATATTACTTTATTATGAATGGCTAACATACCAAATGGGTAAACATTGATAGTGTACATAGGAACAGGACAATTCTATCATAGAAATAGTGACTTCCGGGAAAACTACGCATACCTATATATACCCCGCCTCGTGGTGTGGACTATTCGTAGTGTGAATTGGAGGCGTTTGTAAATCCATAACTACAAAACTATGTTATAATAATGGTAGTATAGTTAGGTAGAATAGTTAGGCCACTAGTTGTTATGGTACATAGCTAGCTATGTATCATGGTACTCAATTTAATAGGTCAAAATTATTGAAACTCAATTTTCAACCGACAAGGTATCAGGTTCTATACGTACCTAGTAGTAAATGCACCGATTGTGTATTAGTTTTTTTTAATTGCTTGAAATGTAGTTTAAACGAGAGCGTTCTTGTCTAAGATTCAAGAAAAAAAAACAGCTTTTTCTTTTAAATAAATACCGCAATAAATAAAAACGAGTGCATTATTTTGTGCTCTGAAAAAATCAAACATGATTAAAGTATGTGACTGCTAGCTTACATGTACAATTTTGCTGTGTGAGATTTTTTAATTTAATCTTCATAATGTCATAAACTAAGTCAGATTTCTTTTTTCAGTAATATTAAGTAGGTACCTAGCTCATACCTATAATGCAGCTATTAAAAATCTCGAAAGTGCTCAAGTCATTAGGAAATTTGACGCGGCCAATCAAAAAGGAATGCTAATCAAATTCTTTTAAGGTTTTTAATTAAACCTAAACTTCTCGGGCGTTTAGATGAATCTCCTCGATTTTTATGATCGCTCTACCAATAAGGTCAATGCCAATTTGAACGTTATTTTGGTTATCGGTTTTAGGAAGACGTAACTGTAAGATAAATATTTAATTAAATGTAATCATTGTTTAATTTGGACGATTAAGATTTCCTTTTGTCATTAAATTTAATTATTGCCAATTTTATTCTTGTTTGTGTAAATAACGGGCTTATAAAACAGTTCAGACAATTTATATTATAAAAATGTATTGCAAAACTGCTATCAAATTTAGTTAAAGTCGAAGTTACTTTGCCTCAAGCGAAATGGCTTTCAATCATCAAACCATCCACAAAAACTGGTACTGGCAACTTTTTTCCGAATCAAAGCGGTGAAAAAAAGAAAATGAGTTCTTTATTTAGCGTGGCAACAGCTTCGTCCGTCCTTGACACTCGGCAGCGGGCAAAAACTATCGGCACCGAGTGGCATAGAATATAAAGTAGTTAGTACAGCCACAATTTCGGCGCGTCTGGTCCGGTGGGTGTGTTCAGTACATACGTGCACGCACACACGCGAGCGAAATCCCATGCCATAGAACTAACTACGATTTGAATTTCAGATGCGGCAGGGTTACCGATTTTTTTAAGTAAATTTAGCAGACCGAAAAATTATTTACCTATATAAGTAAATCTTGAAAAAAAAACAATATATACTAAAACCTGAATTTAGTAAACTTAATTATCTAGTTGTACCAAATTTTTAGATTTAACTATAATATATGTTTTTTTTTAAATTTAATGTGAAGATTTTGTTTATCTCAAATGCTATTGAAATAGAATGAGCAGCACACTGAGAATCTTAATTTGGAGGTCAGCAATATAGCCCAATTTGTACCAATTCTGAGGACGCCCACACACTCGGTAATCTAAAATTAAACTATTTGGAGTTATATTCGGAGGCCCTCACGATGTCAATACACAGGATCTCGTTTGAAGCTTTTCTCCTTTTTGTAGCTTAGATATTTTTTTAACACATAGCAATTTTAAATATTAAAAAGTGCATTACGATTTTTTTAACAGGCTAGGGATAATAGCTTGACCACAGCTCACTTTTCAGTGACGGCGAATGAAACGGGAAGTGCATTTTAAACTTCTGAAATAATCCATTAGTGGTTTAGAAGTGATAATTGAGTCTCGTTGGCAACGTTTCCGTTTGTTATAAAGGTAATAAAATGTTATAATTTGCAATAAAAATATGCAGTTAAAATTGATGCCACGATACCAATTGAATTCGAAGAAATAATATAATAAAATATGCCGAGCTATTGCAATTTGCTGCACCTCAATCGTGGACCTTGGATAAACGTTAGCACACACTAGCTTTTAGCGCAAACTTACTTACAATTACTGATTATGAATGAATGATTTTCAATGCCTAAAGGCAAACATTACTCGATAAAGTAATTGCAGCATTGTCTTTCCCTTTAAGTGGGCTAGGGCTGTCACTTTTGACGTTGACATAAGTGTAGGTCATGTTAAGTTTTGGTTAAGTTATCTCTGTCTCATAAAATTACTTACTTAGGTTTAAAATCTATCTAATAAATTATCAAAGTGGTTTATTAGCTGTTTTAAGTTGAAATTAATGTTATTTTCTCAAATAACACACTTATTTAAGTTATTCTAGACGTATTATCATAAATATGAAGGTTTTATGCATCCAAAGATATATCAAATTACCATTAACTTGTTGTTCTTCGAACTGATGGTGATAAATCTTTGACAACCATGACTTAAGCAATAATATTATTTATTCAAAGTAGGTAGTGTCCTTTCTGACACCATATGTATTCTACATCACTACGTAGGTACGTACATAGGTATCTAAACCTTTGTAGGTATATCTAAAACTCGTGGCGCCACAACAAAATTTAACCATTCTATACGTATATATATTATTTTAATCTATAGTATATGTCTGTATGTGTGCAAGGAACAAAGGAAGTACGGCAAGGTAATGTATTGTTCATTTGGTTTTCGAGTCTGCCGAATTGTAGAGCAATTTGCATTGCTAAGTTACGAACCAAGCACCCACACAGGTATGCCACGAAAGTCACTGTAGGGTATCAAGTTTAAGGTTAATAACTCGCGATAAAGTCAATAACAACACCTACAGGACAAATACGAGACTTGGCAAACAAATATACTTACGGATATTTAGGTACCTACCTATTTAAATAGATACATATGTATGTGCTGGCAGAAACATTATGAAAGAAATATTTTTCAATCATTGTGAAAGATTTCATGGGAAAACTGACACATTGATTTCGTTTTGATTTATTAGAATATTTCCAAAGAAGTGTAAGTCCTAGTGTGAGTTTTACAGTAGGTAAATGTATTTTTATGTATGTAAATTTTCTTGTATTTACACAAGAAAATATATAGCTGCCCTCCGCGGGTTCACCCGCGCAGCGGCGGAAAACGGTGATGATGTTAAAAAGTAGCCTATGTCTGTCTCCAGGTCAGCTATACCTGTTCCAAATTTGACAACAATCTGTTCAGCCGTTTAGTCATGTAAAGGTAACAAAAAGACAGAAAAACAGCCACTGACAGACTTACTTTCGTTTTTATGATTCTAGTTAGGAAGTTAGGCTTTTTTTTCTTCTTTTTTTTGTCAGCCCTGTTTATACAAACTGTCCCACAACTGGGCGCGGGCCATCTTCATTGTGAGAAGGGTAAGCTCGGCTTAGAATTAAAGAATTTAAAACAGATTTATCGCGTATGTTTTATTGTAATGTAATTAACAAACTCAATTCATCAATGCCTGTTACATATGTACCTGTCGTAACTCTCATACAAACAATATACGTAATACATTGTCTCCTGATTATCATTCAGCTCTATTGTTAAAAACACATTCCTAACCTTCACCGATCTTACATAGATATTATTATTTATCACGAAGAATTTGCATACACACAGCTCACGAATAACGCATCTGAATTGAAAATAAACGCGATAAACGATTACTTAATAAGCATTTTATATTTATTTATTCTCCATGATCTCTGACCATAAATAGTGGAAGGAAAACCGGTTAAGTGCGTGTTGGGCCACGTTGCAAATTAGAGATCCGAAGTTGTACATCACAACACATCACATCAGGTGAGTTGACGGTCAAGCGCAAGCCTATCTTCGAATAAAAAAAAAAAAATATAACAGGGCCTTTTGATTGAAACTATGAACATACGAGTTACCTTATCTAATACATTTAAACGAGCAATTCTTGTGTGTGTGTATATATATATATATACATACCTATAATCTGAATCGCAAACGGCTCCGACGATTTTAATGAAATTTGGTTTATAGGTAAATTAAGGGACGATAGATCGATCTTGCTAGGTTTCGAACCCGGGTTTGCTCGTATTTTCAGTCATAAAAAATCCGAGTGGAGCTCGGTCGCCCAGTTTATATGTGAAATTTGCGCGAAATTTTAATTTCTTATTTCACTAGTTGATCGACTATTAGTAGTTACCTTGTAAAACCTACTTGGCGGTGATAGTTTAAATGTATTTACATAAGTATATTATACGTAGCAGCAGGACACCTTAATTCATGACTTTATGTCCTCTACAGGGCGCCGTATTAAATTTAGTGTGACGTCACGTGATAGCCTAAAACCAGCGGACGATCGAGACGCTTGTAACGAGGTATTAATTATTTATTAGTAACTAAATAAATTTTGTATTTTTTTTTTTGTTTAAATACTTAAAGTTACACGGGAATAGTTAAACAGACATGGGACTGAAACCATGATCCTCCTTTTGAATTCGCCGTAGCCGAGTAAAAAGTAGGGTCACTAATTTGAGGCGAAATTTCCGACTATAGTTTCAAACGCGGTCTAAATTTTGAAATTTATGTACTCGTATGTAAGTAACTCGCACTTAACTAGTACACTTTTTATGCAACTGAGCAGGTAGCTTTCCTGATAATAATTTATAATCCTAGTTTTAAATAGTGCTTTGTGTCGCCACACTTGATGCTGAGACTTCATTCAGGGGAGCAAAAACGTAGCAAATTATATTTATTTTTTATTGAATTAACACTGATTATTATTAAGAAATTGTATGCGTAAACATTTATGTAATACGCGTATCTTTCAGAACCTACCTAGTAACACATAAATCATTTTGATCTTTGAAAAAACGGGAAAAATATTAAAAACGGAATAATATAATGTTTCGGACTTTTATACTCGACATACCTACACTATCGTATTTTTTTTTTTTTACATAAATTTGTTGTTTCGGTATTTAATTTATATTTAACTGTATAAAGTTGTGTGAACAGGTATAAGAAAAATAAAATACCTTACTGCATAAAAACAGTTTTTGCTGTCTTACGATTTCGTTACGCGTAATACACTCATGAGTGTACATATTTTGTGAGAAAGTATGCGTAAAATCGCTTTAAAAGAATATAAATGCGCATTTTTAAAAATATTTTTTGTAAAATCACTTATTTAAATTATACAAAATATAAAACAATTTATATTATACAAAAAAGTTCATTACAGGTTACGAAAAAACGAATTTTTGTTATGTTTGCGAGAGATATTATTATTACAAAAAATATAACTTGTGACACTCACGGAGTGAAGACGAATCTAACGACACCTCGCATATCAAAATCGGTCAAGCCGTTTAGGCTGTAGGCGGTCATATAGAAACATATCCACATACATTCACTTGTAAAATATAAGCTTCCTTCTTACGAAGTCGGATAAAAAAGGCAATATTGGGATAATTCCATAGCTTATCTATTATAGGTCGATAAAATACTTAGAAATTACGTGCATTTTGTAAAATATGTTAAAGTTTTAGTGAAGGAAAATATAGGAATATGTGTAATGACGGTTTGTAGGTATAATTATTATTTATTATGATTTATTGCATAATAAGTACGTATTGTTAAACATTTTTGTGGTAGAATACAGCGGAAAAACTGTATGTGCACGCAGTTAAAAAAATGTAATTAAAATATTTACAAAAATATACAGATAACTTTTGTGACAACAGGCAACCCTTACACTAAACACTCAGACGCAAACAAACAAAATGGAGGTAAGCTGACAAAACCTGAAAAGTCAAGAATTATGAAATCATGTCTTCATGAACCAACTAAAGATGTAATATATACTAACCGATATTCCACAGATAAACTCGAAACAATTTATTAACCACAACACTGTTAGACACGGAAAACTACAACCACATACGAGTGCAAGGGATCGTGCACTCTGTGGCACGGCCTCGCGCGTTTTACGACAGGAAACCAATAAAAAGATAATACCTGGACACTACAAAGAGCTTAGTTAATTACATAGCTCTAAACTCACGTACTACACCTGCTGTATCTCATATATATATATATATATATATATGTAGATATAGTGCTTTATGTACGGCTGTAGCAGATCAATGTGTCGCCAAGGTCGTGCCGGTGCAACTAATTTGTCGGAAATGAGTAGTCGTTATAGAAGATAGCATCGTTTGTTGTAGATTCTATAGCCTCCGGAGGACTAGGGAATACAGTAGCTCTGCGAGCAAGTAGACCTCGCTCGATAATAGATCTATGCATAGTCGACATGCATAGATGAATGGCGACAGGACGAATCGACGACAAAAAAACACCCACATGGAGCAATATATTTTTAAATTGACTTCGTCTGTCCTCTTCTGTCTGTCATCTGAGAGGCATCCCCGTGCTCGGTTAGATAACTACACTTTTTATTTAAATTACATTACTACATTACTTGGTGTAACACCATTGAGAATAATTTTAAACTCACATGCCATTTCCCAGTAGTATAGGCCAAACTGTGATATGTTTAAATTTAAAAACAAGTTAAAAGGCAAAACTAGCTTTTTTAAATCGAACCATGTGTTACGTTTATTTTAAGATGCGACAACGATGCCTTGCGTATGTCCAAATCATGTTTCATGAAAATCATCTCTCCGAGCCACGAGTGTAAAGCTCATATTTGCTTGAACTTTAGCCTTCGTATTGAATAGGCATAATCTACGATGACCTTAGGTGCTTTAGGAAACCAGGAAACCCATATTAAACTGTTTACTATTATAGTGCAGAGCGCTAATGTGTTCAATTGAACGTTTAATCCATTATTGCAAAGTATTAGGTAAACTATGGGAATACATATATTAAAGGAAAACTCTGATTAGTTTATCACGGGGTTTTGAGCGTAAAACCGGAAAATTAGAGGAACACTTCTAATTATTGCCACGAGTACCGTTTAGGTATATCATTAGGTATATTGAGTTGCTCCATAATTACTTATCGAGTGAATAATGTTAGGTTCATACCACATTTAGATTTTATTGTTACTATGTCTCCGGGAATAACGAAAATTAATTAATTTTCAAGTCTTTTAGGATATGATCAAATATTTGTATATGTTACTTGTAAATTTTATTTCCCTGGTCAAATTATGTGTATTAAATTACTTGCATAATTAGTATATGCAATGGCATATAATCCGGTCTCCTATGATCATTCTCATCTTGGATTCTTTTCCCTGACTTCTAACTTTATAATAATATAATGATTATCCTTACTATTGTTGGCCTTTGATAAAAACTGGCACATCAATACACAAAACCGTTAAGACTGGAAATGTCGGGGGGAGGCCTTTGCCCAGCAGTGGGACACTACAGGCTAACAACAACAACAACAACTATTATTGGCAAAATTGTTCTCAGCCAAAAAATGGCAAACAGCCAAAAAAAAAAAAACTTAAGAAACAAAAACATTTTAATTGAGTCACTGTTTCCAAAATGTTAATGTAATTACACTTCATACATCCTTAGTCAGGCTTTGGGTGCCAAGTGACACATTCTCTCGTAAATAATACAAATATATCTCTGAACACGGAATCACAAACGATGCGTCTAACGGAACTCACTTGTAAGGCTGAAGTAGGCTGCGCAGGAGTCGTTACTTACCCCACTTTACGGCGTAAGGTAATATCTTTGGACGTTTTTGGAAGGGCCTCTCTGAATAACAATGTAAAATACACTTCGAAGTATTAAAATACGTAGGTATCTCTTTGTAAAATTTTAAATGGAGATTTTACAATAAGTTAGTATAATATTTTTCCAAATAATTTTCACGGCATTTCTTTGATAAAGTGTACATATGTCAGGTATATATATTTTCTTTTGATGAAAAGAATTGTTCATGCATAATTTAAGCCGAAATGTTATATTTAATTTCAACTACATAGGTACTTACCTACTTACATTAAGAGGCAATTTTTCCTTTGACTACAAGTATGGTTTATGGTACTAACATTTTAGTAAGAGTTAACTACTGACCGCAAAATACGAGAAATTTATTGACAGAATATGTTTTCATCTATTTAATCATTGTGGTGGTGTAGGCAGAAACGATACCCATGGAACTTGTACTGTAATATCCGCACCGCGTCAAAATCCAAATGCAGACATCTTTAAAATCTGCGGCAGCTACTTGAAATCTACTTCAGTTGTTGGGACATTCGCACGTGGCGTTTCAAATTGATAAAATAAACTGTCAATTGTATGAGAAAATCTATTCCAGTTATAAAATAAATAATTAAAGTCAGTGGCACCAAGACAACGTATGGAATACAAAGCTTCTTTTACTCAATCCTCTAAAAATAGCAACATTGGTACATAGAAAACCTCTTTGTGTTCGCATGAGTATAGGTCATGAATTTTTAAAACCTACTTTTAAAACCGCAAACCGGTTTAAAAAAAACATCAATCTTAATAAAACTGAGGTCATTTTTTAAAATAGGTATAGTATAAAATAGTAGGTTTATTAATAACTAGAACGAAGCAGTTGAGGAATCATTAAAGATATCTTAAAACAAGATAAATTGTATCATAACGGCCGGTTAAAGTAAACAATCGAGATAAGAGAGAACATTCTCGAAGAACACGCGATAAATGACCCCCAGTTCAGTTTTATCACCCAACTTAACCTATATTTCTAAGAACAAGAAAGTTTAAAAACTTGACTTTCAAATTTTTTATCATTTTATTAAAAGTCATTTTGCAAAACGTGGGCGTACAA
The DNA here is from genome assembly GCA_947563715.1 of Lycia hirtaria. Lineage (NCBI taxonomy): Eukaryota > Metazoa > Arthropoda > Insecta > Lepidoptera > Geometridae > Lycia > Lycia hirtaria. The sequence goes on along the minus strand of OX387375.1, from coordinate 21,968,536 downwards.
ACTTTTTGCAAACCTGTTCAAATAATGTCTCTAAAGACGCTCAAATCACGACAAATGAATAAAAAAATATTTTCGTTCAATGTCGGGATCTGAACAATGTAAATATTGCTTTAAGCACATGATTTATGTATTATTTGACTTGTTCTGTTTACATTGAATGAGCGTTCGATTTGGAAACGCAAGTATAGAGAAGATTACAAAATTAACCCACATTCGGCTGATCGACGAAGAGTTTCCGATTCTAATATAAATATTGGAGGTTTGTTTAAAAACATTGCTGTAAAGAAAACTTATAAAAGCTTTTATTGGATAGCGCGTGTGGCGCTAAAAATAATTTTCCAAACGGTAATATTATGATGTGTGTATTTCACTTGGAGTATCGGTTTTTTTTATCAGCCCTGTTTGTACAAACTGTCCCACTGCTGGGAACGGGTCATCTTCTCATTGTGAGAAGGGTTAGGCCATAGTCTGCCATGCTGGCCAAGTGCGGGTTGGCAGACTTCACACATCTTCAAGATCATTGAGAACTCTCAGATATGTAGGTTTCCTCACGATGTTTTCCTTCACCGTTTGAAGTTGGCGGCAATAAACAATACGCCATAACTTTGAAAAGACAGAGGTGCGTGCCGTGGGATTCGAACCCAGGACCTGCGGATCGCAAGTCAGATGGTCTCACCACTAGGCTGCCGGAAACTATCGGGACTAACTATAGGTATCGGGATTGGCGGGTAATTAAAACTTTCTTCATATTTCCATCTATATCAGTAGAGTTATTCACAACTCACAACTTGACGGATTCGGAATCGGGTCGGAAACTAAATCTCCATATCTGTCAATTCTATACAGACTGACAGAGATGGAGATATAGTTTCCGACCCGATTCCGAATCAGACAAGATGTGAAGGGTACAGATCATATGGGTTTCGTTAAGGATTAGCCTATAAGTCGCTAGGTATAATCTCCAGCCTCGGCTGGAGGATTTTGTGTATTAGAAAAGATGAGAACTACGTGAGGTTAATATAAGAGGCACTTAGCGTCTATGCGAGCTGATTAGAGCTTTATTGCATCTTATTTAGAGTCGCTATTTATTTGGTAGCGCTATTTTAAATAACAAAACGAGGCGGATTATCCACATTTCTGTGCAATTTGCACAGAAATGTGGATAATCCGCTCCGTAAATAATTTACAAGTCTAAATACTTCTTACATATTTGTTACTCCATTCTGTATCACCGATGCACAAAAATATTTAAAAACAAGTTAAGATACAGACAATTGAAATAATTTTATGGAAATGATATGGAGCTAGATTTTGAAGGAATGTTCGTCATTTTCGACAATGCTTGGTATTCAGCATTCATGTACTGTATTAAAACGGTGACCTATATAGCGGGTATGTCCTAATCTACCCTGCCCACACTGAGACGTGCTTGACGCTTCTCAATGACACCAGAATCTATAACTAAAAACTTGTGTAGTATACCGTATCTCTATCTAAAATCTTGGGTAATATACCGTATCTCTATCTAAAAACTTGGGTATTGGTACTTCTCTCTAAAAACTTGGATATTATACCGTATCTCTATCTAAAAACTTGTGTAGTGTACCGTATCTCTATCTAAAAACTTGTGTAGTATACCGTATCTCTATCTAAAAACTTGGGTAATATAACGTATCTCTATCTAAAAACTTGGGTATTGGTACTTATCTCTAAAAACTTGGATATTATACCGTATCTCTATCTAAAAACTTGTGTAGTATACCGTATCTCTATCTAAAATCTTGGGTAATATACCGTATCTCTATCTAAAAACTTGGGTATTGGTACTTCTCTCTAAAAACTTGGATATTATACCGTATCTCTATCTAAAAACTTGTGTAGTATACCGTATCTCTATCTAAAAACTTGTGTAGTATACCGTATCTCTATCTAAAAACTTGGGTATTGGTACTTCTCTCTAAAAACTTGGATATTATACCGTATCTCTATGTAAAAACTTGTGTAGTATACCGTATCTCTATCTAAAAACTTGTGTAGTATACCGTATCTCTATCTAAAAACTTGGGTAATATAACGTATCTCTATCTAAAAACTTGGGTATTGGTACTTATCTCTAAAAACTTGGATATTATACCGTATCTCTATCTAAAAACTTGTGTAGTATACCGTATCTCTATCTAAAATCTTGGGTAATATACCGTATCTCTATCTAAAAACTTGGGTATTGGTACTTCTCTCTAAAAACTTGGATATTATACCGTATCTCTATCTAAAAACTTGTGTAGTATACCGTATATCTATCTAAAAACTTGTGTAGTATACCGTATCTCTATCTAAAAACTTGGGTAATATAACGTATCTCTATCTAAAAACTTGGGTATTGGTACTTATCTCTAAAAACTTGGATATTATACCGTATCTCTATCTAAAAACTTGTGTAGTATACCGTATCTCTATCTAAAAACTTGGGTAATATAACGTATCTCTATCTAAAAACTTGGGTATTGGTACTTCTCTCTAAAAACTTGGATATTATACCGTATCTCTGTCTATAAACTTAGGTAGTAACTATAGGTATAATAGTTGACACGGATTTATTATGCGACCGTCTAATAGTTCTGGTCTGAAAGACGAAACAATTCGACTAGTTACATGCTTGATGGTCAGCGCATACTTACCCAATCCTTGTCGTGACAAGTTCAACCTCAACCAGAAAGAATACAATATATTTTACTGTAATTCTAATTTTAATTTGAGTTGGGGGCGATGAGGCCTGCACTGACGTCCCGTTTGGGGCGTTGACGCCCCGCTTGGAGTGTTTAATATTATTTATTATTATTTTACGGTAACGAGTTAGGCTCGTCACTCTGTGACCAGTAATTTTATTGGAGGCATCGTTTTTTCTATACGAAACACAATGTTGTGTGTACCCTGTTATTAAATTATTTAATTGTAAATAACCGTAACAATTAGAAAACAATTGGATCACATCAAGTCAAGGATGATTCTCATTATACACTTTTTTAAACTATCACGGTCATTCATTAAATCACTATTATTATTAACGGGATATTTACCGGGTTGTTTTATTTTTTGTTTATTTTATTCTCATTATTTTGTATACTTATTTCACTAGCTATTGTTGCAGCATGTCATCGTATCGAATATGCAAGGAATGGTAAATGAAAAGTAGTTGTAAACTAGATTTTAATACATAATAATATGTTTTTATCTATCATAATAAGTATTTAAATGTACAAAATATGTTCGAACGCAGTAATTTAGTAAGTAACTATTCGTAAGTTTTCCTGAAAATAATAATAATTTTGCAGGCAGTTAGGTAGTTTTTTGTATGTATAAAAGACGACCTTATAATACAATAGTCTTTTGAAGCAACACTTACCTAATAGTAAGGGACTTTCCAATGTAATTTTTTTTTAGATTTTCTCATCCGTAAACAAAATTTTTCTGTGACCTCCCTTTGCGTACCGCTTCAGTAGTTGTTTCGATTTTACCACCCTATTCTTTTTTAAATTATCAGTTAAAAAATGACCAGTGTGTCTTTTATAAGCTGCAAGTCCTAAGTCATCTTTTAAAATACGCGACATGGTTCTGGGTGCTATCTTCATCTCCCGAGATAAAATCTTTTGCTTTCGGACAGGATTTCTTCGAATTCTTTCCCTTACTGCTTTGACCACCTTTTTCGTAAGAACACTACGTGGACGGCCAGATCTTTTTCTGTCACAAACAGAGGAGGTCTCATTGTACCTATTAATAGCCCGGTACACAAACATTTGACTAATACCAAGCGTATGGAGAGTTTTAAAAATTGCATTTGGCTCCATACCAACTTTGTGTAATGCAATCACAGCGATTCGGTTCTCTTTATCACCCCACTCCATTTTAATATCGCAAAATATTGTACAATGTATTGGCGCCAAAATTAGAAAACTCAATGAACAATCGTATAAAAATGACAGATTCCAAATTCAAATGTAATATCTTTCTTATTTTTAACTGTAACAGTATTTATGGCCAGACTAAGTATGTATACACAAGTTGTTTGTTTATAATATTCATTGTATTTGACTGGCCTTGTGGCTCAGTTGGTAGTATGTCTATCTGCTAAGCTGCAGGTCGTGGGTTCGATCCCCACCTAGGGCAAACATTTGTGTGATGAGCATGGATGTTTGTTCTGTGTCTGGGTGTTTCTATGTATCATATGTATATATTTACAAAAAAAGTATATATGTATTCTATCAGCCATCTAGTTCCATAGAAGCTTTGCTTAGTTTGGGCTAGATGGTGTTGTGTGAAATGTCCCCAAATATTTTATTTATTTATTTATTTTATTGTACTTTTCTCCTGGAACATAACGCAAAAATAAAAAAATCGCATGAATAAAACTACGCTAAACAGCTTACCAGTTATGTACTTACTAGTATACAACTTAGAATCAAAAGATTCTTTCATAAAGAATTCGGCATTGAAGAAGTATGTAGAGCCACTGTTGTAGAACAACAAGCTAGTTGTTCTTGTGACTTGTAGTGTTTGGGTTAACATGATGTTATGGAGGTTGGATCTTCTATATATTATTTAGGGATAGTTTTTTAAAACTTTTTTTAAGCATAATATACTTGAGTTATCTTAAACTTACTCTTCTGCATTGGTATTCACAATCCGTCCAATTAAAATTAGATTCAAATTATTTTTGAAATAATTTGAAGGAAGATGTAGATTTCATATCGAATCTGAACCCAATGAACCTGTTAATACGGTTACATCGAAAATGAAATTGATGATAAACGAAGTCGAAAACGAAAGTTTTGACACGGATATATTGAACGGGTATTTTACTTTATATATATTCATAACTAAAACCTTAAATAATCCAAAATCATGTTAAATAATAAGAAAAATAAATATATCCTTTTATTGTGGATTTTGTAACTAAAAACATTTCCAAAAAGTCGAACAACTACATACACTCGACATATCCTTAATTGACTTTTTTCTCGATCTTCCTATTTAACAGTGTGTATTATTTTTCAACCTACCCTCATAACATTTTTTTACGACCAAATGACTGAATACATTATTTTTCTTGGAAAACTGCGAGAAAACTAGAAAATTACGAAACGCAACTACTACCATAATTATAGCGGTCATCAATAAATTATCTTATCTTTTCATACATTTTAAACTAAGTATTTTATATAGATTCCATCAGAACCTTGTGAAGACATAGTAATTGGCAAGTCGGATTAAAGCATAACGAGCACGAAGGCACGAAGGCTACCCATAACTATTTACGGCCACTATGGTATTAAGTTTCGCACATAAAGCCCCCTGAAGGCAACGGTAATATACAATATGTGGCTTAATGGCTCCATGTATATTATATTTTATACCGAATACAGTGGGACCACTACGCACATTACTGGTAGACTAGGCGTGTTTTTCCTGTTTGGTTAATAGTATTTAGACGGTCACCTAATACAACATTCATAAATTTTATTTTTGTCTAGGCTATTATTTATACGTTAATAATGAAAATACCTATGTACCTACGTAAAACACAAAGGACTCTTAGAGGAGTTGGCTACAGTACAGAACCTCTTCTGTCACAGCGCGTTTTGCGAGATTGACTCGTACTCTGCGGGCCAGGACCACATTCTCATTATTAAAAAAGAAAAACACATCAAAAACAAAAACATGGAAGGTAAGGTAAGGACATTCCTTTCTTCCGTTATCTTTTTATTATATAAGGTAAGTAGTATACAAAAAAATATGATTAATGTCTTAACTTCCCACGATTTTATACCATTTCCTCTCTCGAACGCGTGGACATGGACAATCAGACCAACGATCCTTGATCTACTTTAAGTCATTTAAGTCATAAAAACAGAGGTGATTGACCTCTTTATATTCATACTAATTTAAATCGAGCTATTTACATGTATTCCAAGATCGTTATAGTTTATGAGGATAAATAAACGCGCTCCGAGATTTTGTTTATAATGACAAAGCGGATAAAATGTTTCTTACAAAACGTGTATATGTAAGGTATAGTTATGAATTTATTATGAATATTTAGGTTTTATATTTATTAATATAGACTTGATTTTACTAAAGGGTTGAGGTGGGTAAGTCTAAGTACTCGTCCGTGGAGCCACAACAGACTTCAGGGAAGTGCCTCATTATCCGTGGCCCACGGGTCAAGGTCAATTATTCCGTTCGCTCTTGATCCCACTAGTGGGTTCAAGAGCAATACCTGCTAACCCATGGCCCCACAAGTGAGAAGCGCCAGTGGGACTTGTAATTGTGATACCTTACCCATGCGGGTTGAAACTAGACAGTGTCGGCAAAATGTAAAATAATAAATAAAACAAAAATAGAATTCTGAAAATTTGACTGTATTAGTACTAGTATTTCTAGATACCGCTATGAAAACTTATTACTCTACAAGAATGCCATTGCGCCTTCATGGAATCATAATAATTCCATAATAATAATAAGCAAGTTTACAATAGGGAGGTAAATTGCATAACAAATGTTTTGATCGAGAGTATCCAACTGTGATTGATAACACAGGCGGATTTATTTATCGCTGTAACATGATAGTCTATAAAATGCTGGCAACATTGTCTAGACATTACCTAAACGTAAATGCTAACTGAATAAGAGGAAAACACTAGGATAAAACAATGTTTCAATATTTTTTTACCCGACTGCGTAAGAAGGATGGTTGTTTCTCAAGTATATTTATGTATGTATGTTTCTATATGATTGCCTACAGCCTAAACGGCTTGACCGATTTTGATGTGCAAGGTGTCGTTAGATTCGTCTTCACTCCCTGAGTGTCTTAAGCTATATATTTTTTTGTAATAATAATAATACATCTCTCTTAAAAATAAATAAATGCGTTTTTTCATAACCTCCAACGAACTTTTTCGTAATAAACAAGTGATTTTACTACAATTATTCTAAAAAATGCGCATTTATAATCTTTTACAGCAATTTTACGCGTACTTTCTCAAACTTAACAGCGTAACGAAATCGTAAGTTAGACTGGGAAAACCGCTTTTCTGCAGTCGGATATTTTGTTTTTCACATAATGTACGGTACGTGTGTAGAAAAATGGTTTAGAGATGATTTTAATATTTACAAAAACTGGGAATTCAAAAATAATAAGTATGAAGTTTGCAGGCGCAACTGCCACATTGTAATTATACCATGTATTTGCCTGAAACTGGTGAGTAATGAAATATTTTATGCCAGCAAAAAATCTATTCATAAATACCATTATAGCTTTTAAACACTTATCTAAACTAGTAAGTACCTATCCAGAAGGGAATTATAATGCGACCAACATATCTGTACAGATGGCGAAATTTTAGAACTACGAATTATTCCTAATAATGATTATTTTATCTTAGAAATTGCGACTCTAGCTCCCCCATCATCTTTGCGGGGAAATAGGTTATGTGTGTTTACCGATCGTGGTGGGAATCCATTAGCTACGACGCCTACGGGCTACGCTTTACGCTACGAGAAGTAGGTCACTTCGTAACTGCGTACCTACTTCTCATTATGTAACTGAAGCTTTCAGATGAAATCTGTTTTTATAACTTTTATGCGAATATTTTTTTTTATGTAGTTCATTCAAGCTTGTCGGCTTGCAAAACGATCAAAATTAGTGAAATTCTTTCTCAACGACAGATTTTTATGTTGTGTTGTAGTTTGTTCCAAATAATTTATCTATTACTTATTAATTGAAAACAAAAATATTATTTTATATTACCTATTTGAAAACGAATGATGGGGGCCTAATATGTTGAAAATAATTATAAAAAATCAACAAAAAAAATGTTTTAAGAATTTTGGTGCCACTCACACACTTAAAATCTATGTAGTCGCTTAGATGAAAATTACAATTACTTACGTATTTATAAAAGTGCTGTGGCCGTGACTTAAAATATTGTTTAATTTCTTATTCGATTTGTAATTAATCGGTCAAGTCGTGTAGGCTACATAAGGAAATAAAAAAATATAGGTATTAACATAGAGTCGAAAAACATTGTCCTTCTTCTTGGGTAGTAGGGTAATAAAGATGACCCATAAGATTAGAAAGCTTAAAACTCCCCTACTTTAAAAACGGCTGTACCGATATTTATGAAACTTAATTAAGAATAATTGATAAATTATCTTTTAAAGTAAAACATATATCTGTTTAAGAACTACGATGCTACCAACAGACATTCAAATACACACGTCAAATTTATAACTTCCCTCTTTTTGCGTCGGAATTTAAAAATAGGCAATAATGGATATAACACACACATATTAACACTGTTCATGGATTCAGCAATAAAAAAATCTATTTTCATCATAATAATGGATGTCGCAATACTTTTCAATAAAATCGCAATCGCATTGTGATATGTAAATAGAAAACGGTAATACTATTATCTAAATATAGGCCAAATATCGATGACGGTAACTTAAAACAATACACTTATAACATACATTAATTAGGGTCCGTTTTTAAATTAACTTATAGTCATCAATCAATATTAGATTGTATTTTTCTGTTCCGCCTTGAACTTTATTTTGTAAAAGGATGCAATATTAGTAAAACTTGCTGCAGCTACTTTCAAAACCGTGTTGTATCGATAGCAAAAAAAAAAAAAAACTGTTGTGCGGTAAATATGACGTTTTTTTGCCTTTTACTAAGTGAAATTTACCAGACAGACAGATGACCTCATACAAGTGGCGGGAAAACGCTGGATGCAAGCCGCTTCCAATCGGTCTTTTTGGAAATCCATGCCTATGTCCAGCAGTGGACTTCCATAGGTGATGATGATGAAGTGGAATTATAATGTGTTTTCTTCGTACTCCACACAAATTTTCCTGTTTTTAATAATTACTCATAAAAATGTGTAGTTTATTTCAATAATTGCCATCACTTTAGAAAAATAATATAGATGTGAGAGTAACCTAACCTAACTAATTATTATAAATGTGTGAGTAACCTGTATACGAGTTTTTTGTAGATATGCTATATGTTGCTATATGCACGAGATGGACAGATGATCTCATACGCTGATGATCTCATAGTGGCGGGAAGACGCTGGATGCAAGCCGCTTCCAATCGGTCTTTTTGGAAATCCATGGGGGAGGCCTATGTCCAGCAGTGGACTTCTTATGGCTGAGATGATGCTATATGTTTGTTATCTAATAATGAATAACTAGAACAATCGTGATGGAATTCAGAAAGAACGAATAAATTGTCTATTTATGCGAAAGTGGAAAATCGTGAGGTGCTAGAATTAAATATTTTTTTGACTTTGTGACCAACTAATCGGTTAAGTTGAGCGGAGCCACTATCGAATATTTTTTTAATGAACAGGCACTTGTAGAAAAAAATAATTAGTTCCATTTTTTTACCACCTCTAAAGAATATGTTGGCTGCACTATTCGCGATTATTTCCGCCTTCAGTTAGATTCGTCGCGAACGAGATTAGACAAGCTCCGTCAACTACGCAATAAGATTGAATGCCCACTAAAGCAATGCAAAAAAAATAATACACACATCTCCTGACCTTTATTGTGCAATCTAGAATAAAAAATAGTCATGACATCGTTTGCGTACTTTGTTTGTTCACAAAAGCAAACATAATATGAACATTATATTTCCGTATGACTCTTGTTCTTAGATGATCATTTTATAGAGAACAAAAACTGTTCTTTTTAGAGAGCAATAGAATCAGTACTTAAGAGGCAGATAACTAATCCTGTTAATAGATTAGCGAACCGATTCAGAATACTATCAAAACTTAGTTGTTTTATTAAAAAATAATAATAATTATTATTACTAAATCTTTATGTAGTGAATGTACCCATGTACACTTAGAACAGTAATCTTTATGTAGTAAATGTACCCATGTACACTTAGAACAGTAATCTTTATGTAGTAAATGTACCCATGTACACTTAGAACAGTAATCTTTATGTAGTGAATGTACCCGTGTACACTTAGAACAGTAATCTTTATGTAGTGAATGTACCCATGTACACTTAGAACAGTAATCTTTATGTAGTGAATGTACCCATGTACATTTAGAACAGTAATCCGAATACTGTCAAAGTTAAGTCGTTTTGGATTGATAAAGGATTCTTAGGACTCCATTACATTAGTATGATCAATTGTCCAGTAATGACAATAACGGAAACACTATTCTAATTATTACCTACACGAGATGAATGGTTTTGCAAGGTTACGACATAAGTACCGCACTCAAAATCACATAGCCTTTACTGTCTTGGCTTCTCCCTCAGGGGCTACTCTTAGTAGTATCTCAATCATGGGTTGTTTTTTTACTACTTAAGTTACTAAAGCTGCGTGACAACCCAATATCACCTATAACTTTGGATTACAATTATAATAGTTGACATTTTTATGTTATTTGATTATATTATACTCTCTTCAATTTACTTGGAAGTTGAATAGCTGGCAAAGAAGTAGTACTTAATTGAGTGTAGTACTTAAGTTCAAAAGATTACATTACAACTACATAGATAGCTGTGATGAGTATATGCTGTTCAAGTATTTAATTAAAGGTGTCTTTTGACAGCGTTCCTAATCAGCAGTTATCGTGAAAACTGTAATTGTAAGTGGTTACATTTTATCGTTCTCCGGTTTTGTACGCTCGCAAGCAAAGAGGAAATATCAAAATAATTTATTAACCCCGAACTCCGGCAATAATTACTTTACGATTCATTTGATCTGAACACGACCGCGTGTATAAAATAATATAATTATAACCAAGGCCGCAGTCGCCTTGCATCTATTGATTAATGGACGCTCTTAATCATGGATTGGGCTCGCGTGAGAAAAATCTGTATTTTATCTATTACGTATTTGTATTTACAAATAGGTTTTAAAGTTATGGATGACTTGAATAAATGAGTTTATTGATAAGACAACTCGTACGTTTCCGTTGAGATAGTGTTGAGGACATGCATTACGTAAGGCTCGGACTAAAGGAAAATGTAGATGGAGCGCACAGATCTAAAAAGTGAAGGAAATATACAATCGAATTCGGCTCGATTTATAGAACCATTTGATATTAAAGAGTATGTTTTGAAATTATTATATAAACAATGATTCGATATAAAAAAAGTCTGTTTAATACTTACTTTTAAGACTTACTTGTTCTCGAATTTGAGCTCAATACGTAGTTATACTCTGTATCCTTTGCAAAAGTTGGCTTTACTAACAAAATCTGTGCGCCTATCTGTCTGTTTCTCTAGTTTAAGATGTAAGCCAGATATTTTTAATAAAAAAATAAAACAAGTTTTTTCCAAGCATTTAAAATATTCAAATTATTTATCTTCTGTGCTAATGCCTACTCCACACTGTCCTATATGTCGGAAACGGGAGATGTGAAAAATTGCGTAGTAAAAATCTTATTACAGTTTGACCAAGTTATTAAGAGAGATAAATCGAACGTACGTTTTTTTTAATTTGAGTACTGACCACAAAATCGTTCGAGAAAATTACATTTGTCTCGCTGAATAACGGCAAAAAGTGAAGACGCGCATATTTTTTTACATAAATAATTTTATATACAATATAAAAAAAATATTATAAATATACCGAAGAAATAATTAGATAAATAATAAATAGATATAGATAAATAAATAATAAGATAAGATGCATTAAACTTTTGCTGGGTATACTCTTTCCACAATTCCCTTTTATGACATCAAATGGCATGATGATTCTCGTAGTCTTACATAATATTAATTTATATTTCAAAATATATTTATCAAGTATTTATACAATTATGAAAAAAGTCAACAAGTTCCAAAATAAACATTGTTCACACTTGCTCTTAAGAAAGTTGGTCACACTATGCGCTCATAAATTCTAAAATAATTCGGTGACATTGAAAGCTTTTCCATTCAGCCGCAGCCACAAGCTATACAACCATTACGCATCTTCCGCAGTGTCCAACTGTCCACAGACTAAATGATTGTGTAATGTTTACTCAGAAATCTTGAGCGTATGTGAAAATTGAATCCGCTTTGATAGCACGAAAATGTTGTTTCGTCTGTGTAATAAATATTGTTTGGCATAAATAATAGTTACTTTGTACGTCTACACACAGATAGAAAATACATTATACATACATTTAAATTGTCCCGGTTAGATTCTGAAGATTTATTTCTGTGGTTGAAAAAGGTGCAGTTTGCTCTATGTTAGTAATTTAGTCGAATAGTAACCCCTTGTTCGCAAGGTACTGTGTGAACAGATATTCCCTATGTTAACGGCGGGGGTTAATCTGGCCTGTTATATTTCCTAGGTTCGATTGATTGAAAGGTCAGATAACTAAACTTAACCATCCATGAGCCCAAAGGTCTCTACTGAGTAAATTAGTAATTACAAGCTACGCTTGGTTAGCGCGTGTTGAAAAGCGACTCGCCACTTAACTAAGTCACTGGCATAGTGCAAAGTAGACTTTAAAGATTTGAATGTGCTTCTACGACATAAAGGGATATAGAAGCCACATTTTCAGACTTTGGCTTCAGAATATCTATCGAGATAGTTATTTGTCATAACCGACATTCTTGGTAAGGATGTAGGTCGCATAATTACGAGTAAATCAACTTTATTACGCGTACATATTTCCTATATTTTATAGACAAGCCGTCTAGTTGCCTACGTAGATTAATGATCAGTAGTAGTATGCTGTAGTCAGTCTGTGCATATCAAGTGTGGGCGTGGCCTCGGATTCGAGGTAACTCTCTGATTGGTCGGTTCAGGAAGGCAGTTGCATTTCACCTACTTGATACGAATGCTAATTATGGAGGATAAGTTTTCGCAAAAAGTAGGTTAGGACTTGGATTGCGTTTGTTTTGCAATAGGATGTTTTAAAAGTACCTTGTGCCATATTGGCTCAGTGATTGTCTTTCGAACAAATGTGGTATACTGTATCAGAATGGTTGCCTGAGGCAGCAGCTTATCTAACGCTGAGTTTTTGTCCACTTCTAAATGACAATACAGAAGAAAGACACTTTGTTTGCTTTTCATCCATCATTTATTAGAACGATTATGAGATAAAAAAATTGGTGTATGAGCATCGAAAAAAGACCCTCAATAAATATTTCCAATTAAGCTAAAATATTTTTTATACCCATATTATTAATTTTTAAGGAAATTAATTTATTATTTTTTCGTACAGATGTTAGTAGCTTGATTAGCTCATGAAAACTAATCGAATTCAAATTTAATCAAAATTAATAAACATTTAGAAAAATAAATATAAGACCTTTGAAGAGTTATATACTACATACTAAGTTGGTCTAACTTAGTATGTAGTTAAACACTAACAAAAGACTTAACTTAGTTCTAACTTGATAAATTTGAAAAAAATATTTAAGGATACCAAATTGTCACCAATTTACTTAGCGATTAGGTAAACTAACTCGTTGTAAATATTACATATAAATAAATATAGGCTACATATTAATTTTTAAATTAATTTATCAAACTAAAAATATAACTATGTAAATCCTATGTCCGAGTAGGTAAAAATAATAGGTATTCTAGGTAAACAGGAGAAGGAACAGTTAATAATATTTATAATACGTACATTATTTTGTTATCTGTGTATTTATACATTTAAATGATATTTTATGTGATCACCTTTACTTATGTCATCAGCACACAACATAATAGTTTCGGTCATTATATTTATATAATTTAATCTAACTTTACCTGCTTGTATCTAGATATTTCGCAAGCTATTTATTTTAGATCATATAAATATGTACCTAAGTACTTACCTAATGTTACAATAACAATTATTTAAATGTTTTACACAATGTCTATATTTATATATGTTTTGGATTTCCCTCGACCGTTTGTGCAGAGCAGTGTGTTCTAATCTTTTGAAATACCTGGGCTTTGTAACTTCACAGGATGTTTACCATTTATGGACTAAAACCTAAAACTACGTAACCTTGGCAATCGAGGTTGGACCATTTATCCTCGTAGTTGCTTAACCTTTTTTATTGATGCAAATGATAATTTATACCTACATTAATGGTACAAAACTAAGTCCTATAGAAAAGTATTTTTATGTTAAGTCTGAAAATAATGAAGAAATTGTTAATTTATTAGCAAATTACAGACAACGTAGGTACCACCTAAACTGTTGGTCATTGAGATATAAAATTTGGAGGACGCCTTTGATAAAGATGGGAATGTCATTGGAGGATACCTTTGATAAAGATGGGGATGTCATTGGAGGCTGCCATTGATAAAGATGGGAATGTCATTGGAGGTCGCTTTTATATAAATGGGAATGTCATTGGAGGATGACATTGATAAAGATGGAAATGTCATTGGAGGCCGCCTGTGATAAAGATGGGAATGCCATTGGAGGATGCCATTGATAAAGATGGGAATGTCATTGGAGGCCGCCTTTGATAAAGATGGGAACGTCATTGGAGGATGCCATTGATAAAGATGGGAATGTCATTGGAGGCCGCCTTTGATAAAGATGGGAATGTCATTGGAGGACGCCTTTGATAAAGATGGGAATGTAATTGGAGGCCGCCTTTGATAAAGATGGGAATGTAATTGGAGGATGCCATTGATAAAGATGGTAATGTCATTGGAGGCCGCCTTTGATAAAGGTGGGAATGTAATTGGAGGATGCCATTGATAAAGATGGTAATGTCATTGGAGGCCGCCTTTGATAAAGATGAGAATGTCATTGGAGGACGCCTTTCTTGTGTAGTGTATATGCCCACTAAGCAAGAATATCTCACTTCGCTAGTTATAAAATAAATAAATAACACTGTAAATTAGACTTTTAACATAAGACTTTGAGACTTTATACATAATTTTGAATGCTATTTTTTTGGTTCCAGTGCTTAAATTGTAGCTTATTATATCTACTATCAAAACTACTATCAAATGGCAGGTCATAATCGTAAATTAATTATAAAACATTGTAGGTAAGTAATTTGTATTGTACCTACACTTAACTTTACATACAAAATTATACAAACAATAATGTAACTTTAAACAATTAATTTTACCTAAGTATATACATTTCTGTTTGTACTTTTTTTCTCAGGAATGAGTGTTGTGTTGACAGTAAGGATGATTCTAAAATAAACCACGGGATAACAGAACAATAATATGACGGGAAGTTACAAAAAACAACGGAAATATAAGAGGCTAAATGGCAAGCAATAAGCATTGGTTCGATATTCATACTGTTGAAAGTTTGTATGTTTAGTATTCTTTGTAACACCTGCATAAGGACAAAATACAGATCTACACCCTGAAGTAAAGCGAAAAGATCTTTCAGTCTAAAACTTCACGCCCCGGTTTAGTAGACGTGGACGTCTACAAAACCTTCTCTCTCATTATGTTCTTCAAGATTATGTAAATTGCAAGCGCTATCTCTTTCTATTTTGCAGTAGGGCGTGCATTTTTAGACTGAAGAGTCTCTACCTAATCACATGCAACAAATTTAAGCGAATAATTGTACAAAAACCACCAGTTTCGTTATTCGACACATAAAACTAAACTTCTATAGATACATTTTACCGATTTTAAAAAAGGTGGTTCTCAATTCAGCTCATTTATATTTGTCATCATAAACGTAATCAATGTTACCTCGCTTATTTAAAGACTATAGCCAAAACACGCCAGGTACTTATAAGAACAACCGTCTAGAATACCGAGAGGAATGTTTTCGGATATGACAATGAGACAGACAAACGATCCTAACAAAGGGATTCAATAGAGAATAGAATAAATCAAAACAAACACGCTCTATGAATATTTTCGTGTTTCTAAACAAAGTTCTTTGGATATTTTAAGATGTGGATCAAATAGATACTTTAAATCAATGATTTTAAGTTTTCAAGCACGAATTACATTATTGAATTTATCTTATTACATAGTGATAAACTAAACAAGCTACGGTAGTGTAATGTAATAATTAGGGTAATTAAAGCACTTCTAAAACACGAATTCAAAGATTTCTGAAACACTTTTTTAAACTATGCAGGTTATTCACTACATTGTAATATCAAATTTATCAAAAATAAACACAGACCACGGTAATTATCCCGTTAATAATGCTTACAAGATTGGCCAGCGTTGTAGGTTAGGGTCTTACAGTTCCACATAAAAAAATGCCAGCGCCCTGCATTGGCATAGTTTATAAAAACACTACCTAATGAAATAGTAAAAGATATATAATAAATTAAAAAACTAAGAGAAGAAGAAAAACACGGATTTTCAAATTCGCTAAAGATAATTTAGAAAGTGCTTGATGAATACAAATCGACCCTGAATACTTTAATAATATTAGAATCGTCCAGTCTTACTAATTGCCATTTAATGACTATAAAAACAGCACGTGAAGTTAATGTTTCTTACGAGGAAACACATTTGCTAATGCAGCACATTCTTATGAGAACCTTGTTTTAGTAACATGAGAAAGAATAGGTTAATGTAAACAATAATCGCAGCTGCATGCTTCAAGTGCATAATTCAGTTCTGGTGACGATAGCTTTATATGGCAATGTGATGATTGGACAGGGCATTCCCCTTTAGATTGTTTTACTGGAGCGGTTACTTCGGAGAAATCGTTGTGAGAACGAGAGACTAGCTATTTGGTGACTGTAGCATGTGCTGTGCTTGAGAGCTTCTAACGATACTTAATAACGTAGTATCAGTTTTTATTTTTATTTTGAACAAACGGGTTACTCACGTCTATTTTGAGCCGAATTCTCCGACTATAGTTTCAACTGCATACGGCGGTCTTTTTCAAAAGGAGCATCGCAGACGTCACTTCCGAAGGACGTCTGTACAGTACAGTACCAGACGAGACGTCCTTCGGGAGTGACATCTGCGCTGCTCCTTTTGAAAAAGAGCGCTGTATGTGGTTGAACCTACCAAAAGAGACATTTGTTCAAAATAAAAATGTGTAACAACAACGTTAGTTTTCATAATATCAGAATTTTATTAATTATTACTTAAACACTGAAAAAAAACTTCAGAATTTCTACTTCAGTTATTAAGCACATCAAACAAGCTATTTTTATTGCTGTGCTGGTAAAAATTACGAAGTCAAAATTAAGATAAAAAAGTAAAAAGTGGTCATAAAGATACATATAGATTTACGTAAATAAATTCTTATTGGATTAAGTATGTTTATTTATTAAATATTCAAAAAATCCCCTATCATACTAAAGAAAAATAAAAAATAATCAGCACAAGGGTGAAAAAATAGCTAATAAAATATTATGTAATATAATTGTTAGCAATTATGCAGATATATGTATTTTAATTGTCTTTCCATTTACAAGTATTCAAATAGGGTAATAAGGAAGTGAAATTAGATACAACTCACCTATATTTACAAATTGTTTGCAATCAACCCGGAATTATTCTATACAAAATAAACTTCAATTTAGACGCTATTAGTTGCAATTAACGTCTAAAACAAAAACGAGACCGCTAACGATTCATTGATGAAGAAACTAATAAAAAGCATAAATAAAAAAATAAATAAAACTGTCGGTGAAACGCACGATATTTTACAATGTAGGTATTTGAAATTTTCGCGTTTGGCACCACGCCCGTGTTACTATAATGTTTTCAAAAGAGAACAGAGGTTATTTCTCTTTGATTACAGAAAAAAACAATAGTCGAGCTAAAATAAGATCTATTTAAAACGAACTAAATTTGGAATACGTAAACAGCTTTAAGGCAAACTAATTAGAATAACCAATAAGATTTTATTTAATCAAAGGGTTATGAATTCGAACCTCGAAGCCTTACTTTTAAATACGTTGACAAAATTGTGCTAAAGCTAAAAAAGCTGCCAAAAATCTGTGCACAGACCACATACATTTCTAAATAATGATAATAAAAATCTATGAACAGACGTGACGGTCAATGGTCACACTCAAATCAAAAAATTATGCAATGATGCATGTATATATTATTTTCTTTGCAATAATTATATTTAGGTGACACGGATAGCTCAGCCAGCTCACGTATAAAAATATTCTGCATCCCCATAACATCATAAGCATATTTATCTCTAACTTCCTCTATTGGCAAATCTCCAGTTTCTTCAGGACATCGGAAACATCCGTCATCTGTCTAGTTTTATACGTATTATTATGTAACTGGATATATATCATCAAACCCATTATGTGTTCATTAATTTGTTACCTTTTTATGTAGCTATCTATATTTTTCTGTAGGTATCAATTGCATCAAAGACTACAGTTTTGTGACGTGGTGGACGTTCCGTTGTTCTCAATATTATAATTTATTTTCAAAATGTATTTTAATACAACAATGATTTCTGCGTAGAGCACACGGGATGAAACATTTACGAGAAGTCAATAGTTTTACAACAGATTTGTCCTTTCTGCATCTATAAAATTGGAATGACTTTCCTTCAGCTGCCAAATTGTGACACACCGTTGCTATTCTAGCACTGAAGATACTCAAGAGACCTTTACTCAGGCTATATTTAAGATGACTTGTGATGCATCTTGCCTTAGAATTATTATTGTAAACAATTCCATCTCAAGGCTTTCGAAAATAAACCCTTGTAGATTGTAGAACAGTCTTCAAAGTCGACTGAAGTAGGGCGTTTTAACATTCCCGTCATTTAAAACGTTAGACACGGCCCATTTATCATATTATAATTTGAAATTACTTACAGAATGATTAAATCTGTCTGGAGAGATGTGTGGCGATTCTTCAAGAGCCCAGGAGTCTGCCGACTTTGTTGAGTTTCATAATTTGCATCTTCAACTGGGTGCGTGCCAGAGCGACCTACCTCTTCCACGGTTTGCGACTAAACTGTAATAATCGATGTATAGTTTCTCCCATTTAGATTAAGGATGTTTTTCAACAATACTAATTGCATATAATATACCGTTTAATTTTTACCTGGTTGTTAATAGTTTTATCTGTAAATACCTATAACATAAATGATCGTTTATGGCATTGTGACAATTTTAATAAACCCGATAGAACAAAGCTGCGGCGGGTGATTTAAATGTATTAACAATGTTATTATGATAAAAATAATGGCTGGATTTTCCAGAAATACATTTACTGATATTTAATAAAAATACAATAGCGATATTTTTCTACTTAGGTGCTTATTTTATGGCATCATGACCAAAATATTACCACATATCAGCAAACTTCACGAAAGGGAAAAATACAAAGTAGAAAAGTAACTAATTATGGCATATTATATGATTTATGAAAATATATAGCTTGGCTAGATTTAATTTTGGGTGTACATTTTACACTGAAATATAATAGTTTTACGTAAGATGACATCCACAGTCATCCTTACGACTGTGGATATCATACAACAACATACGATACAACACCCGTGTGGGAATCACACTGTAATGTTCCTTCTGTCCCGATAAAACGATCTACATTTCACCGCACCGCTGACCTCAACAATCAACTTAATATTTATATTTGAAAACCTTTTCACGAGTGTCCATGTGTCAGAAACACATTACACAAATGCACGTCACGGTTCACACCCGATATACACATTAAAATTAAATAATGGCTCAAGGCTCGTCTTTGTTATTTTTGTTTTAATACTGGCTGGTATAATGCCGGCATGCGGCGAAGCAGAAGCCGCATGTTAAAAAAAATACATGATACGTCCATTAGGTAAATCGGTTTAATGTCCTTGGTAAAAAGATAAGTTGTTTCCTAGCATTGAAATCCTTAGATTTCTTCGAATATGGAAGTAAAACTCTGGGTTTTGTTTCGGTGTCACGGTTACTGTTATGAAATCTGTAGGAAATATAAACAGATAAGATGTCCAGAAAAAAATGATAATTTACTGAAAAAAAAAACTTATGCTGCGTGAGTAAGAACTTGATAAACAAGTATGTAAGAGAAAGAGACAAAGAAAGAGAAAGAAGTCTCTTTCTCTTTTTATAATATGTGCTATTATGGATCGAGCTATTTCTCACGCTTTGGTGAGCTTTTGCATAGCAAAAAGAAATTAGAACAAAAATCCAATATTTTAGGTAGAACAAATGAACAAACAAGAAGGTCAATTTACATACGTATAATGTAAATAATACACCCAAAACGTAGGTAAGTATTTAAAATATAAAATTCACAGTAAGTACCTATTCTGTAAGAAATACGATCGATTTTTAACCCCGACCCAAAAAGAGGGATGCTATTTAATTTTGACGCATGTATCAGTGTGTCTGTCTGTAGCATCATAGCTCTGAAACGGCTGCCGGATGGACCGATTTTGATCTATTTTTTTTGTTTGAAAGACGATTTCATCGAGAGTGTTCTTAGTTATGTTTTAACACCACCACACCATCACACCGTCGCTTAACATCAGGCGAGTTGGTGGTCAATCGTACATCTATAATGTATAAAAAAAAAAAAAAAAAAAACGGTTCAGCCGTTTTTTTTTGTCGGGAGTCTTTGAGTTTTTTAAACTTATACTTGTCCAAATAATGGTATGGTTCTATGTTACTAACGAAAAAATCCAATTAAATAACTAGCTCACTATTATTGTTAAAAAAATATATCTACAAATTCCTATTTCCTCTAAATGAATGTTATTTATTGCTAAACTAGATGGCTTTTAATCCATAAAATTTTAACTACGACATAATTTCGTTGCCAAAAGAATATAGCGACATGTTATGACATATACATACTTATTACACTTGGTGATAATGTTTTATATATTTTGGGTTATGATAAAAGTAAAATTATGTCTAC
Source organism: Lycia hirtaria (assembly GCA_947563715.1). Classification (NCBI taxonomy): domain Eukaryota; kingdom Metazoa; phylum Arthropoda; class Insecta; order Lepidoptera; family Geometridae; genus Lycia; species Lycia hirtaria. The sequence continues at coordinate 21,947,682 of OX387375.1, read as the reverse complement.
TTTTTGCTATGCATTAAAACTTACAAACTCGGAAAAACTGAGAGTGAGTAGAAGTAGCGGCATGTAAGTTGAGCGTTGAAATTATCCTGCGTAGTGTGAAAATTATAGGTCAAATTTGTAACAGGGGTGAGGGGTGGGCTAGTTTAAAAATCTACAGAGACGATGCACGCAGCGGGCTTAATGTAGGAGAAAGCGAGAACTCTATATTTCTTTATTTCTTAGGCTCAAGTTAGGCTCAGTTACGTGTCGCGTATTGACAAAATAATGAACAATATCTGTCTGTCTTTTCGTTACTCTTGGCTAAACCGATTTCGTTTTAAGATTTTGCAAGGCTGTTTTGTAATTTTTCCATCCAATCAACCCCGAGAGACGCAAAAAGCAATTTTATTTAATTTCTGTATTTTAGTTTCTTTAAACACAGGATAAAAAAAAAAGGATCGTACTATGTTTTCGTACACTTTTGTAATCCTACACAAATTTTAAATTGTTCGATATTTTTGAAGTATTTCTAGTAAAAAAAATATTTAAAAAAACACTTTTTTAATTATTTAAATCACTTTTGTGACAAAAGTGCATGGCCATTTTCGTTAATTTACGTGTTTAACGTCGTAACATATACCTAAAGTAATAAAACCTGTCACAAACCAATTTGCTATATTAAAATACCTAGTTCCCGGGAAACCCAACATAAACTATTAATGTGTGACAATAAAAATAAAGTTCCATTAGCTATATAAACGGTTCCTAAGACTTCTTCGTTGGTGTCGCTTGGTTTTAAGTAAGCTGTATCGGGTTTAACAGTTTTCATATCTATTCAGTAGACCTTTATCTCGGGAACGCGTGAAGGTATCGAGTTGAAATTAAAACCAGATACGCAGATCCATAGTATCTTGCTGCAGAAAGAAAAATCAAATTTCTCAGTTTTCGTAAAAAAAAGTTACAGCCGAATATGTCGTAAAAAACGCACATTTCGACACTCACAGAGGAATAAAAACCTATGGGGTACTTCCCGTTGACCTAGAACTTTGAAATTTGGAAAGAAGCATTGTGTTAGAGTACACAATACACATATAGGAAAAAATCCGAAAACCGGAAATTTTTAATTTAATCACAAAAAAATAGTGTCTTTATGCAAGGAATGAGGGTCGAAATTTTAAAGTGAATTAACCGTATCATGTGGGGTATCATATGAAAGAGCTTAATTAGCACAGGCTAAAACAGGTTTTTAAATATTTTTCGATTTATGAAGGAAAATATTAAAAAAAAATATAAATTCCCCTTTTATCTACTAGTTCGTACGGAACCCTCGGTGGGCGAGTCTGACTCGCTTTTGTCCGGTTTTTAACCTGAAACCTGATAACGTCGATAGATACTAAATAATTTACGAAATAACAATTGTGTCGTATAAAAGTGACATTGAGGTCAATTCAATTATTTATTTGGGCTCGTTATGACAGCGGTTGATATATTAGCACTATCTACCTCTAGAGGCGCGTCGGCGGTAACTAAGCACCTGGAGCACGCTACACCACGCTCGCTTTTGTATTACCCTGTTATTAATACCAATTCGTGTTCAAGATTAATAATTTTTGGTCATCTTTTTACCTTATCGATTGGTCTGTTTAATAATTACCTATCGTTGATAGCATGTTTGTAAGTAATTAATTGCTTTAGTTGGTATTTACTTTATTTTTCCCAAACGATCGTCATAGGAAGTTCGCGTATGATATCTAAAATTGATTGGTTTCAGCAAACATTTCTGCTAAGCATGGATGTTTTGTTCTGTGTCTGGGTATTTATATGTATGTATTTACAAAACCAAAGTATCTATGTATTCTATCAGCCGTCTAGTTTCCATAGTACAAGCTTTGCTTAGTTTGGGGCTAGATGGTGTTGTGTGAAAATGTCTTCCAATGTTTATTTACTTTATTTATATAATTTTAACGCAAGACTGCCTTAAAATGCTTGTTAAATGGTTAAATGAGTACCGATATAGACGAAAAGCGAAGTGTTTTTAAGTTTTCGTAAAGGACTAAAAATCTGTTATATGTATTCGACTTTATTTATTCCTGTAGGGATGGAGTGGCGCTATTTGCGCATTTGCTATTTTTAAGTAATATGTGTATTTTATAAAGTCAATAAAGTCCTAGTCACAATAACTTAGTCTGTTTTGTAGTTACTTTACAGGGAACTTATATAACTACTATTTTGAGAACAACATGCAAATACCCGTAATCGAACACTTCATAAACAAGACACCGTATTTTTTTGTCATTAACATTAGAAAATAAAATTGAGCGACATGTTTAGACGTACCTACCAATCAGTCAAAACTCCAGTTATTGTCTCATTCATCGGATTATTTAAAGCTTAATGTCAATTTTATAATATTAAATATTTTTTTTATCAGCCCTGTTTGTACAAACTGTCCCACTGCAGGGAACGGGCCGTCTTCTCATTGTGAGAAGGGTTAGGCCATAGTCTGCCACGCTGGCCAAGTGCGGGTTGGCAGACTTCACACATCTTCAAGATCATTGAGAACTCTCAGACATATAGGTTTCCTCACGATGTTTTCCTTCACCGTTTGAAGTTGGCGGCAATCAACAATACGCACATAACTTCGAAAAGACAGAGGTGCGTGCCGTGGGACTCGAACCTGGACCTGCGGATCGCAAGTCAGACGGTCTCACCACTAGGCTGCCGGAAACTTCAAATATTAAATAATACGTTCGTAAAATGACCACACATAGGCCTGTCTCATTATGCGTGCCCTTTAAGTCCAAAATCGCCATAAAAATTTCATTATAACATTTACATCACCAGATATTTACATTCGAATAATTCACACGACTAGACGCACATTTGCTTTTAAAATAGTCTATAATGTGTAGGTTCTATTGAATTTACATAAATAATTCGTACTTAATATGACGCCGTCACTATAAATCGATCGAAAAAAATTAAGATTATGTCTATTATTTTCGACTTAATAATGCACTGTGTAAATAATAATGACCTTAATAATAGACACTTTATGGAACCGGTATTACAAAATCGTATTTTTAAGATAATAGGTAGGTTAGCGATATTGTAAGCAAATGAGGGTAGGGTAACCATAAAATAATTGAATCCATTAAATTATGCGTTATGAACACAATCTCTAAACAACTGGACAAAGTTTCCTCGAAAGAATACCTCTTAGTCCATACTTAAGCTTTAAAGTTACAATAAAAATATGTTTGCCCTACCAACTTCCTTACATCGACATTTAATTTTGTCTAAGCGCCTCATATCGTCGCTCGCATGACTAACTGTCCTATCTCATTTCAGTCATTTTTTCATGAGAAACGTTTTTCGGTTCTGAGATTAGATTGTACCTATTTGTCAAAAATATTAAAAATCGGATCTTTTGCGTATCTATATTAGCTTTCATAGAAGTTACTTACATTTCAATTTCACATTGATACTTTTAATGTATTTGCATTCTAAATACCTGTTTTTATTGTTTGAAAAATGAAATAGGACAGTTGGTAATGCGGGCGACGATATGTGAATTGCTGACACATGGTCTGCACTTTATAGCATTTCTAGAGTTTGTGTTCCCTCCTGACACCGTGCTGTCATTGCATTATGTAAGAAATGTAACCTACCAAGGATATTTTGAGTCTATACTCACGTTCAAATTATGTAGTCTCGTGGATGTCCCTCTGAAGTTAAAAAATAAAACTTGTTCCCGAAAAATCAATAAGAGCACGAAACATCGATACGAATACGAATAGGTGAAAATGACATCGTTTTACAAAATTTAGTTGTGACGATGAAATCCAGAGAAAATTTCATTTGAATGGATTCTACCTAAACAGTTCTACATCACATAGAACAATTGATACCAAAAAAAAAAGCTGTCATAAATGTCGTAATTATTAATTTAGCTCTTTGTAAACAATTACATAAAAGGGACACTTACATCACCATACAGCAAACATAGCTATTTATGTACACAATAATAAATGCACGGAAAAGATTTTCTCACAAGATTATAAAACTACCCACACCTCAGCCTTCGTATTAAAACTTATAAGATAGAACTTTATCCACTTTCAAAAGCTCAACGCGTGTTGTATGAAGCCTTCATATGAATTACTGATTAAACGCTTGTCAAAGATATTACGGAGATGACAAGAGCAAAAGGTAGATAGATTTTTTTTAGACGGAAGACCAACGGCATCGTGACTGGCCACACCTGCTAACATGTGGAGGACAAGTTTAAATTTCCTAATTTACAACCATATCATATTTTAATATTCACCTTTTAGATTTGTTTATAGTTATCGACCTCAGATTAAATTGGATTTTATTGATGCGTTAAATTCGAACGGTAAGAGCTTTGGCCGTCTTTATTTAGTTATCAAAGCGTTTTATTGACGCTGTTTTGGTTGAGTTTATATTATTTGGAACATAAATGACAATTTTGAACTTTCTTAATGGCTCTTGTAGCTTTATAAATAGAAATGCATAAAATATTAGCATATTTAACGCATAAAAAGCATCAATGCTATTCTAAATTGCTTGTAAATTAATTGGTGTCAAAAATTATATTTACTTAGTTTGTATATATACCTATATACTATATTTATAATAAGATATTTGATCATTCTCATTCCTTGATGAGCAAAGAACAAAGTAATGTAATTTTCTTAATGTGACGTATGAAACCCACGACATAAAGATTTTGTTATTTGAGTATATTCGTCTTCGTCTTGGTAGGTAAACGTCCTAGCTTCGCGTATAGTGGTATCGAGCCATCAAGCGAGTATACAATGAACGTTTTGAATATTTTTATAGCTATTGTATCGCACAAGATGCATACGTTTTGGGCGAACAGCGCAAGCGCTACTGTTTGCAGAACAACTATACTGTTATAAAATATTTGATCTCATGTGTTAACCGAGAAAAACGTAGCTCGGTTCCATAGAAAAATTGAATTTCCTTTTATAGATTTTTTTTAAATATTTTTTATAGAGTTTATTATTTTTTAAATGGTAATATCAATTTACCATTTTGATTTGAAAATTGGCAAAATTCATCAGGCAGGTTACACATATTAAAAAAAATATAAGTACCTACATAGTAATGAGTACAAAGAGTTTTTTTGTCTTAATGCGTCCGATCTGTTTAACCCTCTTTATTTGCTGGCCATCTTTCGTCGTTATCGGTCAACATGCTAGATATACTGGTAACACTGGTAGGACAAATTGTTATTGTCAGTTTCTGATGTTTAATTGTCAGTTACTCGACACTGTGACCCGACGGGCATCGGAGGAGCTTTATCTTTCGCATAAATACTCTTTAGATTAATATATATATATACAGAAATTACACTGTTTACACACTTAGTAGTAAGATAGTCTATTGTCTAGCAAATGGCGCAGCTTTTACCTCGTAATTATTATACCAAACAATGTTTTAATCATAGATAATACAAATGCATGTCAAATTCCAAATACATATAGAGGTGCGATAGTTTTTAGTAAAGTGTATCACAAAAATGATGTGGGATAGTAGTTAGAGCTCGTTTTGCTAAAGACCAAAGCTTACATACTTTGTAAACTTTACTTGTAAGTTTTTTTTCTTATTTTTGGATAATAGCAGTCGTTCTATTCTGTTGAAACTCGAGAATACTTTATTATTTTTACTTTATTACGATCCTTTGGACGACATATTATGTGTCTCGAACCAGAAATAAAATGAATTGCTATGTTCATCTATATTTTTTATATTTATTCAGTTTTTACATATAATGTGTCTTTTATCAAGCTTTTTAAAAATATGGATATTTTATTGTATGTTTATTTTTTGAGCATTTTTCAATTCCTCGGAGCATTATAAACATTAATTTCTAAATAAATATGATTATTTTAGACACAATATCCTCATAAGTACCTAAGTTTTAAGTTCTACTTAGAACGCCGAAGTACGTACTACACTCGTATAGTATTTGTGTCATGTGCCATTTACTTTAGCAATGTCAACCTAAAAGCTTTTTAATGGTTGAAAGCTTCGACTGCTTTAAGTCTTTTCGAGCTTTAAGTAGTAACTTACCTATATTTCAAACGGATCTGAAATCTGAATTAAAATAAGACTTTTTTTTTAGTTAATCAATAATAAATATTTAAATTATTTACCAAATTATCAAATAATATCAACCGGCGTATAAGTTACTTATTGGTTCTTTTAGCAGTGTGATTGAAGAGTAATAAAAATATATATATATCAAATATAAAACAGTTAAAAATGCATTTATCGAGTGCTCAAAAAATTACCCTCTTATTTAAGCAATTGGGCAAAACTCCATTTTAATCAGTACATAAATCAAAACACTTTTTTTGAACATTTTTTTCTTAAAATTACTGTTGAAACTTATCACATCTGATGTATACCCTTCTAAATAATAAAATTAATCATTAACATTACTTCACATCTTGAAAAAATATCGGCATTCCCCTAAAACATAAAATCGTATTGAAAATCAACTATTATCTAGTGAAACCGATAATACCTTTGCGTAGATGCCTTTTGCAGATTTTGGTGTTTAGTTCAACCGAGAGTAGCTGCCGATGTATTTCACAACATAACACATAAAAAATGTGTCAAGCATATGTAATTAAGTCATATCAAATCCATCACAATATTGTAATATCATTATTATATCGCTAAAGTAAACAAACACTGTAAAATAAGATAGAACACATGTTGATTACCGATATTCTTCAACATCAACAGTGTGTACTGTGCATAAATGTGTCGTCCAACCGTCGGCAACCTTTGATGTAATATCGGTGCGATAATTACGCTCTTTAATGATATAGCAGCGATACAGAGAAGCTATTTTATCGCAATTAAGAGTGCTACAGTCCGACCTACTTGCCATCCTTTTGCGCTAATTCACAAGTTCCCGGCCTTGACAGACCATCACGCCGGTTTTAGCGAGAACCAAATTGACTAGCGGGGTCAGCTAAAATTTTAGGAAACCATTTTTTAACACGCTTTTATTAGGTCGACCTGTATGTAATGAAATCTAAGGTAACTAATTTAACCATCTTCCAAGGATCGTAGCGTCATGAAAATTGGCAGCTGTATGTAGTTCTGATGACAATACAATAATATGGTACTGTCAAACTGATCTGATGATGGAGCCGGAAGATATGAACTAGAACTTCATGATGGAACATCGTATCATAGCTGTGTTTGGATTTGTTAGAAAAGTCTTGTAATGAACTTTGACCACAATCATTTTTAGCGTGTTTTTTTAGTTTTTTAAACTGTAATTTATTTAAATTAAAACTGCGATACGCAAGGTGAGTTTAACCTTGATTTTCATTTAGACAATCTAGATACCTATAAAGATATGCCATTATAGACTGAACGCCTAATAGCACGCAAGGCTAATGGATTGCAGTACTTTAGGCGCAATAAGAAGTTGGCATTCCAGGCACGACCTGTGACCTGTTTCTCGACACTGGCGAGATTCTTTTTTATTGAGCGGTTCGAAATCTCTAACGATCGAATTGAGGTCATTCTGCTGAGAAATTATAAGCAAATTACTTATTTCAGAGTATTCCAGACAAAAAGATAATTTGTAATGACATCTGACAGGCAAATAATTGTCAAGTTATTTGGATTACAGTTATTATTATACATATAAGAGTTTATTAACACGAAAAAAAACTATTCAACTAGATAAACGAGTCTCTTACTATTGAATTCTCTTTGTGATAGTCTATCATCATTGCTGTAAAGGCAGGTGTCTCTCGTCGCCGATTTGTCCCAGCACCGTCTAGTTATTATGCATTGAATTACTAGCGAACAAAGTGAAGTAAAGCCAATAAGCACACAATCTATAATTGCAAGCTTCCAAAACACAACGGCTTGTATATTTTGGAAATTTAAGCGGATTCTTAGAATGAGAATTATTAAATAGTTTTTGCTTACAACATGTTATTTTTATGTACCGTCATTGTATTCTACAAAATACTTCACGGCTCCTGTGCACAGGAGCTGCATAGACATGATCAAGCCCTTCTATAATATAACCACCAGACGCTCATACAAGAGGCACCCTCTCACTGTAGAGATTCCGTTCAGTCGCACCACGCGTTTCCGATCCAATTTCTTGGTGAGAACGGCAGAGGTGTGGAATGCTCTTCCAGAGTCGGTGTTCCCTATGAAATACAACTCGGGGTTGATTAAGAAAAAAGTGAATGGGTATCTCCTAGGCAGGTGTGCTACATTTTCGACCTCATCATCGCTTCCCATCAGGTGAGATTGTGGTCAACCGCAGGCCTAGTTTGTCATAAAAAAAGGTTCAATGAATAAATATTAAATAGGGCAACATTGAAAAAAATTGGCGGTAACTATAACACTCAGTCTCGCGCAGTGCGGAGGAAGATCCCAAGGGCACGTCTTGTTTACGTATCTATGCATTTCGTAAATGTAAACAAATCAGTAGACTTTGATGGATCGGTTCGAAGATATGCATCCCACACTAAAAAACTCATAGCAATAAACTAGCGTATTACTTATCACCAATATCACGTTTTAGTGTGGTAGGTGTGCCTAAAAAGGAAACTTGAAGTTTCCACGGAAAATCAGTTCTGATATTTTGATTAAAAAACGCTATGATTGTACCGAAGTATTGTTAGAGTGAAACATTTTGTACGGACGTACGAGTAAAACTAAACGCCATATTTTTAATTTGGTATTATTATAAGTTGCCATTTGATCGTATCCATCATGTAAACAAATTTATACGTATATACGTGGAGAAAGCTTACCTAGAAACTATTCGTTTAATATTGATTTGAAGATAATATGTACCTTAATTTTACTTTGTTATATAATTATATGATTTTTTTGTAAAGGACAGAGGTGAGGACATAATCAAAGGGTGAACGGAAACGGAAACAGAGAAATCGGTGAACATACAGAAACATAGTCAAACAACCCTTTTCCTGTTTTGAAGTCGGCAAAATATTGTGCACCTAGTTTATACATATATACATACAGTCGAACATTGTCCTTTATTCGAGTCATCTAAAAATTTAGTACCTATTATTGTTTTGTTTTTTTTTAATTTGCTACGTCTCTACTCTCAATTTCGCACTTCAACACTGAAGAATGTCGCACAAACGATGTGCAAGACAAATCAAATAAAGCAACATTTGTATAAACACCATTACAGAAGGTATAACCACGATGAGTAAATAAAAAAGCTCGAGTTGGCGGTGGCTGGGCTCGCTGTTTGTTTTCGTTCGTCAATCACGGCGGCCGCGAGGAAATCCGCGTTATTTTAGCATAATGTGTAAACTACACTACAGGGCATAGCACCAGTCGGATCCAACGTAAATTACTGTAATGGGATTGCGTAACATTTTTTCAGCGTCCACGTTGAAGGGAATTAAGTGTTTATTGGATAGTATTTTGGTATTTCTAGCTTACTGTCTGATGGCTTATGTACTTATTTGATTGAAAGGGAGAGCTGCTTACTCTCATCTGTATAGCGATGCAAAGTTCGCTCGCGTTCGTTTTTATCTTGATTTTTCTGCAGTTAAGAGTATGAGATAAAAGTTCAAATGAGCGTATGAGTATGAATTGTGATATTGTTAATAATCGCTTCAACTTTAGTGTCACTTTTTTAATTGCAAAAAAAGCCACAAAAAACGTGTGGGAGCCAACTTTGCATCGTTATGAGATGAGTGTAAACCCCGCTGCTCTTGATTTTTTCTTTTTAATTCTTACTAACATTTTTTTTAGTAAAAACATGGTTGAGGTTACTAAATCGATAGCTATATTTATTTAATTGTAATTATTAGATATTATGCTTAATGTGTAAAGTACACGACGGTATAGCGCCAGTCGGATCCAACGTAAATTACTGTAGGTAATGGGATTGCGTAACATTTTTCAGTGTCAACGTTCTGTTAAATATTATTTCTGTATTTCTAATTTACTAAGTAGAATGAAGTGTTTGATTGAAAGGGATTTGCTTTAGATTTGTTAATGTATTTTTTAAACACTACACAGTTACGGAAGTCGATGGGTGTAATGTTTTTAGTATTTAGAAATGCTACACTTTGTGATCCTGCTACTTGCAAAATGTTACTCTTAGATTCTGTTGTTTTTAGTTATGTGAAATCGTCACAATCTCACTTATTAACCTAATATGATTCACACGAATCAAGTGTAAAAAATCTTTAATTTAGGTATATGCAAACGTAAAAGGCTACGGCAAGAACGGTAACATTATAGATAAATCAATATAAGTACAGCCAATAAATAGTTACAAAACAATTTTTCCTCCGTCAATTCTTCTCTCGTCTCTTAACGTGCATTTAATTACCTTACTTAATATTAACTATAAATTAGGTGTTATTAAAAAGCAATTTATTGCAGTCATTACCGTAATCTCAATAAAGCCATTAGATTATTTTTATCTCGAAACATTTGCACTTGCAAATGGCGGACGTCTCCTGACCCGTTTGTGAGTACAAATATTTGTTCTGCACCAACAATCTTATCCGTTTACTTCGCACGTAGGGGTAGGAGCCTATATGTATGTAGATATCTGGATATGTACGTATCTGGGCGAATCGAGGTCAAACTGAAGAAAGACGATTTGGGTTTTTGTCATATATTTCCACATTCGCACCCACTACGTGGCTCACAAACAAAATTAAAAGAAATTCTTTATCTTTTCTCCATTTTATAGGTATACCTTTTATGATTTAACTGAAATGAAAAAGACCCAATAATATGCGATTTTGTTACATTTAGGTCGTTAATAACTTTTTAGATCGATATAATCGACTATGGAAAGGAGCATTCTGAATCTAAAATTAAAACATAAAAAGAGAAATAAAGATATTAGAGAAACAACAAAAGTGATTGATGCTCTACAACACTGCAAAACACTCAAGTGGAAATGGGCTGGCCATATTGCACGCATGAATGATGAAAAATGGGCAAAGAAGATAACAACATGGAATGGTCCAAATGGCAAGAGAAAAAAAAGTTGGCCGGCAGAGAGATGGCTAGATGAAATTTAAAAAACAGCAGGTTTCAATTGGAAAGAAAAAGCAAATGACAGAACAATATGGAGGAAATTGGAGGAGGCCTTTACTCTTTAGGGAGGTCCTTAGTAAAAACAAAAATATAATTATATGACATTAAATATATACATATATATGAATAATTAATATTAGTTGATAGAAGATTAAATAATAAATACACTATACTAATGCATGATAATATAATTAAATGAAATTTTTGTATAATTTAAATTGAATATTTATTAAGGAAATAAAAGGCTTATTTATTATTTATTATATTATTTATTTATTATAATCGACTATAGTTTCAACTGCATTTGGCGGTCTTGTTCAAGTGCATTGTGCACGATGTTGCATTTATGATCGGCGTCGCATGCTTAAAATGGGTTACTTATACATTTTAAATGTGTGAATACATGTTATCTTCCAAAGACCTTTTGCTCATAAAATTATGTAGTTATATAGTGCACAAAAGATCGATGTTTTTATGTGATAAAACCTTCCGTAATGTCTCAGTAATATGAGGAATCGCTAAAAACCGCAAGTAAACCCCATGGATACAGATAGTATAATAGAATCAACAGGTCTGTATACTTTATCGTCTTCACTAGTTCGCGCATCGAATGGAAATGTGAAAATTGAAAATTCAAATCCTTTGTTGTTTCAAAACGAGTTGATGAATTTAAATCGTCACTAATTTATGCTAATGGCCATTGAATTTAAATGTATTCGCCTATTATTATATAAATAATAGATTAATATTGAATATGTTTCACATTTTAATGACTCATGCCATTAGTATCCATTGATTTTTCTATAAAGAATTAAAGGGCGTGGGTAAGAATCATGTCTTCAATTGAAATGAGTTCACATAGTTTAAATGATTTAGATGAAACATCGCAGGAGTCTTTGTGTTAACATAATACATATTTTAATATGGAAACTAACGTGGTTTTCACACATTTTTAAATAAGAATTACGGGTCACTCACCACTAAACTAAGAAACTAAACTAAAATATACTCGGATATTTCTCTCAAAGCAGACGTCTGAATCTTTTTTTACCAGACTTCGAAAAAGACTGTGTTCGATTTTTTTATTTAAATGTATGTATGGCGATGATTCTTTTCCACATATTCATGTTTTGTGAATTATATTTTTGTTAGGAAGATGGTACTTACATCAAGTTACATCCTATGCAACAAAAAGAGTTCGCAGGGATGGTTCCATATCAATTTTTTATAATTTTTTGTTCAGTAATAGCTAATAAAGTAATTTAGTCAGCTCAAAAAATATTTTATTTGAGTGTTTGCTGGTTCAAGTCAGGTTTCCAGTTTTTTACATAGTTATAATTGTTTCAATTCGTTTATTTTTTTTAACTTTCGGAAAATTACACATCTGAATTTTGTGTTTACTATGTTTGCACATTTTTATAGCATAAACTCGACTAGAACTGGTAACCTTACCAGGAAGAATTTTCGATGAAGAACAGAATAAAGACAATTTAAACACATTTACGTATAACAACAGATGTTTTCTTTTGTACAGAAACAATATGTTCTAGCCTTGAACGAAGCGGTTCTCACATTTCCTTCGCCAATCTGCCAAAATTGTTCATATCCGCATCCAAGAAATACTTTAAATTGGTAGCGAGATCAATCATTGCATCTCAAATTGTCCATTTATTGGGCAATCAAATAAAAATACTCTTATTTGCTTTTCAACCATTTTTGTTGAAAAGCAAGAAAATTGGGAGCGCATAAATATTTGAGCTTCCTGTAGAAACAAATATCGGAAAATTTATATAAAACTGTTTAAGCAGGTACCGTCATTTCCTGCTGATATAAGCTCGTTGTCCATTAGTACGCTTTTGGGCCATATACTAATGTAACCTTGCCTCTCAATCGTAAATGTTATGACAGGTGTTAACTGCATAAGATCGATTTTCTTGGTGTAACTTTTAAGCTTGAAATAATATTGAGTATACGTATTTGTAACGAAGCAGAAGTGAAGTAGTTATATGATATATTAAAATGAGGATTCTTTGGAATAATTCTTCAAAATCACTTATTGATTCTTATTGCGCTGGATGCAAGCCGCTTCCAATCGGTCTTTTTGGAAATCCATGGAGGAGGCCTATGTCCAGCAGTGGACTTCTTATGGCTGAGATGATGATGATGACTTATTGATCATGGGGATCAGGCCACGTAATGCACTATTTTAACTTTTTGTGGAAGTTGAGTGACGGCCCAAATGAGATGAGACGTTACGTGAGACTTCTTGCTGATAACTGCAGATAAATATCAAAATATCGAGTGATAACCTCTAGCGGCAGTTGCATGTCATTAATATATTATTTTGATTTATTTACAGTAAGCAAGAAAATTGCTAATTCACTTAGTTTTTCATCTCAATTGTCATTTTGCATTCGGCAGGTTAGGACTCAGGAGCGGGCTCTGGACTTGCGCTCGCGCTGGTCGCAATGGACGACAAGCTTTATCAAGTTATATTTTATGTTCGTTGAAAACATCACCTTACTGTGTACCGATGCCAGCAAAGCGTAGGACGTCGAGTGGCGTCCTTCCTTGCCTACTTGAGATGATCGACAAGCACTCGAAAATTACCGAACACACATTATAAAAACAAACAACGAGGTTTGTTAACGTTTATAATGTGCGTGTCGTAAGGCACACCATATTGACCTTTCATCAAGGACATAATAAGTCCTAAAACACAATATCAACGTGTTAATTTATGAACGCATGCCTTCCGCCCTTTACAAGTGTAGGAAGTGATTTGAAGACAAAAAATAACAAAAGTTGTACCTATCGTTTTGTTTCTCACGGGCAACTAACACCTACCGTTTTTGTATGTGTGAAGGCATCGACTTTATTTTGCAGTTTTACTGGAATTTTAATACGAAATCACCCACACATATTAATGTGGGCATCAAATTGAACATAGATGTGAGTGAGACACTGACATCAAATAAATAAAAAAATGGACAGGATTTTCTCATATAATTTGACAGATCAACTAATAAACAATTTTTCATGCGTCATGCAAAACAGTGCCTCGGAAAATTAATATGATGTTAAATAACTGCTGCGGATGTTACAGAAATCAATTTGTGGATTCCTGGAAGCAACGCAGATGTCTATTTATTTTTATTTTACGAACAGTTGTATCGTTTTAGATCCTAAGCAATTCGCAGTAGACTTTGAAGCTTAGTTTGTGAAACCGTTTAGACTTTCTTCATGCAGTAGATAAATGTACTTATCCACAACACCGAAATGATAATATTGACAGCCACTACTTACTCTATAGATAGAGATCAATGGAGTGAGCCTACTAAAATTTGAATGCTCAATTTGTCCTGCAGTTTATGTATTTACACTCGGCAACACAGTATTACGCAGGTACACATAATATTGCATGTGTGTGTAAGCCGCATGTGTGTGTTTAAGTGTTAAAACTGGCGTACTAATTAACATCCATTCATATGTGTGGAGGCCAAGTTGATTCATGTATGTGTAGCTGTTCTTATCACGGTTGTGTGCATTCTTAAGGAATGGCATTTAAAACCACATTTAACTAAAGAATCTGAATGTTTTAAATACGACTTGTTAGGATAACGATTAAGAAGATTGTGGGGCACCCATTAGTTACCAGGGCTGTATAAATAAAATAGTCAACGTCAAAGTGTAGCCCTGTTTCTCAGATTGCAGCCCTCTAACGATGATGCCGCTCAGGTAATTTTAGGTCTACCTCACTATCAACGAAACCTTATTTTTAACCGAATTCCAAAAAAGAAGGAGGTTATCAATGTAACTGTAAGTTATTTTTTTCAATTTTTTTTGTATGATCAGCAATTTCTTCGCCAATTATGAATTGTTTTTCATGATCATTTTTTTGTTTGGTAGGTAATAGGTACCTCAGAAATGGTCTCATATACATATATACATTTTATCAAAATCGGTTGAGTACTTTGGTTTTTATAACAAAATAACTGAAACATTTCATTCAACTAAACGAATTCGAAATTTGATGTCTAGCTTTCACCGGATATTAATTTTGACAACTAAAAAATAAGTTTTCTGTTCAATCATTCTTCATAATATAGGATTATAAATAAGAACGAGTCGTTTATCTTTTTTTAACTGGCTTCTACTCTCTACTCGAAATGTCTAGAATAATGTATGGCCCAAAAACACAGCTGTGCCCGTACTGACCTCTATTGGAGCGATTTGGGTTGGTAAAACGATTAATATTGTCGTCTTTGTACAAAAAGACGGTCATTTCTAACAACGGTCATATCATGGGTAAAGGTGAAGCCAGAATAAACTGATCTGGAGACGAAAATAACGAGAAAAATTGTTTGTTGACGTAGCATTTTCTCAGCAAAATATTTTTAAGAAATAATTTAATTTGGGTTTGTTAGAATATTTTGTTGGTTTTTCAATAATCAGGTTCGTATATACAATAGGCATAAAATTTCGCAAAGAAAATAATTCATTAGACCAAATTAAACGATTCGTTGTGGTATTTAGTTGCGGTAGAAGCGATCACAAAACCATGACAATCTCTTTATATATAAAAATCAATTGCTGTTCGTTTGTCTCGCTAAAACTCGAGAACGGCTGGGCCGATTTAGCTGATTTTGGTTTTGAAATGTTTGTCGTAAATCGTCGTAGTCCAGGGAAGGTTTAAACGTTGAGAAAATATCGGGTCCACTCATTGATAGGTACGCTCGAAGTACGCCGGGGTCATCTAGTTTCGGATAAAAAAATCGAGCAAATTCGAGCCTGAGCTGGTAATTATCACGTGTTATGTTGTTCACGTTTAATTATATTGTACAAGTAAGTTTTATTAGGACATAGGCCTGCACTTGACCGTCAACACTCATATAAATTGTGATTTTTATCGGTATCTGAATTCCTTTTTATGCTAGTTTTGTAAGTTGTCTGAAATATTGTATTTGTTTAATGGTGTACAATAAAAAGTTTATCTGTCTATCTTTTTATTACAATTTACCTGCCTCCATTTCTTACTTCTTATAACTAAAATCTTAAAGCTTTTTGCTACATGACGATGTTATTGTGATTTGAGTAATAAGCTATAGCAATATCGGCAACTTTATTCATTAAAAAAAAAAACGAAATATTAGTTCGGTCCCCGACTGAAGTTATTAGTTGGCGCCAAGATGGCGACGATCATTCCCTTTGTTATTTGAACTCTATTGTAACTACACACAGTAGATATTTATTTTTCAAAATGTTGATATTTAAATTGACCCCATTTTTATTTTGGTAACTACATTCACTAAAGCTCGTTACAGTTGAAACCAGATTCTGTCGTCCTCCCAAACAAAACAGTCTCCATACAAAAAGTAAAAACATTTTGTTGGCGTGGGCGAGTGCCCATTCATGATCCGACAGTTTTGTAATACCGCGCACATGTTCATTTATCACGCAATTGTTGAATTAAATTCACATAAGTGTCTAGGCTGAATGTACAATATGTTCTAGTCTTTATGGATTACATCCGGTTTAAAAAAACTAAACGTCAAACTGACACGACGGGCATGCTGAAACTTAGGCTGAAGACGGCGCGGCGGCATAAAGTCAGATTTTAGAGGTACTGTCACCGTGGGTAACTTTGAATCCGTGTCAAACATTGTACATAGGGTTTTCGAATGTTCTCGTATTTTCCCAAAGGAATGACTACGACTGTTAATTAACTTATTAAGTAATTTGACTACAGATTTTTTGGAGAAGACGGTCAAATTCAAAGTTACTGATTACTTTTTCATTGTATTATTAAACTAATATTATTAATAGGTGTTAATAATTAAAAAATAACATTGATTAATTATTAAAATTAGTCTTCTCGTAAGATTATAATTGTATTATATTATTAAAAAAACAAATTTGGGTGATTTCTAAAATGTTATCAATATAAAGAGAATATTAGAAGCAATTTTACTAATGATTGAAATAAGTTTTATGCTTTTCCTAAATGTTACATTGTAACAGGTTATTTCCGTCAAAACACTATAAAATTAGTTTTTATAGTTCTACTGAATACTGAATCATAAACTTTATACAGATTTTTTCAGTGATATGATCTACCGCAGAATTTGTAAATTATATTGGGACATAACTGTAACAAAATGTAGAATACTAAGTAGGTAAATATAAATGTTTACGTACATATACATATGACTGGTATGTTACGTAGTGTTTCATCGTAATAAAACAAATGCAATGTAGAATGTAAAGCTGAAAAAGTAGCCAACGATAGCCACGGGAGAGATGAGAGACTTACAATGGATAATACGATAATATAGGGTGTGTTTATTTATTATCTTGATGCGAAAGCATCCAGACTAAACAATGGTTCATTTGCAACACGTTATTAGGCATAGGCATTTTATTCTTTTTTATGAGATCTCCTCCATTATCTTTGAGCATCTGTCAACCATCTTGTGTTGAATGCGGAAATATATGAGATCTAGATTCCACTAAAACCAACAAGTTTTTCTTGTAACACAAAAAGCTTATTATAAAAGCAGTATTCCACTATGCAAATAGAAGCAACTTATGTAATAAGCAAAGCATAATATAGAAGAAGAAACTTTAAGCGCAATCTTCGCCAAATCAACTCAAATAAAACCTTCGAAGATAATAAACATGTCACGTAAAAATGCATGACAAAAATTTGTCAAGTGCTAATGGAGTGTTTGAAGAAAAGGCGAAAATTGAAACAGAATGGCGAAATTTGTAGCGAATGCGAGATGTACCAAGGGATAAGCAAAGCAATGGAGCCAAGGTCACAGGAACGAGTTATACCTCAGCACGTGCGGGGCGTGCGTCGGCCGGCGTCCGGCGATTCTGCAGTCTCCTGAAGCCTTAGCGCTAGAGCCTCCGAGGCAAAGGAGCACAGCCTCAGTTCCACACAAATCAGCATCAACACAGCGACTCGGATCGCATCCGCACCCGGCACATCCACTAAACGACGTCCGATCAAAACATCGCTCTCACGAACCTTTTCAACACACAGACTCGATTTGCAAAATTTATTCATCGCATCCGCCGAAAACACCTAAAAATTTTACGAGCCGCACTGAAAGTATCGTCAGCGCCGCCGTCGCGGGTCACAGAGTGTTTTCGATGTTGTCGACACGTTTAAACACCAGAGAACTATGAAAACACGGTGGAAGGTTGCACTTCAGAGCCGCCGGAAAATTCAGATTCGCGCGATTCTCTGTCAAATGCGTGCGCTCGCCGGCCGCAGCGCCGCGCTGTAAACAGAGAGCGCGCCTCGACAACACACGCACACATCGACAGAACACGTATCGCCGCACACATGCGCAACCGGCACGGCGCGCGCATTCAATCTTCAGACTAAAATAGATATCACGTCATGTTACACCAATCAGAAACTTGCTCCATCACGTCATGCTCGCTTGTGATCGGTGGAGACTCCATTGATAGATTGGCTACCACAAGGCGTTTCAATTCGCGATTAACTGAAAGTTTTTGATAAAATGTAACTGATATGAAATCTTAACAGATGGGTACATAGATATCGGCGTTTAAATCGTTAAAACAAATACTAGGGATAAACATTTCGTTGATAACCAAAGTTATTTATTCGTACCTACGGAAACATTCAACGCAACGAGGTTTGGCGCGAATTGTAATCAGAATAATCGTTAAACGTCTTCTCGTCGATTAAGTGCTTGATTAGAGTAATCACTTTACATGTTTATTGTCGGATTAACTAGCCCCTGCAAGTAGGTTAGTTGCTCGTTTAACTATTCTTGTCGTTTAATTATTTGTGACATGGACAATTCTATGGGCATTTCTTGATCTGACTTGCTCTACCTTACATTGCACAGTCCTATCGTTAATTAATATCTTATCCAAATGTTTCAGTTTCAGTAATTTCTAGTGCTTGAAATATTAAAATTAAGATCTTTTTGTACACTTTTTAAAGTGATTTTCGAACTCTACCAACTGTTGGCCATTATAGAGTTTCAGCACGAATCAAGTTTTGAATAACGCACACATAGAAACGATCTTTGCTTGTATATCGGAATCAGGGGTCACGATCATATCAAATTATGATCATTGTAAAATAATTCTTATTACAAGTGCATATAGTTGAATATTGTGAGTTTGTAGAGCTTATAACAATAAAAAATCTACTTATGTAACACTGTTGCTAATAGGATTTATTGTTTGTTTGATTGTGTGCGTGGAAGCTTAAAATTTTTGGATGGTAAAGCGTTTTGGCTACTTAGCTTTAATGAGATAGCCAGATATAAGAGGCTTATGACGCTATTTATTATAGGACACGATGTTATATTACAGTGATATAAATCTTTATTCAATAACAATGTTTCAATTTAGTGGGAGTGGCTTATAATACGAAATTACTTAGTAATAATGCAATAAAATTTAGAAGTTATGAATCTATTTAATGGAAAATTATTTTATGATTTTTATTGAATAAAATACCTACGCCCTTTTTTGCAGAAACAAATACTTGGAAACAACGTGAAAATGCGTGCAATTGCGTAAAAATATACTTTAAATTACGTAATTTCATTCTTTAAAATCTATAATCGTAAGAGACTAGGTAGGTATCTTTTCTGTGTTCTGTGTTTAGTTTTAGTAGCCTTAGCCGAAGAGGAAAAAATATATAAATAGGTAGCTATACGTTCACTATAGTTCAGCTGAAACAGCTTAGGTTATTGTATTGTACATTTTAAAATACTTCAAAACAGAGATTCTGATTTTAAGTATGTTTTTTTTTCGTATTTTAGTTTATAGGTATGTACGCTCCGCGAATATTTCGCTAACTATAACACCTCTTTCCATGATTATTTTTCACTAACATTATTTTCAGAATTTGTCTATGAAAATTTCAGTTAGTGAAGATGTCTATTCTGATTTATAGTGTTGTCTGCACTGATAGATTGTTTAAAATGTTTTTTTTTTAATGAGAGAAAAACAATTTTTTTACAAACCTTTTGATTTCATGCACGTCGTAGTTTTTTCCCTGTCACGTAAAATAGCCGGCCAAAACGGCGCGTGCGCAGATTTGGCGCACACACGAGTGGAATTCTTAGCTCAAAATCATTTAAGCATTTCGGTAATGCAAAAACATTTAAGACACCTTAATTAACCACACATTGTGGCCAAAGTAATGGCACTGTGTGCAATTATTTAACAAATAACTTAATTATACGTTCTTTTTCTTTTTAACCAATTTGACGTTTCGTATTAGTTCCGCTTTTTTACAATATTGTTTTTACTGATAAACGCCTCGCGCTAATCATGTCAGTTATAAACATGACCACATTATTAAAGAATTTTAGTAGGTAAGTACCTAGTGGATAATTTTGATGATCAATATCATTGGTGTAGATCATCGATGGCGTACAAAGTGAAAAAAAATGTTGAAAACAATTTTTTAATAATTTTTAACAACCTACCTAACTTGTAACTATGTCAATGATATCTATGAAAACAATAAATAGAGAATGATGTCAGAATAAACATTTAAAACAAAACTCATAATGATGATAATGATGCAGTTTTATTATTTTGTACAAATCTTCTATTTTATAACTAATTTAATAATAATTCATAAGTATTTAAATAATTTTTTATGAATCATAGATATTTTTTTAGTAAATAACTTATTTTTACCCGACTGTGTAAGAAGGAGGGTTATGTTTTCGAGTGAATGTATCTATGTATGTGGGTATGTATGTATGTTTCACAGCTAAAGCCTAAACGGCTTGACCGATTTTGATGTGCGACGTGTCGTTAGATTCGATTCACTTCTTGAGTGACATAGCCTTATAGTTTATACATGTAAATACATACATACAAACATACATTCACTCGAAAAACATAATCCTCCTTCTTACGCAGTCGGGTAAAAAATGAAGCTGCTTCAATATACAAAAGCATTTATACCAATTATGATCGAAAAGAGTAAACTTTTGCAATGAAGTAATTGTGGTTAGCTTTAATATTTTATTGGCGGTAAATTACTTTTGATGAAGAAAAAAAATTAAACTAAGTATTAACAAAAATTTCAATTAAATATTTATCTACAATTTTGAATAAAAAATAATATTTGAATAAAATTTGGTTCCTTCCTGTTTGCTTCAACAAATATGATTTACCGCCAATAAAGACCAATATCAAAGATAACCACAATTACATTTTCGACGACAATTGGTAAAAATAACTTATGTATTTTTGTAATAAAAAAAAAAAAACTAAATTATCACGGTCATTACAAAAAAATAGGATACGATCATCCGATTACTTATATACCTGTAAAATTTCTTAAAGTTAACCTGATTAACCCTGTACCTACATACATATCAATTAATCAGCCATATGTACATAGTCATATGTGGATATGCACACTAAGTAGGTATATCCTGCGGCTTACCTGCGATCTAGATATACTTAGTTTTTTTTAGTGGATTTATATACTTTGAACACACTCTTCAATTAAATTTCATGTTTTGATATCCAGCCAAGTCTGTCAGTGAAAGTCTGCCAATCCGCACTTGGCCAGCGTGGCAGACTATGGCCTAACCCTTCTCACACTGAAAGGATGGCCCGTTCCCAGCAGTGGGACAGTTTGTACAAACAGGGCTGATAAAATATATATATATATATATATGCAGCATCTTAAACTGAGTCTGTCAGAGATTATTCAGAACTTTCGATATATGTATTTGCACCAAATTTCATATCGATCGGTTCAGCCGTGAAAAGGTAACTAACAGACATAAAGTATTACATTTAAAGTTATAACATTAGTTAGGACTAGTTAGGGTACATAATATTTTCATCGAGGTACTCAAACTATATATAAATTAACTCTGCGAACATCCGCTCCGAATTTGCACTTTGCAAACTATTTACATAGGTATATCTTTAGTACTAGGTAAGCACGTACCTATATCCATACGTACATATAAACTTTCACATAATAGGCTTAAGATAAGTATTGATTACAAATTAGTTTACTCATTCATAATCGCAATTTATCTTGAAATTATATGTAATTTTATTACGTATTTCTAGATTAAATTAAAAGTTAGGGGCAAAGAATACCTACCACGAGAAGCAAACATGTCGGCCAGCCACGTCGGAAACGTCGACTTAAATGTTATCGTGATACTGTACAAAATTAATCCCCGAAAAGAGATTAACCTTTCCATCAGATTTGTGTGCATTGTTATTCATATCTTATAACACCTACTAACTTATATTTTTTAAACTAGCCGTGTTCTGCAATGTTCATCAGGTGATTGTTGTAGGATTGATAAATTAGTGATAATAATTTTAGAAAAACTACTTATCTATCAGTATAGATAGGTAGGAGTATCTATACTTATGTTGGTGTTGTTTTCAGCCTGATGTGTCCCACTGTTGGGCAAAGGGCTTTTCCATTGTTGTCGGTTTTGTGCGTTGGTAAATGGTAGGTACATATTGTATACGACACTTCGGCTTTTGCTTTTGTTTTAATGAGAAAGTTTATGTGTATCGTATGTCCAAATTCACATACGATACACATTCGGTATACCTTGGCGCTGAAATAGCTCAACAAATTAGATTTTTTATAAAATGTTTGACCAAAAACAAGCCTTATAGTAGACTAGTCGACTTACCATCAAGCGTGGCGTGGTAACCGAAAGTGGAACCAGTCGATCTAAGAAAAATCTATCCACTTTAGCCTAGAAAATTCCAAGAACGGGGAATAATAAAGGCGACACGAAGTTTCACTCCTGTCTCATACGGTTTTTTTTAGAAGACTAAGGGGCAAGACGAGCAAATTTATTGCTTGGTATCTCGCCTTATCCGTGGAAGACGTCGAAGGCTTAGTGTTTTTATTGCATTTTTGAGTTCTCACAATGCATTTGCATCTATCCACATCGACAGAAAATTAAAATACCCTTACCCTACTTTTTTTTTTGCAAAGAGCCATATATTATTATTCGTGGAACACTGGCACTGACGCCACTGCGTCCAATTTCTATCGCAAACGGCCACTAATGTCTGCGCGCCTTTATTGCATGTTTTGCTGCGGGATATTCGCGGTTGACGTCGAAAAAGGTCGTAACTGCACCGCAATTCTGGCGCGGGAAAGAGCCATAATGGCGATTTAATTCACGTGAACTTTATAAAATTCCGCGGAATACAACCGTATTCGACAAAAT
This sequence comes from Lycia hirtaria, assembly GCA_947563715.1. Taxonomy (NCBI): domain Eukaryota; kingdom Metazoa; phylum Arthropoda; class Insecta; order Lepidoptera; family Geometridae; genus Lycia; species Lycia hirtaria. The sequence goes on along the minus strand of OX387375.1, from coordinate 21,924,313 downwards.
ATGTATAACAACATATATAAAAATAAATAAAAAATATCATCAACTACCTATTGTGTCATGTATTAGTTTAGAATACAAAAAAACATAATGTTGTCTAAGAAGTTTCAGAGATAATCAGAAAAAACCTCCTCGTGAAAATCTAGGGTCTTGTAATTGTGGCTGTTTTCACCGGATACGACGGTCTGTCGACAGTGGACCACTCAGAACTGTGGAATTGACATTGCTTAAAACATGTGGATTTGACATTGCTTAAAACATGTGGATTTGACATTGCTTAAAACACTGAAATAACACAGGGGGTTTTCTATCTCATGAAAAAGCTAGTATTTTTTTTTTCTAAAATAGGCTTGCGCTTGACCGTCAACTCACCTGGTGTTAAGCGACAGCTACGATCTACAATGGAGCGCGTTTGCCTAGGAGAAACTTGGTTTTTCAGTTGAAAAGCAAACTTTCTGATATGGTTGTGTGATAATGTTATTGCGAAATCCAATGACCGTTTTTCGAGTAGGTAAGCTAAAAAATATGCACTGGTAAGGCAAATCTGGTTCTACAAAAAGTAATCAAAGACGAGATGAAACACCTAGAAGTACTTCTTTTGTGTATTATTTAAATCGCTGCCCCCATGGAACCATGTTGCACGTCAGCACCGCCTAATGCTGATGGCCTCTCCTGACATATTGACGGAACAAAGAAATTCTCCGGCCACAATACATCATGCATACTAGCATCATGACTGACGTAAGAATAGAGTTGATAAGCTTCCGTATTGTTTTAGCATAACTTGGGTACGTGAAATGAATGAGAATGATTTTTAGACTAATATATTTTTTATTGATTTTTATTAAATTGATTTTAGTAATGTCACTAATCTACGAACAACGTACCGCGGTTTCATTCACTATTCCGAAGAAAATGCCCATATTAACGTTAGCATTTTACTAATAGACTTTTGAAAAGGAGTAAGTTCTCGGATAAAAAAATAATTTTACAATTCTATTTACAGTTAGGTATCTAATATATAATATGCGACAGTGTGTGTGTTTGTTACTCACGTATGGCACCTAACGATGCCATGACTATCAACCACCTACTTGAGAGCCAGTTCTTATTCCATGTTATGTATCCATCTTCGACCATATTATATTGCTTAAAACATCTGTCAGACATAGAAGTTAAATAGTTCACATTATTAATGCATTTTTAAGTGTAAAATTAACTGAAACTCCATTGTCAATATTACCCACAATTAAAGAAAATACGTTGACTTTTTTGTTTACAGTATTTTTACGTAGTAAAACTAAATAAGACCAAGAAATATTGCTTGAAACGGTAAAATAGATCAATGTTTTATCGATATAAAATAAAACTCATGGGATTTAAACAAGTTTTGTATAATTAAATCCGAAATCTTGGACATACATTTTTCAGTCACAAATTCTAGTGTTTAGAAAATGGTGGAAAACTTTTAAAACTTCCATCACATTTGTCAACTTTATGCATAAATGAACATTTATAATGTTTGGCGACTACAACTCACGCATTCATCAATCAATTTAATTACTCATCTTTTGGTAAAATAATCAAGAATCTTTAAACCAGGCTATGTCCAAAGTTTAACACAAAGTCAAAGTTACCCATATTGAAATTATATCAACTGTTTTTTTCAATCTCACTTTTTATTAGCTTTTATATGATGTTTAATCTAGAAACAAAACAAACCCTTTATTACGAACTTTAAATTATTTTTTTTGAAAACATCGTCACAATCACATTTATTTATTTTAATAAATGTGATTTATTAAAATAAATAAATGTGCGCAAGTGCAAAGGTATTATAACTACCTACTTATTATTTTTCTATAACCTTTGAATCTTATTTATTCCGTAGATAACCTAGGCGAGCTTATCAGTACTCGCCTAGGTTACCTTTTTTTTTTTTTTTTTTTTGTTGACGGGGGGGAAATCTTTTGAAGATACCCAACTGCATTTGGGGTGCAGTTGCGTTATGTGGGGTTTTAACCACTAAAACCCCCTCGGTAGCCAGCCTCTGCGTTTTGATGGAAAGCACCGGGATCTCCATGGGACCGCACCGATGCCTCCCTGACTTTTGCCTGAGGCAATACTCCTCTTCTACAACGATACAGGGCACACTATATCGTTGTCTTCTCAAGGGTCGTATAAGCGGGTTGTCAGACCCCCAAATCTGACCACCCACGAGCCCGAGGCCTCTATTTGTCGTCTTGCGACAAGTAGAGTTTATATTCTAAGGCCCTGCCTCCAGGACTAATTGGCTAGGGCGTTCCGTTCCCGCACTCCTGCGATTTCGTCTTCGAGTAGGATCGGCTCGTTCACGCTCCCGCTCGGCAGACTCTTTTTGCATGATTACTTCTTCGCAGAAGTTACTCATTGCCGTCCAAGCGGTATCATCTGCCAGTATGGTGGATATAACACTCGGCAGAGATAAATCCTGACCCACTTTTAGAATTAGGGACCGGCGCTCTTCGTTCCATGCCGGACTCGCCTAGGTTACCTACGGATAGATTACTTAATCTACATCGCAAAATGTAATTTCCAGGATTGTAATTTATCAAAGTTTACTTAATTTAATTAATTATTTACATAGGTCAGTAGTATTTTTTTTATATTTTTTTTAGATGTTAGATAGCTAAAACTAGGTAAGTATGTAACTGTAAAATATTATATTAATCTTATAAAATTCATTACTCTTCTAGAACATACATGATTAGTCATATTGTGTCATTTGCCACGTCAAGTTAGGTAGATATATTAAAAAATATACATCTTATAGTGATTTCATTTTTCGTTTTCAACTTTTGAATTTAAAATATGTATGTGTTTAAGTTGTATTTATAGTAAAGTAAACGCTGGCTCACATGGCGGGTGCACGGCCGTGCCCCCAGATGTTACTATAGTGATTCTTTTTTCTAATTGTGTATATCTAAGGTGATCATAATGTTTTTTTTCATTATGAAAATAAAAACATTGTCAAAAAAAACAACCAAAACCAAGACATCATTTTGTTTATTACAAATATCGATATGAAGTCACTGGATGCAAGTCGCTTCCTATCGATCTTATTGGAAATAGACATCACAAGTAAACAATTAAAAAATAAAGAAAAACGACTTCAAAATACGCAATTCGTGGGTCCATCTAGTCCTTTCAAACAAAAAAGAATATTTCAAATCGATCCGTGTCTTCAAGTAATTGAGGAATATCTTTTTTAGGGTTCCGTACCTCAAAAGAAAAAAACGGAACCCTTATAGGATCACTTTGTTGTCCGTCTGTCCGTCTGTCCGTCTGGCTGTCTGTCTGTCTGGCTGTCCGTCTGTCCGGGTGTCAAGACTTTTATCTCGGGAACGCGTAAAGGTATCGTGTTGAAATTAAAACCATATACGCAGATCGATAGTATCCTGTATCGCACATTTCGACACTCACAAGGGAATCAAAACCTATGGGGTACTTCCCGTTGACCTAGAACTATGAAATTTAGCGAGAAGCATTGTGTTAGAGTACACATATAGGAAAAAATCTCAAAAACTGGATATTTTTAATTTAATCACGAAAAAATAGTGTCTTAACGCAAGGAATGAGTTTCCAAATTTTAAAGTTCTTTAACCGTATCAAGTGGGGTATCAGAAAGACCTTAATTAGTATAAGTTATAGGCTTTTCAATATTTTTACGATGTATATTTTTCGGTATAAGAAGGAAAATATAAAAAAATATGATTTCCCCCTTTTATCTACTAGTTTGTACGGAACCCTCAGTTCCCCTCGGTTAAGCTTTTTTTAATGTATATTCCTGCATATATAAATTCCTACTGTACATTAAAAAAAAAAACCGACGAATTGAGAACCTCCTCCTTCTTGGAAGTCGGTTAAAAATGGCTGTGACATACGGGCAGACACACTTAGAATTTATATGGGTTAACGTTATCCGTAGTACAACGGAATCGTGTATACAATGAACAATCCTAAAAACATATTTCATATTTATTTATTAGCATTCCACAAGTTTCAATTAGGTGGTAGGAAATTATTTTAAGTTACATTATGGACCCCGTCGCAGCTAAATAAACAATTAAATTGGAATATTAATTTCCAATTATGGAAGAGGAAAAGATAGTGAACTAATCATAATAAACTGTAAATAGTAAAGTAAGTAAGTAATTATATTTACAACATTATCTGAATTGGTTATAGGGAAATTGCTAGAAGTTTGCCACGCCTCCTTACCACGTCAATCCTGATAAAATAACGTATAGGTATTTAGATAATATTTACAAAGTCATCTTTATCAACCATAAAATCACCTAATTCTTATCATGCAAAATATAACATTAGGCCTGTAAATTTTAGTGCTCTTGCGCGCTGGAAAATTCGTAAGCACGTTTTATGTACAATATGTTTTTTTTATCTTACTTATCTTATGAAATATTGATTGTGTAACTACTTTGAACCAAAACAATATTCGTTACAATATAACGACTGGAGTAGCAAAGACAGTGACAAAGAGGTGGTAAAGTAAAATTACGGAAACAGCACATCGAAATTTATTAAGTGCCTAATTTAAAAACTCCTGACAAACTTTCCAGGCAAAACTACCAAATGATTCTATTATTTCTGAAAAAATACTTTAGTTTCTCCTAGCTCATTCACACAATTCTTTCCTGTTACAAATATCCAGAAAGCTTATATCGAATAGTTCACATGTCGCTGCAGTAATTGATGTCCTTTGTTCTCGACTGTAAATCTGAGGAGGGTGTTCCTTGTCTATCATTAATAATCGGGTGTTGGGAATCGCTAGCTGAAACGAGGGTCACCATGCGAACATGTTTTAAAGGGTAAAATATAACATAAATACTAAGCGCATGATTTTCATAAACGTATGCCTTTACGTGTAATAGAACTCGTGATTTTCAAATGCGTACGTAACGTATGCCTTTACGTGTAATAGAACTCGTGCCGTCGTCTAGCGTGAATTCATTGCATTATTGGATTCCGCCATCTTCGTGCCATTCGTTTTTTGACAATTTTTAGCTTGCGTTTGACCTTTGCCAACGTTGCCTTCAATGAGATTGAGCATGCTTATCTTGGACGTGTACCAACCCAAACCACGTTAAACATTTTGCAATAGTTCTCCAATGCCTAAATTTACTCTAACGTATGAATCAGACACACTCAGCTTAGTCTTCAACATTGTAGTGGAAAGGCTATGCAAATATCTAGCCAGGCAAACCCAGGATATCTAAATAATCTTTTTGATAACTTACCTGATGTAAAGCAATGGTTTGTTCGAATAAATTTGCAAAAATGGAGGTTGCATAATTTGTCTTCTAAAATACGAGACCTACACCTACAATATCTTCTAGATCTACGTGCTCCATCCATCCTTAGCTACACCGTCACTTGCCATCAGACGTGTTGTTGGTCAAACGTAGATCTATTTAGTATAAAAAAAATTGAAAAATGTTATCTTAAGAAAGCCATGTTTACGGTCACCCTAGCTGAAAGAAGTAACACGTGCTGCTCCACCGATAATGTGGGGACATTAAACATTATTTGGGGCTTCAGTTATAAATGGGACGCCATCTTGACTAACGATGGCAACAGGCCGTCATGCGTTATAAATGATTTCATTATCTTTTAGAGAAAAACGACGTAGAGTTTAATGTTGAACAGGAATGGTTCTTTGTTTCTGGATTAGAAACTATACTATAAACATCACCATAAATTATGTTTCAAACATTAATAACATTGATTTATTATTGTACCATTTTTGACTGAAATCAAGCGGCTTTACCGAAAAACGTTACTTAAATTTAAGCATTGCTTAACATATTTTGACAACTTTTCGCTGATACGTAAATAACATTTGCGGAAAGAAGACAGAAAAAATAAGGCGATGGTTACAGTTAAGTAACGTTTTTCGGTAAGGCCGAAGATGTAGGAGGAAGGGGAGGTTCTATCTGTGAGTATAATTATGTATATTATTTTAAAGATTTTTATTCTACAATTTTGTCGATGTGATTATTTTGTATGTCCATTCTAAATTACAGCTTTCTAGTACTAAAAGTATTTTAGTAAAGCCATGGACAGACAAACAGACGGATATGTCGAAACTATAAGGGTTCCTTGTTTACTACGGAAACCTAAAATCGATATTAGTACAACCGAGAGTGTATTAGGACCGATCGTGTTGAAATTTTGTATAAATGGATAATGCAATTTTTTATTTTTTATTTAGAATGTATTTTTGTTCAGTGTACCTTTTAGTACACTTCAATATTCACAAGATGATGCGCAAATAACTAATGATGAGTGTAACTCTTTTGTCAAGATTTATGACTAATTCTTTGACACAACAAAGATTTCATCGCCGATTTTACCGGGATCATAGTATTTTGCCTTCGTCGCCAAGCCCACAGACAGCCTGCTGCATTAAATATTGTACATCAAAAACAAGTATACAAAACGTCACCAAACTCCCAACAAAAACTCTTAACAACCATGACCAATTTTATCGATATAAAAATGACTATTTACACGTTTTGTTTTGAACACCATTAACACAAAACTATCAGCGACTGTAGTAATTCGTTTTACAAATAAAACATCAGATAAATGAGCTTATCCGAGTCGGTTTGACAAATCAAATTTGTTTATTGAAGCCTTCACGGGTTCTAGGCGTTAATAAGGTTTGTCAAGGCTTTTTTAGGCTTTGATTAATGTTGCTACTGCGTAGCCTTTGATCAATTTGAAAGATATGATATCTTCGTAATGTGGGTTAGAATCTCATTTTGTTCGTGGACAAATCACATCGATTCTTAATGCTTTTATAATGGATTTTAAGGTCCAGTTTACCTAATTTCTTGGTCGTCAATAGAAACACTACTGTGTTGTAGTATTTATCGCTTTATTGCAGGTTTTTATATTTTAGCACCGGAACCACGTCTTTTACGATGTGACATAAAGCGGATACGGAAATTTGTCTGTACCTAGTTATAATAATACTAGTGTTGAACATATTCCGTGTATCAGTGTTTCGTGATTTTACTTTTTTATTCTTGTAGCATAATATTTACCGGATAAAAGTAGTGCCTATGGGTACTACTTTTTTTTTTTCAGTATATATATTTCAGTATATAAGTAATGCACACACATACACACAAACACACAGACAAACACACACACATACACACACACACAATCACACACACACACATCTTTAGGATGTTGAGTGTACCAATAAACGCAACGTAAATTACCCTATTTAAATCGAGATTGAGTTAAATAATCAATTTTAGTGTGTATTTGTATTAAATTGCGTTTTTTTCCGGCAACACAATTAGACAATATTTTCTTTGCATTACAAGAAAGCTACGAAATAATACTTTTTAACCATATTGACATAGTTTTACTTCAACTGATGAGCTTACAAACGAGTGAACGAGGAAAGTTCACCAATGATAAATTTCATAATAGGTACAATACAAGTATAAGTTTAGAAAACTTAAAACCTCAAGACAGAGACAGACAAAAAATTGCTGAACCGATTTTGATGAAACACAACTAAGAACACTCTCAATGATATCTTCTTTCAAACAAAAAACTAGGTCGAAATCGGTCCATCCGTTTGAAAGAAATAAAGAAGCTATGATGCCACAGACGACACACATACAGATACACACATCAAACTTATAACACCCTTCTTTTTGATCGGGTTAAATATATAAAGAATATCATCATTTTTGATTATTTTTTTAAAATTGCAAAACAGTTGCATATAAAGTACCTAGTTGATAAAAACTCTCAACTCTCTCAGTAACTTTACTTTAGTAGGTTTTCCGCTTTCTTCGCGTGCCTGTCGAATGAAGTTTTTTTTAGGACTAAAGTAAGTTGTATTTGTAACTGAATAACAACAGTGGATACCTATGCAGTGCTTCTAGACGAATCTGTGTTAATTTATCAACAACTATTCGACAGTTCTAATTGATTGATGTTTTGATGAACTCTACCTAACATTATTTAACGGCGAGGTTGTTTCGAAATTTCGTTAGAGTATCCGGTCACTCGGTTAATTAGTAAAATGTCAAGTCTCGAATTAATGCAAGCGGTAATGTTTCGTTTATACGACTAATTAGTTTGATTAATTTGAACACACACGTAGGAGGTGGTTTTATTTTATCATCTTATTTGTTAGACGCGTCTCACGAGTGTAGGTACTTGTTTTGTTTCTTATTTTTCCGAACTAAAATGTTGTATAATATTTTAGTAGTAGATTTATTTATTTGTTTTAATCTTGTCGGCGAGTATTTATCCTTTATTTATATAGGTAAATAGATATTCAAAAGTTACTTGATGTACAAACAGACAAACAAACACTTTGTTTACTCGTATTTTTTGTGGAGTTACCTAATTGAAGATGGGCAAAGATGCTTTTTCTAACTTGTTTCTCCGTCCGCGGCCAATAAATATATTTAAAGTGAAAAAGGAATAATTGTATAGTACCTCAAGAGTCCGTAATTCGACCACCGTCCGTCTCGCTCGCGCACACCCACATTAATGAAGATATAAAATGACTGCATGAACTTATAAAAAAATCGTAATCGGTTGTAAAACAAGAAAACAACATCACAAATATTCGACAATAATTTCAATTTGACCCATGTTAATTTTCATACTCACATAAATGTAATTTTTCCGTTAATAATTTCTAAAAAATGTTTTTTATGTATGAAATTGAAATTTTTGTCGAATATTTGTGATATTGTTTTCTAGTTTTACAAACGACAATTGTTTTATAAATTAATTAATTCATTTTATCACGAACTTGATATATTTCAACTGAACTTGTATAGCTTTAAAATAGTACTTCACAAAATGTATAATATCACCATTTAGTCTGATGTTGTTATTTTAATGTCATAATATGGTTAAAAGCTGTGTACAATATTTAGATTAACAAATTTATTGTGTTTTTATAAGGGTTCGTTTTTGTTAAGTTGTTAATTGCTTTTGTACCTAAAGAAAATAAAATAAAATATTTTTCAAAATATGTGGGTATGCGCGAGCGAGACGGACGATAGTCGAGCTACGGATAATATAGTCGGAAAGCTAACCAATGAGATCATGTTGAAAATAACTGCTGTTATTGGACAAGCCTGTCATTATAACATAATTATAAGGAATCACATACTGTACCTAAGTAATTAAGTAATTTTACTATCCACCTAAGTACTAAATAGTCAATAAATTTAATTAAATGTTTTCTTATACGCAACAATTTATTTTGTTAATAAATATTCATAATCAATTAAAGTTCAATTATAATAATTAAATTAACCGATTGCACTTCGAGAAATACGAACGTGCTCATCTATGACCATGTCTATCTGTGCATATAAATTCCCTAAGTGCATATTGTAATTTAAAAGTAAGGCCTTAATCGTAATAATACTGCTTGATAGCGCTGAACGAAGTTGTTACTGAGTTACTTGCATTTATTGTGACAAAGTAAGATACGTAAAACTAGCTAAGCTATACAATAAATTCCTAAGTGGCACCGATAAAAGTTATCTTGAGCTTCTAGTATTGTGTAAATTATAGACCTAGATCTCAAGACCAGTAACAATATAAAGGCTTTGAAGTGCCGACCCATATTATATGAGTGGATACATGAATGATTGATTTCGTACCGCGGTTTCACTCGCGGAATTTTTTTTTGGGGATAAAAGTTATCCTGTTTTGTATTCCGGAGAATAAGTTGTTACTTACTATTTCATTATCATCAACCATTGTCAACCCACAGCTGAGTATAGGTCTCCTCTTTAGCGCGCCACTCTTTACCGTCCTGTGCCAGTTTTATCTACTGTTTCCTCACTACTTTGTGTATATCATTTAATCATCGAGCTGTAACTTGGCCGTAACTATGTATTTGATTAAAATATGTTAATACATATTATAAGTACGTAGCACATTCGCTTATCCTATACACACAGGATACGGTCGGCGTGCGTAGCGCTGACCATTTCGCATACTCAGATCAACACTGCATTAAGTCAAAATAACAAATATTTCTGATTAGCCGATAAATCGTTATCTCTTATAACGGAGATAACGTTTTTCGGTTATTCTGATAAATCTAATAGCAGACTATTAGAAGAACCGAAAAATTGTTATCTCCACGGAAATAACGGTTTTTCGGCTATTCAGAAATAAATGTTATTTGAAAGAAATGTTATAACGCATAGTTAATCTGGGTGTGCGATATGCGCGCATATAGCTGGTCAACCCTGACAACAATTGAATGGTTAATTAGTGATGTACCACCTTATATTCAATAATTAGCACGAATGCTACTCAGCGCTGTTATATAAAGCACAATCACAGTGTATACTATGACTATACATTACATACAATGGTTGATGATATAATTAATGATTAAACGAACTTACCTGTACATGAAGTTCTATCATCATTTTACGAAGTACGTCGTTTTATTAGATTATAAATGTCTACTTCAAACTTAAGGACGACGTACTCGAAGTAATCAATAATCAGAACCCATGGTTGACGATGGTGATGATTATAGACAGATTGGTAAACAGGCAGACTCACATTATGTCACTACCCTGACATTATTATTATCAGCCTTATCGTGATCAATAAATAATCGTGCAATACCTATGCAATAGACATAATGTGAGTCTGCTTGTTTACCAATCTGTCTATCCGGTCTATCCACTTATGTTTTCGTTTGTACCTACCTACGTACCTATGTATAAACCTACAATATGTTTACTGAAAGCACATAAGTACCTTGAAAATCATAAAATTATTCATGACGGGTTTGATAACTAAGAACTAGATATAGACTCGGAAATATCAAAACTGAATGAGTAGGTACCTATAGGTTTCAATTATTTTTCTAAAGCAAATATGTTCAAAATTTGTACTCGTTAGAAATGAAGCATGCGAGTTTACGTACATCATAGCTTATCAAGTGGTCAGGGCATGAAGACTGCTATTTGAACTATCACTCGTTCGCCACTCGCTGACACGATTTAGCGACCATTTTGACACATAGTTTATTACTATGTAAATAGACTATCGATATGTCCCAATTGTCGCTAAATCGTATCAGCGAGTGGCGAACGAGTGATAGTTCAAATAGCAGTCTTGAGGCTCAGTTAGTAGTCAGACTTGTTACCAATAAAAAGTAGCCTTTTATGAAGTCAGTTTCAAATATTTGGCATATGATAATATTTTAGTGACGCAGTACTCAACCACGTGAGTTTACAAAGTGATTTTTCGTTAATCTTATCAAGACTTATAACATATGCTGTTATTGGCTGGCTAGACATTTGACTACAGCTCACCTGATGGAAAGTGATAGTTTGGTTGAAGGAGGTAAGCATTAAGCAGCTCTATACTGGAATGGATCTTAAATGAAGTTTGTACGGTTTCGATGCATTGTACCGGATTTGTAAATGCCCAATTACGCGATTGCACACAAAATCTGAAACTAAATCTTACGTGTTATACTGAACCCGATACACGAACGACCTACGCTTTTTAAATACGCCCTTTATCCACTAAAAATGAGAGCAAAATGTGAAATGTCTTTCTTCGGAGGGTATTCCCGCTGAGCGTGTTGAAAACTCCGCTCGGCAGGAAAACCTTCCGTTTTCCCGCCCGCCGTTTCTTTGCCACTGATATTCCAGTTGTCCATATGCGACAGTTATTGCTTATCATTGAGTGAACCATCTGCCTTTTTATGGTTCCTTTTTTTTATAAATAACATTCGATTTTGCATTTGTTGTTGTGCGAAACTCCAAACCTGCAACATGATCACTGCAAACTTCGGTTAAAGGCTGTAAATCAAATAGGTTTTTATTGCATTTCACTATCTGCAGGATACAAATCTCGCTTGCCCGTTTTACTATCGGATAATTAGAAATACGGAAAAATGTCTTCGTTTCATTCCAAAAAACCCGAGACAAACGCTTAATTTTTTTAGATACGAGTAAACGTGCTCCATCGTGGACATCATATGGTGGTTAATCGCAAGCCCATTACTGAATAAAAAAACTATAGAGTACCTGTAGACATAAGATGAGAAGTTGACATGCTATTTCTAATTCTTTTTAATTATTATTCTAATTTGTAAATATCATAGAGTATCAATTTGCAGTGTAATAATAATATTATTAAATTAATAATTTTTCTATAAAAAAACCGACTTCAAACGCAACTTACTAAATCCTTCACGATTGCAAACTTTTTAAAGAGAGGTACTCTTCACTCGCTCTTTTTTTATTTTGTCAAGAATGCGAATTGTCGGAGTTTTGGCGGGAACGGCATCGAAACATGTTGTTGCTTTGTTTTATTTTCATAAACAAGTGTTATATTGAATATTAATGCGATAAAAATGGTGGTGTTTTATTCATTAAGTGTTCGATCAAGTACATGAGTGTGGGCAAGTGAAATGAAGCAGTGAAACGTGTCATTTTACGTTGTCGACAAAACTCCATAGAAGCTTCTAGTAAAGTCACCACCACTTTACTGAAGCAGGAATCGACTTTGAAAATGTCTGTATACGTGACTTAGATTGTGACTAGAACATTTACAACTTGTTTTATTCAAGAAACTTGAAAAAAAAATTAATACTTGACACTGGCAAGTTAATGTTATGGAGGATGAGAAAAATATGAATTGTAGGTACAGGTACAATTGCACGCCCTTAGGACTTTGGTTGCTTTGCAGTTGGCTAGATTTTTTAATCTCTAGGGGGGGGGGGGGGGGCAGCTACCCCTCTCTGTCTCCCTTTGGCGATGCCCTTTGAGTTATGTGATATCAAACATTAACAAAAAACAACGGAATTGAGAAACTCCTCCATTTTCAAGTCGGATAAAAACAATGAACAACGAGTAGAGAAGTACCAGGTTATATCTTGTGTTGATTCAGTATGACATACGATCCTCCGGAATTGTGGAGGCAGCTTGCAGCCTCACTTCTCGTGCAGTGCATCAGTGCAATTGTGTTATTTATCATCGTAAATGTCAAGCGGCGCTAACGTTAGCCGGAGGGTACATTGTTGCCAATAACGATGCAATTTATAAACGAAACAACATACTATCAGTACTAAGTATAGTAGGTGCGTGTCATGCCATAAGGGGTGTTTAGATGAACGACGGATATGTAATTTATGAGAGTCAACAACCTACTGACAATGCCTTCTGTCCTTTTTAACACGCTTTTATTAGGTCGACCTGTATGTAATGAAATCTAAGGTAACTAATTTAACCATCTTCCAAGGATCGTAGCGTCATGAAAATTGGCAGCTGTATGTAGTTCTGATGACAATACAATAATACGGTACTGTCGAACTGATCTGATGATGGAGCCGGAAGATATGAACTAGAACTTCATGATGGAACATCGTATCATAGCTGTGTTTGGATTTGTTAGAAAAGTCTTGTACTGAACTTTGACCACAATAATTTGTAGCGTGTTTTTCAAACTGTTATTGTTTAGTTTTTAAACTGTAATTTATTTTACAAACTATTGTTGTATAGTAATATTTTTTAAATAAATAAAATGTTTTCTAAAGAAGATTACGATTATATAACTAACTGAAAATTAAAATATTATTTGATTTAAAAAATAAATATTTATAAATTTTATTATTTATTAAAAAAAAAATCCCTTGGTTTTGGCATCATGCTTCCACATTTGCCATTTGTCGAGTTTATATTATTTATTATTGAATATTTATTTTGAATAATAATTATAGTTTATAAAACTGAAAAACCGACTTCAAAATTCGCAACTTTGTTTTAAAAACTATACTAATGAACCGAATTTGATGAAATTTCTGTGGGACCAATGTGAAAGTAGGTATATCTACTCGTATTTTTTCAAATTGATTTATGGGCCACGAAATATATGTTGATTTATAACTGACGGAGTTATGTGATAACAAAAATAAAAAAGTACAGCTGAATTGCCTCCTTCTTTTTGAAGTAGGTGAAAACAAATAAAAACGGCTTTACTTGAAATATATCGAGTGAACTGTAGTTTCTAGGGTGTTCCTATTTTTTTGTGATAGTTTTGTGAATAACTGGTCGTTGCGGTGTACGATGGAGCACATTCCGTCGTAGACCGCAACGACCACAACGTTATCAGTCATCAGGCACAAAACTATCACACAAAAATATGTATATATAGGCTATATGCTGCATAGGTTTTGTTTAAGTACGTGTTATTTGCACTCACAAAATCCCAAAAAAATTACATTGTTTTCTTAATTCGTAGCGTCCGTAGCATTTTCTGAAATTACTACTACTACTCGTAGCACTTCCATTATCACGGGGCCAAGAATCTGCGTTACAATAGGTAACAACAGTATATTTTATCCGACTGCGCAAGAAGAAGGGATGTTTGTCATGTTTTTCGAGTGTATGTAGGATTGTATGTATACATACAATACAAGTAGAATGTAACCGTTACGCCAATGCAGTCTACGGCTCTGAAAAAAGAGGTGAGTAGCACACAATGTACTTAAGATATATATTTTTTATCTTTGGTAATTATGTCCATAGGTTTAGCTTGACTGCTAACTCACACGATGTTGAGTGACGTTGCAGTGGAGTCCAAGTACACATTGGACCGTGACCAAGTAGAAAAAAAAACTGTTTACTCGCGAATTTAAGACATCCAGGAGATACTATTAGGTAGGGATTTTTGTGGGGTACGTGGGGGCACGCAGTACCCCGTAAATAATATTTCGTAAATATCGAAATATTACCATAAAAACTGAAAAAATGAAAGAATTGAAATAAAATAACAATTTTTCACTAAAATTATTAACTGGGTATTTACCGTGGTTCGCGTTAATTTTGAGCTCCCGATCAAAAAAAAGAAAAAAAATAATCATTTTTACAATTTTTTTGGATTTTTAATAGGTCAAAATCATCAAAATACAAAATCTAATCTATCTTTCCTGTCTATCTTGACTTATAACTTTCGAGAATTAGCGTGCCCCCAAGAAAGAAGTGACAAAAAAGGCCTGCTATAGGTTACAAGGAAGCTAAAGTCACGCAACGAGTGGAGGGCTATACTCGGGGTCGCTGTGAGATCGTATCAGATACGAAGAGATCCGTAGACGTACGAAAGTCACCGACATAGCACAGCGGATTAGCAAGTTGAAGTGGCAGTGACAGAATACAATAGTAGTATATACTTTGAGACGTTTTTGCCACGATAGAAGTATATAAGTAAAATTACTCTAGCTATATAAATAATGATACAAAATTCAATTTAACCAAGGCTTTCGAAATATGACGTTCCTTTAAAGTGCATTTTGATTCATTAGAAATTTTATAGGTATAGATTTTTCCTTATTAATCACATTAGTGCGTTTGCAGCTTAATTCTGTATTTACTACAAGTAATACCGGTCAGTAGTGAGTCGACACCAGTAGGTTACTTGGACGATCTGTAGGTATGCATTTAAAAGTATGACTAAAAGGATACTTGACTGCCTACGCTAAAAGGACTAAGCATAACCTCTGCTCGTGACCATGATTCAATCGATGATGTAATCCTTCGCGAATGACTTGATTATTCTCGTCAAATTAGAGCTTGAAAATTCGTATTCTTTTATCGATATCTAAATAATTCTATCGACTCGCCTAATTACGTTGACATTTCATTTAAAAAGGCTTAATTATCTTTTTATGTTAATATTTGACATGCGGCGAATAAGAAGGATAAAATAGTTAATCTTGTGGCAACTGGTGTATTTATGGAGGCTGTAAAGTTAACACAAAAATTGCGAGCATGCAGAGGCGTTTAAGATGAAGACGCCAGATAAATTGAATCACCTGAAACCTGAGACTTACGACGATTGAGAAAACAAGAATGAATTGGAAGAATGATTACTTAATAGAAATAGAGTTTGCTTTTTTAATCTAAACTAACAAGCATACAAGGTCTTGTGTTAAAAATAAACTTTGGTAACCTACCATTTTGTTGATTGGTAGCAAGTGAACGAAATATTTTTTTATTCAAAAAAACAGAAGTATGAGTTTCACTCAAACATCGAGGATTCCGTATGTATGCCTAAACGGCCTAAAAATTCTAACATCAGGGTTCTTACTCGATGCTCATAAAAATATTTTGATAGAAAATCGGGCAAAGGAATAAGAAACATCACGTAGGGTTTCAAATTTCCTTTTGAGGTACAAAATCCAAAAAAAAATCAGAAATTATAATAGAAAGACAATCGCAACTATAATTATAAGGTAGGTAACCTACCAGTTATAACTGTCTCATCGATATCAATACCTAATTAAACTCGTAGCACATCACTACACAACAAACCGCAGTTACCGCCGTCACTTTTCCACGTCACCGATCTTGTGAGCTCACAACGGTTACCGAATGATGACAACGAAAGTGGATACACACTCATATCTACGCATTTAATGTTGTAATTGAGGTTGTTACGTACCTTACCCCGTGACGTTATGCCGATCTTGGATTTTATATAGGAAAATAACGTACAATTAGGTGCATATAGATATGGACTAGGTTATCATTTTAACCCTTTGCCTCTTGGAGATATGAGTAAGCGTGGAAAGAAGGAGCTTGTCTCATTTGTTTGCAATTCTGAGAAGGATATACGGATGCTGAAACTTTAACTAAGTGTTTCCTATAGTAGGTATTGGTACTTAAGTAAAGTGTGTTTTACTATTTGCGTGACTAGGCTGCTTTATGTATTACAACAACCACGAGCGAAGTATACCTATTTACTTACCTACATTTTAATAAGTAAATCCAAGTGAATTTTCATACATACAAATCATTTTTAGAAATTATTAACTTTGCGTTAATAATAATGATTTTTATGTATGAACATTGACTTGGATCAAATTTAAATTTTTGTCGAATATTTGTGATGTTGTTTTCTATCTTATTTTATTCTTACAAACGACGTTTTTTTTTAAGTTCATTCGGTCATTTTATATCTACAAAAATGTGGGTATGCGTGAGCGAGATGGACAATTGTTGAACTACGGACTCTTAAAAGGAAATTGTCACAACTAAGTAGACTTTACAAGTGAATGACTAAAACAATTGTATTATTAGTCAATAAACTTTAAAAATAGTACTAGGAGCAGTAAAAAATAAAATTTCGTGCAAATATTACAAACCCACATCACCTGTTTTACAGACATATCATACACTTGGCCGTTTTTTATTTTATTTGGGTTCGATTCCCGGACAGGTAGATGTTTTGAAGTTGAATTTAAATATCTGTTCAGAATATGTCTTGTCATTGAGTGCGTGTTGCATTCCGTGGTACAGGACATCTAGAACATAAAGACCTGGACGAGTATAAATACAATTTTTTGCATATGTATTTCATTTATATGTATTTGTATTATTTTCACCCTCTTCTCTAATCAGTCTAGAACTCTCTATCGAAAACTAATTTTGTAACACCAACTTTCAGCTTAAAGCTACTAGAAAACTGTTGAATCTTCTCGATTTCGATTGTAATAAAAAATATCATAAATACTTAATAATGAAGCCACACCTTAGGCATTGGATGTTCTCATCAGTAGGACCTTGACTTTAGCAATCGATAGCTTGATTTACAACATTTCAAAATTAAGGGTTTATTTTATGTATTATTGTATTATTATTAATGCTGGTATTGATATTTACTTATCCGAATCCGCTCAATGCCTAGCATTATGCTGAGCTGGGGCCGATTTGTAACAAAAAAACAACGGGTTGCACTCCGGGAGTGCCGGCAGAAGTGAAAACTCGTCTTACGAATTTTCTATCAGGTCACGTGTCCTGATGCGAGTTTAACATTTTTTACCCATGGTCTAAGATCCCGCTATAGGACGATCTTCACCGAGCCCAAGTACCTTTTTTATATTCAATTAAATATGTCAATAAATATATTGCAAATGGGTAGTCTAAAAAAATTCAGTCCAGAATGTTTTTTTTTTTTTTTTTTTTTTTCACTGGTTTTTGTTAATAGACAATTTCCATACCAATCGACAGTATGAAGCCCATAGAATATGCAAACGTTAGGTTGACTATTGGTTGGCTTATGGCGTATGGCGTATTGGCGTATGGTTGGCTTTTTTTCCTGTTTCAACTCTTGGGTAGGCAGGTATAAACAGGTAAATCGATACTAGTAACTTGCACCAGTGTGGTCAATGAATTAAAGTTAAATTAAAATAAATATTATTTACACATAAATATATTGAATTTGTCTATTAACTAAACCAGTGAAATGTTTTTTTTTAATATGACATTCCCTTATTAAAGATGTACATAAACTATTTCACTACCATGATTCGGGATTTTGCACCATCAAAATCCCGATGTTTTGAAAAAATAAATTTTGTTTTTGGGCAAAACTATATTCGATATTTTACGATGTGGATTATAGATAGGTAACATTTTAATTATATAAACATGATTGCGCTTCGTCGACACACTACATTTCTACAACAACCGTTAATTTTCCCGAGATTTTATGTTTTCGATGTAAAAAGTAACTTTGTTACCACTTTGAACATAATACGGGAAACCCTAGACTTTACTAGATACTACTTACTACTACTTTAGTTCGATGAAAACATCCATTAGAGGACATTTTGACCGAGTCGAGGAAAAACTTACGTTCTCGAATACAGGGGTGAAATCTGGAATTCCAAATTTTACTCAATTTCTACTAGCTGCTTCGAAAACTAAAGTTACATACTCGATCATAAATTTTTGTACTTATTTGTAAGTATCCTTCGAAAGTTTGGTAAAAGTAGCACCTATGCACTATGTAGTATGCACTTTCGACATAATCTTGAATCAAATACTTAATCATCAGTGATTCATCAGTAATTAGTATTCAATGCAAAACCACATTGCAGTGGATGATAAAGCGTGCTTAATAACGCTTAATAATGCGATATGACTGATTGACTCGCGCTTTAACGATGCAAATTCCTAAATTTTGCAGTTTGTACAATAAAAATCGAATTAAAATTAGGAAAATCATCCAACACTTTAGGAGCACTTAGGACTGTTGCGAGCGATATGGGCCTGTAGTTGCCGAGGCTGGATGCATCTCCTCTCCTGTTCTTAATAATCGGGATAGTCTGGGAGTGAAAACGAATCTAACGACACGTCACATCAAATTCTGTCAAGCTGCTTAGGCTGTAAGAACTCTTATAGAAACATACATAGGTACACTTGAAAAATATAATCTTTTTCTTACGTAGTCGGGTAAAACATGATGCATCAATAAAATCACCATCAAGTACCTAATCATCAAGTGTAGGTACTGCAATCTGAGTGTATTGCAACCTTTATACAAACCAAATGAGCTCAAACTCTAGGGGTTCATTATTAACCATTGAAGAGTTTCATATCCGCCCCCCAGAAATCATCATCAGAGCAGTTTGATCTAACCTAGTTATTGTATTGTCATTGATAGATGAAAACACGTTTGCCAAATTTTAATAGATACAACAGTAGTTACAATTTAAGCTAACAAAAACGTGTTAAAAGTAGATATAGGGTAATAAATATCTCCTATAACCTACAACTAGAAAAGCAAAACGATAATAATTTCTACCTTATTAAGGTAGGAAATCTATTCATAGGTTGTCACAAAACTTGTTGATATTATGCTAAGGACCATTTTCTCAGTTAGTAACGGTGTGACAAAGTATACATTAAACTTAATTGAAAACAGGATAGGGTTTTGTAAATTAAATTCTGTACAGCATTGCCGCTTCGAGTGGTTTAAGAGCTACGCGTCGGTTGGAGTGGGGTCGAATTAATATTTATATATTTAAATGTTGATAATACGTATGTCAATAGTCAAAGTGCGGATAACCATCTCGTGCCTAGTTAGGTTACTTTCAACCCTTGTGTAATAATTTGCTATTGTAGCTCATTTGCTCGAGGTCTAGAATGCTTGGAGGCTGGCTTGTCTAAATACATATTTTCCCAGAAACGTTGTCGTTGCAGAGACTATGAGATAGGCCGATTTACGGACTAGTACGGTAATGTATACTGTGTACAAGGTGGACAGAAGACATAATACAAGTGGCAGGAAGAAGCAGGATGCAAGCCGTTTCCAACCGATATTTTTGCAAATCCATGTGGGAGGCCCTATGTCCAGCAGTGGACTTCTTGTGGCTGAAATAATGATGATTAGAATTGACAAGTATTATTAATTATAATTTATTAAATATAAGTATATTAGTTTTCACAATCGGTCCATAATTGACGAAGAAATCTGTGAACATTTTTCAGTAAAAATACATACATAAAAACGAACATAAAACCTCCACCTTTTAAGAAGTAAAATATGGATAAAAAGTCAAGTCAGCGCTCATCACTCGATGATCGATGATGATCCATAAAGCTTTACACATAAGGTTGATAAACTATGACTTCAATGTATAATTGTATAATTATAATATTGTATAATTATTATGGTGAATTTTTAGTATTAAAAATAATGTTTGTTCAAAATTAAATTCACTTAAAAAAAACAATTTCTAAAGATCTCTGCGAAAATTGCTGGCAGCCCCTGAACTATAGAGCTTTGAATAAAGTTCACGCGTAGATAATGTATTCCACGCTTTATGAGCTCATAGCCTATAATAGACATGCGTACCTACTTCAAAAAAAAAAGTCTAGTTGTCTGTTTGAAGATAATTAACGCATTCGTTTTTAGGGTTCCGTACCTCAATAGGAAAAAGCGGAACCCTTAGATATCACTCTGTTGTCCGTCTGTCCGTCCGTCCGTCCGTCCGGGTGTCAAGACCTTTATATCGGGAACATGTGAAGGTATCGAGTTGACATTAAAACCATATACGCAGATCCATCGTATCTTCAGAAAGAAAAATAAAATTTCTCAGTTTTCCTAAATCAAAGTTACAGCCGAATATGTAGTAAAAACGCTTATTTCGACACTCACAGAGGAATCAAAACCTATGGGATACTTCCCGTTGACCTAGAACTCTGAAATTTGGCAAGAAGCATTGTGTTAGAGTACACATATAGGAAAAAATCCGAAAACCGGACATTTTTAATTGAATCACAAAATAATAGTGTCGTTATGCAAGGAATGAGGGTCGAAATTTTAAAGTGAATTAACCGTATCATGTGGGGTATCATATGAAAGAGCTTAATTAGCATTAGTTAAAACAGTTTTTTTTTTACGATGTATATTTTTCGGTATAAGAAGGAAAATAAAAAAAATATGATTTCCCCTTATATTTACTAGTTTGTACGGAACCCTCGGTGGGCGAGTCTGACTCGCACTTGTCCGGTTTTTTTTTCTCTGGAGATCTAGATAAGAGGTATTTACATATACGTTTTTATATATAATCACAGAAGACTTTAATAATACTACATAACATAATCTCAATTCCTTTTTACGTATCCAAGATAATTATTATGACGCATGTAGGTATAGACATGTGTAGACCAGCCACTAGATCAACTGATGACCTCATACAAGTGGCGGGAAGACGCTGCATGCTGGATTCCAATCGGTCTTTTTGGAAGTCCATGGGGAAGCCTATGTCCAACAGTGGACTTCTTATGGTGATTACGATGTAGGTCTCTGTAGA
The DNA here is from genome assembly GCA_947563715.1 of Lycia hirtaria. Lineage (NCBI taxonomy): Eukaryota > Metazoa > Arthropoda > Insecta > Lepidoptera > Geometridae > Lycia > Lycia hirtaria. The sequence goes on along the minus strand of OX387375.1, from coordinate 21,902,613 downwards.
TTGGTTTTATTGGAATGCATTTTGGTTTAACTATGTTAGGCGCATTTGTATTTTTAGTTACAAACAAATATTGTAATTTCTTTTTTTTTATTAAAAAATTGAGAGAAAAATAATGCGCCAAAATATATTAGCAGGTTGGTAATTTTATGTGAAACAGTAGATCTGTATATTCTCCTGTCGAATTTAGTCAACTTCTCAAAAATATTGTCTCTTACATCTTGTTTTATTCTTTTTAATGTAGGTTGAAGTGACTTCGTGTTCGTATCCGCAATACACGTTTGAAATTGTGGTTGGAATTTTTGTTTTTCCTGCAATTATACTAAGTAATAAGTCATGTTCCATTAGTCATCTAAAACATCAATTTGTATGATTTTATGTGAATTTTGGATTACCCGACGATTTCGGACAACGATTGTGCTATCGTAATCAACCACCATTAGGATAATGTACAAAAATACTGGAAATCTATAACTCTATAAGTAAGTAGGTATGTAATCCATTTTACAAAATGTTTTGCTCAACGTTAAGGTGCAACACTATAACATAACACAGTGCAACACAGTGCAAAATTATAAAGAAACCATTTTTACCTGAATGTCCATAAAGGAAAGTAATGTTTTTCGGATGAATGCATATGCAATTACCTAAGTATGTAAATACCTATAATTACAAGGAAGGAGGCTTCCTTCCTTGCTTAAAGACCCTATTTTTAAATAAAAAAAATACAGTTTTCGATTCGAAAACTAGGTATATTGTTATTGTAAGTATATGACAATGCTTCTTGCCAATACAATTATTGGTCAACGGGAAGTACCCCATAGGTTTTGATTCCCTTGCGAGTGTCGAAATATGCGTTTTAATTTCAACTTGATACCATCACGCGTTTCCGAGATACAGGACTTGATAGAGTGACGGACGGACAGACGGATAACCAAGTGATCATAAAAGGGTTCCGTTTTTTTCCCTTTTGTGGTACGGAACCCTAAAAATATCTTAAACCTAATGGTTTATGAGAAGTCTATTTACAGTATTTAGAGTACTTAATTTTAAGGGTTTTAATGACTGCCATTCTACAGAATGCGAAATTGCAATTGTTAGAGAAGTTATTTAAGTTATTTTAGTAGAGGACAACTGGATTTTATAGAGTATTGGGATCAGCTGCAAAAGAAGGCCTTATAGACCGTGGATTTTTGGATTTAGGAATATGGCAACTTATTATGTCTAGACAAAATGGCAGTGTAATTAATGCGTTACAGATGGAGAGTTCAGACAGCAGGAATCTGAAATTCTGATCATTTATGCCAATTCAGAGCTAAACGTTTCACTCTAGCAAGGATTAATTAACGGATTATTATCGATGTCTCTAGCTTTGGGACTTATACCTATATAATAATATATATCTGATCCAAGTCCGCTTAGTATTTTCCTCTACCCAACAACGCCAGATGTTTCACATTCATTCATCATGGCAACAAATGTATCTATTTGGCAACGACGTATACTTAGGTTGATATGTATATAATATATCCTCTAGGTATAAAATATCCAATCGACATTGTACTCAATATAATCGATTTTTAATTTGGGACCAATCCTGAAATCACGAGAAAAGAAAAATAAATGCTCCACACAAAAAGTCACGGGTCAATGAACTTTTTGGACGTGACACATATTTGCATGATTTCAAGATATAATAGTAATTCATATTAGTATGTTCATCGTCTAGAGACACACCTCCACAAGTAGGCGATATCTTAACGTGTATATCGCCTATTTGTACAGGGTCTCTAATGGTTTTATACGCGAGCATAGCCTGAAGCCACGCCTAGTGCATGCAGTCGCGTTTATTGCAAGCATTAGCCATTGTCACATTCTGCTAGCGCACGGAGAAACTTTCAATCGAGCTCACCATGCTGACTTCATATCGAAAGGTGTGTCTGAGGAATTCAAAATCGACCAACGGATTATTAGCGGTGCGCTCAGACTAGCGAGGCAGACCGAGCGCATAGAATCGAAGCAATTTTATGCAAATTATAAAATAAACTATATTTAGAACTAGAAAACAAGTGTTAAATAGATTTTTTTACAGGCTTATACAATTGACAAATGTTTCGATACTCTGACATTTTGTTAGACTAAGTCACGTGACATTTCGTTAGTTTATATGGATTTTCGATTTTGCTGGCACTAAAAAAAAAGTACAGCACGTGTGTAGGTATGTTAAGTAACGGTAAAAATTATAAGATTTATAATGGTTTAAGTTTAAGTAATTCATGAGATAATCGTCATAATGGGATGTTGACTCGATGATGATTGTAGTCGTATCAGTGAACAGTGCTATACGGCTTTCGCTTGATAATTGGTAAAGGTAATCATCCTAGACACAGCACGCAATATAAGGATGTTCTTTAGTATAACTCCCACCGCCAGGAGATTGAGGTCTGCCTCCTTCCGGCGGCAAATAAGGTGTAAGTTTTATTGATATTTTTGTTGTTTTTTTATCGTTCTGTCTGCCCTTTTTTCTAGTCTGACTGTACAAAATTTGATTATTAGCATAATTTAACATTGTACCCTTTCGTATGTCCTTACAAAAGTTGGTTTCACTTTTGAGTTCTATTCGCTCCGTCTACATTTTTCTCTAGTCTAAGCCAGTGCGTCAGACAATTTAAACTCAGACTGGTTTGGAAATGATAGGAGCTGGTTTTCTTAGGTTTGAAAGGTTCCTGATCTAAAAATAGGCGTGATGTGTAGGCGGAACTGCTGACTAAAATGGCAACTTGCTGGATCTGTGCTGATCGTAGCTTTCTGAAAGTTACGTACCTAGGTAGGTATAATTTAGATATCTTCAAGGATTCAAGGGCAGAATGAACATTCTAGAACCTCAAAGCCGAGTCCATAGTAACGTAATTTTGTGCTATATATTGTAACACATGAGTCGTCTGCATAAGAGTGGAGCTCCGTGCCCCTTCTCTGTTTCCTGAGAACTAAAATCGAGGCTAGAGTGGTTAGATATCCTTTAGATCGCCTGTCGATAAGCCTGTCGTCAGCTAAAAGGTGTATTTTGAATTTTCGACTATTGTTATATTTAAATTATTCTCCGTGTTAAACTACCTTTATTGTGTCCATATGTAGACAGAAATTACTTTCTGAAATTCTGTTTGTTTTTCACACGTTGGAAAATTTGGCACGAAAATTCAGAAAAAAATCGCTCACCTATTAAGTAACTTTGAATTTCGCTTGCGCAACGCAACTATATTGCGCATGTGGGTTGCTAACATCATGGTTAGTTCAAAGTTTAAAGTTTTTTTTTTTTTTTATGTTAACATTATAGACCCGGTTTTAGTTTTGTAAGTAAAAATATAAGTACTTTTTCAACCATATTTGGTAGAAAAAAACTTTTTTATTTTTATATAAGTACAAGATAGATCTACGATTGACCACCAACTCGCCTTATGCTAAGCGACAATGTGGCCGAGGATGGAGCTCATCGATCTAGAAGATATCTATTCACTCTAGCCTTGAAAATTCCAAGATTGTAGATCTCAGGAAACAGAGATGGCATCAAAGAATTCCATTCTTGTACTTTTTAGAAATCGTACCACCTTAAGTACTTTTTTTGGTTTATAATAGCGTCTACCTGTTAGCTGTACCCTGAGGTTCTACTTACATAGAGATTAAACAATAATGATGATGATGATGAAATTCAGCCTATCTTCAGATTTTCAGCTATCTAACCACCAATTTTGATAACGATCGGTTCAGCCATTTGATTATGGAAAAGTAACAAACAGACAGTCACTTTCGCGTTTATGTTTTATGATGATAATAGATATACTTACAGCTTAATTTAATAGTTCTCGATATTCCTGCATTCTTCAGTCTACCTACCCCCGACTGACAGTCTCCCACGTGTCGTGTCACCTACGGCTACGAGTCTCGGCAAAATGGCGGCGAAACAGCTGTTGAATATTCAATTTGTTGAAGAAATTCCAAATTCAAATGACATTTATTTATGTTTTCAGAAGCGTAAAGTACCTGCCCTGAGTAACGAATTTTACAGGCATCGCAGGCAGGAATCGTCTCCTTCGATTATCATAATGTGTAAAATGTCTCTATAATATTTGTAGTACTTATTTAAAATATCTGTCAATAACTGTCAAATTCCATCATAAAGCACATACCCATGCTCTCTGATTGATGCTCCTCGGTCGACCTGTGACCTGCCGTGCCCATGCCCAACCTGCCCACTTACATAATTTATGCCGAGGTCAGGTAAAACGAAAACATTTTAAAATTGTTGGTGTTGAGGTAGCCCTGAACTTATCACATGTTTATTAAAATCAACTAATTAATTGACATTCGTCGACAAAACTTCTTTAACAACAAAATAGGGCGAATTCTGTGTTTAACAAGTGTCTTACAAGAAAAACAAAATATATCCGACTGCATATGAGCGAATTCTGAAGTATAACTTACGTTTGATATGCTGCTGAGTGCACGTTTTCGCGAGAAAGTGCAAAGCCGCTGCAAAATAGTTAAATAGTATTTATAAAGCATTTTTTGAATATTTTTTGGAAAACCACTTATTGGCATTGACTTAAATAAATAACATATCTATATCTCGTTGCCCTTTGGCTATGAAAATATTCGTTGAAGGTTAGTTGAAGGTAACGAAAAAAGTTAATTTATTTTTGTATATAATTTAGTATTATTGTTACAAAAAATGTAGCTTATAACGCTCGGAAAGTAAAGACAAAAGTGTTCTGTAGTGTAGACATTACAGAAATTCTGTAATGTCTCTACAATACAGAACACGATAAAAAAAAAAAAAAAAAACATACATTCGTTAGACAGGGAAATCATATATTTTTTTATATTTTCCTTCTTATACCGAAAAATATACATCGTAAAAATGTTTAAAAACCTATTTTATTAACTTATGCTAATTAAGCTCTTTCGCTATCCCACATGATACGGTTAATTCACTGTAAAATTTGTACCCTCATTCCTTGCATAGAATTGCTATTTTTGTGTGATTATATTAAAAATGTCCAGTTTTCGGATTGTTTCCTATGTGTGTAACAAATGTAACAATCTACTTAAAGTACGCGGATTATTGGAACTGCCTCTCAACTGTAGATATTAGTTATTTTCTAAATCCATGTATTTTTTTTATCGAAATAGTATCTATAGACAACATGAATAACACCCTACTAATATATTTAACAGTTGAATGTATTTCAAAATACCTAGATACAAAATCCCGTGACTAGGAATTACATAAGAGTATGTCTTCAAAAATTATGATCATGCCGCAATGTAATTAATTTAGAGGGCATCTTTTTCGGCAAACACGAAGTGGGCCGTTTCAAATAACTTTTCTTGGAACTGTGCAGTCGCCTGCCAAGTGCTCGGTGCACCACTGCCATTGCCAGACATTGTTAAACTGTCAATGATTATTATCTAGATCACCTATTTAAACTATTTATATTAATGATTAGGTGAAACAAAAAAAATGATGCAAAAAAAGATTCGCTGGGCTTCAATCTATTAGGGAGAAAAATAATAGCAACAGTTTGTTTGTAGTCTGTTCGAATCACGTTGCATTTATTTTATATTTGAATTTTCCCGCTTCTATAATTTTTGTTTTTATGTGTTTGGCTTCGCACGTATAGAGGTGTTCAGGGCGTACCAAAGTATAGGCATATAGTTGCAGACTTGATGTGCCTATAAAAATCAGATATATATATGTACTATAAGCATAGCTGCATCTCGTTTTATTTAATTAATCGAAAAGCTCACGATATTAATCAGTCAATAAAGTCTTCCGATCGGTTTCGGGACTGTCAGTCCCATCTTCAGTGTACACATGCACCTCAAAAGTCGGTCGACGCTGACTGACTGCGACGCCGACACACGTCGCCGTGTCGGTTTAATACTGCGACGCCGACGCACGTTTATTAAAGTGATAGTTGCATCTCATTGTTCTGAGACTCTTTTTATAATTTCAATTATGTAAAACCATAGATAAAGAAGTAAAGTTCTTCGAGCATTGTTCATAAATAAATTCGGCAGTTTTGGCGGTAACGTCATCGAAACATGTTGTTTGCTTTGTTTTATTTTCTAAAACTTTTTATTATTTTGAATATTAATGCGATAAAAATGGTGGTGTTTTATTCATTAAGTGTTCGATCAAGTAAATGAGTGTGGGCAAGTGAAATGAAGCAGTGAAACGTGTCATTTTACGTTGTCGACAAAACTCCATAGAAGCTTCTAGTAATGCTTCTAGCTTCTATAAAGTCGCCACCACTTCACTGAAGCAGGACTCGACTTATGAATTGACTGTATACGTGTCTTAGATTGTGATTAGAACATTTACAACTTGTTTTATTCAAGAAACTTGAAAAAATCCTAATACTTGACACTAGCAAATGCTTTAATGCGGGTCCAATACGAAAAAGAAGAAGAAGACTAATTTAAAGTCACTGTCATAAGTCGAAGTTGTGCCAGTTTGAAAAAATGACAGGTTTCAAGTCAATTTTACGTCAAATGCAAAATCAAAACATTGCGTTCAATTCATTTCAAATTCTGAGAACTATTTATAACTTTTCCCACGTTTTAGATTAAATTACTTTGTTTAGTTTATATTTAAAGTTGATTGTAAGAGTATCCAGTTAATTTACAACACGTAGATCTTTTCCTTAAGTGTAAAATGGGCCGCAAGTCACAGTCGAAGCAAACTTCAAAGAAAACTTCGGGGAAGGAAAACAATAAATTTGTTCTGCAAAAAAGAAAGGAACTGGTTATTCTGGTGGACAAGGTGTTAAGATTGACAAGCGTTTTTCAAGCCACAACTAATGTAGCCAAGAGCTGGGAGCACCATTTAGAAATTGATGCTATTCTCAAAGAAATTATCAACTTGGAATATCCTCAGGTAAAAAGTAGTCAAAAGTTTCGACAGAATAGCATCGACAACTATATGAAATGGTTGAAAGAAAACGAAGTTAAATTTGAAGGTATGGATTACTTTTATAAATAGGTTATTCAATGGTTAGACACATCAATAAGCAAGCATGTGTAATGAGTACTCGTTCAGAGAATGTTTCTCACTAGAATTATTTCATCTGGGAAGTTTGGTCAGAGTGTGAATATTCATCGTATGAACAAAAATCAAAAGTTTGGAAGGGCAAGTGCCTTAATAACGCATAAACCACAAGAAACTAAATAACTTTGATTTGATTTGTTAAAACTACTACCTGAAGTAATACACAGAAAAACAAGCCCAATTAAGGTCTAAAGATAATCCAATTGCTCAAACCCACCACCAGTTGGCAGTTTACCCATCAAATACATATGAATAAATATATGTTCATATTCATATAGTGAACAAATACACCCCATATTATGTGTTTTCCATCATTAGTAGTACCTACAAGTTCAAGTATTTGCTTAATTTTTAGAGCTCTTATTATGTTTTACAATCATTTGTCTACTAATTCATTTTGCAAGTTACTGAGTTTTTTTTTAGTTTCAAAGAATTAATAAAATTATAAACATGATTCCAGGCATTGAAATAGCAGAATTTGAAGGCTATGATCTCGGTCTCAAAGCTACCAAAGACTTCGCCGAAGGGTCTTTAATACTGACTGTTCCTGCAAAAGTGATGATGACAGAGAAACATGCAAAGGAATCTGAACTCTCAGCTTTTATATCTGTAGATCCGTTGCTGCAGAACATGCCAAATATAACTCTTGCTCTCTTCCTGTTGCTAGAGAAAAGTAATATAGGTAAGTAACAATATAAGCAAAAGAATTTTGTATATTACTACTACTATTAGTGTCTAGTTGACTTGCTACCATCCTTAAGTGTTCTTGTGTCCAGCTTGATAGATTTACAATTAAAAGAAATTTTACTAAAAGAATGGAATTTTCCAACAGACTGTATCAAGAGCCAATCACAAATAATAAGTCCTTGGTGAAAATTATGGGGGTATTCACACAGCAGGGTGGGGGAAGCAACTTATTTTATTATAGAGCTTTGAGGCACATCCTTCCTCCAATATTATCCTTACTAATAATATAAAAGTGAAAGTATTTTTGTCTCTCTGTCTGTCTATTATCTTTTCACAATTGAACCAAATGTTATGAAATTTGATACAAAGATAGCTGAGAACCTGAAGATGAACGTAGGCTGTATATGTATATTCATATACATTCATATATCACTAGAGTGTCGGTGTTTTTTTAATCTAAATAGTTTTAAAACCAAAAATATTTATTTTAAAACCAAACTTTTAAATATAATATGTTAATATATGAATTTAACACATTTATTATTATTTATATTATTAAATGATAAATAAATATTTTTAAATGATATTATATTTATATAATGAATATTTTGCAATCCTCAGATATTTGTTTAAGACATTGTTTAAGAATAATTTTTGAATATAGTGAGATAATTGTAATTGGTCTTTTTCCGTTTTTATCTCAATAAACGAATTTATCATTTATTATTTCTGGTTAGCTTTTTTATGTGAAACTTAAAATCATTCAGGTTTCCCATCTATTAATTATCAAGTATTATCTATCAAAGTATTTTGTAAGTAAGTAATTACTTAGTTTTTGTTACCTAAGTTTTATCTAACTTCATTATCCATTGAATGGTGAATGTAGGTTGAGGATAAATTATTGCAACAATTTGCTACTAAGAGTTTCCTGTCTTAATTATACTTGCATTGTTTTCATGACAGTGTTTAACTCACAATATTTGAACGAACAAGCAAAGCAAGCGGCTGTATATTCTAACCAAGATTTTAAAACCGAAAGTAACTTTGTCTGTCAGTCTGTTCTTTTATTTTTTTACCAAATATCTGAAATGATTGGTATGAAATTTGGCACAGAGATAACTGAGAACATGAAGACGGACATAGGCTACATTTTATCATAATGATCACTGTTCACCATCGTCTTTCGTCACTACATGGGTGAAACCACAATGCACAACTAGTATGTGCATATTATAAGATGAAACATGAAACTGATCAGTGAATGAATTTGCACACTGTACCTATTGGCATCAAATATATTGCTTACAGAGCTACCAATAAGTAAATAATAAAATATTCTAAATCTCAAAATTTATCCATGTGTGCTCATATGAATTAAGTCATTTTAACAAAAAAAAAATTTATGTACAAATGTGTGTCACTTTTTTGTGCTAAAATGAATTCATGTATATGAGTTAAATTTTGAATGTGGATAGCTTGTATCTTAAATTACAATATAGAGAGCTTCAAGTATTTCTATAGTAAACAGCAGGGTGTAGCTAATATAGTCATATTTCTATGGCGATGCAGACTTTTGAACTTGACTATTTGAAATCCTTGTAAGACCAAGCACTGCACTTGTTACCCTTAGCCATTAAATGGTAAACCTCAGTATTATTTGAAAACATACATAATATTGTATTATTATTTTGGATATATTCTAAACACATCTGTCTTTTTTTTACCATGCCAACTAATTCAGTTCTATAATACCTGATATTAAAATAAAATTTGAACATATATATTTTTCAGATTCCTTCTGGAAGCCATACATTGACAGCCTTCCTGAGAAGTACTCTATTATTTTGTATTTCACTGCAGAAGAATTATCAGAGTTACGGGTAAGAACTTTGAAGTATTTTGTTTGTCGTTCTATACTATATATACCAAGACTGTAATCATACTGATATATGCCTGACATAGTCATGAATAGAAGCGTCAAGTCAAGAAGTCAAGCGTCTTTGTTTCATGGTGCATATTCAAAAGACTCAAATGAAACGCTATTATTCTACTTTTATTGTGTGGATTTCTAAAATGTGGAATGTACTTTCTGACTACGTTTTCTCCGATAGATGTAATCTGATTGTCCTTAAATCACAAGTGAATCAGTTTCTTCTAGGGAAGGGTCTGTAGTTTAAACTTCTTGACAAATTTGTTAAACAAGATTGGCCTTACCGAAAAACGTTACTTAATTTTAACCATCGTCTTAAATCCTCTGTCTTCTTTTCACAAGGGTCATATGTATCGCGAGAAGTTGACAAAATATGTTAAGCAATACTTAAAGTTAAGTAATGTTTTTTGGTAAGGCCGGATGTCTTTAGATTCGTTTTTAGCTCCTTAATGTTATAAACTATATTTACAGGCGAGTAGTTTTTTTTCTATTTTAATACTTATTTGTTATTGACAATTTAATCCATTTTTCCTTAATTCCAGCCATCACCTGTGTTCGACTCGTCATTGAAGCTATTCCGAAGTATTGCCAGACAGTATGCCTACTTCTACAACAAAATCCACACCTTAGATTTACCAGTGTTGAAAAAATTTCAAGATATATTCACTTTCGATAACTACAGGTAAAAAAACACATTAATTACTTCCCATTGTCATTTTATTTCTAACTAAAACGAGAATATGAGATAATAGATAAATTATTGAAATTGCACTTGCCACATAATACTGGAACAACCAAAGGTAAGGTAGAAATGCTGCATATTTCTTAGTGATACTTAATTATACTTAGAAATAATACAATTGTATAAATAATCCTCGAAAGCTGTCAAAGTTACACACTCGCTTGCTACTGCTATGTAACCTCAAGGCACAAACCAACGCTCAGAGCTTGTTGCTTGCGTTGAAAGAATGAGAGAGACGGAGATCCTGCTGTATATGTCTATCTCATGCAAGGAAAGCAGCACGCTAAAAACGTCATCTCGTGACCGGGACTCGATCTTTGTGCGATGGTGACACAGCTCTAGTGGTTTCAATATTCTAATGGAGTTACACTAACGTAAATTCCACTTACACTTCACTTCAAGTCACTTTTTGCAGTATTTAAAGTTCCACTGTCAAAAACTACCTATACAAAATTATTTATTGAAATGGTTTTCGTAAGGAATCCCACATGTAATCAGGAGATTCTTTGCCGTTTCTTGAATCTAACGTATTTAGAGTGTAAATGTTTGATGAAAGCATTGGGCTAATACTTCTGCTGCTGCTGTTGTTTTTGTGGCCTTTCCTGTTTTCAAATACTGGTGTAGGGACCCGTTCGTCGGAGAAACTCTTCTTTCGTGTCAAAGTTCGTTGATGCTGCCATCGGTACCCTATATACGTCAGCAAGAATAGTACCATCGCTAAACCTGCTATGCTCGCTGTCGCAATGGTCACTGACTTGGTTTGACTTGGTATTTTGTCCAAAATGGTAGGAGCTTTCGTTGTTGGACTTTCTTTTCTTTGATATGTGAATTGTAAATTTTCATTGGTGTCCGAAGCTATATTGCTGTCGAAATCTTTAAGATGCTGCAAATCTTCTAGAACAATCACGCCATCGTCATCCAAATCTATTTCTAGAGTGGGCTTCTTAATTTTTTCCGCTGGTATTAAACCTGAAAATATTAGTAACTCATATTTATTGTGATCAGCATCAACAAGAATAGGAAAAAATGATATCTTACCGATACTGGGAGCCTTTGTTGTATTTTCGGTTTGATTTTCAGAATTCCTACGCATCAGGGAGAAGATTTCATTCCAACTGACTATGTCATCTTGGTTGTCATTTATCACATGAATTACTCGACTTTCTCTTATTGTTTTGTTTTCGTTTCGTCCGTCGGTTGTATTCACAACGGTTATAGAAGTTTCATAAAGCGTTCCTTGCGAATCTTTCTTAAGGACTTTCTTAGTTGCGGCGTCAGTGACGTTTCTTGTAATATTATGGAATAATGACATTATTCCCATATTTTCAGCATTCTCGTTGACGTTGTTACCAAAATTCATTACGACTGGAATGTTCGCTTCTGTTTGCCATGTGACAGGGTCGGTTGTAGGTGGCTTTGTTGTGGTATCGTGATTGTTTGCGTCTATAAGTGCTCTCAGTGGATAGGTCTCTTTAGAAATAGGTTCTATCAATGATTTAGATAGGAAAGGTTCGGGTGGGTTCGGTTCTTTCGATGTATTGTGGAATATGTCAGCTAAATGAATGTGACTGGACCCTCGCTCTCTATGTTCTACCAATTCACTTAAAGTCATGTTTCTGTCTTTCAATATTTTGGAGAGCCTTTCGCTGGCTGAAATAAAAATAAAAATTATAAATACAAAAAGTACGTACTTATTTGTTGTTCTAACCTCCAAAAGTATACTGGACTGAAGCTTACTAAAACACCTGTTAGGGGTTAGTTATAATAGGGGCTAAATTTTATAGACTAGATGCGCCCCACGGTTATCCCCGCGTTGTGATAAAATACGGTGATTATGATGAAATATAAATATAGCCAAACAGATATTCAGAGACAGAGTAACTTTTATAATAGTAGTTATGGTTAACAGTTAATAATTTAAGACGATTTGTACAATTAGATATTTAAATTCAGTTAAACGAATTTATTGCGTTTATTATACATGATTTGAATAACTGACGTTTCAATTACTTTGCGGTGTCACAAAGCAATAATAAATGTTTAATTTTTGCTGTTAAAAGTTGTTTGTTTTCTAAGAATAACAATCAAGAAAACCTAAGTAACCATCAATATTTTAGTTTAAACGTGAGTGTGCAGTGCATATCATGACATGTGTGGTCACATCATCATCATATTCAGCCTGTTAACGCCCACTGCTGATGATACTATCTCTTCACATTTAAATACTAGAAAAATACAACTCTTGGTAATTAATGTCTGTGTTATTACTATCCAGCCTAAATATCGTTTATTTAAATTTCGTTTTATTTAATATTATTGTATTATTAAAGTTTAGTATTAAATTTTTTTCAAACTACATAAAAATTTCAAGTATATTACTCTTAGTGTCGTTAAATATCTCTTCTATTTCGATTTTAGCCGTATATTCTGTTGATATTGGCATGAAAACAGTATGCGGTGTTGTCGATGTTCTGGGTAATATATACTTCGTAGTTTTCGTTCTGCTTTCATGACGATGTGGTATTTCAGTAGTAATAAAGTCTTCCAAGATAGTAACGTCGTCCAAACTGGTCTTTGGCTCTTGAGTCCTTGAAATAAATTCGGAAGACGATACCAGATTCGGAATTCCAAAAAGATTCATCATAATATCATCTTGAGGGGGTTCAGTCGTTAAATTTTTCTGTTTTAATCTTTTTTTCTTAAGTCTGTTATTAAATGCTTGCCGTCTTAACCCGGATGCGTTGACTGATGTTGTAATTGATTGCGCTGTTGGTTTTTCAGTAACATTAGGCAGAGATTGCACAGAATCAGATTTTACTTCATCGACAATACTTTTTTTCCGATCTGTAACTATAACTTCAATATCATCGAAGTGTTCACTTGCATTGTTTTGGTCACTTTCTGATTCGGCGTGTTTTGTACAATTATCAGACTCCTGAATTGTGGTTTCTTCGATAGAATTATGTACTGTTGTTGTTTCTATTTCTACTTTCTTCTTAGCACCTTCACTACTTATGTTCTTTTTCATTAATGGTGCGAGATCTCTCCATTCTTGACCATTTCTCCTTCTGTTATTGAAATATTTTCTTGCATTTAAAGCAATCATGTCTCTACTTAATTGGCTTTTATAGGTAGTATTCATCATTGGTCTAATGCGTTGTTTTCGCCGGGTAGCTGATGAAAATTTGCGAATATTTGGTTGCTTTGAAGTTTCTTCTACTTTAGGCTTTTCTGATATTGGTTGCTCTATATCTGTTTTCGTTGTTGTTTCTACTTCGGCCTTTTGTATAACTTCTGTTGATGTAGTAGTACTTTCAATTGCCGATTTTATTATATGTTTAGTTTCTGAGTTCTCTAATGATTTTTCGCTTGATTCTTTTATTTCGGTACTAAAATCGATATTTGGCTTATTTTCATTGGAATTTCTTGAAATTTCTAAGTTATCTGATTTTAAGACTGATAAAACCTCTTCTTTTCCGTGTAGCAGGTCTGCTAGTGTCATATTATGTTGTTGTAATATCTCACTTAAACTATTCCCATTCGATTTTTTCAATATTTCTTTCAGTGTCTGGGGATCGATGGGTTCTGTATTCTGTAAGATACAATTGACACACATTAGTCCATCAATATTAAAACTAAGAAATTATAGCTAAATCTACACTACACGGTTACTACGGAGTTAACTTACTCTGAATTTCAATAATTTGTCGAATCCGGGTTATTCCTACCATATCATTAATCTTTGCTAGCGCAAAATTATATGTCAGATGATTATGTCAATCTTGTTGACAATGATGATATGTCAAAGCAAAGGTTAGTGACAAAATAGGAGAAAATTGAATTTGACTAAATATTAGCATCTGTCATAGATGAATACAATATGTTAGCACAATTATGTTGCTATACTACATTTAGTTCTTCCAAAACGTATATTCTAATCTGTACCGGTTCGTTTTTAACTGTGTTTTCTGTTCATTCTTCGTTTGTCTTTATATTTGGTCACTAATTGATAATAATATCCACCGATATCTATATTATAAGTAGGATGGAATAGTGACAGTTTTTTTCGCTTTTTTGTCTTCTTTGGTAGTGTATTTTTTTCCTATAAAACAGTTTAAAAGACCATTTTTAAAGAGCATGAGGTATCTGTAGGAAACCTGGCATAGAATTGTTCGCCGTTTTGAAGAAAAAAACCTGTTTCGCATCCATTTACTAAGTATTTGTCATTCAAAAGATTAAATGATGATAATTATGCTCTATGAAATATTTGAGTTTGAAGAAAAAATAAAATCATGAAAATAATCTTATTTTTAACCGACTTCCAAAAAGAAGGAGTTTATCAATTCGGCCTGTATTTTTTTATTTGGTAGATCATACTTCAGAAGTAGTCCCATAGAAATTTTATCAAAATCGATAATATACATTTAGTCTATCGATGAGTTTTTGCCGTCAACTACGAGTACTTTACCCTTAAGGCACAGAGTCGAATAGCGCAGTTGCACTCCTTTTTTAGGGTTTTAACTACGAACCCTTATAGTTTCGCCATGTCCGTCGCCATTTTGACATTTAATATAATTATTATCCAATAGAAAATTGTTCTCAATATTTTTAACTGACTTCGAAAAAGAAGGAGATTATCAATTCGTACCGTATATATATATGTATTTTTTTATGTATGAGCATGAATTACTCCGTCATTCGAGAACCAATTTTTGTGTTTCGTGAATTGACATATAGAGAAAGCTCCCAAGTTGGTCCCGTAATTATATTAGAAACATTGCTTTATTACTTTTTGAATAATCTCTAAAAGTAAAAATATTTTCATTGGATTCCTGAGTGAGTGCGTCAGATTATAGAATCGCAGAGTTCCACTGACACGTTTTTCTTTACAAAAGTGTCAAATGTTGAGGTTTTTCTTAGAAACATCTGCACATTTTCTAATCTGCGACGACGAAGCATTTGACATTCAATGACAAATGTCATTCTTGAAAAAGAAACGAGTGGGTGAAGAGAGGTCTCTTTAAAAAGTTTACAATCGTAAGGGATTTATTGCGCTTGAAAAGTAAAACCTACTTACTCCTCATCCAATGTGTATAAGGAGAAAATACAGTTACTTCAACGCTTGAGCGCCTTGTTTAATTATTATCCTTACTAGTATTACAAGTAAACAAAATAACGTTCTTAGAAGTCGGTTGTTTCAGTTTTTTAAACTTTAAAATTATGTGATATGGTTTTCACGAAAATTACATTTCAAAAAATTAATTAAAAGTGTATTTATTATGTTTAAAATTTTTATATCCAGCAAATAAAGTGTCGCGTGCGAGCGAAACGGCACTATCCGAATCTGCGCCTGAAGCTACTGAATCTAATTGTGTTCCAAAATATAAATATGCTTCATATGGTTTTAAATTAATTATTTACCTTTTAAATGTTAATGTTATTGATTTTGCGAATATGTTGATCAACATATTCGCAAAACAAAACGTTTCGAAGATATTTTTACATTGTTCAAATACCTCTTATTATATTATGTCGCGTAAGTATTTTTATGTAATCTCTTATATCTCAGTTAGTGTATGTTGTTATAACATAATTAACATTGTTTAAAATATTATGTTGCTTAAATTGAGTGTGCAGTATATTAAACATCATATAGGTCGGCTTAGATGTCATATTTGCATGGAATTTACACAGACCCGTTCAGGTGCCGTAACATGCGCGCGGTTCCAAACGGATACCGAGCAATATAAATTCCATACTGGACTGAAAAAAATAAGTGAAAAACAGAACTGCTTCTCTTCCCGGCCATACTGTAAAAGCTACGTTTTGGGACTTAAGGGAAAGTGACGTTTATGTAGGCTATATAGGCTGATCCCCTATCACTGCAAGCCAACGTTAACATGTAACCCTCTAATATCCTTTAACTCTCTAACACCCAATCCCTCCTATCTAACCACAGTCAAATGGCCGCATGGTATTTGTTGTTCTGCCTACCCCGCTAGGGAAAACAGGCGTGATTGTATGAGTAAACATGCCAATAAGACATTAAAGCAGGCTTAATACGCTTTAATCACATTACACGTTGTAAAATGCGCTGCACTGCGCTCCGACCTAACGACACGATTAAAGGACGATTTTCACCTACTGGGGGTAGGTTAAATCGTCCTTTAATCGTGTTAAAAAAAAAAACATCGAAATCTGTTATTATCGCTTTGATAAATTTCAATGAGTATTATGCTTATTACGTACCTGAGCTTTAATCACATTTTTGTAATATTCCGGCGCCTTCGTTATTGCTTTATCTTTCGCTGTACTATCGTCTTCTAACCTTGAATTCGGTAAAATTACAGGTACTGTGTCTTCTTGAGAAAATTCAGAAAAGGAATCATCCAATGTTTTAGTATCGTCTCTTATCTCAGTTTGATATCTAGTCTGATTTTCGTTTGGATCCGTGAATTGTAGATTGGCTTCATTCTGAGCTATGTTGTCTAATATTCCTAGTCCTTCAGATAAAGGTTGCCTGTAGCGGTCAGCATCAGTGAGATGGGGTTGGTTATTGTCTTGATTATTAATGTTTTTGTAGTCTTCGTCAACAGTCTTTACCGGGTCTATCGCAGTATCCTTTGTTTCTCTAGCATCATCGGGCTTATATGCGTTAAATTCTCTAAATGTAGACCAGTGATCAGGGAGAGGTCGTTTCCTTCTCTGACCTCGTCTTCTTAAAGGTCTGTCTTCTTCCGCTTCTGTATCCCATCTTCCGGGTCTCGGCTCTTGTTTTTTCCTTCTTCTACTTGGTATGTCTGCTACTTTTCGCTCGGAGTCAACTTCGTGGTAAGGCCTGACAAACTCTTCGGCTAAACCGTATCTTTCTAATGGGAGCGCTTCTTCTGACGCAGTGTCTGGTCTTCGCTTACGTTTGCGTCCCAGTTTTCGTCTTCTTGGTGGTTCGCCTGAAGAGTTGGACATCCATGTGTCTCTGGGTGTTGTATGCTGCATCACCGGTTCCATGTCAATCGATCTCCATGGCTGAAAAAAATAGAACAACATCGTTACCATAATTTAATAATTTTAAAGTTTAAAAAACTGAAACAACCGACTTCTAAGAACGGAACTTCGGAACTACGGAACTTTTAATGGAATAAATGAAGTCATAGTGAATGAGGTGAGTGAGGTATTATTTTAAATGAATGTTTCCAGGTTCGTTTCTCTAATAAAAGATGTAAATAACTCTAAATAGGACCAGGGGTCCTATACCGTATTTGTATGTGTTTCATTCATATCCCTAACATGGAAATCCTAGGAAGCGTGTTCATTATTATTTGATGTCTGAACGTCTGAATTGATCTAGATGAAATTTGATAATACTAGATAATATGAAAATATATTTTTTTAGTTTGTTAATAAACTTACAGCTAGCTAAGTGTGTGTCAATCACAATAATTTTTTTCTTTATATTTCTATTATTTTTGTTAAGTGTTTCACTAATATGCTCAATCAAGACTATATCATAGCCATTTTATGAAATTGCTTATTTGGTGTATAATATTTAGTTTTTAGTGTTATAGTTCAATTAGTGAAACAAATGTAGAAATATGATCTTTACATATTTCGTCAGTTTTGCGAAGACGACACTTGCTGCAACAAAATAAAGCGCAAGTCGGTTTGCATAGGCACTGAGTGCCCACTATTTTAGCTCTTCTGACACGCAGTAAAGTAGTGAAGTGACCAGTTGAGCCGACAGATCAGAAAAAGATGAAAGTTAATCTCGCTTCTGAGCCATGTTTATAAGCTGTTTTCGAGGGTCATCACGAATCGTCTCGAACGCAGGTTTGATGACTTCCAGCCTCCCGAACAAGCCGGTTTCCGAAAAGGCTATAGTACCATAGACCACATCCACACGCTGCGGCAAGTGATACAGAAGACCAAAGAGTATAACTTGCCCCTTTGCTTAGCGTTTGTGGACTATGAGAAAGCCTTTGATTCGTTCGAGACCTGGGCGGTGCTTGAGGCTCTCCAACGATGCCGTATTGACTATCGGTATGTCGAAATTTTGCCATTTGATTCAGAGAGCATAGCTCAGTTCTCTTGCTACTACGGAACCCTAAAAAATTACCAGTCTAACTTTTAAACAATTACACACATACTTGGCACTTTCTTAACCGCGACGCTGATTCTAGCGTATCAAAATGTCACCGCGGTTTTTTTGTTCATCTTTCGTAAGGAACTCTTATGGTTACGTAAATGTAAGAGTTATTAAGCGATAGTGTATGCTCTATATACGGCTTGTATTGTTTGTTAATTTGTTGATGAAAAAATGTGCACAGATCCCGTGTGAAAATGTGCGTCTCATGCAATGACTAGGTATTTACTATTTGTACACATGGCAATATTTTGCCATGTGTGACATTATAATGTTGCTAATGGTTTTGGTTAAATTTCAATTAATAATGTTGCTCTTGAATGACCTAGTGAGTGAAGCGAACAAAGGTCTCTGCATTAACTAGCAATTTTTTTTTTACAATATTTAATTCTACGACTTTCTCGACATTATTAATATGCATTTATATTCCAAATTACAGTTTTATAACACTTATAGTTTTTGGGCAAAGACGCGGATAGACAAACAGACAGACGCACATGGCGAAACTATAAGGGTTCCTTCTTTACTACGTAACTCTAAAAATGGCTCTGACATACGTACAGACAATCGTGTAGGTCCGTAAGAAATCTAAAAGTTTTTTAGGCACGAAAATGTTTTTACGTCGAAATTGTAAAGCTGTGTAAGTCTTTATACGTTGCATTGGGATCATTTTTGTTGGTCGCATATTTGATTAATAATTGTTTCCAGAAATTTTATTTATAAGTTTATTTGTTGTTTAATGCTCCGCTTTCGACCATCAAAACGATGCGGCGAGTAAGAATTCTAATAATTTGGTATCAAAATTTGTACAATGAAAGATAAGGATGTCATATTTCGACTGTGACATAATGCATAGACATTTGCTTACTAATAACGTGTAAGTATTTGTTATAATTCCCCCATACTTGTCTCGTAATTATGCGTAAGAGTGCACCGGTGATGTTTTCTTTGCGTGTGCTTATAGATTATTACTATTGTGATGCTGTTACTCGAATTTCAACCTTGTCCGTTACGATGTAGGGTGCAAATTGTGGAATATACGTATGTTCTGAAAATGCTGGTAGAAAGTGGTATGAACACGACAAATATGAAATAGTCTTTAATAATACTATAATATTATCACTGACTAGAATTAGACAATACCGCTGTTACTTATGCTAATTGTATACCTATGTTATGTTATAATTGATTCTATGTATATAATGATTAAAAAACTGAAAAAAAATGGTTGTCTGTAAAGTCGGTTTCCGGATGATAATTTTACGTGATAACGTCATGATAGATGCGTCACAAGCCAAACGCTTAGGTCGATCGTGCCTCTCTATCGCTTGTTCCGCGCTCTCGCTTGCACGCTCGGCTCAGGCGGAACGTGACAATGAGTCGTGCTTTTTCGTGCGTGCAGCCGGCGTTTATCGATTTATAAGTCGTAATCACGCCAAAATGACTTAAAAATACGCAATCTTGTTTACATATCGTTTCGTTGACATATTTTTTCCAATTATTTTTTTTAAAAACTTAACTTCTGAACAGAATTTATGAAATTTGTATAGGATCAATCTGAAAGTACTTATATGCTTTCAAATAAATAATTTTCCAAATCGCTTTATAAATGACGGAGTTATTATGGTAGTAAACATAAAAACCGAATTAATAACCTCCTCCCTTTTTTGAAGTCTGAACACAATTATTCTTTTAATATTATAAATTTATTATTATTTACTAATATCTGGATTTTACTACCTGTCTTCAACTGTTACGCACCTATACAAGGTAGACAGGCGACTTATTCCTATTTATATTATTTCCTATTCAATAAAAAAAATTGGGTTCCTAATTTCGAAATTATGATTTTACAATTACGATACGTTTTGTTCCAAAAATACACAAAAAAACTGCGGTACCGAGTACACAGCTAGTTTTTACTTACATAACATAAATGTTGGTAAATCTGTCCTTATTTCCTTTCCGGAAACACCTTTATCTATATTTTCGGTTATCTAAAATTTGTGTAGAGGTTCGTCGCAAAGGTCCGATAGTTAATTAAAGGTTAGGCCGTTTTATAATAATTTAATTGCATTACGATAGCACATTAAATTTCTATACGCACAGGAAGAGAACTACCACGCTATAACATTAGTACTCTGTTCTCTGTAAATAGATGATAGTATACGAAGGAAACTTATTTCTGATCTAAGAATGCGATGTGAAAACAAAAACATTGTTTAGAAAGGTACCAAACAAACCGGTTACACTATCACCGTAATTTATTCGGAATCTGACACCAATTACTCCGTCATCTTATTAAACAAACACAAGATGTGAATATAATTAAGTTATCTCATCGAGAAGAAAGTAATACCGAATAACCGATGGCATAACCGTTGGAGAAAAGTGGAAAGTGTACTTACTATACCGGTTTGGAACGATCTCCGCGCAAGATGTATGGATATAGAGGTCGAGATGTGTAATGGGGGAGCAATACGTGTGATTAAATAACTGCTTAGTAATCGTACGTAACTATGGCAATTACCAGAATTATGTTTTATAACTTTTTTACCCACTTCAAAAATAAGAAGGTTAACAACTCGGTTGTAATTTTTTTTTTGTGTTTGTTACCGTATGACTCCATCATAAACCGATTTGTAAAAGAAAATATTTTATTTGAAAGGATATACGAGTATACTCCACTATTTAATGGTTACTCCACTCCATACACCAGAGTATACTAGATATCGTACCTACAATAAAATTGTAAACGAAATATTTTAAAATTTTTTTTTAATATTCACTAACATATTGTACATTTTACCCTTTAATATCCTCTGTCTTCCATCTAACCTTCTAATCACGGTCAAATGTGCCGTCAAACGACCTCGGGATATTATATGCTCTACCTATGCCTACCCCGTAAAAGAGATTTCCCTTCCCTGGTAGTTATCATATTGGCGTAATTATACATTAGCAGCTTGAACTGCACGCTCCACTTGACTCGTCCCACCCCTGGTTTCTAGTCTAGTTTCTATAACTTGAGTGAGATTGGTGTGGCCTTCCTGTGTCATCTTTTCAACCGGTTACGTTGGATTTGTGACTAGCGAAACGTATGAGACTTATAAATATGGTGTCTACGACTATGGCTAGTAGTTCTGTTACAATTACACCTCGCGACCACATTTTTTTATCAAATTATGTTCAAGACTGCTCCCACTTACTATATTACTGTGAAATCTAATGTAGTATCTGAGATAAGTAGCGATCACCTATCAATATGAAACAACTTATTCGTTCTAAATTAAGACCTCTCAAGCTTTTGTTTCGACAACCTCTTGACCGATTTCATCCATATTTTAAATTCTTCTTTAGAATTTAGTGCCAAATGTTTCTGACAAATATTATCAATGGCATCGCAGCAAACTTACCCCTTTTTTTAGGGAAATACTTAATCAAAACTCGCCGACGTTAATAAAAATCTATACCTAAAATTATATATATTTTTTACCTAGTTTCGTCAAGATTGGTTGAAAAATCCGATCTGTACGCCAGCTATCTAAATTCACATTCGGACAGACGAAAGCAAATTTTACCTTTCGATGCCCAAGATCTTATCTCGCTTAAATCGCTTAATCAATTAACAAAGTTACGTGTTTCATCAAAAACTTAAATGTAACTTATATATCTAGTGTGTTTCCGCTTCGAGGTCTCTTAGCTGGTGGCTGGTGGTCCTGAGGATGCCTCGTGAAGAGGTGAAACACGTGACCAGCTTGAAGACCTCGAAGCGGAAACACACTAGATATATAAGTTACATTTAAGTTTTTGAATAATGAATTTGCTCAAAGTATCGACTGATTCAATAAATTATGTTTCATCAAAATTAATTCAGGTATGTCATGAGAAAGTATCAATATACAACTATTTATAAATTATGTTGAATATTGGTTTTGTGTTTTTCTTATGCAATTGAATTAGGAGACGTGAATCGTCTAATGACAAATTTTACATTTGCTTGCCTTTTTTTATTTCACAAGTGAGAAATCTTCCAAACATATCCGGGTGCGTTATACACTGGGAATGCATCCGGGTTATATGGGATTGTACCCACTAAAACTCCACCGGTGGCCAGCCTTAGTGCTAAACGGAGGCGACCCATCTCTGGACGTCAACAATTCAAAATCCTTTGTTCCAATGCACTGCGCTAGAATTTTAATAGGACTTAGGACAAATAAACATATTACTAATTTTCATTATTATCTCAGGCGCAAGAGGTCCACTGCTGGAAATAGGCATTCCCTATGGATTTTTAAAAACATCTGCTGGAAGCGGCCTACATCCAGCGTCTTTTCTGTCTGTATGAGGGCGTCTGTCCTCCTTGTGGGTGGTTGTCATATGCTGTGCTTGCCGGTGCGTGGTTATTTTCGATCTCATCGGCTATCGGTCCTGCGTGCTATGAGCCCTGCCCACTGTTACTTCAACTTGCTAATCCTCTGTACTATGTCAGTAACTTTCGTACATCTATGGATCTTTTAATTTCCAATTTTACCTCTAAATATTAGGCCGCTAGCACACGGCGAATTTTAAACGCGCAGACGACGCGCGTTTCAGGAACGCCCGTCGTCTGCGCGTTTCAGCGGCGTAGATGCCACTTTTTGCGTTTTTATAGATACGAACGCGTGTAAAACGTGATACAAACGTGCGTGTGAAGCGCGTTCGAAACTCGTTTGATGCGCGTTCAAAGGGGCGGAGGAGGGGTAGAGGAGGGGCGCGCGCTCACTCCACGGCACCGCCCGCGCCGCAGTTACAGCGCGTCTGTATCGCTGTATCTACGCACGTTTCATGATCACCCCGTGTGCTTAGGTTACAAGGTTGAGTTCAAATCTCGTTTGAAGCGCGTATACGTGCGTTAGCAGCGCGTCGTCTGCGCGTTTCTGCGCGTTTAAAATACGCCGTGTGCTAGCGGCCTTAGTGTAAATATCTAAATCACACTAATTCACACTAATATTATAAAAGCGAAAGCTTCAGAGTGTGTTTGTATGTTTGTTACTTCTTCACGCTCAAACGACTAAATCGATTTTAATGAAATTTGGTATGGAAGTAGCTGACACCCTGGATTAACACATAGGCTACTTTGATATAATTTATGTAAAACACCGAGTGATACCGCCGGGCGCAGCTAGTAATATAAATAAATGGCCAAGTGCGTATCGTGACACGTGCAATGTAGGGTTCCGTATTTACATATTATAGATAGATAGATAAACTCTTTATTGTACACACCATAAAATTTACAATCAAAAGAAATTAATTAAAAACTAGTGTAACAACTGGCGGCCTTATCTCTAGTAGCGATCTCTTCCAGGCAACCTTATAATGTATGTGAGCTTAGTACAGGGTCTCTTGTTTGATACTACGAACATATGAGATAACTTAATTTAAATGAAATATAAGTTTTTGGCTCTAACAAAAAATATTATAATAATAAAATATTTTTATAGCCAGTATAAATAATTATAAAATACATGAAATATAACCATATAATATAAACTATTTAGGCAAAAGGGCAATATCACTTTAAAGCTTAATATTTCGCAAACGGATCCCTAAATTGAAAAATGGTTTTCGCACACCCCCAATGTTTTTTGATTACCTATTCAACGATACCCCACTCGATGGGGTAGATGTGAAAAAATATTCATCCCCACTAGGTGTAGGGGACGTACCTCAATTATTTTTTTTCTATATTTTATTCTACCGTTTATTGGTGTTATAATTATGTATAATCATACGAAATTACAGTTTTCTAGTACTTACAGTTTTTGCGCTAAGCCACAGACAGACGTACGGACGGACGGACATGGCGAAACTATAAGGGTTCCTTGTTTACTACAGAACCCTAAAAACGAAGACAATTGAAATATTCGAAGTGAAATATTCTTTATTTGGTACTAAAGTAAAAAAACTATAGTAACAGAAACAGTAAGGGGGCTTGTTATATTTCGCTTGTTGTAAAGGAAATTCTTTACAGCAAGGCACGTTTCGCTCCATAAAAACACATAAAACGAAATGGCACAAATAGAAGCCGTGAATGAAAGGAAAACTTCCATTGTTATGAAACAAAAAAAATTATCAAACTGCGGTGAATTCTAACAATTTCCTGCTAACAAGCGCTGTTTAGGTCCCATTATTTTCATAACCGATGCGCTTTTGCAACGAATCTCTTACGTAAAATACAAAATGTAGAAATATTTTGCTTTTTTTTCATACACAAATTTAGATTCAGTTTTTTTTAAATCAGGTAGGTACTCAAGATAATCAAGTAAAAATCTTAATCTATAGAGATAATTATGTAAGCATTTCTACTAAAAGTGGATATTTTCACAATAGAAGTAGCAAGAATCTATTATTAAAAATACTAACTTTTAGTTGATTTGCATACGTCTAAGTATCGGGGGATACGGAAGTGCTCCCGCCATGTATAAGCCATATTGTTAAACGATTATATGTACTCAGATAGATAACACTTTATTAAAAACCACATGATAACAAAATTACAAAAGATAACATTAAGTACTAAATGCTAAGGTTTTTAATTGGCGGCCTTATCGCTGAGAGCGATCTCTTTCAGATGAATTTTAAGTTTCGGTCAAGCAGCAAGTTCAGTGACAGTCAAGCAGCTCTCACGGCCTTGGACTCTGATGTAGGGACCTCAAAGCTGATGCTTAACTGTGTCAAGACCCTTAATAAACTGGGCTGCGACAACAGGGTGCGCTTAGCTTGGGTACCAGGGCACTCGGGACACATGGGCAATGAGTTGGCTGATGAACTGGCCAGAATGGGGTCTGCGCGAGCACTGCATGGACCAGAACCAGGCATAGGACTTCCCCTATGCATTATAAACGATGCTATCAGAGCTGCAGCCAGGGAGAAACACTGGAATGAGTGGATAACCACAGAAGAGCTCCATCACTCCAAGGCCTTCATTGGCAAAAACACTGCTACCACTGCAAAGTTTATTTTGCGTGGGAGCAGACGACGGGCAAGGGCACTTACAGGCGCCCTGACGGGGCACTTTGCCACAGCAAAACAACTATGCAGACTAGGACTAAGTCTAGATGACAGATGCAGAGCCTGTGGGAATGAAGTGGAAACGATGTCACACTTATTATGTGACTGTGATGTCCTTGCTGGTAAAAGGAAGAACATCCTCGGAATAGCTTATCCTAGGCCGGAGGACTATAGACATACTCCTTTGCACGGCGTATTCGATTTAATCGAGTACATTTTCCGCTAGGGGAGTGGTAGGGTCTAGGGGTGTACACAAAAGATCCTCATGGGTCGAGGTGTCGCCGACCAGTTTGTTGGCCCCTGCTGTGACTATACAAGATAAGATAAGATAAATGCTAAGGTTTTTAATTGGCGGCCTTATCGCTTAGAGCGATCTCTTTCAGATGAATTTTAAGTTGCGGAAGTGAGTTTCTATCTTTTTTTTGTAAAAAGTTTTTTAACCTCCAGTTCCGCTCTACTTCACCACATGCTAACATAAAGCCAAAGTAAGTAAACATGTACATATATTGTGGCCATTAGTAGAAAGGATTTTTATTGTATGTCTGTCTGATTATTGACTAATGTTCATGGAATTTTGACGCTGGAAAACTGGAAAGTTGCTAGTTAAATTACGGGTTGCAATTGTTTTTCTATCTCGCGCAGACAACATAATTGATCTCATTATCTTATTTCGAATCGTATTATTTTACTCGGTTTCTCAAGAAACAAGGTAAAGTATATTTATGCAAATTATTAGTTGTTTGTATTACCTGTAAATTTTTTTTTTTTTATCAGACCTTTTTTTACAAACTGTTCCACTGCTGGGCGCGGGCCATCTACTCATCGTGAGAAGGGCTGTAGCTTCCTATTTTGATATCTTAGGTAAAGTTATCTTAAGGCAGAGAAGGCACTACGTCACAGTGCTGAGGGCTCTGGTATGAGTTCAAGTTCAGTTAAACGAGAACCCGGAGTCCTCCATTTTAGCACTTAGGCTGGCCACCGGGGGGGTTTTAGTGGGTACAATGCCACATAACCCGGTTGCATCCCCAAAATACGCAGCCGGGTATCTTGAGAAGATTTCCCACTCGTCACAAAAAAAATTAGGTAAAGTTATGTTAGTTTTAACTCCTAACTAGTCGTGGCTACATTTTGTAGTCAGGTATTTTATTAATCAATAATAGTTATTTTATATATATATTTCATTTGAAAATAAGCTTGCGCTTGGTCGTCAACTCGCCTGTTGTTAAGCGTCCGTTGCGGTGTACGATGGAGCGCGTTGGCCTAGAAGAAATCTAATCACTCGAGATTTGAGGAAACCTATTTGAAAATACACATTCAAAAAGCGTATTCTACATTTTGGCGGTAAGCACAATAAAAGTGGAGCTAAAGCGTTACTAGTTAATATTTAATATACATTGATTTTTTTATATGATTAAAAAACTAATTACCGGATCATAAATTCTCGGTGTTCCCGTATCCAAAATCCTTGGTCTCAGCTCCCTCCTCTGAAATTCTTCATAGTCCTCTTCAGCAGAATTTGCGATGATCACCAAAGCAGCTAACGTGCTCAATAAAACCATTTTGAACCTCCAAATTATACCCATATTATATTAAATAAACTGACCCAACTACAGAACACCCTATAGGCACTAATACACTGCACAAAAAGTAGAGTTCAACACGTTTTCAAACCACTATACGAAGAGTAAATGAACTAGGTAAAAGACGTAGAAGATAAGAGAGGAAAAGAAACGAAGTTGATGTTACTCCGAGCTACGAGTACAATGATCGATGTTTTCGTTGTAAACTTCCGCAGTAAAATCGATTGGTTTTATTCAGAAATTACATCATGTTTGTTGGTAAACAGTTGATGTAACAGTTTTTATATATTCAATTGTTTTGTTTTTTTGTTAAAAAAAAAATAACTCGTGATTTTAGCTAGCGTATTGTGAAAGTCCGCGCACGTTAGGCCTCAGCGGCTTGTACCGACGGAGTGGTAAGCGGCAACGCCTGACAATCCTCTGTTGCTTACATTTCGATTATTTCTTTTTTCGAATTTCGGTCATATACATTAGCGATAAAATAAAAGAGTAAGCAATAAAATATAATATATTTGGCGAAGCGTATCTACATCGATTTTAATTTAATGATTGCATGAAATCTATGCTGGCATTTGCATATTGCATAAGATGGTTATTTCGAAATAATGAAGAGCTTTAGTGATAATAGAAGTATCAGATTTTGATGGAGCTTAAAAAATGAGTTCGATTCATCTGTATTTTTGTGTGTGTATCTTGGAAATATTTTCGCTGGCTATGAACTGTTTTCAATGTCTTATTATCTTTAAAAATATACCTTAAAGGTGGATTTATAAAATAAAAAAACAGTTACATTGTTTCAGTGATTGTTTTAAACATCTCTCATTATAGGAATATTATTATTATTTTCCCTTTTTATATACTTTAATTATATTAGATCTCTACTATTATATCACCATCTATCTATTCTCATTTTCGTCTATCACTGTATTTTATCTTTAGCGAAGGCCTGGAAAAATTATATTTAGCTCCGAGAATATGGATAATCTGAAAATGTTAATACCTGTGTCCGCTGTAGACTCAACAGTGGACATATAAAATGTATACATTTTCTACCACATTAAATCAGGCGAAATACTATTTACATTAACGCACAGCAATAAATCCAATAACGTACATCTATCAGCTTAGCTCATTATTGATGTCATAAGTAGTAGTTTGGTCGTCGCGGTTACATTTATTTTTCCTGCGATATCCGTGTAGTTTCTTTTCTCACATGGATTTCTACCATTCAAATTGTGAAGTTTTTAAATTACCTATCGAGTACAAAAAATATATCTTGAGCGACTGTTAATCAGTACGCCGTTGGTCCTAAATATTTTAAGGGGTCCTTGTATAGTATAGGTATCCACAAAGAATGGAGTAGAAGAGAGTTTAAGTAAGTACAATCGGGGGATGGATCAAGTAAGGTATAAACTTGTATAAACAGAAAAAACATATGAAGAGGCATATAGGTTTTACCAAATTTAATCTAATTTTATTTAACCAATACGAAGTGAATAAAATTGGATAACACGTGCAAACTTTCGCATTTATAATATACTCGTAAGTGTGATCTGTCGTTTTGTGCGGAGATGGGTGTCGCGTGTGAAACGGAATGTGCTCACGCGTCGGCTGTCGCGCGGTATGCGCCCGCGCCGCGACGCTACTCGCTGTTATTTATTGATCAATTACCGAGGTACTTACTGCTGCTTACCTTTACCGAAAGATCTGTAGCTTAAATCAGTGTGTTAGTTTTTTTTATGAATTGTAAGATATATTAGCAAAATTTCCAGATCTGTCCTAAAAATTAAACTTGTTAATAAACTGCGCGGCTAATAAAGAAATTGCCGAGAGCAAAAAAATCTAAGATAATACAAATGGTTGATGGTCTGATGGTTAGCGTTCAGACATAATAACATCATCAATACAGATCAAGCTAAAGAGAAAATCCGGGAAGAGCTGAACTTTTATTTACGCAAAGTGATTTAAAGTGAAAGTATATTTTTCCCATTCGATAGTGTTGAAGATTTAATTAATGGCCGAAATGTTAGCTTTTGTATATAAATATCCATTTAGACATCCACATTAAATGTTGAAGAAATCCAAGTTCGACTATGAGCAATTTTAAAATTTCTCCTAAATATTTATTAGATATCTTTACTACAAAATATTTACTTAGCTTGGTGAGCAAGTAAGGTGTTTGTCTTTCAGAACGGGTCTTTGTCTTTCATCTGTGTGTATGGGTTTCTGCCGTTCTACGCTACAGGTCACATTTCTAAACTAAACAAAACTTGACAAAACTTAATATACATGTCATTGGATGTAGGTATTATTATTTTCTATGGCTGAGGATGATTATGGTCATCATCATCTCAGCCATAAGAAGTCCACCGCCTAGGGCCTATGTCTCCGCCATGGATTTCCAAAAGACGGATTGGAAGCGGGTTGCATCCAGCGTCTTCCCGCCACTTTCATGAGGTCATCTGCCCATCTCGTGGATTTGCGTCATGTTTGGGAGAAAAAATATATACTCATTTAGTTTTAAAGAAACAACCAATCAAAATGGTTATCGCAGCCCGGAGTGACGGATTGGGTTCGATGAGAATAGAGTTCATTACCAGAGACAGTTAGCCAATAAGGCAGCTGATCTGGATTACCTATACATGTTATTTAGGTAACTTCTTAAGTAGATCACGATATGTCTTGATAAAATTGTAAGTAGCATGCTTATAAAAAACAACCTTGGTCACTGTATTGCTTTTCACCGCTCGATCACGCAATAGAGAAGTATTGACATGCTAATGTGGGTAACGGGAGCATTTCGCACTCTTAATTAAATACTGACCGAATTCAAAATCACTAATTTTTAGCAAATGACGTTTAAAGTTTTTTGTGTAACTGGCATATTTTTTAAATGGCTGTAGAATCACAACTAAATAAATAAATAAATAACTAAAACCACGTACTTTTTCTTAAAAACATGGCCTTTCAGATCCAGTGCAAGATATTAAGATAGTTTTAGACATTTATTTAAAAAATGATTTTTAATTGAACCTATCAGAATTGAGCCCTTATTTTACAAAAAATAAATAGGTATTGTTGACCTAACTGAAAATAAGTCTACGTTTCACTCAATATTTGTAATAAAACTTTGACCATTTTTAAATTAAGTCACTATTCCACTAAACAAATACAGAATTGTGTGACTAAAGTCATAATAAGTCACTTTTCCACAAAACATCTAACTACTCGTTATGACTCATTTTAGAAAAAATCTTATGACAAAAAAAACGCCTTTTTTTAATCAAGTGTTTATAATAAAAAGAACTAACGAAAAATCACAAATCTTCTTGAAACATAATGGGTAACAAAATAACAAAATTAGTAAAAGTAACAAAATAACTGTTCACATTAAAAAGCAATAATGTAAAGTTTAGATAACCCTTAGTAAGTAAATACTTAGAAAAACTAGCATTTTGTTTTATGATTAACATTGAAAATCACGTCTACAATTAATCTTAATAAGTAGGTAACAACATGAGATCAGTATTAACTCTTTGAAACACGCAATAATAGTTATAATAAAGTCTGTAACTCAACAATAATCAGTCTATTATTCAGTCTAAAAAAGTAACAAGTCTTACCGATAGGACGGAAGTAAACTGTTATAAATAAATGCTAAAAACTTTATATCTAAATTTTTGTTAAACAACTAGTAATACTTTATAATTATAGGTGCTTAAACATTATTTAACTTGGCACAATATTGTCTATAAAAATATGAGGAGTTGCACTCTACGAAGATAAGAAGTAACAAAACTTATCAAAAATTATAATTATCCTAAATCACATCATTGTAATAACTGGCATAATAAGACGGTATCACTTTTTTGGATATTAGGCTCTTTAGATCTTTTTTTTTATTCTCATTAAGTTGGAACCGTTCATTATACGCCTTGTCTAGGACAATATCTTGTATCATAGGTAAGGGCTTTCGCAGACCGGCCCGTACGTCTAATTCCCGATATTCCTCCTCTTTATATGACGTCTTGAAGAAGAATTTGAAAGGTTCTTCTTTATGGAACTTTAATATTTTTACGTCATTCCATATTAGGGGGTTTCTGTTTATATCTTTGGTGAAATTCAAACCCCATTGTGTTTGTAAATTCTTTACGTCTATGAAATCTTCAAATGTTAAAGTCTGTACTTGAAATTTTTTGCCGGTTTTCTTGGCGCTCTTGATGAAAGGAATATATTGGACTGGAGTATATATCGTGTCTGCTTTTAAATATTTCTGTATTTCCTTTTCAATTAAACTGTGCGCGTTATCTTTTTCGTTTTGTGTATGTCCCTTAATTAAGTATTTGTGAGTTATGCAGTTTATATTTTCAAATTGTGTCAACGCATACATATAAATTGTTGTAATGAATTTATTTTTATTTTGGCCGCAGCAATTGTCAGAATAGAACGTGACTTTTACAGATTTACTTGTACTTCGTTCATTAACAATTTTTAGAAAATTTAAAACGCAAGTTGCAATTTCAACAGAACCTTTCTGACCATGAGTTTCGTCCCAAAAGTAGCTGTAAACATCTGTATAAGCCTTGTTGCTCTCTTCCTCAGTCGCATTCTTTTTGGCTAATTCTGCAATAGTGAAATTGTAACAATTCATCTTTGATTTATAATAGAAACTACTAGATGTTCCAAGTGGTGCCTGCAATATTGCTTCTAGGTCGTATACGGCACATATGTTATTTTCGTCTATTTCGTATCTATCTTTTCTTTTTTCTATTCTCGATAAATCCTTCTCTTCTAAATGTTTATCATACTCTTCTTTTAAATCCTCGTTTGACGTCAATTTGTAATCTCTGCAGAGATCACAAAGGTCTTTTTTAGGCTGGTGAATTTTTATGCCGGTGTCTTTGAAAATTTCATAAAATTTACAAAATTTTCCTAACGGTCGTCCATTCTTTTGTTGCAGTTCCACAAAATCTTTATAAATTTCTGTCAATGTTCTGCCAGGAGAAATGTATTCACAAGATGACGTTGCTCTAGTATAATGAGACTCAATTCGTGGAATGGAAGCAATGAAATTTTTCATATCGCTGACCAAAGCTGCGTCGATTTTTTTATGATTTCCGTGTTTTCCACGTTTGTCCTCAGACAAGAAGTTCTGTTTATCAGATTTTTCTTTCACCGTACGTATCATCCTGTCTGATATATCGATCGTATTTATAAAAAAAGTTTTGCAAACCCTATGACTTATATTACCTTGCTTGAAATGAAATGCGTAATTTGATTTTCTTGGATTTTGTGTCTTACTGTATTTGTATTTGGGCTTGATTTCAATCATACAACTTTTGATAAATGCTCTTTGCATATTTATATTCTTCAAACTCCAAAATTTATCAAAAAGGATTTTCCTGTCCTGTTCAGCAATTTTTTCGGAACATTTCAAGCGGCACTTTTCATTACAAGGTGGTTTAACCGAACGCGCATCAACTACTTTATTAGTTCTCACTGAAATATATGATTGACCGGCATTTCTTAAACGTTTTGCATTATTAAATTTCCAAGTCTCAGGGTCGCGCTTTCTCTTTCTGGTTTGGGGCTTTGGTGTTGTTGAACAATCAACACTTTCAGATGAAGTGCCCGAAGAGCTTGATGACGACGATGATGAGGCCGAAAGACTTCTGCTTCGACGAGAAGAAGACCTTAACAATAGTGGCGGTGGCCGTTTATCTACACTCTCTATTCCTGTATAATATGTGGGATCTGAATCACTTAGATCCGGATCACTTTCGCCAGAATTAATAGGAGAAATTATGTAATTCTTTTTTTTACCAGTTGTTCGAGGGGATATTTGGAATGTTTCACATGTTGTATTGTTGCTAGTTGAAGGAAATGTATTTTTGTAACTTACAGTGGGTGTATCTGTGTTTTCATTCGCATAATTTAAATTCGAGGGAAGGGACTCATGAATTTCTACGGCTGGTCGTTTTTGGAGTATTGTCGTGGTAGCATTTTTTGTTCTGACCAGACTAGATAAATCTATTTTACAGATAAATGACTGTTGGGACTTAGATGGTATATTATTAACAATAGTTGGGGTTGGAGTAGACGCCTGAACGAAATGGTTTTCAGATTCAATTACTGACGGTAGATCGTGACTTGTTATTGCAGCAGATACATGTAGAAGATCCTCTTCCGATCCAATTTCAGATATTGTTGGCATTTTGGTTTTGGTGGACGACGACAGTGAAATATTATTTCCATGTTCTTGTATAGGTGATGCGACTTTTTTTGAATTTGTTACAAAAGATGCTTGCGTAGAACGTTCTTGAAGGTCTTGTTCAGGAATTGACGATGTAGTAGTGGTAAGCACTTGCAAAGGACTTTCTTGAATATTTGTTTTAAGCAATGTTACGCTACTAGTGTGTATAGTGCGAAGGGTAACATCTTCACATTCAGTTGCAGATAAAATATTATTATCTGAGAGTTTATCGGTTGAACATGGCGGAGAATTTTCTTGAGAAAATTCTTTGATGATGGCATTACTCATAACAGCTGAATCTGCAGCCATTGTCGTAGATGAAAAGGATGGAACTGTGTCAAAAACTAACTTACGGCAAACTCTTCTTTTAGGTCCGAAATATTTCTTCTTAAACACTGTTTCATTTTCTGTGTTAGGACAATTATTTTCATTAATATTTAAGTTTTTAAATATCTGCTTCATACGCTGTTTTTCCATGGTGAATGTGAGATCTACAACAGAAAAAATAATTTCAATGTTAATTTTGTTTTGACTTAAACCATAAAATTATGTTTCAATTTACATAATATAGAGACTTATTTTTAGATGAAACGCATTTCTACCTATCATTTTTTGTATTACAAAGACTTAACTTTAAATGCGCCAAAGGAATGACTAATGTTTTTAAACTAAAGAGACCTAATTTGACAACGGGCAAATTTATTTTACGATTTTTAAAACAACACAGACTCAACTCTAAAACGGTCAATAAACCTGTTGCAAGCTTTAATCAAATACTGACTCAATACAAAGTTAGTCAACCAGACTACCTAGATACTTTATAAAACAAAGGCTTAACATAAAATCTGTCGATATTGCATAAACAAAGTTCATAATAAACTTACCTTATGTTTTTGTAAAACAATGGCGTATATCGAAATCGGCCGGCGTTCAACACAGCCACCACCTGCGACCGCCGACGTAAGACTGAGTCGGTCACTATTCGACGGAGGAAGCGGGTGCGCGGGGTATGGAAAATCTAGACTCATTTTATTTTTTACCTTAATGTATAAAAAATAGGGTTGTTTTTTTTTGTGTGGGTTATGAAGCCTGCTCTTTTAGGTCATTATTTCACTGTAACTCGTTTTGGCCAAATTTTTAGTTCGGTCGATGTTTTACTAAGAGTGCGATTTCTCTTACGATATCATGGCGAGAAAAATATCGGTTTCACTTTATTACACACATAACTTATGGCGTTTCACTACTGGTCTATCATTTTTCTACGAATTTGCATTTCTATGTTTAGAAAAGCTTTACAAATATGTGGCTTTTTTATACGTAGGCAGTATAATGAAAGATAACTAATATGGAATTCTGAACGCTGCTGTTCTTATTTCATTATTTTGTTCGACAAGCAAAAAAAAAAAACATTCAAACAAAAAGACAGGTAAAAAAACAATCAAGACATACCTTCCTATTTTTAACCGCGATGGTTATGTTTCCAAACAGTATTTATTCTGTTTTTTTATTTTTAACAATAATCTATATTAAAAGAAAAACAAAAAACTCGACTGCAGAAAAACAGTATTTGCAGTCTAACTTACGATTTCGTTACGCTTGATACGCTGGTGAGTGTACGTTTTTTTGTGATTTTATCATCAAACTGTCGACATTTGCTCAAGTTTCAACTCCTCGAATTAAGCATAATAGGGTAAAGTGTAAAAACAAGACTTTTTGACAGTTGTACAAAACTAACCCACAAATCATTTTTAGGCGTAACCGTTAACGATTTCCTCATTATTAACATTTTTTTAGCACCCACATTTCCTTCATTACAGCATATTTTCTAAAGGTGATAGCAATTTTATCTACAGATGTGGCAAAAAATGGAAACTAAACATTTTCATTGTAAAGCTGTTAATTTTGCTTAGAAAATACGATAGTGCCTCCTCTATTCGAATCTAAAATTATGTTGGTAGCACAATACAAACCACACCGTCTGTTCCGCGTTGTTCGTTTCGTCGTGACAAACAGAATTCAAATTTTCACGCCTACTTGCGCGCAGGCATTTCTCTCGATCTTCGTTTTCTAGCAATACTACGCCAAATTATTATGTAACTATTTAGTAAAAGGCTGTCAAATTAACATTGCATAACCCAATGGAAAGACGAAGATGTGACAAATATAATTAAGTACATTTGCATTTCTAACATATTTACATTTGCTATATGGCTTATTGTTATTGATTTTATAAATTTAACATGGATCGCATTACGTAAGAGTTTTAATGTTAACAACGGTATATTTATTCATGAGTTTCGTTTCTGCTAAATTATCTGGCTCAATTTACTCATGTATGTAATACAGTCGTTAAGGCTATCACACTAGAGCTATAAAAGAAGCATCAGCCTGGGAACTTTACACTCTTATTTCGAAGAGCTACGTTCAGGACGTAATATAACATTTTTGAAATATTGCTATAGGTAAGGCACATCACATACCTACCTCCTTACCTTCACCTTTACATATACTTTTTCCAACACATCCCAAGGTTGTTTGGAAGAGATCGCTTTTAGCGATAAGACCGCCTTTTGTGCAATTTTCATAAGTGTTTATTGCCTTATTGCCTTTTGTGATGTCTCAATAAAGTGTTATTGATTGATTGATTGATTGATTGACTTCTGCTTTTGGTGTGAAAGATCTGATGCGGCGGGTCGGATCGGCTCTAGTCGTGGCAGGATTCATAAAATAGAGAGAGAGTGCTCTACAAAAGAATGATGAAGGTATATGCTTTTTTTTTATCAGCCCTGTTTGTACAAACTGTCCCACTGCTGGGAACGGGCCATCTTCTCATTGCGAGAAGGGTTAGGCCATAGTCTGCCACGCTGGCCAAGTGCGGGTTGGCAGACTTCACACATCTTTAAGATTATTGAGAACTCTCAGACATGTAGGTTTCCTCACGATGTTTTCCTTCACCGTTTGAAGTTGGCGGCAATCAACAATACGCACATAACTTCGAAAAGACAGAGGTGCGTGCCGTGAGATTCGAACCCAGGACCTGCGGATCGCAAGTCAGACAGACGGTCTCACCAATAGGCTGCCGGAAACTAATATGCTTTGCCAACTTATAAATTAAATTGCACGTACCTATCCATAGGTTAAAGCATGGCGGATTAACTTAAAAGCAAAAACATTGTATTATATCTTGCTGCACCCATGTTTTGTGTAATAAACGAATTTGATTTTGAATAAACCATCCTATCACGCATATTTTCTATACAATATAGTTTCAATGTTGCACACCTGCCAAACATACTATGACGGCATTTGTATTTTACTCTCGTGATAGACCATTTAGTCTATACTTATACTACTCTCCTGTTAGGATTAAACCTAACCTTAAAGTCATATAAAATCGTAATGTCGTCTCGTAAAATCGTCGTAAAATCATACAAATCAATCACTCTTCGACGGTCTATTTCCAGCACCTTGGAATATCATGTTTACTAAAAAACTACCGAACCTAGGGAAGAACTGTTCGGTAAAATACCAAATCTAATAAAAATCTAAGTTAATAAGTATGTTGGTTGGCGTCCAGTAGATAAGTTACTTGTAATGAGTATGTACTCAGTATATATCGCTTTCGCAAAATGTAAACTGAGCGAAATGTGTATTGTGCAATAGGTTTAAGAAAAGAGCAAATGCTCCTTTCCAACAATGAATTCTCAAATTGAGTACTTCGCAAAACTTGTTTGATTTTCCTGACAGTCATGCACCATCTGGAGTATTTTTAGCCCAATAAAAACACGAAATCTACACAGAAACTACAGAAAATCTTGATTTCAAATCGAAACTTTTTCGATTATGTTGAGAATACTGATTGTATTTAGTAGATACATTATACATCATCTCATTTATCTATATATTTTACCAAAAATAACGTTCATTTCAAACGCAAAAAAGTAAAAAAAAAAAAACACATTTTATGGAAAAAAAAACAGACCAATCTCAGGAATTTTATCTATTAATTTTTTATGGGAAATTATCTAAATTAATTTTATGTTAATTTATCGAACATTAATTTTATAACTTGCTGGTCCAACGTTATGAAATTAATTTAGTTTTATTATCTTTCCACAACGTAACTATATGTATAACTTATGTCTAAGGATGCGATACAGTTTCGTAATGTCTTTTCAACATTGTCTTAACATTGTCGTTTTCTGTATTATATTTATGATATTGCCAAAATGAACAATACAACAACTGTTCGTCCAGTGTTCTTTATTGAACAATTAAAACAGTTACTTTCGGCCATACGAGTGCTTATTTTTATGATAATGTCGATACGTTAATTCAGGGAATATAATAATGTATCCACATATATTTTGTTCACTATGATTATATTCTATTAATTTTATTATTGACTAACATTTAAAAATAAAACCAACTACCACCGTGGATCGCAACATCGGGCGAGTTGTCGGTTAAGCGCAGCCCTATTTTCGAATAATAGTAGATTGTTATACAAGGGCCTAAAAAGACCCATTGTAACGAGGTAGATTTTTACTCCCGAGCTTTAGCGACGGAGTAAATAGAAACCGAGTTATAATAGGTTCTTAGCGCCGTGTGTTACACTCTACTTTTCACTACGATTGCGAGAAAATAAAATAATCCAATACAATAATTCAAATTTTATTTTATTAAAAATGATATGTACAATTTGTACAATTCTGGATATTTAACTAAATATTTGCAAAGAGAATGTAAATATATTCCAAAGAGATTATTCTACTTTTGAATAAAGACTGTTTCGTGTATGTAGGCTCTTTGTAACAGATAAAAATAAAAAAACTTTGGTAACAGATAAAAAAAAAAAAACTTTATCCCCTAGAGCTTAAAATGCTATTTTTTCCCCGCCTTAGTACGCTACAATGACGGACTTTTTGAGCAACAGGAGTGAAAAAAATAAAATAAAACAGATAAAATCAAACCGCACCTCAGACTGTACCAAAATGATATTATCCATAAAATCATGAATGAAATGAATGAATGAATGAATTTGTCTTCATGAATCAGCGTACCTATATATCCAGTATCATAAAAGTCCGGACCTACAAACGTCACTTTCGTTCAGTATTACGAGGGCTGCTATTTATGCATCCGGAATAACAAAGTGAAACAAACATATAGCATTTATTATGGTTTTATTGCTTTTCAAAATATTCGCCATAATGATCGATGCAGTTTTGCATACGTTGGAACCAATTTTCGTAGCATTTTTTCCATTCGGGTTGAGGTATCTCCAAAACTTGCATTTTGAACCTACTTATTAGCAGGCTACTATCAATTCCAATACCTAGAATGTCAATAAGAAGTGTATATTCTTAGACACTTATATTGCGAAGAGCTCATTATGAGTATACATCTATTGTGAAATGCACAATTTGCGGCCAGTGCACATTCTAAGCCGATGTGCGACGACCTTTACGCAGCGCAGGCGCACGGGTTATTTCATCTCACATATTGTATGGGTGGGTCATTGTTGTGTCGACTTCTCACGCAGCCTCTTACTTTCATCTGCCAACTAACTGGCGCTCTATTATAGTTTACTTAGCGATGGCAAAAAGCTCATTATTGTAACATGCACGTTCAATATGTATCATCGCATGTCATCACCGCACGTTCAATATGTATCATCGCATGTCATCACCGCACGTTCATTTTGTCATTATTAGATATTGTGAAAACTGGAGCATCTCTAAAATAACTACCAGCATCGCATGCATAATTTACTCGGCATTGTTGCCACGGAGTAATTCTGCCGCATTTATGTTTTCTTTTACTATTTCTTAGAAATTTTCTAGTAAAACATTAAAAGGAGTTTTAGTCACGTTGCATTGATTGTATGTCGTAATACTCCTTTTCTCGGTTAATGTAACTTTGACTTTGGTGATTTTATCGCTAAAACTCTTCTCATCCAGAGAACCGTTCTAAAATGCCTGTAGAAAAATGAACAGAAACGGTAGATACAGCTTCGTCTCCGTAACATTACTTAACCGCTAAAACCGCGTTGTCATACATAAATAAGGTCAACTTTACACAGTTAATATCAATAGAATTATTATTGGCGTCATTTGTATTGAAATCTCGCGGAAGTTATGTTCGATTGCAGTCATTATTCATAACGTTAGTATATGGATGAAATCAATTTCAATTTAGCTTTTGTTAATATTTCTTAACTTTCGACTTTTAACTATTGACTCATTTAATATTGGTTTAACCTACTTTATATAACACGAGATGAGTATAGGTTGTTAACTCCTATTTACTGTAGAATGTAATTCTTACAAGATTATTTTAAAAAGTGGTATTTTATGAGGTAACGTTTAGCACACCATATTGTGATTTCGTGACTATATAGAAAATTGGTGAAAGCAGATCGAAGGGTTCCAGCGCTGTCTTTCTTTCTTCATTCCAAACATCACATAGGATGAAACAACAAACGTGCATCGTACTTTGACGCACTGGGAGGAAGTTTGTTTAGTGTGGCCGCTGAGAAAATCCGTTCTGAATTTTTCTTTCCTTATTGATGCTAGTTAGTTGCGATAAGGCCGCCGGTTGTCACACTAGTTTTGAAGTTTCTCTGTTTTGTTTTTTGTTTAATAGTGTACAATAAAGAGTTTATCTATCTATCTAGTTAAATCTAGACATTAGAAGCCAGACAAACAAACATAGACACTTGTCTCACTCTTCTCTTCGGTCGATTGAAAACAATGAATATGGTGTTTCCCATTGCCTGACCAATTTATTGACCAAACCTGACGGACGGCAAAAGCATTTTCTCAGCGGCCTCACTGTAATATGTAACTTATACCAGATACCTACATTATAAATACCTCTACCGGTATTTGTAATGGTACCGCTTCTGATTACCGCTTTGGTTTGGTCAAAAATGTTAATGTTTTACTTACTGTTTCCTCTTGTCTTGTTATAAAGTTAATATTTATAAATACAGCAATGTTATGTTGTGAAAGCAACGATAACAAGAATCAAGACATCCGCTAATAATATGCTAATACTTATCGTACCTAAACACGTCTCACGTTTGCTATACGCTATTATAATAGGGTTGCCACTGGTACTACCATCCTGCCACTAGTTCCATAAAGAAGAAGGCAGCTTAGTGCGAGTTTTTTTACACATTCGCTCAATAATATTTCTTTACATGGCATGTAAAGAGGGTCTAAATCACTTCATAGCCCTAGGGCTTTAATATTTCATTATCTTGCAATAGGTGTGAAGATTAGAGTATAAAGGATAAAGGTGTTTTTATCTTGAGCGAGCTTAAATCCCTCGTTACACTCTGGACTTCGCTCTTCTACGCTTGGAAGTAAACCTTAGAATCCTACGTTACACTTGGGTTGCAATATGTCGTTAGTGACATAAAACACCACTTTATCCCCTTAGTACATAATCTACTATTATAACTTCTCGACCGCGTTCACGTAAGTCATGTATTGGTTTAGTACACCATGTTTTAGAGAGTCATTTCCTCGGTCAACAAAATTGATAAATGACGGAAAACTAACTAATGTGTTGATGTCGGAAATGCTAAAATTGGACTTACCTAATACGCCAAAAATGAGTCTGTTACATCATAATTGTGTTTCTCTTTTAGTTATCGTTAAACTGTCATAAGTAACTGTAAGTTTTATTATCATAGTTATACTAAGTAGCTGTGCCTCGTTGTCTTTAAGTTACATTTTATTTGGTCGACTAAATGTAACAAACGGACAGGGAGACTGAGTTATTGCTTTTATAATATCGGTTTGGATATTGTACGCCTACTATTTGAAGTGTGTACCTAGTACTGTTTAAATTAACATTCAAAAATTTTTCTGAGCGCCTGATCGATGCGACGCGTGACCAAAATGCTGATGCGTATCTGGCCCAACGCATAAGCATTGCCATTCAACGTGGTGATGCGGGCAGCATGCTGGGTACGCTGCCAACTGGTAGTGGGTTTGAGCATTTGGATTGTCTTTAGACCTTTATCGGTCTGGGGTAATCGATGTGCTTTTTGTGTGGTAGTTTGGTTAGTTGAGTTTGTATATTGTTTTGTTGTAGTTAATAAAGGCACTTGCCCGTAAAAAAAAACATTTTATCAAAAAAAAAACAATTGCAACCCTGCACAAAATGTACTTATTAGATAACTTGGAAGCACATAATCCCGTGCGATTGTCATCGAAGACAATAGAATCCGAGCTACGAGTGAAAAATTTAATTAAACGAAAGTAAAAGTTGGAAACATGAGAAACTTTACTATTAGCTTAATGTGTTGTAAAACTCCACCATAACTTACCGCAATAATAAAGTGATTCTTGTTAGTTTATGATTTTATCCAAGTTCTTATTTGCAAATGTAAACTGTTAAAATTAGGTAAAATACGTGTGCAGTACCTAAATGCATACAAAATAATACATTGTCCAAAACTACTTGTACAACTTTTAACAGATTTAGCGCGAATATTTTACATAATTTTATGAATTACTATATAGTTTATGTTTGTCTGTCTGTACGTCTGTCTGTTCATGCTTCTGTCCGTCAGCGGCGTAGCTCAAAGACAGTAGTAAAAAGCTATAATTAGGTATCACATTTCGGCTCACTTTTATTTGTGTACTTCCTCTAAACTTAAAGTTGGGTTAATTTTTTGGTGTTACCTTGGAATTACCTATGCAAGGACACTTCATTATGTGGGTTGTGGTTGGAGTGTTAATTAAAAAATATGTTGTGCTAAAACCATTTTCGAATTTAGGGATTCGTTTACAAAAAAGTCATGTTTCATCATCATCGTCCCCCGACACAAACATGGCTGATATAATGTTTATTTTTGTGTAAGCTCTTTATTTTACGAAATACTCACTAATTAAAATAAGATCGAATGCAATGTTAGCTTTTCGATTGATTCCATAATTCTGTACACATTGTCTCGCTTATTACTCCTGAATTCGAACAATGCGTGGAAGTCATATGAACATGAGTCTCATACGAGTACTGCAGGTGAAAAGCGCGTGACATCAGCAACAAATGGAGTGTGACGCGACATTCTAACAATGCTTCTTGATTACGAACCGCACTATTCAACTGATTCAATGGTCAAGATTAGATTGATCGGGCCGAGTTATGTGATTTAACTAGTATGGACACCTGCGCCATTATTCTTTGAAAGGTAAATTTATTCTTTGTTTATACCTAGGCCATAAATGCTCGAAACTATGATTCGATTC
Source organism: Lycia hirtaria (assembly GCA_947563715.1). Lineage (NCBI taxonomy): Eukaryota > Metazoa > Arthropoda > Insecta > Lepidoptera > Geometridae > Lycia > Lycia hirtaria. The sequence continues at coordinate 21,859,851 of OX387375.1, read as the reverse complement.
TGCGCGTCGATGATTTCTGTTCCGAAGTAATTATAGTTTAAAAAACTGAAAAACAGACTACAAAATGTGTAATTTTCTTTTGAAACCAAACTACTGAACTGATTTTAATGAAGTTTATATGGGACCAATATATATATTTTCAAACAAATAAACATTTTTTCAAATCGGGTTATAAATGACGGTGATATGCGGTAACAAACATAAAAAAGCCGAATTGTTAACCTCCTTCTTTTTGAAGTCGATAAAAAAAAGAAGTCATGCAGTTGCAAAATGTAACACTCGTATTTTGAGTAGGTATTACGTTTTCCTGCGATGGAAGTCTAGAATATCCTGAAATCTGACCACCCTCTTCCTTAATTAATCCTTACGATAGCATGGGTTGGGTTACTTAAGTGGCCAAAATCGTGCCGAGACATATGGTAGGGTTCCGTAGCTAATGGCATTATCCTAATGCTGTAGGTAATCTAAAGTTAAACTACTTGGCAAATATTGTTTGTTTATACCACTTTGCAAAAAGTTCAATGACTTATGTACTCTATACACTTAAGTGTTTATATTGCTGTTTTGAAAAGTTGTAATCACAGATGGTTTACAATAATTGTCATTGGATTTTTTTAATATGGTCTATTACTATGGCATATATTTTTCGTAGTTACTACGGAACCCTAAAAACAGTATTCAGACTCCAGCTCTATAGACAGTGGTCGATCGTCTATTCTGTCAACCATGAATATTGAAAGCCGGCGATATGCACCTTAGATAGTACCGCGATCTGTCTAGTTTTTCATCGCGCATTGTACGGATGGAGTCGAAGCAAATCAGGCCTACCATTAATATTTAAAAGATTTTACCTACCTGCGCAGTAGCATAGTAATTGTCGGCTGTTTGTATATATATGTATTTATGTGTGTTGTTACTTCCTATACCCTGATCGGGTTGATCGACGTTTCATTTTTTGTAGAGATTTTTCAAAAATTATCCCAAAGAATACTTATGTAGTACATTGTTCAGCGGCCTTGAGTTTCCTTGCTACTTAAAACGTACCTATACTCAACATATAATAACAATATCATCATCATCTCAGCCACAAGAAGACCACTGCTTGACATAGGCCTTCCCATAAATTCCTAAAAAGACCAGGTGGAAGCGGCCTGCATCCAGTGTTTTCCTGCCACTTGTATTATGTCTTCTGTCCACCTTATGGCCTACGCTGCGTTTGCCGGTCCTTGGTCTCCACTCGAGAACTTTTCGGCCCCATCGGCCGTCAGTGCTATGTGCCCTGCCCACTGCCACTTGCCACTTCAACTTGCTAATCCGCTGTGCTTGCGATGACGTTCGTACGTGTACGGATCTCTTCGTTTCTGATACAGTCAAGCATAAAGAACCCCAGCATAGCCCTCTAGTAGCTCGTTGCGTGACTTTGTGCTTCTTTGATTACTTTGTGGTGGTAAACGTTCGACGTGAGGGACTGAGCTATATTGGACGAGAAGACGCTTTTAAGTTTCCCGAATGCTACCCAGCCGAGTTGGATTTGATGATGGAACTTTCTCGCAAAGTTGAACCTGCCTAGTCAGACCTAGGCAGACCGTTTGTCCTAGATAGACGTATTGGTCAACAACTTCAAGAGTTATCCTAATATATGTCTGTATCCTATTAATATTGTGTATCCATCTAACCGCTTTGCTTCGATCGCCACTCCGTCACAACCTACCTCCCCCTGTTACCATTGCGCCTAACAGCATGTAATATTTTTTCTTCAGATGGGCAGTCTCTACGGTGATGACAAGACAGAACAACATAGTGCTGGACAATGCTGACGTCACGGCCTTCATACCACTCTGGGATATGTGCAATCATGAACATGGGAAGGTAAAGTGGCTCGCTTTTGACAATTTATTTTTTCATCTGGAATCACAGGATTATTACACTAATTAGTCATTATAGCCGTTCATAATTAACTTTAACTGAACGTTCTATATTTTATGGGTTTTTTTTTTTTTATAGATCATAATGTCCGGTCAGAAAAAGACGTGTCCCGTTATTTTTCGTCATTGTCACATACGTAATCGGAATTATTAAAAATATACGGAGTTCGCTTTTTTGTCGACCTCCAAGTCATCTGATGTGGAAAATACTAATACTACATATATATATATATATATATATATATATATATATATATATATATATATATATATATATATATATAGAGATCCCAACCCGTCAAATGTTGATCATGCGTGCTGTCACGTAAGCACATTGTTGATCCGAAAACGTATGTTGATCCGGGTGCTTTTTGTTGATCCAATATGTATTTTCTTATACTAATGTGGCTCCGGTCGGATCAACGATTGACTCCGTCGAGGTGAAGGAAAATGTTGATCCAATATACAAATCCACTCCGATAATTGTTGATCCGATTCAAATGAACCAATCAGAAGGCAGTAAGTTCTCTCATTGGCCCGTCGAACCACGGCACACGGGTCGAACAGAGCGGAATGGCATCGTCGAGCGTTGGTCTCAAACCGTTTCGAACCATCATTATCAACCCACTATACTTCCCACTGTTGGGCACGGGTCTACTCCAAGTAGAGGATTTCAGTTCAGGCCATAGTCCCCATGCTGGCTAAGTTTTTTTGTTAAGTTATAGGTAGGTATAGGTTTTTAGGGTTCCATACCCAAAGGGTAAAAACGGGACCCTATTACTGAGACTTCGCTATCTGTCCGTCCGTCCGTCTGTCACCAGGCTGTATCTCATGAACCGTAATAGTTAGAGAGTTGAAATTTTCACAGATGATGTATTCGTTCTGTTGCCGCTACGGAAATACATTATTTGTGAAAATTTCAGCTTTCTAGCTATCACGGTTTATGAGATACAGCCTGGAGACAGACAGACAGACAGACAGACAGACAGACAGACGGACTGACAGACAGCGAAGTCTCAGTAATAGGGTCCCGTTTTTACCCTTTGGGTACGGAACCCTGAAAATCAGAATAAAATTTGTGATTAAATTCGACCACTTTTCGGATTTTTAGGGTTCCATACCTCAAAAGAAAAAAACGGAACCCTTATAGGGTCACTTTGTTGTCCATCTGTCTGTCCGGGTGTCAAGACTTTTACCTCGGGAATGCGTGAAGGTATCGAGTTGAAATTAAAACCATATATGTAAATCCATATTGTCTTGCTGCAGAGAGAAGAATAAAACTTCTCAGTTTTCATAAAAAAAAGTTACAGCCGAATAAGTCGAAAGAAACGCACATTTCGACACTCAGAAGGGAATCAAAACCTATGGGGTACTTCCTGTTGACCTAGAACTATGAAATATGGCGAGAAGCATTGTGTTATAGTACACATATATAAAGAAATCCGAAAACTGGACATTTTTAATTTAATCACAAAATACAGGGCCTTTAAGCAAGGAAAAGGGGTCCAAATTTTTAAGTACTTTAATCGTATCATGTGGGGTATCATATGAAAGAGCTTAATTAGCACAAGCTAAAACAGGTATTTTTAAATATTTTTAAGATGTATATTTATCGATTTATGAAGGAAAATATAAAAAAAAACCTTTTATCTACTAGTTTGTACGGAACCCTCGGTGGGCGAGTCTGACTCGCCTTGTCCGGTTTTATTCCCTATATGTATACTTTAACACAATGTTTCTTGCCAAATTTCATAGTTCTAAGTCAACGGGAAGTACCCCATAGGTTTTGATTCCCTTGTGAGTGTCGAAATGTGCATTTTTTACGACATATTTGGCTGTAAGTTTTTTTTTACGAAAACTGAGGAATTTTGTTTTCCTTAATGCAGCAAGATACTATAGATTTGTGTACATAATTTTTATTTCAACTCGATACCTTTACGCGTTCCCGAGATAAAGATCTTGACACCCAGACGGACGGACGGACAAACAGACATACGGACAGACGGACAACAACACAAAGTGATCCTATAAGGGTTCCGTTTTTTCCTTTTGAGGTATGGAACCCTAAAAAATACTACATATGCTTACATTGTAGGTATTTATACATTACCCTCACGATCGCTTCCAAATGAATAAAAGTGCAGGGTGTAATAAAAGAGCTCTTTATAGTACATTATGATACAAGTGTGCTATGTTTGTCATTACAGTCGAGGCGGAATTGCAGCCCGAGCCGAAGGCGAGGGCGTAATAGAGCCGAGAGTGTAATTAGTCCAGTAAAAATAAAATTTTGACCTCATAAAATACAAAAGCAGAAAATTGTTATTCATGTGATAGTTTAGCTGTACGGGATGCGACGTTGCCACACCGCCCACGGGCGGTGTGGCAACGTCGCCAACTCAGTCAGTACGTGCCTACTGGTAACTTATTCTTTGCATTGCAACTTGCATATTTTACTGTTTAGAATTCTGTGATTGTGCACGAGTTTTCTTTACGTAGTGGACTTATTAGGGTTCCGTACCTCAAAAGGAAAAAAAGGAACCCTTATAGGATCACTTTGTTGTCCGTCTGTCTGTCCGGATGTCAAGACTTTTATCTCAGGAACGCGTGAAGGTATCGAGTTGAAATTAAAACCATATACGCAGATCCATATAGGTAGTATCTTGCTAAAAATCAAGTTTCTCAGTTTTCGTAAAAAAAGTTATAGCCGAATATGTCGTAAAAAACGCACATTTCGACACTCACAAGGGAATCAAAACCTATGGGGTACTTCCCGTTGACCTAGAACTATGAAATTTGGCGAGAAGCATTGTGTTAGAGTACAAATATAGGAAAAAATCCGAAAACTGGACATTTTTAATTTAATCACAAAAAATAGTGTCTCTATGCAAGGAATGAGAGCCCAAAGTGAATTAACCGTATCATGTGGGGTATCATATGAAAGAGCTTCATTAGCATAAGCTAAAACAGGTTATTAAATATTTTTAAGATGCACATTTTTCGGTTTATGAAGGAAAATATAAAAAAAAATATAAATTCCCCCTTTTACCTACTAGTTCGTACGGAACCCTCGGTGGACGAGTCTGACTCGTACTTGTCCGGTTATTTGTATTTGGTAGGACATACTTCAGAGATGGTCCCATATAAATTTTATCAAAATCTATGTACTTAGTACTGTAGTTTTTCTAACAAAATAACCGGTAAAATATCATCCAAGCGTCTGTAGAAAAGTGAACTCAGTTGCGTACATATGTATTGTATTGCGTATTTTGAATTCGGTTTTTTCAGTTTTTTTAAACTATAAATATTATTATTAAAATGGTATAAAACTGATAATGTTAGGCTAGAGTTTGATATTTAATTATTATTTTTCGATTTCCATCAAAGTGAACCCTATAATCTTGCCAATTTTGAGACTTGTATCTAAAAATACAACCGTTTAAGTGTAGGAAACATAGGCGGACAAACACTGTAGCCTCAAAGGCTCCCTTAGTACGGAACCCTAAATATGAAAATTTTGTGCAATTTTATTTAAACAAACATATACCTACTTATATAAAGCTTAGCACGCAGTTGTTATTTTATTTTTTACTGACTTCATAAAAGGAGGGGGTTATTAAATCTACTCATTATAGGTACTTGATAAGTAATTACCTACGCAACAATAAACGTGTGTTTGATAACTGCCTGTCTGTCCTACGAAAAAGAGACAAATTCTCTTTCCAATATTTTCTGCATAGAAAATTAATAATATGGTATCGACGACTACGAGTACCTATGTAATAAGCAGATAAAACAGTTAAAACTTATCCTTCTTGAGCAGTTGCGTAAAAATGTCTTTGTACCTACACGCGAAATTGCGGCCTCCCCTTCCCCGCGCACCACCGCACCGCCGCGACGGCCGGTCGCCCGCCCGCTTCGCGCTGCTGTTTTGTAAATACTTACTTATAGGTATATGTACTTGTGTATTCATCCGCGAGATTTTGTGTTTTTACTGAATTATTTAAAACCTTCAATAGATTTTTTGGAAATTCTTGTCATTTCTGATAAACAGAAATTAATGCTATCGAATCACATAAAAAATCATATGTTATATTAAACCTACAATAGTTAAAATCAAATAAAACATCTTTTGTTGCTAATTACTAAGGAAATATGTATTATAAATCGGGGATTATTGTAGATCTATGATTTTTAGTTATTTTGCTATCATAATTTCAAAGAATCCCTCCTTCTTGAAATATTGCGGTCTGCTCCATACAAACGGATTTATTTTTACTAGACTAAATGACACTAATGCACACGCGTTTCATACGACGTTTTTCAACACACTTGCGAGGAAAAAAGCACCCGTTTATAACTGAAATACTTAATTATTGAAACAATTTGTGAAAGTACAATCCCATCAAAAACATAATATGTACAAAAACACAAGTCTCGCAACGCAGCTCTTCTACTGCAAAAAGTTGTGAGATCTTATGTAAAACCAAGTCGATTAATTATTTTAGTAGGTACTATCTATGAGAGCATTTATCCAACTATTTTGTAAAAAATTATGACCTAATTAGTTAACTACCAACTTTTGTAGTAACCGTAACGATATTAAACACCTTTATTTTTTAATAATATATCTTACATACCTATATGAACTATTTACTTACCTATTTACATAATTGTAGGTAGCGTAAGTGATGGGAAAATTTATAAACTGCAAGAGTAACTATATAATGTGTATCTACTTATCCCAGTATGAAAATCCGGTATGTTTTAGTTTTTCTTACTTTATAGGCTGATCACTAATTGTGTTTCAAACTTAAACATGTGAATTTGAAAAAGTTATCTTAGAATTTTGATAAAGGTGAGTTTGTTAGTGACAATACCTTACCTCCGATAATGGACACGCTGCACTAACTTATACATAAGCACATGTATAAGTATACCTACTATAAGTATAAGTATACTGAGACATCGTCTGTAACTGACTGCGCCTTCTTATTGGAGATAGATCTACGTTTGACAACCAAATCGCCTGATGGTAAACAATGGTGTGGCTAAAGGTGGAGCACGTGTGCATCTATAAGATATTTAAATATTCTTTAACCTTGAAAATTCCAAGATTGTAGGTACATGGTGCGAAACAGAGTAGGGGACAGAGTTCTACTTCTGTACAGTACCTATAAATAATGTGGAGCGAAATCGTTGTATATAGATTTTGGTAATTTCAATGCGAAATGGACGGTATTGAGCCAATGAGATTCATTTAATACATCATTGTAGTGAGCCGACTTTCTGCTTGTCCTATATTGGAATGGATGGAATAAAGTCGTGAAGCTGCTGCGCACACTTGACGAAACGGACAAATCCAAATGGATAGAATATAGTCGCAGACATGCTACTTTACGTCGATGCTCGAGACTAAGTAGCTTCTTGGCAACTAGTTTATTATCACCTGTTATTACATCTTAGCTCGCCAATCAACGGACTCCATTTAAAATTTTCCGGCTATACTTGCATGCATCGTAAAAAAAATTGGCAGTATACGAGTAGTATTTTTTTTTTGAAAGCGTATACTTCCCAAGTGATCCCGTAGAAATTTTATCAAATTCGATTCAGTATTTTGGTTTCATCAGCATCATTCATTTCATGTCATCCAAGTAATAAATGAATCATCCAAGTAATAAACGAATTTCGTATAATGAAATAATTTATAGTCGTTTTTTTTTTGTTTTTTTTAAGAATTACTTATTGAAAAGGCCTTCTGATATTCCACCTTACTCTATATTTACCTAAATACTTATCAATCGGCTCAAACTAAAATTTTGCGGTTTAACCGATGAAAACTCGCACTAACCGCAAATTTAACTTTGTAATCCTATATAAATGTATGAAATTACAAAGTTACTTATGCAGTTAACATATCTCGAGAATGGAACTGAAATTGTTATGTTTTAATTTTTCCTTGCTTTGTAGGCTAAACACTAATTGTCTTCAAAATTTCAAGCTCGTATGTCTGCTAGAAGTACCTTAGAATTATGATGATCGGTGAGTAGATGAGTAGATGAGTGTGTCAGTGACAAAATCAAGAAAATTTAACTTCAATAATTGCAATAACTGCAATAATTCTTAAACTACAAGTTCAAATTGAATGAAATTTGGAAATGTACTTAGTACTATTATACTCTCTTTGTCTCTGAAATTTTAGGCTTCTAGCTTTATCGACAACAAAGTTACAGGGGGGTCGAAAGTTCTGAATGGCATCGAGAAAAGGATAGTACGGCGTGGCCTTGCCGCTCGACTTGTCCGGGGCCACTGCCGTGCCCCGGCCACCACCCCGCCCGCCGCGCGGTCGTCAAGGTAAAATGCCCTCGGATCAACGTTAGTTAGGAAGATTGTGCACGCGCATGAATATAAAACGGATACACATTTGACGCATCAGTATAATTTTTGCGACCGTTACGGATCAACAAAAATCTTTCAATTATGTATTTTTTGATGACGAGTATGTTGGCAAGAGACCGGTGCAGATCGCCGGACGACCCTTCTGTTTCAACTCCAGATCAAAGTATATCTGTTGTATTCGTAGGGAGCCAATTATATGCGTCGAAAAGGTGGATCAACATTTCTTCTAAAATAGTACTGGATCAACATATACATAGAACGGTTCTTTATATATATATATATATAGTCCTCATCGATTTCGATGACAGCGACCCCGGACTATGGTTTCCTAGCATGAGCCCTGATGTGGCTCGCTAGGCCAAACTTGGTCTTAAAGACTCTATCGCAAGTGCTGCAATACAGTTGACCCGCAGAATTGTACGTATATGCATAGGAGGGCTTGGGTCTGTCTTTTTGAATTTGGCGTTTGTGGTCTAGGATTTCGCGTCGGTTTTCCTCGAACAGTTCGACCTTCTTATAGATTGTATTACGCCATGATGACCTGTGCATTGCAAGCTCCTCCCAGCTACTGGGATCTATGCCGCATGTGTTGAGATGCCTTTTTATGACATCTTTATATCGAAGGTGTTGGCCTCCATGTTTACGCTTACCCCCATTACTCCATGCTTACGCTTTGGGGTAATACTACATGCGAAGGAGCGGGAACACAGACGACGCGCACCTGTGAGATTGAGATGACATTCTTTATGCTACTAGAATTACATATCACGGACGTTTATTTTAAGATGAACTAACTTTGTCGTAATGAATAGTATTTGATACTCTAAAGGTATACCTGCTAACTTGTACTAGAAATAAGTTTTCTCCTTTTGTATTGTACACAGGTGTGCGGTCAAAGTTCAAAGTCTTAACGTTTTATATTGGGGATATCCAATTCATACAAACAACATATATACTTTTGATTCGTAATAGTAATGAGTTAATATCAAATTATATTTTGTCTTGGAAAATGCCATAAATTTATACACCATTTCATCGTCAAATAACCCTACGATAGTGGTCTTCCATGTGTGAAAAGATTAGTCAAAAGTACTAGTTAGGATAATTCTATGACGTCCAGCACGCCCTACTCCAATAGTTTAAATAAATATTAAAACAACATCAGTCCCAAAATTATTGAAATTAGTTAAGGTCATTCAAAGTTTCAAATAAAAGCGTAAAATAAATACTTAAAATTTGACTCCTTTTTTTTACGATTGACCACCAACTCGCCTGATGTTAAGCGCCAGTGTGGTCCAGGATGGAGCTCGTCGGTTTAGAAGATATCTATTCTAGCCTTGAAAATTCCAAGATTGTAGTTCTCAGGAAACAGAGGGCGGCAAAGAATTCCATTCCTATGCAGTACGCATCAAGAACTTTACCCCCATTATTAAAAAAAATATATATTATAAATTATCTTTATCTTTATCTTTAAATGGTTGGTCTGATTTGATTTCCTCTGCGACAGATCACGACAGACTACAACAAGGAGCTAGAGCGGGGCGAGTGCTACGCTCTGCGGGACTTCAAGAGCGGCGAACAGGTGTTCATATACTACGGGGCACGACCTAACGCGGACCTCTTCCTGCATAACGGGTAAGATAAACAAACTCTAATTCAAAATCTTTTATTTCCTTAAGAACTATTACAGCTTAATGTAGTTACCATTGGACCTCCAACTCGGCAATGCCTGTATCTTGAGGCCCAGTGCTGTGTTACCAAGAAGGATTGCCGCGCGCATTATCAACAGGTTATAGAAGTAAGTATTATTGTGTTCATATACTACGGGGCACGATCTAACGCGGACCTCTTCCTGCATAACGGGTAAGATAAACAAACTCTAATTCAAAATTCAAAATCTTTTTATTTCCTTAAGAACTATTACAGCTTAATGTAGTTACCATTGGACCTCCAACTCGGCAATGCCTGTATCTTGAGGCCCAGTGCTGTGTTACCAAGAAGGATTGCCGCGCGCGAAGTAAGTGTTATTGTGTTCATATACTACGGGGCACGACCTAACGCGGACCTCTTTCTGCATTACGGGTAAGATAAACAAAATAGGACAAGGAAACTTAACTGCTTGTAATAATAACCAATATCTTTTGAGTTATGGATTTTATCAGCTCTCTTACATTCCAGGTTCCAGTTTGTGTTATCAATTTAGTTTAATTAGGAATTTAAAGAAATAGATTTTTTGTGAACTATGTATGTTTTTTTTTTTTTTTAACTGTCATGGTTATTAACTACAATTAAATGACGCGATATTTACCGTGGTTTGAAGTAAAAATATGATAAATATCTCGTGAACAACAATATAATTGTACTTGAATTTCCACTATGACACCTCTGAGTACCCGAACCGAGTAACCCAAACAATTTGATTAATTGTGATATGCAAGGTATCTTAGATTCCTCTGTATTTACATTTTAAAATATCGCTCACAAAAAAAAAACCTACATTTTAGCGATTTTTGTAAATTGACCCCAATTTCGTACTAGAAAATAGTCAACACATTGTGGATCCATATATGTACATGCTTTTTCATTAAAACCACACCAGATACCAGTTAAACCATTGTTTAACTGGTATATCAAATTCAGCACATAGAAAGAAATACTTAAACTCACATCCTCAGTTTGTTTATACCTACTTAACACATAATAGTGTCCAAATTATCTAGACCGAAAAGCAGTAATTAACCAAAAAAAAAAAAACATTAAAATAAATAAAACGCATAATTATGTAGATTAAGTGCACGGAGCGTGACTTACCGACTTGCAGAGCTTTGCCACAGATGACAAACTTGGATAACGCATGTTAATCATAAAGTATGTACTAAATACTTAGATTACGGAGTTGTAATTCGTAGTCTGTGATATCAATTAAGTATTTAACCTATTGAATTAATTGATATGAAATTGACGTAAATAGGTATGTTTTTTTTTTAAATATTTTATTGCTAAAAAAATTTTTAAAAAATATTCTTAAATATTTATTTTAAGTATGTTGTTGTATTTTGTGGTGTGTTATAAAACTCGTTGTTGACGATTTTTATGTGATTGCAACTATTACTGTTAAATGATGATGACATGATTTTGTCTATCTACTGTTTACGAAAAATCATTGAAATCTGCATTTTAAATAGATATTAAAGGTTAATTAGCAGTTTTATTTTATTTTGGGGAAAAATATATGGAGGGCTGATAACATACAATGACTAATATTCTTTTTAACATCAGACGCTCGAATGAATACTAAATCTAAATCGCATCTGTTATATGACTTTGACACATCTTGCGTTATCTGTAACTCGTAAGCATGCGTTCGCTTTGCCGCATAATTAGAATATCATTATTCCTGGTACATAATCGAATGACGTAACACATTATCCAAGTGGTTATGATCGATTATGTCACGATTGTAGTGTCACGACGACGACGCGACGCGAGGTTTTCTACCTTTTTGTATTCGAGATAAGGGCTTAAAACCTTAGGGACTTAATATATTGTTCAATATAAAAGTCAGACTCTTGTTGCTGGACAAGACAATTTATACAATAAAAGAATACCTGGATAATGATTACAACTAAATTATATACTAATGTTGAATGTTCTATATATACCAAACTGAAATATAATACTATGAAATTGTTAATAATTTAAAATTATTATTATTATCAAATGTTACAATGCCCCTATACAGCAATTACTATTAATATCATAATTTGATTTATTTTTTACATTCATAATTTGACATATTCATTTCGAATATATGAATCTGTTCATAATTGACAAGACACAGCGTGTACCGCATGACTGTATTATTTTTTAAACTAATTATGTTCATCGTGTGTATACGTCGTGTTAATAAAGTCTATCTATCTATCTATAATAAATAAAACTCCACCATTTTTATAGCATTAAAATTCAATAATTCAAATGTTGTTTTCCTGAACTTATGTTCAACAACGACAGGTTTCTATGACGTACCCGCCAAATCTCCCATCGGGGTTCTCATGACTACTACAAAAATTTGACATTGACAGATACACCGATAATAATGAACGATGACTTATATGACCAGTTAAGATACATGCCTGTCGATTCCCTAAGTTAAATGCCTGCTCAAGTGAAGTGAGGCCCTAAGTGAATTACTATTTTTCAAGCTGAAACTGCAGAGAAATGTCAAAATAGCGAGTGACCACAATTAGGTCGCTACCAATTCCATTTTCGACACAATATTTTGATTTTATATGTAGTATAAAATAAGAAAAATACAAGTTCACTTAGGGCCTCACTTCACGTGTGCGGTCACTTAGCTTAGAGAATCGATAGGCTGATTTACGATTGCACTCTCTAACAAATATATTTCCCTTGTAACATTCCAGTTTCGTATACCCTAATAACGAACACGACAGCGTGAGCGTGACGCTCGGCGTGAGTGGTAGCGACGCGCTCTGCGAGACGCGCATGTCGCTGCTCGGCAAGCTGGGTCTGGCCGGCGTGACGCAGTACGCGCTGTACGCGGCCGGCCCGCTCGCCGCCGAGCTGCTGGCCTTTATCAGGATATTCAACATGAATCAGGGTAATAAAGACGGTTATATATGCTGCCGATAATATACACAATAATATACAATACACAGGCTCAATGGTGGTATGTCTACATTCTGAGCGGTCGTGGTTTCGATCCCTACCCAGGGTAAACATTTTCTGCTGAGTATGGATGTTTGTTTCTGTGTCTGGTTGTTTATATGTATAATATATATGTATTTACAAAAAAAAAGTATATATATTATATCAGCCATCTGGTTCCCATAGCTATGGTTAGGGGCTAAATGGTGTTGTGTGAAAATGTCCTCCAATGTTTATTTATTAATTAATTAGTATAGACAAACATGATTTCGCAAATTTTCCCTTACGGGGGCAATTAGAGCATCGAAGTCCATGGCCGTTTGACGCCACATTTGACCATGGTTAAACGTAAGATGTAATATTGGCCTGCAGTGAATGGGGGGTCAGTCCATCGCCTAAATAAACGTCAAATTTCCCTCAAACCCCTTAACTAACTGACTTACAGTATACCCGCGAAGAAAAGTAGCTGGTACATTCTATGTTTTTCTCTTTCTCCCAGTTCAGCATAGAAGTACAGACAAATTAAACATAAATATGTCTGAACCCATAATATTTTTATGAGACATGTAAAATGTAGCTTATATTATTCGGAACGTAAATACAAATCCAACACCTTGTAAATCAAAATTGGCCAAGCCGTTTAAGCTGTAAGAAGAAACATCCAAACGTACATATATATGTACATCTATACCAATTTTCAGCCTGTTACTTCAAATATCTGGGTCAATATGTAATTTTACTGTGTGGCAGATGGCCACAGCCACACCTTCACTTAACATCAGGCTAGTTGGTGGTCAATCGTAGATCTATAATGTTAAAAAAAAATATATGAAAATACAAATAATATCGGCGACATATATATTTTTAGCGTCCCCGAGCTACTCCGATTTATCATTTTATCCTCTGAACGATATATTTTTTATAACTTTCAGAGGAGCTAACAAAATGGTCGAATCAAGGCACGCCATGCGACCTAGTATCCTCAGACGAGGCGAGTGCGCTCGCGGTCGGCGCTGACTTGGACCGGCGTGCTTCCACTTACCTGCTGACGCGCTGTCGGCTCATACGCGCTGGATACAAGGAAGGGAAGGAACCTGATAATGTACACAGGTATATTGCATTCTTAATTGATCGAAATGATCGCAGGTTTTCGCGAATATTAATCATGGAAATTAAACAAATAACGGATTTATCCCGTGTATTTTACATAATTTTATGAGCTGACGTTTAACACAGATCAGTGCGTTACCTGTCGACACCATGAGTTACTTATGTGTGCATAGGGAATGTTTTGTATAAAAAATAGTAGGCGGTAGTAATTAATATTTTCATAACAACTGTCATCTAGTTTCACCTGTGACCACGAACACTGCAGTGTTCCAAACGTCAGGTCTTAAAATTATGTCACCTGTGACCACGAACGCTGCAGTGTTCCAAACGTCAGGTCTTAAAATTATGTCACTTGTGACCACGAACGCTGCAGTGTTCCAAACGTTAGGTCATAAAATTATGTAAAATATACGCGATAAATTCGTTAAAATTTGTTTAATTTCAAAATGATTGAGTCAAGGCATGCCCGATGTCCTAGTATCTTCATCCGAAGCGAGCGAGCTCGCGGTCGTCACACTTAGTCCTACATGCTTACGAATACGCATACTTATGCTTATGCTTACGCATACTTGCGGATCTGTTGTCTGTCTACGTTTTCCCACCAACACGCTTTATCGAGTGAGCGGAGATGTAGGTAACTCACATTCGTACCTACTCTTTCAAATTCGTAATTAAATATGGCTTGTAACTATTAGCTACTCAGTAGTTTCAAATAAGTTTTATTGGTTGCCGCCATGATTATTCAATTTATCTGTGATAAGTTTGAAATTGTCCTCCGTAAACATATCGTCCGATCAGACGTTTTGAATAAACAACAAGCGATTAGAAAAAAAATAGTTTGCGCCATCTGTGGCTATTCTTAAACACTTCCCGCTAAGTATAGTGTAGAAGCATAAGTTATTGCGTGTTCAGGTGACGCCGCCTGAGTTGAATTAAGTTATCGATGAACCATTTTTCTTGTTCTCAAAATAGTCTAGAGTCTGTTCAGCTAGGGAATGTGTCATTGAGGGCGCTGCTGTCCATATTTCATTATTTTGTTCAGTCGAAACCACAGAATACTATACTAGAATAACTTCCAGATGTTAGTACCTATTTTATCTCACGATATTTGAACAAATTCTAGTAAAAATAAATCCATTTGTACGATCGAGTTAATGCAAATTGGGGTGATTCTTTGAAATTATTATAGGAAAATTTATTTTAAAAACATATTCATAATAATCACCTATTTATATACTAGCTGCACCGCGCGATTTCGCATATTTATCAAAAACGGTGGTGATGATGGTATATCATCATCATCATCATCACCGTTTTTTCATAAATACGCGAAATCGCCTATGTTTATGTCCGTCTCCAGGTCCACAGTTGCCTCTGTACTAAATTTCATAACGATCGGTTCAGCCATTTGATCGTAAAACGGTAACAAACTGCGCTTTTATGATATTAGTCAGGAATAGTTAGGATTACGATAAAATTGTGACAAATATATTTCAAAAAATCAATACTTTAATTTAAATAACAATTTTTATTATTTGTTTTTATGTAGCCAAGAAAATTATTAGTATTGGGCTAAAACCGTTAGTATAATAGATATTTTTTTAGAACAAAACGGAACTGCCACTGCGGCATGCTCTATATTTTCAACAATTGCAATTTTACCGCTACTAGGAAATGATTTGCAATTAAACTCTGTTTCCACGCGTAATAACAAATTTTGACAGGACTTCACTCGCCGGTGGCGCCAACTGGTGAGTATAAAAACGGTAGCCCTCACAGTTACATAACATTTCGAAGCTTAAGCGTTTATAGAAATAGAAACATTTGTCATTTGGCTGCTGATTGCATAATGTTTTTTAAAATAAATTGTGTAAACCTGTTACAGGAAAAACATCAAGCTGCTGAAGGAATGTGAGGTAAAAACTTTGGAAGGTGCCATAAAATATTTAACCGAAACCATAGAGAAGTTACCCGCCGAGAGCAAATAGAAATGTTTTTTTTTTTATTAATCTTTGTACCACTAAACAAATCATGACAGTATTTTGACTTTTCGACGACCTCATTTAAATTAATTTTTATTTTATAATTTTGATTTACTTAATGCAACGAATTTTATACGAACCTGTTTTGTTGTAAGTGTGATTTATTTAGTAATTATTTGTTTGTAGGTAGATTATGTACTTAATTGAGTACCTATGTTGTTGTGCAATTTTTTAATATACGCATTGTGTTTTGAAGGCTGTTTTTGTTCGAAAAGCGAACTGATGTCGCATTGAGGGTGCTGTCCTTATTTCATCATTTTGTTCAATCGAGACATTAGTTACCATGTTTTGCCACGATAGTCAGAAATTTAGACTTATTTTTATTTTGTCTATATTAAAATTGAGAATAATTGGAGGGTTGCTACGGACGATACGACAATAAAACACACATCTATTATATTATTTTCTTGCTGTCAATAATTACAAAACTTTTTGACAAAAATACAACTAAAGCTTAATACTCAATTACAGATAAAATATGCTACTATTTACAATGTTGAAATAAAGCTACTTAATTAATATTAAATAGAACATATAAATTAAGTTTCAAACTAAAATATATATTATCGGAAGTATAAACTCAAATACTATAGTACACAATAATAGTTAAATCTACTATTTCTTAGATATTATTTTATCACAAAATGTAATTAAAACTGTAGACAAACGGAGGAAAAATATTTTATGGCAATAAAATAATAGTCCTCTCTATTTGTCATTACATTACACGAAAGGAAAATAATAATATCTATATTGTATCGACATGAAAAGTATTTCGAAAAATCGTTATTTCGACGGATTCTTTGTACTTTTATTGAAATTGATGTTGCCATAAGATAATAATTTAGTGCGTACATCTCTATACAAAAGACGGAAAGTGATTTCTACCCCTAAACATTAAGGGCCTTACCGAAAAACGTTACTTAACTTTAACCAACGTCTTAAGTTCTCTGTCTTCTTTCCGCAAGTGTCAGCCAGGACAAAATATTTTAAGCATTGCTTAAAGTTAAGTAACATTTTTCAGTAAGGCAGTAAAGGTACAAATCACTTTTATTATGTTGTATGGAGAATATGCAATGCTACTGATAGCAGCCGCGAGCTAAATGATCTTAAATGAGTAATTAAATTAAAAATAATCTTGTTTTTTACCAAAAAAAAGATTATGTATTTCTTAGGATCTTCATCTATACTTAGAATGCTTTTTACTCAACTGCTTAGAAGTAATGTTTTTCGAATGTTGGTATTGTACTTGGTTGCTTTTAATACACACCTTTTTACAGCAACTTTTGTACAATATAACTAAAAACTTTCGTTCAACGTGGATATTCGCAAAAAATAAAAATAAAATGCTGCTCCTATATTTTGCCAAGCGTCAATCAAGTTTTCAGAAAGAACAGCCGATTTTTGAGAGTTTCCAAAACAAAAGTATTCGTTCACGCTTAGTAGCAGCCCGCTAAGTGTTCCAGTTAATTAAAAATAAACATAATTAAGGATATATACTTAATTATGTTTATATTCCTATGATGAGGTTTTCATTTGTCACCTCTAATTATATCGTGAAATTTATCTTTATCTCCGAAGTCAGGTGCTATGTTTTTTAGGCTATACTACTGCACTAACATGTCGTCTTAGTGTAACGGAATAAAGCTAAGAACCAATTAATGCATAGGATGTACACGAAAAGGCTACGCATTACTATTTTACACGTTCTAACAGCGTGACCGTGAGCGAGTGGATTGATTCTATCATTTTCAGATGTTTCTTACTTTCATCGATGATTATAAAACCTATAATAAGTACACTATGCGCAATTTTCTTTGAAGTCTCAAAAGTTAGCGCAAGTGATGCCTATGGCTGTATGTACCTATGTTACGTGGCATGGACGCACGCAGGTAGATCGCAAAATGTTACGAATGGTTTCAGCACACCCTCCAATGTTTTTTGATTACCTATCCAACGATACCTCACACGATTGGGTAGATGTGAAAAAATAATTCATCCCTACTTTACGTGTACCCCAAACATTTTTTTTTAAATTTTATTCTACGACTTTCTTGGTATAAATTATATTAATATCCATGCCGAATTGCAGCTTTCTAGTACTAATAGTATTTGAGCAAAGCCGTGGACAGATAGACAGACGGACATGGCGAAACTATAAGGGTTCCTTGTTTACTACGGAACCCTAAAAACGGCTTGCGGCTCGTACATTTAAGCACCTCAAAAAGATTTGCGACAACTGTACCATTCTAACGCTCCGTCTATTTAATCCGTCCTTTATGCGGCACGTAAGTGTTGTGATTGGCCGCGGTCTCCCGCCTGCAGCCCCTCGCCGCGACCAGCACAGCTCCGAGTAGCGCCGCGATCAGGACGCCGCATGATGCCATTATGGCGGAGAGGGCTGTCGTCTTCATGCAGGTTTGACCTTCGGGGGATGCTGGAAACACGTGGAAATGTGGTTAGACGCGATTCGAGCAGATGCTCAACCAGACACTCAACCAGACACTCTTAAAGTCTATTGAACACGAATTTTTTTAGGTTTAGGACTCTTCGGAACTTGTAACAATATAAATCGGATATTATCGGAACTATAGTCGGATATTTCGACTCAAAACAGACGTGAGTGACCCGTAGTTTTTTAAAAACGTATGTACTCTACAAAATTGCCGACTTCTCCAAGAAAGCTCCTTTAAAACTCTATGAATCCTATATGTAACAAACAATCTAGATTGCAACCTATGGAAAAACTGGCAAACGTTTTAGAAGATAATAATTCTCTTTGCGATAGAGATACTTAGATATATCTTTATAGCATAGCGAAATTATCATATTCCAAGATTTGAAAGACTGTACCTATTTTCTTTCTCATTTTAATTTTAACCATTTGAAAAATGCCCAAAAAACTGATCCATTACTGAACTATTCTAACTATCCACGTTAGTATTAAAGGCATGGATAGTTACCAATACTGGAAGCTTGCTCTGCATCCTCCTCCCCCTCTTGCAGTACTCTCAGTGACTGGAAGAGCGATATGTTCTCTGAGAGGCGAGGCGCGACACTCGCCGCCATCTCTGGCATCTCCACGGAACGCTTCCTTACACTCTTCATGTTGCGCCAGTGGCAGGGCTGCGACTGGAACGTGATGACAACAGTTGTATTAGACAAGTGGCATTCTAATTTCGTAAACGCCGGTAGAATAGAAAAGTAAATGTATAGGATTGACATTAGCAACGAAATATCACGTGACTGTACGTCACAATTTCTCAGTATTTCGAAGCGTAAGCGTTTGCTAGTTGTATACCTAAGCTTACTGCTGCTGCTGTTATTTTAACATTTGGCTGAGCAAAATTCAGGTATCGCCTACGCAGTATTAAATTAAGGAGACATGACAGTCATTTCTGCATACGTGCAATTAATAAATACCTACCTACCTACAAAGAAAAAACATATATTATATTATAACACACATGTCTACTGAACTCAGTAGAAATATCAAGCATCTCCAGTTAGCAGTTACATAACTATGTCTACTAACTGGAGTTGCTTGATATTTTGACATTTGTCTGCAATTTTCAACAAGGACTATGCAAATTCACTTACGGCCGCACTTCACTTGCGCGATCATCCAGCTTCCAAAATTGTCAGTCTAAGGAACCGGTGGTGAAGCGAAAACACATCTACCGTCGCTCACTCGTCTACTGAAGGCAAACACATGTGTACTTACTGGACACCTCCCGTGACACATGCGCACATCACATTCGATGTAGAGCGCTGGCGAGCCGGTGAAGCGGAATGTCTTCATGTAAGCGTACACTTGTGTCTCGAACACGCCTGATTCCGACCAAGAGCCGCGGAAACGAGAGATAAGTTTGTCGTCTACTGGGCAACTGGAAGAGAAAATAATAAAAAATTATAAATAGTCGCCTAAAAAGGTCTGACAACCACGAATTTTGTATTATGTAAAAAAATATCTAAAGGTCCTAAAATTTCACTTCGACCTACTTAAATAGACATGGTCAAATGCACATAGTCATTTTTTTTGTTAATAAACAAGTATCTAATAGATAAACACAGTTCTCGACAGCAAAAGAGCAATTTTCGTACTGTAACTCATGTAATCTCTAACAATTTATTGTACGCACCCATATTGGTCGATGAGTTGTATCCTCTTGGTAGCTCCATTGTGTGCGTAGCAATCATTCACCACTAAGTCGAACCCGTCTGGAACACGACGTATCAGACAGTTAAAATAACTTGAGTATTCACTTTTTGCCCGACTACTGAAAAATTGTTATGGATATATATCTTCTATATCTCTATATACTTAGTCTGGCCATAAATACTGTTACAGTTAAAAATAAGAAAGATATTACATTTGAATTTGGAATCTGTCATTTTTATACGATTGTTCATTCAGTTTTCTAATTTTGGCGCCAATACATTGTACAATATTTTGCGATATTAAAATGGAGTGGGGTGATAAAGAGAACCGAATCGCTGTGATTGCATTACACAAAGTTGGTATGGAGCCAAATGCAATTTTTAAAACTCTCCATACGCTTGGTATAAGTCAAATGTTTGTGTACCGGGCTATTAATAGGTACAATGAGACCTCCTCTGTTTGTGACAGAAAAAGATCTGGCCGTCCACGTAGTGTTCGTACGAAAAAGGTGGTCAAAGCAGTAAGGGAAAGAATTCGAAGAAATACTGTCCGAAAGCAAAAGATTTTATCTCGGGAGATGAAGATAGCACCCAGAACCATGTCGCGTATTTTAAAAGATGACTTAGGACTTGCAGCCTATAAGAGACGCACTGGTCATTTTTTAACTGATAATTTAAAAAAGAATAGGGTGGTAAAATCGAAACAACTACTGAAGCGGTACGCAAAGGGAGGTCACAGAAAAAAATTGTTTACGGATGAGAAAATCTTTACAATTGAGCAACATTTTAACAAACAAAATGACCGTATTTATGCTCAAAGCTCTAAGGAAGCTTCCCAATTAGACGACAGAGTGCAACGTGGGCATTATCCGACTTCAGTGATGGTTTGGTGGGGTGTTAGCTATGAAGGAGTGACTGAGCCATATTTTTGTGAAAAAGGTTTCAAAACATCGGCACAAGTGTATCAAAATACCATTCTTGAGAAGGTAGTTAAGCCCCTTAACAACACCATGTTCAATAACCAAGTATGGTCCTTCCAACAAGACTCGGCGCCAGGTCATAAAGCTCGGTCCACGCAGTCTTGGTTGGAAGTGAACGTTTCGGACTTCATCAGAGCTGAAGACTGGCCGTCGTCTAGTCCTGATCTTAATCCGCTGGATTATGATTTATGGTCAGTTTTAGAGAGTATGGCTTGCTCTAAACGCCATGATAATTTGGAGTCCCTAAAACAATCCATACGATTGGCAGTGAAGAATTTTCCCATGGAAAGAGTGCGTGCTTCTATTGATAACTGGCCTCAACGTTTAAAGGACTGTATTGCAGCCAATGGAGACCACTTCGAATAAGCTTTTATATTTTAAATTGTTTTATATTTATGTATTAAACTAACACACTGTAAAATTAATAAATATTATTTGCAATAAAAAATAATTTTTTTCTTCGTGACAATATTTATGGCAAGACTAGGTATATAAAAATCAATTGCTGTTCGTTTGTCTCGCAACTCGAGAACGGCTGGGCTGATTTAGCTGATTTTGGTTTTGAAATGTTTGTCGTAGTCCGGGGAAGGTTCAAACTATTTCAAACGTTGAGAAAATATCGGGCCCACTCATTGATAGGTGATACGAAGTACGCCGGGTCATCTAGTATAATAATAATAATATTCATTTCAATTGTAAGTGTTTTACAAAGGTTTATTAATTACTTAAATATTAACCAATCAGCTATGTATATATGACATCGAGAAAAATAGAAGGATATGAAAGAACCCAGCAGTGGTGAACTATATCTATCACTTCCTGTGGCATAAACTGGGGCCACACCACAAGCGTTTAAACAGTCTTATTTTAATATAACTTTGACTTTTGTCTCGCTCTTTTTACAGTTGACAGAGCAAGATAAAGATCAAAGTAATATTGAAACAAGAATGCAATTAAGATTGTGGTAATCCCCTAATGGTCAGTCATATTTGGAAAAGTTTGTAATTCCACTATTTCACCCGTGTAGTAATGAAAAATGATGATAATCATGATGACTAAAGGTAGCTTATGTCCGTTTCCAGATTCCACTTGGCCGGTTTTTCTTATTTTTTATACCTATCCTTCTTATTTTTTACAACATAGGTACCATAGGTACCTATGTTGTAAAATTAATTTAGAAGAATTTAACGACAATCGTTTAAGCTCCATAAGTAAGACAATATCCAAACATAAGTTACAAATACTTACTCAAAAATACTATCCTCTTATTGAGACACTCATGTAAAAGTTAACACTACAAATAAAATCACCAGGCTTACGGCAAGATTCAGCGAAGATCATCGACCTTGCGTATTGGAATGGACTTGATATTCCGGGATTGCGCTACATCACGCGAGAGGCGACCGTTACACCACCGCCCTTAGACACGGCACTTCTACTAATTGTTAATATTATGTACAATCTGGTCCAGTGGGGTACCTTCATTCAACTGTTTAAGAGGAACGTTGAGTTCTCAATTCATCATTATCATTATTTCAGCTATAATTGACCGCTACTGGATATAGATCCAGTAGTGGACTTCTTATAGAATTGATTAATTTGATTTATGATTATGTTGCGTAGCCTATATCTGTGAGGACTACGAATTTCCAATTAAAATAAACTAATAAAAAAAAAATCGCAAAATCACTAAATTCAAAAAGGGAACAAATTGTATGAGACATTCGTTTGTTTTTTTGAATTTAGTTGTTTTAATAAATTTAATATTAGTTTAAGTGATGCCTTCAGAATTGACCACACTGTCACTTTTGCTACACGCGTCATGGTCACCAGTCATCACCGGACAATTTTTTTAAGTAGAACTGTTTTCCGTATCGTTGTTGTTCCATAAGTATTCACACTCAACACACTAAACACAAATACTTAGGAAACCATTTGTACTTTTAACTTCGAAATTACATATTTAAAAAAAAAGTCTACTTAAGTACAAACAAAAATAATCATCAAAATATTAATGTAAAGGAGTAAAACAGCTTTTTCACTTTTCATGGACAAATATACGCTCAACATTCCTCTTAATTAGAAACAGAACGCAAGGAAAGTTACTGTTAATTTTTGTTCTGTTATCGATTCGCGGCGCCCTAAGATTTTGTATGGCATTGAATTTGATGGGCTAACTGTTCGTTCATTTTATGCACTATTATGAAAGTCAATATGTTGTATTGTTTTTTTTATTAAATATTTAATTTTTGCTATGCCTCGCTGTTTCGACCGCGTAATGATGAAAAACGATGGCGATAATAAACGGTAATGATGATGATAAAATGTAGTGTCTTTCTCCGAATTTCCTGCTATCACTATGCCTATAAACCAAATTTGATAACGATTATTTCAGCCATTTGATCAAGAAAAGGTAATAGACAGAAAGACGGTTACTTTTGATTTTTTTGGGATTTGGAATTATATCTGCTCAGTATTTTCGTGAGCTTTAGCATTCAATTAGTTTTTACGATGAAATTGCGAAAATAGATCGTCTATCCCTTTATCCCTAAATAATATGTAGGTACGTTCCTCCTAACTTCATAGCTAAAAGCGATTGTAACTAAGTTTTTTTTTTATACAAGATAGATCTACGATTGACCACCTACTCGCATGATGTTAAGCGACGATGTGACCGAGGTTGGAGCTCGTCGATCTAGAAGATATCTATTCACTCTAGCCTTGAAAATTCCAAAATTAAAGCAAGTTGCACTTGAAAGTGTGAATCTATTTCTATCATGTTACGATTTCAACACATTTTATTCTTTTGCTAACAAAATGTAAGATCAATTTTGGGAACATGCCACCAATTAGGTTATAATATTACAAAAAAAACATACCATAAGCGCTTCTCATATAGATAAGCAGCGTGAGGGGGTCCCCCACCCTTACTGGTCCGGATATTCTGGCTCCCGTCGCTCCGTACCCCGATCTGATCTCCATGTAGCACTCTGGTGGCTGCAGGGTGAACACCACGGGGTTTCCTGTCGCCACCCTGGAATTTATACAAAATATCAGTGAGTAATGCTTATAATATGATACGTAAGGTAGGTAGATATGATACGTATCTTTCACTCTAAAGTGCATGACCCTTCTAAACTACAAACCTTTTTCTATCGTTCTGTCTTTCGGAACTATGAGCTATAAACCGACTTCCAAAAAGAAGGAGATTCTTCGTTTGATTCAATTCGACTGTACGTTTTTTTTTTGTTTGGTAGGTAAAAGTTCAGAGGTGGTCCCATATAAATTTTATCAAAATCAGTTCAGTACTTTGGTTTTTTATAGCAAAATAATTGGATAACAAAATAATGTCATCCAAGTAAACGAAATTGCGTATTTTGAAGTCGGTTGCTTCAGTTTATTTATAGTTTATATTGTATAAATATTTCAGCCGAATAATTATTATTACGCGTATAGGTTATTTTTAGAATTGTGCTATAGGTATTTACTTATTCAGTCAGCTGCGTAATCCCATCTTGAAGTAAACCCGTATATTACTACTACGTTTTGTATACTTACTTGCGTGTTTTATATATTTAAAGTTATTAATCACTGCAGTGGCCTTCACTATTTATTTATGTTTCACCCGCACAATAATGAAAACGGTGATGATGACGATGATAATACAATATTATAACCTTCTCCAGCTCCTCCGCTATCTCCAAACTCAAAACCAAATTTCTTAACAATCTTCATCCATTTAGAAGTGAAAAACTAACAAAAAGACGTTTCATAATATTAGTAAAGATGTTTATTACGAGTGCCAAGCGTGAATCATTGATTTATTCATCATCCAAGCGTATAATTTACTCATTAACGACTGCATTACAAAAACTAAGAGTTCTCAAGTTTCTTAACGCGGGTTAAGAAAACACCTGACCCAATAAGCATAGAATGAGGCCAACCATAATCCATCCAGAAAGCATATAATTATCCGACGGTAGAAAGGGAAGGTGTTTCAATCTACCGTCAGGTTGGCCGTGGGAACACCATTATTATTAGATGTTATAACGGATAGTGTCGCTGTATTTAGTTAAAGTAGAAAGGGTACTTATGTATATATTTATTCAATATTTTTGGTTTGGGTTTGTTCCCTACATTTTATGGGAATTTCGTTCATTTTCATATTATTTTTATTTTAAGAATTTTGTTTAGTTTAATGGTGCCTCTATCTAATATATATATGATACAATATAGGTTGATAAAAAAATATCGTTACTCACTCGACGTCTAAGAAAGGGAAGGTGACCGTCTTCCAGAAGTCATATCCGTACTCGCAGGTGACCTTGAAATGTTCATCCAACTCCTCCTCAATCAGCGGGTTATACTGCACCGTGATGGTGTTCCACATCAGGTTCTTCTGTTCAACAAATTCATATTTTGTTATTCGACAGTTTCAGGTTACTACTCGTAATTTCAATATTGTCACTGGTATAGAATACATGTAGGTACAGAAGACTCACTCCGTAAACACATTTATTTAAATGACGATTTTTGCTGCTACGTAATAAAGTGCAAGTCGGTAGGCACTTAGCGCATTTGCTTACTCCTATAGACACCTAGAGAATTCTTAATGCACACGAATGGAATTCTTTGCCACCTTCACTATTTTCTGAGAACTGCAATCTTGGAATTTTCAAGGCTTCAGTGAATAAATATCTTCTATATTGACGAACTTCATCCTCGGCCACCACCGTCTCTTAACACCAGGTGAAGTCGTGGTTAATAA
This sequence comes from Lycia hirtaria, assembly GCA_947563715.1. Classification (NCBI taxonomy): domain Eukaryota; kingdom Metazoa; phylum Arthropoda; class Insecta; order Lepidoptera; family Geometridae; genus Lycia; species Lycia hirtaria. The sequence continues at coordinate 21,833,798 of OX387375.1, read as the reverse complement.
TAGATTTATTGAATGTAAAAATATTAAAAAAAAACATAGTTCATCTCGTCCTAACGTCTAGGTTTCAGTAAGACTTTGTTTCTTCCTCAATAACAAACCAAGGCGAACTTAAATACTATTTTTACAATCCACCAGCTAGGCACATGATCGTAGTTTACCTGTTATTCCAAAATGGTAGGTACACGTAGCTTGAAACAGGAACTAGCTCTCAAATGCTGCCAGAATATAGCGTTCCGTGTTTGGTGGCAGATTTTCAACAGAAAGGTGGTAATTAGCCAGCCAGGCACTAGAATGTGTCCTACCTACCTGGTTCCCATACTTACTGTACTGGGTACTATCTGTAGGATATTTCTTAGAGCAGGGTTTCCTAACCTTATTTTGGTTCTCCGGATGATAAATAATACTTTGATGCCCGTCTTTACTAATTTTCATATAAAAAACGGACAAGTGCGAGTCAGACTCGCCCACCGAGGGTTCCGTACAAACTAGTAGATAAAAGGGGGAAATCATATATTTTTTTTATATTTTCCTTTATAAACCGAAAAATATACATCGTAAAATATTTAAAAAACCTGTTTTAGCTTATGCTACTGAAGCTCTTTCATACGATACCCCACATCATACGACTAATTCACTTTAAAATTTGGACCTTCATTCCTTGCATATAGTCTGCCATAGTCTGCCACGCTGGCCAAGTGCGGGTTGGCAGACTTTACACATCTTCAAGATCATTGACTCTCAGACATCTCATATTCATATATTTCGTAAAGCCAATTTACATGTCAAATGGTATAATAATTATGGTGGTCTCTCTCAGACATATAGGTTTCCTCACGATGTTTTCCTTCACCGTTGAGAAAAAAACACAGTTGATGAGAAGATGGCCCGTTCCCAGCAGTGGGACAGTTTGTACAAACAGGGCTGATAAAAAAAAATTATATTATATATATATATAGTTTTCGGATTTTTTCCTATATGTGTACTTTAACACAATGCTTCTTGCCAAATTTAATTGTTCTAGGTCAACGGAAAGTATCCCATAGGTTTTGATTCCCTTGTAAGTGTCGAAATGTGCGTTTTTTACGACATATTCGGCTGTAGCTTTTTTTTTAAGAAAACTGAGAAGTTTTATTTTTCTTTCTGCAGCAAGAGACTATGGATCTGCGTATAGGGTTTTAATTTCAACTCGATACCTTCACGCGTTCCCAAGATAAAGGTCTTGACACCCGGACAGACGGACAGACGGACAACACAGTGATCCTATAAGGGTTCCGTTTTTTCCTATTGAGGAACCCTACAAATTAACACGAGCACGCTGATGTTCGCACATTTATCAAAACTACATTCAATAATTTTATATCTAAAATAAGTGTGTCAAATGTTCAACTAAAATTATGAATAGTATGATGTTGTTAAAGTTTTTTTTTCTTTTCAAAAACGCAACTGTGTTTCACCCCTCTTGACATCTATCTACGCCCCTCTGGTTGGGAACTTCTGTTCTAGAGAGTTTTCGACCAGGGTCTCAAGGCCGCTAAGTGAACATCACTCGTTCGCCGCTCGCTGATACGATTCAAAGACAATTTTGACAAATTGTTAGTTTATTTATATAGTAAAAGACTAACAATTCGTCAAAATTGTCGTTGAATCGTATCAGCGAGTGACGAGCGAGAGATGTTCAAATAGAGCCTTGAGACCTCGTGCACTTACTGTAGGATGTTTCCTAGAGTCGGCATGCTCGCTGTTCCTGCCCAGGGTGCCGCATCGGTTCAGTTGGATGTAGAACTCGTAGTAGTCACGACCGGTGCCGTTTATGTACATACAGTCGGGATCGTACGAGTATCCTAGAACAAACATAGACACATGTGAACGTAAGGTTTGCAAAACAATACCAAAATAATATTATCCCAACGCTAAAAGATTGAATAAAATAAATAGGATAACAAATAAAAAAAGTTGCAGACGAATTCATAGTAAAAAAAAGCTACAGCCGAATATGTCGTAAAAATGCACATTTCGACACTCACAAGGGAATCAAAACCTATGGGGTACTTCCCGTTGACCTAGAATTATGAAATTTGGCGAGTAGCATTGTGTTAGAGTATATAGGAAAAAATCCGAAAATTGGACGTTTTTAATTTAATCACAAAAAAATAGTGTCTTTATGCAAGGAATGAGGGCCCAAATTTTAAAGTGAATAAACCGTATCATGTGGGGAATCATATGAAAGATCTTTATTAGCACAAGCTAAAACAGGTTTTTAAATATTTTTACGATGTATATTTTTCGATTTATGTAGGAAAATATAAAAAAATATATAATTTCCCCCTTTTATCTACTAGTTTGTACGGAACCCTCAGTGGGCGAGTCTGACTCGCCGGTTCTGTCCGGTTTTTTATTATTACAACGATACAATTACAAATCTACTCCCACAAGATCCCGAGAAAAAGAGTTTACAACCAGAGTTTTTAAACAGATAGAAGGAGAACGAAGGGATCCTACAAAGATAGGATCGCTTTCTGTCTATCTGTTGTAAACTGTTTTTTTGTTCAGGAAACATAAAGGACAAATTGAAACCTTTATTCCGATTTTTCTTTTGAGGTACAAAACCTTAAAATAGATACGTAATAGAGCCAAGTTCAACATTTACTACATCCACGTATGGCATGTTCCCATAACACAAGTTACGTGAGATAAAGTAATAGTCTCCATGGCATTCCTTGGCGCGCATTAAATAGGTAAAGCGTATCTGTAAAGCTCTCCGCCTTTCTACTAACTGTTCAAGGATTTGTTCTGCACTATTAACGAGTTACTGACTAAAATATTCGCCGAAATGCAGCAGGAAAAATTGATTCATCCTAAACCTGAACTCCAAATAAAAGTCATTGGACTAAAGTTTTGTAAATTATGTAAATAATGATCTGTAGAGTTACGGTCTTATTGACAAACATCTGATAAGCCTATTTTACCTAAATTATTCGTTGTCAACTTTTGTCATGCGCGAAAACAGAACAAAATACTTTTTAACTAAAATGCCCCTATTAGGGGTTAGCAATCTAGAACCCGCCTACCCCAAAGATTGCCGGTTCTTCTACAGACATAGCTAGCCCATTGCCACTTCAGTTTACTAACCCTTTGGGCTATGTAGGTCACTTTTGTTCCCTGTTGAATAATTTCATCTCTGACCTTATCTCTCGAAGGAATTCCGAGCACAGCCCGCTCCATATAGCTCGCTGAGTGACTTTCAATAGATGGGCTAGCTTTACGATTAGTGGCACGTTTCTCCTCCGTAAGTTAATAGTAATAGTGACCAAATTTTACCTACTTTATGCTTTTTACCGACTTCAAAAAAATGTGTGTTACCTTATAACTGCGACATCTACAAACCGATTTAAAAAAATATTTGGAATGATATTCTTTCATAATTAGTTCGTTTTTTAAAACTTAATAACTGAAAAAATATGTCATCCAAGCAAACAAAATTTCGTATTTTGAAATGAATTGTTTCAGATTTTTTAACTATAAGTATAAGTTCTTACCTAGTCAATATAGAAAATTAATACACTCCAACGAAGACAATACAATACCTGTAGTAAAACATAGCTGTCCGCAAGACAATTCATAAAGGTATATAATTTAGTCGGAATATAATAATAATATAATTTAGTCGTTAACGGAATCTTGTGAATAAATCGCGTGTCTCAAGAATCACTGAACAATGTAGACCTTAATCTCACAATTTAATCGCAATTACCAGGAGAATAGGCACTTAGTTTACAGTACATTTAATATCTGGTAATCTGTTAATAAAGTAAGTAAGTTCGTATAGACTGAGTGGCCAGCCCTATTGTCAGAGTTATTAAGCCGCCGAAAGGCCTCTGACTTGGCTTGACGATTGCTGAACAACCGGGACCTACAATTTAACGTGTCATCCGACCCACGGTAGCGCTCAGAAGGAAATGCCACTCACGGTCACCCATCCGAAGACTGACCGGTCCGTCCGTTGCTTAACTTTGGTGATCGTTCGGGAACACCTAGTCAAGCTACGCCATGAGCGCTACATATCATACGCTAATCTGTTAATGAGTCATTAGCAGATGAATTATTTCATAGATGTGTAAACTCCTTATATTAAATTATTATATATATTTTTACTAGCTACAATTCTTTTACCTCCATCTAGGTTATCTAACGGACATATGCGTTCATATCTATACCTAAGCTTCCTTGGCTCACAAGATTTTAACCTCGTTCGGGCATAAGATCAATAAGTAGTTATTTGCATAATTTAAAATTATTGCTTGTTTTATTGCTCCTCTCCTGATTTTTGGCCCAAAGGGCCATTCTGTTTTTTTTTTTTGCGTCCGTAGTAAACAAGGAACCCTTATAGTTTCGTTATGTCTGTCTGTCTGCGATTTTCCTCAAAGACTATTAGCACAAAACAGAGATACTCGTAGTATCTGTTTTGTGCTATTAGTACTAGAAAGCTGTAATTTGACATACCTAGAGATACATTACACCGTGAAAGTTGAAGAATATTTTTTTAATATGTAGCAACATGTAAAGTGGGATGAATTGTTTTCTCACCTATCTCATAGTTCAGGGTATTCTTGGATAGATAAGTTAAAACTAATTTATAATACTAATAAACTAATTTATATACTAATTATTTTTAAATTAAGGGATTCGTTTGCGAAATATAAGCTATATTATATTAAGATTTATTATTAAGCTATATTAAGCTTTAAAGTGATAACTTTTGTTAGAATCAAGTGTCGGGACCCCCTGCCGGCTAAGTGGTAGGAGTTTTTTTTTTATCAGCCCTGTTTGTACAAACTGTCCCACTGCTGGACGCGGGTCATCTTCTCATTATGAGAAGGGTAAGGCCATAGTCTGCCACGCTGGCCAAGTGCGGGTTGGCAGACTTCACAGGTCTTCGAGATTATTGAGAACTCTCAGACATGTAGGTTTCCTCACGATGTTTTTCCTTCACCGTTTTGAAGATGGCGGCAATCAACAATACGCACATATAACTCCGAAAAGACAGAGGTGCGTGCCGCGGGATTTTAACCCAGGACCTGCGGATCGCAAGTCAGACGGTCTCCCGACTAGGCTGCCGGAAACTTATAACAATAGACAAATATTTAAGTACAAATAAATTATTATGTACAACTACGGAACCCTAATTTGCGTGTATCCCGACACGCACTTGGTCGGTTATTATTTATAATATCCTATAATCTTTCTTGGTCACTTTTTTTTTTTTTTTTATATTCTATAAAAACATGAGCACTACATAAGTTCCTACGTCTAGTCTTCTCACAACATGTACTTAATTTCCTTCAATAAGGCCAACATTATGCGAGATATCATCAGGTTCACAAAGCAGTATCGCTGCTGTATGCATTGTCTACAATCTTGGAGTTGCATGAGACAAACACAATACGAGTATAACACCACTTTGGCTAACTAGCCTGTAATGTACTCAGCAACTAAATATAGAAGTTCACAAGGAAATGTAATTTTTATAAAACAATGAGGAAAAGCTCGCAGGTACAAGAAAAAAAGCGCAGTCAGACGTGTATTTAATTAAAACTAAATTATATTCAAAAACTTAAATCTAACTTATATTTCTAGTGTGTTACCGCTTCGAGGTCTTCAAGCTCGAGGAAATATAGCTTTAAAAAAAATAGAGCATTAAACTCATCTCCTGTGAAATTTTACCAATGGTAGATAGGTCAAACAAACACTGAGGCAACGATATAATAATTTTGTATCATTATGCTGATCGGGAGTTTCCGGCAGCCTAGTGGTGAGACCGTCTGACTTGCGATCCGCAGGTCCTGGGTTCGAATCCCACGGCACGCACCTCTGTCTTTTCGAAGTTATGTGCGTATTGTTGATTGCCGCCAAGTCCGCCAACTTCAAACGGTGAAGGAAAACATCGTGAGGAAACCTACATGTCTGAGAGTTCTTAATGATCTTCCAGAATAACCCTCGAGTTTAGGCTCTTTAACTTTGTTTTTAACGATTCCAATACTACACTTGGTGGCGAAGGTATAATGACGCAGTCTTGAGGAATGTAACTTGTAGCCACATAGTCATCATCATCACGCCGGGGTCACCAATTTGCCAAAGCCCGGAGGGTGGATAAATGATGAGACGAAGGATGGTAACAGTCTAATTTATTGCAACAAATACTAAGTACTACGTGCTAGAGGCCTCCTATCTATATCAGTCATACTCTTATTATCTACATATAATCACGCATCACGAACACTAAACTATGTGGCTACATAACTCATCATTAGTAAATTTATTAATAAATAAAAAGTATAAGCACCTATAAGTATTCTATCAGCGATCTAGTTCCATTGTACAAGCTTTGCTTAGTTTCTGCTAAATGATGTTGAGTGAAATGTCCCAAAATATTTATTATTATACCCGACATCGATACTTTCTAAATGATACGAATTTACAATAGCTATGCAACTGATTTATCAACGTAACTACTCGTAACTAGCATATACTTTACCAATTAGCTACTTAGCCAGCAAACTGACTAGACCCAGATATCTAACTAAATAGCTAAATAAACTAGCTATGTGACCTAACATTTACTACTAGTTACTTAATTATAAGTAACTATACTAACGCTCCTGTACGTAGACGTACAGGAGTCACCAATATAGCACAGCGGATTAGCAAGTTGAAGTGGCAGTGGGCAGGGCCCATAGCACGTAGAACTGATGGCCGATGGGGCCGAAAGGTTCTCGAGTGGAGACCACGTACCGGTAAGCGCAGCGTAGGAAGACCAGCCACGAGATGGACAGATGACCTCATACAAGTGGCGGGAAGACGCTGGATGCAAGCCGCTTCCAATCGGTCTTTTTGGAAATCCATGGGGGAGGCCTATGTCCATCAGTGGACTTCTTATGGCTGAGATGATGATGATACTAACGCTCTAACCATCTAGTTAGATAACTAACTAGCTACCAAACTATGTAAGTAATAAGCTAATTACGTCACGGAAAAACAAAACAAAGTCGGATTGTAGTTTTAGAAACAGTTGGTTTAATAGATGAAACACAATAAAATATTTTAATACCTCTTGTAGCGTGGTGTAACGACAAAATTAAATATTTGTAAACTTATATAAGACATACAACACAAAAGTCTGTACAAGAATAACCATGTGCGTATGACTATAACAATAGATTTCCTATTTATTCGGTCGGAATATTTATTGTCCAAAACACTTGGTCAAATTATGCTTTGGTTACTATGCAGTAAGAATTTCACTCAATTATAAAATAATGTTGTATATTATAATAAAATATTTGACGAGCATGAGTGACAAACTATAAAATGAGTAAAATATGCAAATAGAAAAATACTCTCTTTCATCATTTCTTATCATTGCGGAGTATAAGGCCTCCTCTTTAGCGCGTCAGCCTTATTGGTTCTGTATGTACAAACATATTTCCACACCATTTCTGTCTTGTCTTTAAGGATTCGCTCAACGCGCGCAGCTATCTCTCTCGCGCATTACAACCTATTTAAACATATAAACTCATTGAATAGAGATATTAGAAAAGTGAGAGCTAAATTTGTTTATTTAGACAGGAGAAATATTTACAAACAATTTTTTCTGCGATACGAGTCTCAATAAGAAAATATATGTTTTTCCTAATTCCGTCACCAGTAAAAATGATACCTGATTAAAACATTTTTTTTTAATATTTCTCCTCTCTAAATAAACAAATTTAGTTCTCACTTTTCTAATATCCCTACTCAATGATTTTATATCATCCTCATCATCATCATCATCTCAGCCATAAGAAGTCCACTGCTGGACATAGGCCTCCTCCATGGATTTCCAAAAAGACCGATTGGAAGAAAAAATTAAAAATTGGATTGGGAATGATTTTATATGTTTAAATTTAATTTAAAAATGTTGTGATGCGCGAGAGAGTTAGCTGCGCGCTTTAATCTCGTCCTTAAGGTGGTACTGTGCTAAGATTTCCATGCAAAAGTGTTTTTACCAAATATGGTCGATAAGAGTATAGTTTTACAATTAAGTAATTGTGGTTAGCTTTAACATCGGTTTTTATTGGCGGCAAATCATATTTCTTGAAGAAAAATATTGAGATTAATAGAAAAAAATACGAATAAATTAATACATATTAATTGATAAAATAGGATAATATGTTTTACCTGCAGAGTAGACCAGTCCACTGAAAGTACCGTTGAAGCCCACCCTGATCTTCATGAAGTCATCTTGGCACTCAGCTTCGATATCTGTACAAATAAGTATAATTGAAAAAATGAATTAAACACAAGAGCCTAATTGACTCGAAGTGCTTACGGCAACCGGAGCGCAAATAAAATAGTTTAAAAAGCTGAAACATATGCAGTCAATACAATTTCAATCAGTAAGCTTGGCGGTTGAAATTAATTAAATATTCCTATTCTTCTTCTATACAAAATTAATGGATTAAAATAGAAAGTGTAAAATGTGCGTCTACTACATATTTCTATCAATAGATTACGTACCAAAAGATCGTGTCCCTCGTACGGGACCCGGGTCGACAAGGGTCTGGTTCCAGATTAACCAATTAAGATATGATTATTGCCTGCACTGGTCTTCACGAACCATCTGATTCGGAATCTACTTTTATCTCCCTATCTTTACGAATGTTAATGATAGAGATGCCTCTCTATGGAATCCCAATGGAATGGAATGAATGATAGAGATGCCTATCTATTGAATCCCAATGGAATGGAATGAATTATAGAGATGCCTATCTATTGAATCCCAATGGAATGGAATGAATGATAGAGATGCCTATCTATGGAATCTCAATGGAATGGAATGAATGATAGAGATGCCTCTCTATGGAATCCCAATGGAATGGAATGAATGATAGAGATGCCTATCTATGGAATCCCAATGGAATGGAATGAATGATAGAGATGCCTATCTATGGAATCCCAATGGATTGGAATGAATGATAGAGATGCCTATCTATGGAATCCCAATGGATTGGAATGAATGATAGAGATGCCTATCTATGGAATCTCAATGCAATCAGAACCCGACGGACTGTGAACAGTCAGGTCTATCCACACTTTTTGACTGGATAAAGAACAACAGCGCCGCCTGCCAACTTCCAGAATATCCTTGTCGAGATATAGTAGGTACTTTAGAAATTGACTGCTATATGTTTTTATAAATTAAGGATCATATCATGTCTAAGTCACATAGTACATTACTTGCTCCCCTTTGCTATCTATTGCCGTCATCGTCCATTGTATCCATTACTATATGGATATTTTTAAAGAACTTGTACGAGTTAATCTCCGTTTCCTGTCTGTGAACATATGAATAGTTCCATAAAAACTAATAAAAAGGCAAACAAAGGGTTGCGCAAGCGGCGCCACGCTGTAATCGATATCATCTTTATTTGAGAGTTGCAACACTATTATATCTTGTTAGACAATACTTTAAGTACTATGATATTAAGTCAAAGCAAAACAAAATAGTCACTGCCATGCCAACTTGACACTTCCGCTGCTCTCCTTTAAAGATACGTACGATCAAGGCGCGCAGATATTTCGGTCGGTAAAAAAATTGTATTCGGGGAAATGTCATTCGATATTTCATAATTCGGATTATAGATAGGTAACCGTCGCGGCGCGCATCTGAGGTCTTCTTAAGGTCGAGATTAAAGCGTGCATCTATCTCTCTCGCGCATCACAAACTTAATACTGACACTGTACTCTGCTGCCGTTGGTGCGATGCCGGCGGTACTCGCGCTCCCACGCTGGGGGCTCCCGCCACCCGCTGTCCACGGGCGGAGACCGCGGCTTGATGTTCACCGGGATGTAGCTGTTCTTGTCTGTTAGGAACACCACCTGGGTAATACAAGCTTTTGTTAACAAACAAATATGTGGATCACCATGAATTAGTTAATCTCACTTAATATTAAAGCGAAAGTAACTGTGTGTCTCTCTGTCTGTTTGTTTCCTTTTCACGACTAAACGAGTAAACCAATTGTTATGAATTTGGTACAGAAATAGCTGAAAACCTGAAGACAGACATAGGCTAACTTTTATTAACACTACGCGGGTGAAACTGCGGGGTACAGATAGTATAATATACTTATATTTTATCTTTCCATGAATTTAAAAGAAGCACAATTATCGATGTCGTACGCAATGTTATCGATTTTATCAAATCGGAAAGATTATCTTTCCGGTTTTATCAAACCGGAAAGATAATCGATAAGATTGCATTTCATAATACTGTTGACCTCAACAACGTCTAATCTATAGAATAATTCAATACCTGATCTTATTGTGACAACATCCAATTTCAATTCAAAATCAAATTCTCGTATAGCAACAGTTAACATTAACGTATATATACATCATATATATAAATAGCTCCACCTACATTCTTGTCAGATCAGTTTTGAGTGTTAGATGTTATTCATAATTAAAAGGATATTTTCAACACTGCATTCACAATCCCGTATGGTCTAGTGGCTAGGATACCTGGCTTTCACCCAGGAGGCTCGGGTTCGATTCCCGGTACGGGAAACTTTTTGTCACTTTTCTTAACTGTAACATTATTTTTTGTTTGCATTTTTGTTCCTTTCAATTTATACAATTTTTTTTAACTTATGTGGATTGATCATTTGTCAATAATGGGTATATTGTGTGTTTTTCTATACAACTAGAGAAAACTAATTTTAATTAATCTATATCGATTATTTATTCGATTTCAATTATCGTATTTATATGTTGGAAGCTTTGGTTGGAAGCATGATTAAAATCTTATTTTTTTCAAAATCGTGAAGTCGTTAGTTGTTTTGAAAAAATACTAAACAATTCATTATAATATAGCTACTAAAAATGAAAAAAGTATATAAGTAAATGGATAATATATTATATGGACAAATCATCACTTCAAATAAAATAAAATATTTTAACGCCTTCACCAAACATGTTTAAAGTATGTTTTGAAGAAGAGCAATTTTAGTTAGTAACCATTACGCGCTTTAGTGTAAAATTACCAAAAATTAGGCGCTAACTGTTTCAATTCAAGCTTTAAAACATTTCAAAACCAACAATTACCATGCTCTGGGTGCCTAATCACATTTATCCACGCTGCTCCGAGCCATTGTTAAATTAACCCGCGTGAAATCGTGCTCAAATAATTTAAAATAATTATGACATCAAGTTAATACAAAGCATTGTTTATACAAGAAAAAATATGTAGCGAGGTTTGATATCCCGACGCCAGTAGCGGAGATTGCCCAACGGAGATAGCCCTGAGATAAGACGGGTCTAACCACCTCCTTCCTGAACACGCGACTTTTGACTGCCTTCAACGCTTATGAGTTTTACAACCTCCGCCAATTATGTAAACAGTTTACCGCGTTAGCATCATCGTACTAGAAAAAAACCTTAGGCACTGTGGGTATTTTAAAAATCCGCATGACATTTCGAAGATTGGTCCAATTTGAAGTGACATCAACACCATAAATATTACAAATTATGACAAAATGCATTAGTTTTTTAATCGTGTCTACTATAGAAGCTATCAAAGGGAAATGTTGAAAATTTATTTTATATGCCCTGAAAAATAATAAAACTTACATTTCCCTAGTTGTTTGGTCGATAGACTTGGCATACGAACGAACGCAGCTCACTTATTATTAAGTGAAGGGATGTTTCCAAGTAGTAAGCACACCTAGCTTAGAATGGGAATCTCTCTATCTCTCTCAATTAAGGCTGCCAGAAGACACCATTAGATGAACTAATTCATCTAGACGCCCTAGACTACCACCTACCTGGGTACTAGAAAATATGTTACCACCTGCTATGGTTTACAAAACATGTCTTCAGACTTCTCAACGGAGACTAAAGGTCATTGTCGAGATTAACACCCACACCCTAGAGTACGGAAGTCCATTGCACTACCTGCAGGTCCGTCAGTGATGCAGTTCTTGTATATAACATTATGTCAACGCATGGACAGGACTTTACTATTCTTTCGACCATGAATATCACCATCTAACCTGACCCGAATTATTTATTTATTTAGAGCCTGTTCCGTCCCACTGCTGGGCAAAGGCCTCCCTATCCTGTTTCCATTCTTCTCGGTCTAATGATTGTGTGTCCTTTGCAGAATGCGTCCAGTTCATCTCGCCATCTCTTTCTGGGCCTACCAGGTGGTCTGATGACTTGTGGAACCCACTGTGTTGTCATCACATCTGTGATCTTAGCCCACAACTCGTCCGACATACGGTAAGCATGCCCGGCCCAGTTCCACTTCAGTTCGGCGGCTCTATGACTGACTCTATTCTACTCTACGGCTCTCTAACCTGACCCGTAAGTAAACTAAAATAAAACAGTTAGCGAAACCTAGCCACCGTACAAAAGCAATCTAGATTGAATCTATTATCGCGCTCACAAAAACCAAAACAAACTATCGAATTGGCGGATGGCCGCCGGTAATGCACCATTTCACAGTCACGACCCCCAGAGTTTTGTACAAAAAGTCATAAATAGCTGGAAGTATGTCAAGACGGTTCGCACGCCGCCGCGCCGGCGCAGACGCCGCGCCGCGTCGGCAAAGCAGCATTATAAATTTAGGCTAGTGGAGTACCGCCACTCATTGTCGCCACAACACTTGTACAAATTGATTTCGGTGAAAAAAGAAAACCAAACAAAATTACCCATTACATCGGTAATTTATTTGCTTGTTTAGTCAAATGTGTTTGGTTAGATGGATACACGATCTTTACATACCGGGAACGGTTAGTCATTTCCGTGAGTGTAAATCGTAATTATTTTCTTTTTATAAGAGCAATGAGTATAATAAGCACAATACACTTATGTAAATACGTATTTTTCTTTCATTCGTAGCTATAATTCTTTTCTGCAATAATAAATCTAGGTGATATAGCCCAATGTTTACCTAATACATATTTTTGCGAAAACATTGTAATACTTTAATGACTAGATAATAATGAAAAGTGATGACGATAATGATGTGGACTATGTTCTTCACCATGTTTTCAGCAACCTCTATCTATCTATAACACAACAGAGAACTTATAATTACATGAAAAATTAAAACACGTTTGTAATTTAGACGAAGTTGCGATGCACGTAGCTTGTTATACTAAATTAAATCATAATTAGTTAATTGTTAATATTATCGATAATTTGTTTATTCATTTTATCATGAATATGTAGAAGATGGACAGACAAAGAGATTTTCTTAGTTACAATAATGAAGTAATATGAAACACGATGAAATGATAGTATATAATATTGGTATGTCATGTATATTATGTTAGTTTTTAACCGACATCCAAAAAGGAGGAGGTTATCAATTAGGTCTGTTTTTTTGTTCACCGATTTCTCAGCCAGTTGTGCATTGATTTTGATGATTTTTATTATATTTAATAGGTCGTACTTCAGAAGTGGTCACATTCTTATATAAATCTTATCAAAATCGACACAGTATTTTGGTTTTTATAACAAAATAACTGGTAAAATATCATCCTGTAGAGAAATGGACAGCAAGTCGCGTACTTGTGTATTGTATTGCGTATTTTGAAGTCAGTTTTTTTTTCAAGTTTTTTTTAACTATAATCATGATGATTTTGTCACAATAAATATAGTTTCTTCTTCTACTTTACCAAAGAAATCAATACATATAGATCGCTGTACTATACCTACTCTTTTTTGAACTATAGATACTAAACAAGTGTAAACAGTTTATAGTGCACTACGAAGTATTTACATTTGTATACGCGAATAGTTCATGGCTTGCAATGTGAGCCACGGAACAGCTATTTCATCACATACCGGCGCGGCGCGGGCGACCGGGTCAGATGCTATCTCCCGATATGTGCCACATGTTGCTACACCTTGTTGGTTCGGCAGTGAACTTGACTATACACGGTGTTTGGTCGTGTCCAACTATATCTTTATTGGCATTTTTCTGTATTATGCTCTTAAGTACACAATGCGACCGCATGTTTTTTTTTACGCTACTCGTGACTTTTGCTGGTTATGAACGGATTTTAATTATTTTTTTTGTGACAAAATATAACTCAGGGGTTGTCTTGTAAATATTTCATCTATTTCAGTTTAGTAGTTTTTAAACATTTTTTGTTGATTGATTTCCGAATTTCAGGTTTTTAAATTTCATGTAAAAAAATTGGTTAACATAAAAATTTTCTATAATGTTAAGCACTTAGCTCCAATTCACCTAATCTTTAGTGACGTACATAAATGAACACCATGATAAGCACACCTAGTCTGGGGTGGAACGGGCTCTTTAACAAAAATCTCCACTGCCAGAACTATTCAATCGTTGCTTTCTAACGCCATCAAGCGACTAGTATGGTGCGTTGAATGGTCATTTACCAAACACACTGTACAATTTCTCACGATACCATTCTGATAAGATAAATCTGTAATCTTTATTTTTCCATGCATCTCATACAAATGGGGTTTATGCCTATAACAGAACGTTCCTGTTATGTGACTTTTGCATATGAGAAGTTGAAAAAAGAAATAGTTTGCCCGGCCACACTTACTGACTATGATAAACTAGACAAGTACCACCATGTTTTATTAGCTATACGTTATGGTTTCGATTCCTATCCAGGACAATCATTTATGTCCTGCGAATAAGTGGTTTTTCTCTATGTATTTACTAAAAAAAAAACAGGGGAATACCCTCTCAATATTTACATGTTATAAAGGTTACTTGAGTTTTCTCAAATAGTAGCAAACTAGATGTCTTTAAATCGGGAGTAAATAGGATTTTTCTAACGCGCTTTATCGTGGAACGCAACTTCAAGTTTTTGTTTAAGCGTAATTACTTCAATTAAATATCTAAAAAAAATATCACGCGTGACCGAAACCATCCTTGGCACCTTAAAAATATTATAGGTAAAACCACGAGACACAGCTAGCATAGAAGCGTTGCATGAAACTTCACATACCTATATAATTATGTACAATAATGTTAGTGACAATTTAGTGCTAGTAGCTTTTACATGAGTCAGCTACAAAAGCGCTACGGGTCGTAGCACCCGCGCGTCGTAGCAAACAAAAGACATCAACGAGACACCTCGCCGTAACGCTTGGTTAGGCGAGCTCTCAGCTTTTCATTTACGTTCATTCAATTTCGTTTGATTAAAAATCGACGAGAAATTTGATTAAAATTTCTCGAATGACACAAGAAAAAATGTTTACTTTCTTGAAACGCATCAAAGTTATTTTTGAGGAAAAAATGTGTTTGTTAGTTGGAATGAGTACAAAAACGCAATTTAACGTATTAGTAGGGCACCAATTTTTTGCCATATAATTTAATAATTTTTATTATTCACTTTCTGTAATGATAATTATTGTATATTAGGTGCATCCCGCGGATTCATTCACGAAAATATCCAGAGATTCGTACCATTTTACTCAAAGCGGAACCATAACAACGTTTTATAGTTTTATAAACAAATCTACGGTGACATTTTTTGTTTCTTGAAAAAGCGTTCCACGGTTACAAAAATTTCTAATTAGTATGTCTTAGTTGTCTTTAGCAGTGGCATCTAACAGGTTAAAAGGTCTTCACCAATGAATTACTTTGCGAAGAAATCGATCGTGCTTTATCATCTGCAGTGGCCACTTGACATCAATAAAATTAGTGGGCAAGCGCAAGCCTATTCATGAAAACGAGTATAATATACAAGTATACATTTATGAACACAAGTATAGTACAAGTAAGTAAAGAAAAACTAGATACCCGACTGTATGAGAGCGATTTGTGTATTGTAACTTACGTATGCGCTTGATACGTAATACGTAAACAGCATTTAGTGTACGGTTTTATGAGAAAGTATGCGCAAGCTACTGTATAATTCGTTTAAATGAATATCGGGATTTATAACTCAAGTCAAGTAGATCACGCTGGCTATTGAGTTGGTTTAAAGACAACAAAATACATAATAAGTACATAAATAAAATCACGCCTATTTTCTCTTATGGGGTAAGCAGAGCATCATCATCTCATCATCAAAGACCATGAAGTCATTTGATGCCACATTTGAGCGTGGTTAGAGGGTTAGGTGAGAAGGAGAGGGTATCAGGGGGTAATTTATTTGTAAAAATATAGTTTTCTAGTACAAAAAGAGTCTGTGATAATATATAGTTACGAGTATATATCTCGTATGTGGAGGAACAACTAGTTTTTTTTTTTTTTTTTTTTTGTTAAAAACTTTACTCCGCGGGTGAAACCGCTCAGCGCAACTAGTGAATAATAAAAATGTGGTGGCCGTGAACAGTAGGGCGAGCCCTACTGAACATAACTAGTACGATATGGTTGCACAAGCCCCTTCGATCCGGACCCCCATTGAGAGCACTATAGTTGGGCAACCACGTGCGTACTGGGTATGCCACCTTGCTCCAGCGTTTTCATGCGTGAAAACATTATTTTGCAACTTTTACGATTATTCTATTAACTTCAATATAGACTTTGGAGTATTTCTCACTAGAAACTACGAGCAGTAGACCTCGCGAGCACACTCAGCAGACTGAAAGAAAATCGTAGGTACTACTACAATCGTAGGTACTACTACAATTGACAACAATCAAATATCCGACTGATGCCTTATAGTAATTGTTAGTGTTAATACCACGCATAAAATGTAGTTAACCAAGAAACATTTTTTTAAATCGAAAATAGGCTTGCTCTTGACCGTCAACTCACCTGGTGTTAAGCGACAGTTGCGGTCTACGATGGTGCGCGCTTGCCTAGAAGAAACCTGTTCACTCGCGATTTGAAGACACCTAGATTATATCTATTCGGAAAGATTCATTCAGGACGTTTGTGTAGCGCCGCTATACGATTTATTTGAATGAGCATTTTTTTAGGAAAAGTTCCGAAAAAGTGAATTTATTTATTTTATGTGAGAGTTTCAATTCAAGAGATCTAACGATATCTTGAGTATCGAAATTAGTTTTTCGAGACGAGGTAATAAAATATACATATATTATTTATCATACATACATCTGATTTTTTCTCTCTTTCTTGCATAGTTAAGTAAAAAATGATGATGAACTAAAAGGCACAACATATATACTCGTATGCTATACATATATCATCTTACCAACACGTGACTGCATTGAAAAGAGATGTTAATCCAATTTTTCTAATTCCAATCTTAACCGATGACACACATTCCGAGACCCCACACTTTCACACTTTCGATTTAAAAACGAAATCACATTTGCAACGAAAATAAGCTCATTGTAGCCCAAATCAGGCGGAAAACCAATATCACACCGCAATCAAACGAAAGCAAAACGTGGAGTATGACGAACGCGGCTTTGTCCACTCTCCGGCAGCGGGCGGTAATGGCCCGCAAGTGGTTATTACCGCCTTTCACCTAATTCCCTACAAATGTGTGGTAATTGGGCCGATTGAATGCCGATTTAGTCACAGATTTGGTAAAAAAATTCACGGATTCCAAGGAATGAGTGGTTGTTAGAAAGTAGTGTTTTTTTTCTGTGATTGATGCTATTCAATCCTAAAAAGATGTAGAATGGATATATGGTGTATAAATTATTAAAGAGAATTTTCTGAGATGATAAGGCTATGACCCTAAAATATTAAGAGCTAGACGTGGAATCGATTTCTTATGTCTAAGCTGAAGCCAAAAGTGTGTTTAAGCACATAATTTTTAGGCTTTTTGTTAATAAAAATGCTAAATTTGTAGGAAATAGTATTTGATTAATATAAGAGACAATTTTAGACAGTCGTTAATTAGCTGATGAGTATACTAACGGCTGTATGCCATTATTCTGTCAAACCTTTTATTAATTTCAGTTTTAAATGATCGATTAAAAGGCAGGCATACCTACTCTTAATACCCTACCTTTTTAATTACTATTCGTCACAAAAGATCGCTTTTAGCGATAAGGCTGCTAGTACTTGCTATTGTCAACTAGTTTTGTAAGATCTTCTGTAACCGTTGTATTTGTTTGCAATAAAGAGTAATATTGACACTTCATAACATATGATCTCTCATTTTATGCAAGCAGAGGCTCACGTAGTAAAAAACCGGCCAAGTACGAATTTAACCTAAGCTTCCATACCCCCCTTTTCCATAATTATATGCCCATCAGCAAAATAACATGATTATTTAGCAATATTTATCTAGCAATGTAATGTATGTATGTAATCCATCTCCCTTCAGCTAGGTAAATCCACTCTCACTATCAAAATATCGGCGTCATTCAATGAAACTCGCATGTGTGTTTATATAGTCTTATTACACGAAGCGCCGAGGAAGGTCAATCGGTCGCGGTTGTAGTTAAGAAAGTAAAACCAACCTGCCATGCCGTAATGTGATTATATTAACATATTCAGCACAGTGTAGTTATAGTTTTATGGCAATGTGTTATTATTATGATTACCCTAGTAGTAAATTTACTAAGGAAATCTTTAATATGTAAAAAAAAACAGTAAGCGTGGTTAGAGGGTTAGGTGAGAAGGAGAGGGTATCAGGGGGTAATTTATTTGTAAAAAATATAGTTTTCTAGTACAAAAAGAGTCTGTGATAATATATAGTTACGAGTATATATCTCGTATGTGGAGGAACAACTAGATACCATTTTTTTAATTGTTTATTTGTTAAAAACTTTACTCCGCGGGTGAAACCGCTCAGCGCAACTAGTGAATAATTTTATTATAAGACCTGGTCAAAAATATTATCGCTATATCGTTGGAAATATTTATAGTTTCGGTTGTGACAATGAACACTGTAGAGTTTGAAACGAGAATGTTTTTCGGGGTAGTCCGGTTAAACCAAAAATTTTGGTTAAATTTACAAAATATATTAAATACAACTTACTGGATCTTGCTCGCTGCCATCAGACTTTAAAGCTTCTCTAGTTTCATTCTGAAAATGGAAAAAAATGCTTAAAATAACTGCAAATGGAACTTTGACATCTTGCAACACTAACACTAATAAATTTATGTATATAATTCAAAATATAATTTTCAAACGGTAAAGATACATTATAATACAATATAGGTTATGTGTAGGTATAATGTGCAGGTTTCAACTGCAAATAACTTTTAAAAAAACTTAGCAAATATACTACTTTTTCGCCAAACATTCGGTTTTCAGCCTTTATTTGACTTGCCTTTGTGCTTCGGAGGGTCCGCTAAACATCGTTCGTAATATCAAACTTCGTTGTTATTACGCATACGAATCACACAATTATAATACCTTTATTGAATGTATATACATAAAATCATGCCTCTACTTACGTACTCTCCTTCCTTACTAGCTATGCAGAGGATCAAAGGCCATGGAGGCCGTTGAATTGAAGCCACATTTGACCGTAGTTAGCGGGTCTCTTCTATCTAACCCGCTACCCATCAGACTGGTGAGATTTTAGATTAACCCCTCCTCGTCCCCAAAATCACGTGCAACTTTTTGGTACACATTTAAAAATAGTTCATCACGGATGGCAAGTCAAGGTCACGCTCACGCACTACTCTTTGATTTAGAAATTGTGCATTCAACGAAAATAATTACACATGATATTCAGTACACCTCCTCTTGTGATTTTTCGTGATTATTTCTGAACCCCCTCACCCCTTTATAAGAGTAAGACAATACGGACAGAGAGATATAAAGATGTACAAATGTACCTTTATTGTAGCTGAAGCTATAGGATCGGGTGGATCGTCTCCGGACCCCTCGTGTAGTTCCAGTGATGATAATGATGATGCTGCTATGGACACTTCGGTGGACTCTTCTGCAGACGCGGACACGTCCAGTGAGTCATGTTGTGTTGCTGAGTGAGCTTGCTGGGATAAATCAAAACAAGGAAACGTGAAAAATAACGAGAAAATAAGGTTGGTAAAAGGTAAATTCAAAAAAGAGAAGAAGTATTTTTTTCCTTTTCATATGTGGGTTTAATTAATTTAAGCGGATATCAAAATAAAGGTTACTGTACTTTCATCTTAGAGTCAATCGTTTTCTATACAAGAAACAAACTGTTTGTAACTGGAGTTTTATTTCTTCAAAATTAACTGAAATATGATGAATAAAATATTTAAACGAGGGTAGGTATTAGGTACTTAAGCTAGGGTTTAAAGTTCAATATTTAGATATAATAATCTAATCGACTTAAACTTCCCATTTTCATTTGTTTTAATTGAACTGAATAATAAACATGTTTAATTATTAATAATATAACAAAGTCATATTTTTAGAGTTTTAGTATATCTGACAGTATAAAACTAGGTCTAATTTTATTAACATGACATATTTAGGTCAAACAGTTTTGTGACTCCAGTAAAAATTAGTTTGTTTTCTTATACGTAATTTTTTGTATCGAAAACGTTTACTTAATTTGGAAGAGATAATAAATTAAAATAAAGATATATAAAATATCAAACAAGATAATTTAAAACTCACTCTAGAGACTAGAAGTAAACTGCATACGGCGAATAATCTGTAACAAGTTTTTATTTATTTAATGCACAATGTAATTTTTTTCTGCTCAAAACAAAGGAATACATTAAGGGCCTTACCGAAAAACGTTAATTAACTTTAACCAAGGTCTTAAGTTCTCTGTCTTCTTTCCGCAAGTGTCATTACATGTCAGCCAGAAGTTGACAAAATATGTTAAGCATTGCTGAAAGTTAAGTAACGTTTTTCGGTAAGGCAGTAAGTGCTTTGTGACTGATTTTCCACTTGAGAGCCAATTAGCCAGCCAAGCACTAGAAGTCTAACGCACGACCAACTAACCAACTAACCTATCGCTATCATATATTAAAATATTACCGATTTTCTTGGGTTTTTGGGTAAAAATACGCGCTCAAACGTTGAAGTAACGCCTATTTTATCACTAGGTCAGGAAATAATTATAGTTTAAAAAACTGAAGCAACCGACTTCTCATGGATGCCATTGTCAGAACTGGACCATATTTCAAAGCACCAGCTTTCAAATGAAAAATAATCATCAAAATCGGTTTACCCAGTCGAAAGTTCTGAGGTAACAAACATAAAAAAACAGTCGAATTGAGAACCTCCTTCTTTTTTGAAGTCAGTTGAAAAAGCGCTGACCTTAAATACACAGAAAGTCAATTTTCTGGTTTGCATGGCGGAAGAGTGACAGGCCGTGGGGTTGTATGGTAAGATCATTTGGTACCCCTCACTGCGCTGTGTGAATAATTACACTAATTTTATCCAACTGCACGAGCAGGTGGATTATGTTTTTCAGATGTAATTATGTATCTATGTATGTCCGAGTACGTTTCTATATTACCTCCTACAGGCTAAACAATGAACCGAGCTGAAAACGAACAAACGACCGATTTGGATGTACGAGGTGATGTTAGGTTTTATTTTACTTCTCAAGTCTCGTAAAATTTAAGAATTTTGCATTTTCGTAACCTCTAATGAACTTTTCCCTAACAAATGAGATATTTTGCATGACTTATCGTAAAGAATGCTCATTTAAATACATTTTACATTGGCTTCTTGCATACTTTTTCGCGAAAACGTACACTTAATAGCACATCAAGCACAACACAAGCGTAAGAAACCCAGAAACACATCAGGTCGATTCAAAAAATCGCTCTCATGCTGTCGAGTATTTTGCTTTTGTTTTGATATAAGTAGATACTTGTCACCAAGAGCTTTTTATTCGTGGCCGGGTCTGAACCGCATACATGGATTTAATGTACATAAATTTACATAACAATAAATATTTGTGGAAAATTCACACAACACCATCTAGCCCAAACTAAGCAAAGCTTGTACTATGGACTAGATTGATAGAATACATACTTTTTTAATCCTTTTTTCGTGTTTTTTTTTTACATGTGTACAAGAACATCCAAAGTGCATGAATATATTATGGTTGGAAAATACACAATACGTATATCAACACAGTAACTTTGTAAAATAAAAATAAAAACATCCAATAACATGTATCGAGACAATCGAAATTGAATCGTGATGCATTCTAATGAATTTTTGAAGATATAAAATAAAAGCGACTGAACTCGGTTAACCGATCGTGATGCAGGGATATTACTACTGTGTATTCTTTCCTTAATTTAAGGGTACGATGAACAAGATCCTATACCTTATGATTAAGGATTAAGATTGAAAATCGATTGTACATTTTTTTATTTAGAGTAGGTAATCTTGGGTCAAAAGACACGGCGGGGTAATGACAGGCCACGGAATTGGTTCTGTTCACCAGAATCAATATCTATTATCCGTATTTCTAAAATTGTATCAGCTACATTGTCTTACGCAATTTCGATCTACATTTTGTTATTTAAATCAATTTTTAACGGGACTAAAGCGTTCGGGAAGGTGAATGAAATGATGTAGAGTAGTGACCTCTATGGACAATGGTTTTTTTTCATGTAATCTAGTGTTATTACATAAATGCATTATATTATTTCGTAATCAATTCGGACGATCAGATGAATGAAGTTCGGAAGTCGTTGACCTTCTAAAGGCCAGCACTGGACCGTAACCTAGCATCCTTCTTCACTCTGATGCTTGTATTGATGGGAAATTGCTAATCACTATCATACTGACGAATGGATGTTGCTTTTGCGTCAAATTGATATATCATGACACCGTATTTTCAGCCAAGTTCAAAATTGTCGTGCAATGAGCCTTTATGTTTTTATGTGTTTGTTCCGCGATATATTCACCAGATTTGAACCAAATTTTGAATTGATAACTTCATAGAGGAGGGTAAACCGCTTCGTTACGACCGCGTTACGGCGTTATCACTTCTGTCGGGCGTCTCGAGACGCACACGTTTTTTTTTAATTACAATGGATTTTGTAATACAAAATTTCTGTGATGGTTTCCAAGATCAGTTAGTAATCTGAATATTTTATTCAGACTCCTGTTGACTGAATAATTTATTTTATTTTATTGTAAAACATATCACTTGCTATTTAAGTGTTTCCACACTTAAGTATTTACAACTTTATATACAGTTCAGACATCTGACTGTTCGGAAGTTTCGACCATCTCACGTAACACATCTGTAGTAGAAATGATAGTGGCTTCCAAGTACTGATTGGGATATGCGGGTTCAAGTCCCGTCAGATTTTTTAACTATCTACAAATTTTTATATCACTTCTTAAGAAACCTTGACTAGATTTTCCAGGTGAGTCTTCATTAAATGACGCTGTCACATGTGTGTGTGGTTTTCCTAAAGATGACGTTCCACGGTAAGGTTCTGTGCATCTCTCGCATTGGCAGCGACGCACGGAATGCTGCATAATTTTCTGATCATTATGGCTTGGAATAATAGATGCACACGTCAGTCGCATTGGCATACTCACACCTTGCCCGGGGCTAATTCACAAAATGTATGACACCAAAAGCATTTGTGAAAAATAAACTGAAATCACAAAAAAAAACGAACTCCGACTTTACAATCGTTTCGTGATTGATACAATTATATTGTCTAAAATTTTGCATTTTGATGGCGCGGCGTTACTGTGAACGTTTTCAATTTAAAACAGTCAATTATTTATACCTCAACTAAATCTCCAATCCAGATTATTTTTAAAAATCCTCTACTGTACTTGTATAATAAATTGTCCGGTTTGCCATAACGCCCAGTGACCGTTTCATCAGAATTAATTAAACAAACAATGTGTTATGACCTAAGGTTAAGACTATACGAAAGAAGTGACAACTTTACAAGGAGACGAAATAGTGATATAGCGGTGACGCGTTTACTTTATCCCTCTCGCTCTCTCGCTCGGTAAAGTCGACTCCAGCCGACTTTATCCGAACCAACGCTCATAGCTGAGCGTAGCAGCTCAGTTTCATTCAATACCCACATAATAAAGCACTCAGCGCTCCTAAACAATTTCACTTCAAAACAATAGGATTGCTAAAAATTCTAATGTCTCATCCATGTAGAAGACGTCTTTTTTTTTTATATAGAAGATAGATCTACGATTGACCACCAACTCGCCTGATGTTAAGCGACGGTGTGGCCGAGGATGGAGCTCGTCGATCTAGAAGATATCTATCTATTCACTCTAGCCTTGAAAATTCCAAGATTGTATGTAGGTCTCAGGAAACAGAGATGGCGGCAACGAATTCCATTCTTGTGCAGTACGCAACAGGAATGTGGATCGATATCGCTGAGTTACGGATTTTTGGCATTTTAATTCGCCAACTTTCTGCTAGTCCTGTAGTGAAATGGGGAGAGTGGAATTAGGTCGTGAAGCTCTTGCGCACATTCCCCGAAATGAATCCTGTAGAAAATAGACAGACATGCTACTTTACGGCGGTGCCCGAGACTAAGTAGCTTCTTGGCAGCTAGTTTATCGTCACCGATTAACCTCACAGCTCGCCGGTCCACTGATTCTAAAGCTTCCAATTGATACTTGGCTGATCCATCAAAAAGGTGGCATCTCTCGCGAATCGCCAACAGTGAGACCGCACCCTTTTGTCAGTTATAATCGACACTGTGACTCGTGATAGATAGTTGCCGTTATTCGTGAACATCCGGCGGGGTTAGTCATTCCAACTCGGTTGCAACTGCCCCAGGCGCCTGTTTCCCAGAATCATCGGGTACAGGAATACAACGCTCGTGAAATATCTATTCATTGGAAGCAATGATCCACGTTTCAGTTTAATTTAAATCTTTTTAAACGGTTAAGTAATTCTTTTTTGACAAATGCCTAAGAAGTGAAGTAATGTTTTTAACTGACTTCAAAAAAGGAGGAGATTATCAATTCGTAGCGTATTTTTTTTATTTATGTATGTATGTACTTACACGAATTTCTCCGTCAATCGTGAACCAATTTTTATGTTTCGTGAATTGGCGTATAGAGAAAGCTCCCAAGTTGGTCCCATAACTATTTCAAGTATGTATACGTCAGTATATATGGCTGCATAAACGTATGTAACTATGTAGTTTCTAGGTGGGATGCTTGAATGGCTTATCCGATTTTTAAGTGCCGTTAGATATGTCTTTACCTATAGTAGGTATACATAACTACGATACTCTACACTTTACACGTTTTTACCGACTTCAAAAAGAAGGAGGTTTCGTTAACAATTCGGTTGTATTTTTTTTGTTTGTTACCTTATAACTCCGTCATTAATAAACCGACTTCGAAAATTAATATTGGTCCCATAGAAATTTCATAAAAGGTTCAGTAGTTAAATTAAAAAAATGTGCGAATTTCGAAGTCGGTTATTTTAGTTTTTTAAACTTTAATTATTGTTTTAAGTTAACTAACTTTCCATAATTATATGATCTAGATTACACACGTTTTATAGGTATTTGTAATTAATTTGACTTCTTTCCACAATGTAATTACTTTAACTTTATATAGCTAGGTATACATAATTTACGATGCTGTATAGTTCAAATATGTATTCAAAATGTGTATTTTCCATTATGTTGTGTATGATATTGAATAAATAAATAAAATTCCATCTATCTGCTCTATGGCAAAGAACTGCACACACGTGCCCACTCTAAACTATTTTAGCACTTTCCATCAGGAAGTTCCAGTCCATACATCTCGGTTCCGTCATCAAATCAGCTCCTTCGCTAAATAAATAAATAATGATTCAAAATAATAAGTTAGATATAACGTAAATACGACGCCATAAAAAATAGGCATCCAAATTAGCTAGTAGCGCGCGTTGATATCTTTTCTTACAATCATTGGAACCACAACGCTACCAAACGGCTGAAAAGTCCGGGTGACTTAAATCGGACTCCTGATACTTAAAGTCTCATTAGTTCTGTCAACCTGACTAATAACTGAACTACTGATACTATGTTGGCGCAGGAACCAAAATGTGCCTTGACCTCTGATTATAAGCGGCACCATCCATCCCTATCTTATGCAAGTGCATGCCAGGCATGGATATCCAGTTTTCCTAGATCTTTCTACACTTAACTAATATTTCATACAAAAAAATAGGATGAAGTTAACTCTTATTATCCATTGTTATTTACGGATTTTGTTGTTGTCGACTTATTTAATACCGTTCGTTAATCTTAACAACTAGATTTATTTCGTGGCCAGACGTCAGAGTTCATGATTTAGATTTCGGTAAAATCTCTTACACTGTCAAAATCATAAATAATCGTAACGGATCATTCACGTTTTATGTACTGTCATGATTACAATCATTTCTAATAATAACAAGGTGGTTTCGATATAGAAGTAAATAGGGTGAAGTACGTATTAGTAGCTGGTAGGTTCTTACGTCACGCATTTTCCTTTTACAGTGATTTCTCCCCAATTATTACCTCTAATAATAAATTACAATAGGTATGTATGTACTATGTACATATGTGTGTATGTATTATCCGTTTTATACGATTTTTTTCGTTGGCAGGGCTTGTGTTTATTTTTTATGGTTCCGAAGTAAATACGAGAAACCATTGTAAATTCGCCATATCCCTCTCTCAGTCTGTCTGTGTGTATGTCACAGACATACTACTCAGAAACTATTAGCACTACATAAACGAAATTTGGTGTGTAAATAGGTATATTCAATAAGCCGCTACATAATATCGTAGTGAAATTTAAAAAAAAAACAGGAAGCTGGGGTGGCACTATGTACCTACATGTAAAAAAGGGATGATTTTTTAAAATCCCAACCATCAGATATTTAGATAATGGAACTCCCGGTTGACAACTAGGGGCCCTCAATGTTGGGGTCATTAGATTGGTTTTGACTAGTATCCTACACTTAGCAATGAGGGATCTGATGATTCATCCAAGAGGAATACAGTGAAACCACTCAAGTTTTGAACTCATTTGATGAGTTCAAAACATAAACGAGGCAGGAAGACGCTAGTTCCGTGCCGCTCTCAAATGGTATTTTTGGAAATCATGGGGAGGTCGATGACCAACAGAGGAATAATTGTGGCTGAGATGATGATGATGATAATATGCTGCAATGCTCATCAAAGTAAAATGATAATAACATGGCCCACGTGTGCAAACTCCAAGTCGGAACCGGCGGTGACCTCGCGCCGCTTCCTCCATCTTCCACCGCTGCCACCGCTCATTGCCACTTCCGCACATCGTTATGCTAACTGGCTCATAATTTCTCACGGCCATTGGTTCACCCCACTACATTTTTTGACAACTTGTAGAGAAGTAAACAGACCAGCACAAAAATTAGTTAAGAAATTTTCAGGTCAAACATAAATACATAAATTTTCACTAATATATTATAAAAGCGAAAGCAACTGTCTCTCTTTAATTTATCTTTGATGAAAAAAAATCATCATCACCACCGTTTTTCATCACAAGTCGAGTGAAACCGCTACTAAATTATTACATCGAAATAGGTACCTATTTGTTTATTTTTAGTTTACAATAGGTTTCTTTGCATATTAAAACATCTCTTCTGCTCCCTTAGGCGCCTCACTAGGTATTTTGTGGTATAGTTTTATTACACAGTTATATAATTTGTAAGACTCCTTTTTAGTATTCTACTGGAAACCTTCGTCAGTTATTCAACCGAGATGTAGGTAGTAGTGTGTGAGTATTATTTGACTCTGGGTTGACGCGCAATGTTTCCAGTAAGTTTTTCGAGAGTAACCCCTTGTTTATACCATGCTCTGTTGGGCAGGGACGTGAGCAGAGAAGTGGGCAGCGCAATAATGTAAGCAGATCACTCGTGCCCTGTACTTGACATACTCGTGCTGCCCACTTCCCAGTGAGCAGGGCGAGTATGTCAAGTACTGTATGTACTGCTCTCGTCACTCTTATTTGCCATTTACCCTCTGGGCAGAGAAGTGAGCATCCCTACTCACTTCTCTGCCCAGAAAGAAACGGCATTTAAGAGTGACGAGAGTAGGTACATTCCCTGATAGGGACTTAATTTGTTGTTTGAAATTGAAGTTTTGGCTGATATTGTATGTCACTCAAAACTTGTAAATAATTAGATTTCAATTATGGGCTAGCGTGACTCTTACCATCAGGCAAAATACTTATTTATCTCATCAACGCGTCACTCATGTCTCAGTAAAAAATCACGATGTTAGTTATCCCTGGTAGCTTCTTTTTTTAGCAAGATAGATCTACGATTGACCACCAACTCGCCTGATGTTAAGAGGCGACGCTTTAAGAGTATGTACAGTATATGGTACACAAAGCAGTGACAGACTAATACAAAAAGGAAATCTGATAAGTGAAAATGGCAACGTGAACGTGTTAGAACGGTTGATTGTTTAACTAGGTCTACAAATTAAAATTTCTGAATTAAAACTCATCAAAAACTCTACATTCTTCTACATAGATTCACCTAGTAGGTACGTAAAAGTAATTTTTAGTGAAATTGCCGTAGGTATCTATTTAATGTTCGAAGGAACATAGCTTTTTTTGCAAAATTTCATCTCCAGAAAAGTGTCCTCTGTTTCTTGAGACCTACAATCTTGGAGTTTTCAAGGCTAGATAGATATCTTCTAGATCGACGAGCTCCATCCTCGGCCACACCGTCGTCGCTTAACATCAGGCGAGTTGGTGGACAATCGTAGATCTTGCATTAAAAAGTGTTATTTTTTTGTAATTTTTTAATATTTATCTATTATTAATTTTACTACGTACAAATTGTACAACTATTGTACTATTGTACTGTTTCCAAGTGCGCCTATGTGTTCCAATGGAAATAAATGAATATTACTATTGGTCTAAGATCCCGTTATAGGACGACCTTCACCGAGCTGGTTAATGGATGAAAAGCATTTAATATTCAATTAAATATGTCAATAAATATATTGCAAATGGGTTGTCTAAGAAAATTCAGTCCAGAATGACATTTATTTATTTTTTACTTTTCTGAAACTGACACTTACGGTCTAACCGAAAAACGTTACTTAACTTGATGCAATGCTTAACATATTTTGTCGACTTCTCGCGACACGTAATAACACTTGCGGAAAGAAGACAGAGAATTTAAAACGTTGATCAAATTTAAGTAATGTTTTTCGGTAAGGCCGATAAATAAAAAGGGTTCGATCACATGCCATTGGTTTTAATTCTACTCGTACATTTTCTTCGATAGACGGAAACTACGACTAAGAAATTATGAAATATTATGTTTATGTAACAATTCTATTTACTGTAGATACTCCAGATCCTCAGAAATTTATTATATTTTATCAAGTATAAGTTTAGAAAATTCAAAACCCACCGAAAAAAACGGATCAACCGATTTTGATGAAACATTGAACACTCTCGATAAAATCCTCTTTCAAACAAAAAAAAACTAAATTAAAATCGGTTCATCCGTTTAAGAGCTAAGGTGCCATAGACACAAAGATACACACGTGACATTTATTTATTCTTGAGTGTTATAAGTTTGACCCCACCCGACCCTTTTGGGTTAAGGGTTAATAAATTTAATATGAATATGACGGCTAAAACACCCACAATCTAATACCTTTAAACAAGCAATTCTTGTATATACTTATATATAATCTGAATCTCGGAAACGGCTCCAACGATTTTAATGAAATTAGGTTTGTAGGTAGATTAGGGGACGATGTATCGATCTTGCTACGTTTCGAATCCGGGTTTGTTCGTATTTTTAACCGACTTCAAAAAAGGAGAAGGTTCTCAATTCGACTGTATTCTTTTTTTGTTTTTTTTTTCAGTCATAAAAAATCCAAAAGGATCTCGGTTGCCCAGTGTTATTGATTGATTGTACTAAAATCTAACCACCAACTTTACGACAGTTATTTGTTTTGGCATGTCACCGTTTGACCTTTGACTTGTAATTTAGGTAGTGGCAGCCCAGTCACCATTGAGGGATATCTGTCTGCGAGGTGGAACGGCCCGTTAGTCCAGTGCCACGGGTGGCGCGCATCGCGGCGTCACCATAATGTGCCCACTTGCTCATCTACCTTCATGACTTAACACTTCGCGAGAGCTGAGAATTGTCGCTAATCTACAAGTGATAATAGTTTCACAAAATGTTTTCTGTTTTTCGTTTTTTTTAATAGTCATTTGTCATCAAATACCTAACTGACTGATCAGCTAGGCATTTGATGACAACTTGACGACAATTTTTGGTAAATATAGCCTGGAATGGGAACTGGCTCAAAGTGAGACCGGGACCATGACGAGAAGTGAGTGCCGGAACACATTATTAGGTGCTTGGCGACAGATTTTAAACTTTGTGGTAGCTATCCAGTTGGGCATCAGAAAGTAACCTCACCTCACGCTTTGTTTTCTTTCACCAAAAACTCAACTCAGCTCGAGTTCATTGATACGGACCGGCCCCGCAAACTCCGGCACAGAAGCCCATTGCACAACATACTTCATAACTATAATAATTATAATTTAAAAAACTGAAGCAACCGACTTCTCATGGATTCCATTGATATAACTGGGCCAAATTAAAATGGGACCACACGAGAAGCACTAGCTATCAAATAAAAAAAGAATCATCAAAATCGGTTCACCCAGTCGAAAGTTATGAGGTAACAAACAAAAAAAACAACAAAAAACAGTCGAATTGATAACCTCTTTCTTTTTGAAGTCAGTTGAAAATAAATAGGTATTCGTTTTCTGAAAGAATTAAAACAAATAAACTTGAAGGAACAATGACATATTTTGTACATAACCACATAAACGTTAGGTATGTTTGAACATCAACTGACACAAGCCTCGTACAAGTGGCGGGAAGACACTGGATGCAAGCTGCTTCCAACTGGTATTTTTGGAAGTCCATGGGGGAGGCCTATGTCCAGCTTCTTGTGACTGAGATGATGATGATGATGACCATCAACTCGTAAGGTAAGCAATGATATGACCAAAAACAGATCAAAACGATTTAGAAGAAATCTATTCGCTATAGAATTTAAAATTATAATATTCTGATTCTTAGGAAAATTATTAGAAGTAGGGAGTTCAACTCCTACCCGCCCGAGGTTTTTCACCGCCACCGAATGACAGGTGACTTTGACATTTTGACGTCACGCCATATTGTTTGTGGCGGGAACACCTATGTAGTACGGCAGTGCACATGAAGACATCAAGAATGTACCCACATGAACTAATAACGTTGTGTCGATTTTCTGAACATTGTTACGATTTGACTTACTGAAATAATCATCTGCTTCTAAAAGACGAAAAAATGTGTAAGGTGTGTGAAATGTGTTCGCAAAAAAAAACTATAGCTTGTATAACTCATTACTCACGTGTGATAAACGGGGCAAGGAGTTCAGCTTAAGTTTATTAAGCTCTCTAACCTAATAAATTTTCCTGAACATAAACATAAATGACATTAAACCTGGTTGGTCTGATTGGTCTGATAATAGAACATAGAGATACTTCAGAATTAAAGCTTTATTTAACATGCGCTGAATCGGATCTCTTTTTCGCTCATCAATATTTCTGAACATATAAAATCTGTCATTATTTTTCATTACCATCTCATTATGGAAACAAAACTACGAGTATGTTGATGCAGCAACCCAAAATGTGACTTGGCCTCCGATATTAAGCTGCGCCATCCATCCCAAATTATGAAAATATCAAATATAATGTATTATATTAACTAAATAAAACTAAAAATAAATATTACTAAAACTAAGTAATTGGAGATCATTTAAAATATCCACAGGCATCACAAGAATAAAATAGTAAAATTTTTAGGCAGTGTCCAAAATGCTAGCCGTGTTCCTTGCTAGATAGCAAGGCTTATTTTTTGTCTAAAAAACAGACCAGTATTTTGGTAACGACCAAACCTATCAAAAAATCTAGAGAACCAACTTCCACGGTCCAAGAGTTTCTACCACAAAAAGCTATTTATACTATTTTTTAGCTATTTATTTATTATATTTTAGTACTTCAAAATTTGTCCCCAAACTTTAACAATGTTGATAATAAAAAATAAAAAAACAAATATATGAATAACATTGGAAGGTAAAAATCTGGGCTTAACTTTTTCTACTTTCTCTATTAGTTCCAATTTTGTTTTGTTTTGTTGTTTGTTATGTACGGTATGGTATTTGTTATTTAATCCATTTCAGTAATCTGCGAATAGTGCTGTGGGCTGTGTTATTACTAAGACTTTTATGTATTCTTATTATTAGATTTTACAATACAGCTGTTTACTGATCCTCAATAAATAAAATAAAATAATATATTTATTTGTTTTCCTATTGTCATGATTTGAATATTTGTTGTATGTGGTGTGCGGTGTTTTCAGTGTTGCGGAGTGGCAGCACTGCTATTTTCTTAATTTATATACTCTGGAGAACGGTGATCGAACAGAATGAACGCTACCCCGGATGATGGCGTGATGTTGTAATTCCGGGGAGGGGATATATCGCGGGCGGACGAGCGCGAGCGGCCCTTCGAAAAAGTAGTCGCGGCGTAACTCGGTAGCAAAAAGGCGGTCTTAGCGTCAGACCGCTCAGTGCAGTGAAATAAGTGCAGTGTTATAAGTAATAATAAAGCGTCATAAAGTTCAGACAAGGAGTTTTCTTCATATATCAGAAGTGGCAATCAACCTGCGAGCCGAGCCCGGTAAAATCGTGAGTCACCTACGAGATTATATTTTACCCTCCGATTATTGAATATTGATGTTAAAAATTTGTCACGCATATCGAATTGGAGAAAATGGTTCTTAAAAGTGTTGAAACAGGTTGTTAAAATAATTATAACGGGATATTCTTAATACGGGTAGACAGAATCTGTTAAGATACTGCAATGAGATGTGATCTGGGTTACTCCCAGATTATTTTATTGTAGCACAGCGATTAAAGATTATAATCCGACGATTTTATTATAACCTAATGAAATTTTGATAGTGTGGTTGGGGCTACTCCCCGATAATTTTATCGTAATTTAAACGAAATGAAGTCTGTTGTAAGTAAGTCATTAGTAAATTATTTCGTTAACATCCCGAGAGACAAGTATACGAATATATGTTTTTCTTGTTTGAGAACCATTTTTACTTTTTATGCTATGATTATGCTGCAGCCATTCAGAGGAACCATAGCGAGGTAATATTTTTTTGGTGTGATGGTGAGAGTAGTGTTTTTAATAGTACAATGGCTATGGCATATCGGTCTGTGGCCGTGTCAGCGATCAGCAGTGTGTTATTTTTCTAGAAGACTAGTAAAGTGCTGCGAATAAAATATTTTAATTCGGTAACTGGGCTACATCAATACAGCCAATTAAGCGAGCTTCTAAATGTAGTTTTTCTAGAATATTGCTAACAGTAATGCAAATAAAATATTATGGTAAACTTAACAGCTTATTATCTAGCTGTTAAGGTTGGGCTCCACTAAAATTGTGTTCAGATTCAGAACACTTGTTGATAAAAATTTGGTGCAGACTTAAGCGAGCTTCTAAATGTAGTTTTTCTAGAATATTGCTAACAGTAATGGAAATAAAATATTATGGTAAACTTAACAGCTAGTAGCTTAATCTAGCTGTTAAGGTTGGGCTCCACTAAAATTGTGTTCAGATTCAGAACACTTGTTGATAAAAATTTGGTGCAGACCTTATTTGCAGTGCGCGAACTTGATCACAATAGTAGATTGCCTGTGGCCACCACCTCAGTTGTGCGTAACTTTAGTATGCGTGCTGTACGGTACATTTGTACACGAACATTTATACCTCGGAAATGTGCTTTACTTTCAGTTTAGTGCGTAAACATGTGTGCGAGTGCGTCGTCGCGGGTACACCGCGAGACCAAGGAGTGCGCGACAAAAGTTCACGGTTTGTCCAATAGAGTGCGCGCACAGTTTGCTGGTGCTGCCCGTAAGAGTTCACCAAGAAATACATTTATGCCGCACACTGGTGGAATCCTGTATTTACGGTTACGGCCATTTAGGGCGAGTTGTACTGTGTTCGTTTTTCTGTAAGGTTAATAAAGTACCGCAAGTAAAATATTCTAGTACGACAACTAGTCGACTACAACTAGTAGCACTGTCTTTAGTCGTGTAAGTATGCTATACCATGAAGCGAAATTTTGGTATTGTATCTCCACCTGCAACACTATAACTACTTTGTGACGTAACTATTATAAGATCTTGAACCACATAAGTGTGTCAAACGAAATTTTATATGAGTAGAGCTACAATATTGATGGATTTACCAGAGTATCACTGCGTAAATATTTAATACAGAAGTCTGTTTATGAAGTTGAATTATACAGAGATAACATAGTTCGATTGACTTAAAATCTTAATTGAATTTCGAAGGCATGTAATGTAATAACCTCAGAAATAGTACCATTGTGTACCGGTAACTTGTCGCGAATATTTATCCGTTGACGCCTTGTAATCATGGAGGCGGAATTTAAAGCCGCGCTAAGATATCAGAGTATCGACAGTGCTGAAAATTAAAGTGCATTTCTTAGTGTTAACAACTACACTTAGTGTTACTGCAAGTTTGAAATTCAAGGATTTTTAGTGTTTACGAGTTTGTTAGCTGCAGTCATGTAGGTGAACTGCAGGGAAAATGTTCGAAAGAGTGCCATGTATGTGTGCCGTAAAGTTGAAGTTCGTAGATTTGATGATGTTATCGCTGCAACCGTGTAGGTGAGCTGCAGGGTAATATTCTAAAGAAGTATGGCCATGTAGGTGTGCCGTAAGGAAAGTTCGAAGATTTGATGATGATTTCGCCGCAGCCATATAGGCGCGTTGTAAGGTTGAAGTTTGAAGATTTGACGATGTTTGAAGTGTGAAGATTTGACGATATTTGAAGTTTGAAGTTTTGATGATGTTTGAAGTTTGAAGATTTGACGATGTCGAAGTTTGAAGATTTGATGATGTTCTCGCTGCAACCATGTAAGTGAGCTGTAAGATTGAAGTTCAATTATTCAATGATGTTTTAGCTGTAACCATGAAGGTTTGGTTTCAGGATGATAATTTTAACCGGTCACGGAACACTTAGCTTCCAGCCATGAACGTTTTAAACTGCAGCAGTTCAAGCCTATTCAAAGGAAAGTAGAAGCTCCAAACTGTATTTAATCCAAAATAACTTGATTAACTAAATTTTGTATAATATGTATATGGTGTGCAAGAGTGTGCACAGATCTTGTATTTTAGTGGATTTGATTAATCCAGTCGATTAATGATCATTTTAATGTGATTATGTTAAGCGTTGAATAGCAGAATCATTGATCGGACTTTCCCAGAACCTGAGCACCTGACTTTTAATGATGATATAACGTTATAATTCCAGTTTTGATGTAGTTTCGAGTTTCATAGAGAAAATTTAAATCATATATGAGAGATCAACCGATCGGACACGCAGCAAGTAACCTTGACGAGCATAGCAACTCGAAGTGTCGAAGAGTTTTGACAAATGCCATTATGCTTGAAATTTCCGAAACGTACTAATTAGAATCGACTAAGTCACTTACTTTTGATAAAACGCGTATAGTGCGTTAGAGCGAATAAATTTATGAGTAATCTGTTTGCAATTATTAGATTCTCAATTATTATGGTTATTATTATTAGATTATAGAGAGAATGGAAATTACTCCATCAATAAGATTCATGAATTGATAAATGAGTAAGCCTAAGACATTTTCCGAAAAATACTATTCGGTTAAGGATTATTATAAAAATATATATAGATGTCAGCGATCTGTATGTGCCAACGTAATTAGATGTCATGTTTTGAACACCCACGTTATTTTTCGCAACTGCAGAGCAGTGTCTACACTTTGTTGAATTGTCCGCTGGACAGTGACGTAAGCAGTGATGAGCGTTGACAATTATCGTAAAATATATATAAACAAATCTGTATGTTAAATGAACCACTCGATAATATTACAAAACTATTAGTCGAAAGTAAACGTACGTAGTAAACGTTTCTTTGAGAGAAACCCATTTTATGCCTTGAATGAGTTGATGAGAATAGATCTTGCTGAATTCTCGTTCTAATGGAACAGCGGATCATATTTTCTACTTTCTTCCATAAGTGGATTAGCATATTTTTTTATTATTCTATTTTGGCCTTTTGAACATTATTACGAATATTGACATAAGTTTGACGACATCCTTTTATTATTTATTATGTTATTGGATATAAAAATGACATAAATAAATAGAATATATTATATCTAAATTAATAAAAACTACGTTAAATCGTATTTTATAACAGAAAAAGCTTGGAGTACAAACATAATAAAAAAATACTAATTTGAAAAGGGCTTTTCTAATATAAAACTTTTGTTACAAGCCCAAGAAATAATTTGACTTTGAATTTAAGCGATGACCGAAGTTTCTTATCACGAACTAAAGATAATTCAAAGAGAGAACTGATTGATCAGTTTCATATTTCAAACAAAGTAGCCTCAAAAATAGATTGCACCGGTGGCGGTTTTATTGTAAAAGTACAGTTTATGAGTTCAAAAATTAGTCAAATATAAAAACCGAATATTCATAATTAATTTATTTCTTGCAAAATAGGTATACAAACATGTGATCTTATGATAGTAATAACATTTGGTCCTCTATTTTTGCTGTCAAAGCATTCAAGTATTTCTAGGTTCTAGATCAATATCGTTAAATATCGTTCGTGCATATGAACATTTTGATAAATCTAGTATAATTTTGGTAAGCATATAACAGTATTGGATCCAGCATACGAAAATTAATCGATAAATAAAAAAATATCTTCATTAAAAATAAGCAATATTTGATAGGACTGGTAACGTTTCCGAAATATGATTGTTAGTTGAAATAAAACGGCAACTATCAAAATCACCACTGGCTTGTACTCAGTGCAAGAGCAGTTATGATATGACTAGTCGACATCATATAGACCTTTAAAAAAAAAACAACAGAAATTAGTAAGACAAATATTGAGACAAATTTTATTTATGGAAGTGATTACCTGCTTCTTCTCTTTTGATGCTTTAGTATTAGTTCAGGTGTGCACTAAAAGGAATTAAGTATGCTTCTGTGTATAAACATTCTCAGTCTTTACCTACAATTAAGTTTATTAAAACCTAGTCAAGTAATTTCTGCTCTACTGTTACATCAGTACTATAAATATTGGATGGGGAAAATAAATATGTCCACATTCTCGGTTTGAGTTCTGTTAGTATGTAATGTGTACAGTATTTTTTCTAGCTAACGTGTCATCAAAATAGTGATGATGTATTTGACAAACAACCAACAACTCTATCCTCAAAGAGATTCATATACGAGATAGATTATCGTCGACTGGGCAATTGCAAATACTGAAGTTCTTTGCGCAGATCTCAAGAAAAGAGCACTCGACGGAGAGCCTATCGCAGCATATGCATGGCCGTGTCGAAGGCAAGCGAAGTCCTGGACGATCACCAACACGTTGGACCGACCTCATTAGAAAAGCTACGCAGTCCACCGAAGTAGAGTGTACTCGCAATGCAACCGACCGGCAGAAATGGAGAAGCATCGCGAGAAGAGCAGCTGGCCTGGAGAGTGACGGTGACACGGCGAGGAGCCACCGCCATTGCAACCACGACCACTCTGACTAGAGTGTACGATTAAGAAGAAGAATTTGGCAAACAACAGATTAAAATCCGACAGATGTCAACTCAGGGCATCTGTGATGTGAAGTGATTCAACTTGATAGTACATCAATTTAATGGTAAACAGCAACAGGTATACGCCAGTCAAATAACGGTTGGTGAAGGACTGACAATGGATCAGCTACCTGTAGTTTATCGTGACTAATTTGTCCCTATGATAATGAAATTTAGTGATTAGAAAATAATAATACTTCTGACATTCTAAACTGACAAAATTTTGCTCATGTGCTTTGCCGATCATCCACAAGCTTGACAGAAATTAATGCGGTTGTAGCGACTTGCTAAGAAAAAAAAAGGGGTTTGGAAAATTATTTCCGTTCTCTTATTCTCTCTATTACTCGGATTTGGGGAGTATACGTTACACAATTTTAAAATGCTATTTGGTAATGGCAGGACAATGACAGAAATACAGTTTAAAATGTTGATTCCTATGAGAGCACTTACAAAATTAACGTACTCGTGTCACCAAATTATTACTGGAGCTGGTTTGAGTTGGATCTAAATATTTGAATTTATGTGTAATTATTTTTGGACGAAATTTGCTTTCATTTTATTCAAGCTTTGTCGTTGGTCATTTTAATGTTTGGACGAAGAACAAAAAGGAGTATTTATAGAGTTTTTCATAAAAAAAAGTCTACAAGTCCAAGTCTACAAGATTTGAATGATACTTCAGTGGCCACAACAACATTGGGACATTTATATAATGATGCTGCCGTTCGCAATCACTAAGCCAGAGGAGGAAGTAATTGAGTAACCGACAGTAAATTAATAATGCGAATTGAATAAGTTTTTATGTACTTTTTTTAATTATATACCAAACCTCTGGAAATACCAGAATATATACTCGATCCGTATAACATATTTGTACAACAATGATTTATCTGCATAGTGTACATTTACACACGAATAGGAAGCCTCCGGTTCCCAGACCAGCTAGAATAAACATAAAATAATTGTCATATTTAAAAACGAATCCGAGTGTCATGATTACTTGTATCTACAATAATAACTAGTTACGACAACGTATACTACAAAGTTTAGTGTGCCATAAGTAGTTTTATAAAATTAGCATAATAATTACTGTTTAACTATTTTATTTTGCAGCAAATCTTTAAGGAGTCCAAAGGGTTCGATATGATTAATCAGACTTGCTTTTAGAGAGTTGTTGTGCATCGGGACGTTGCACAAAAGCGGATGGCCGAGTGTCATGATTTGAATATTTGTTGTATGTGGTGTGCGGTGTTTTCAGTGTTGCGGAGTGGCAGCACTGCTATTTTCTTAATTTATATACTCTGGAGAACGGTGATCGAACAGAATGAACGCTACCCCGGATGATGGCGTGATGTTGTAATTCCGGGGAGGGGATATATCGCGGGCGGACGAGCGCGAGCGGCCCTTCGAAAAAGTAGTCGCGGCGTAACTCGGTAGCAAAAAGGCGGTCTTAGCGTC
Source organism: Lycia hirtaria (assembly GCA_947563715.1). NCBI lineage: Eukaryota > Metazoa > Arthropoda > Insecta > Lepidoptera > Geometridae > Lycia > Lycia hirtaria. The sequence goes on along the minus strand of OX387375.1, from coordinate 21,794,708 downwards.
AGACCGCTCAGTGCAGTGAAATAAGTGCAGTGTTATAAGTAATAATAAAGCGTCATAAAGTTCAGACAAGGAGTTTTCTTCATACTATATTTGTGCTGTTTGAGGCATTCTGCCAATGCAGCTGCGCCGCACGATTTTTTGGATATTACAGAAAGAAATACTTTGGTTTCTGTAAACAAAATAACTAAAAATAAATAATATCATCCAAGTAAACGAATTGCATATATTGAAGTCGGTTTTTCAGTGTTTTAAACTATAAATATATATTACGCAAGTTCCGCTTTTAGCCGGAGCAGAAAACCAGCATCAATTGTTTCCATTTTTTTTTTATTATTCGCACATCTTTATATTTTTTTCCCTAAAAATCTCAATAGAATTATGACGAATATTTGAATAATTATATTCGTAGTTAAAAAAAACTGTAAAAAAACGACTTCGAAATACAGAATTCGTTTACTTGGATGACATTTGTTCAGTTATTTTATTATAAAAACCAAATTACTGGACCGATTTTGATATATTTATATAGAACCACCTCTGAAAACCTACCAAATAAAAAAAATATCATCAAAAACAATTCATAATTGGCGGAGTAATTGCTGCATAAACATATAAAATAAACATATACAAACAATGCCGAATCGGCGCAAGTGTCGATACAGTGATAAGTTTACAAGTAAATTATTAATAATTAAGCATAACTTTAAAAAATATATGTAAGAAGTTAAAAATGCATATATATATATATATGTAAAAAAATGAAATACCGACGTTAAAATGCAATTTTTTTTATAAAACCAAATTACCGAACCGACTTTCATAAAATTTCTACTAAAACTAACAATCTATTCGCATTTATATTTCTTAGTGTGAATGAAGAATATTCACTAATTTTGAATGTTAGCTCTCTGTATTCTCCGTTCAAAATAATAAATACTCGTGAAAGAATTATTTTTTATTTTTTATTATTATATTTTTTTTATTTTTTTTTACCAATAAATTACCACGCTGTATATATATATATCGATGTTTTTCTCGTTAAAACTCGAGAACGGCTGGGCCGATTTAGCTGATTTTGGCTTTGAAATGTTTGTCGTAGTCCAGGGAAGGCTTAAACGTTGAGAAAATATCGGGTCCACTCATTGATAGGTGATACGAAGTACGCCGGGTCAGCTAGTTAGTTTATAAAAGACACTGACCCCGGAGTCCGTGGAGATAAATTTTGTCAAGAGTCTAATTCGAATTTACTTGTTCCTCTTCGGGGGAACAAGTGGGTAGGTTTGGATTTATAATAATTGTATAGTGTTACGTAAAGATAAGGTTTATATTTGTAATTAGAATTAATGGGAGTGGCATAGTCTAATGTCGACAAATTTTGTTAAATAAAAAAAAAGTAAGACAAAAAATTGTTAAATAAAAAAAGTAAATTATTAAATTAAAGGTTTGATGCCGATACAAAACCTATTAAACGCATCAAAGAGGCGCAGGTAAAGCTTAGCAGCTGTTCAAATCGTTACTATTTGTGAGCGTAGCCGTGATTACGGCGCCTTTTAATTCGGTGGACCGTAGCGAGGTCACAGAACTAGTACAAATATAATTATTTTTCCTACAGTTCCGATTCTGTACTAATTCTCATTGACCTCATGTCAACGAAAATTTATACAGTAATCATATTTAGATATGGAAATTATAATAATAACTCTGACACTAGGACTGGCCACTCAGTCTATACGAACTTACTTGTCATACGAATTCAATTCAGTGCTTTATTTGCCAGTTAAAGGGTAACATACATCGCTCGTATTATTAAAGTTGTACAGCCAATAACAACCTTACAATAGGTGTACAAACATACAGGAAAATCAATAGATAATAAATTTATAATAGATCTCAATTAGTTATATCACCAATCGAAAAAAATATATAACAATAATATTGAAAACAGAAAGTCAAAATTAAGTAAAAAAATGTCAATACATAATTAATATTTGGCGTGATACATGTAAGTTCGACACGATGCATTTTTCATAAACGCTATAACACTAAGCTTATTCATACATAAATTTACTATAAACGCGTTTACCTACCTATTATTTACAAAAAAAAAACAAATTAGGCTAAAGTTTTGACAGAGAAACCTAAAATATAGTGTACTTCTGTGATTTGTATGAAAAAAAAAAAAAAAACAGAATAAGTTTATGAGATGTAAGAAGTTCATAGTTCAACTTACTTTAGCTTAGAAGTTTTGATTTGTCAGTCGAATTGAGAACCTCCTCCTTTTTTGAAGTCGGTTGAAAATACAAAAAGTCAGTTTTTGTGGAATTATACTCGTGTACATACGTACTCCATTTAACAGTGTTAGAAATTGATCGTGCATCAATCAAATTGACTTATTCAAAGAAAAGCTCGTTTAATAGGTTTCCCCATTATTTGTCTCAAGATGGAAAACAAAAAAATGGGATACTTACTTCAAGTACCCCACAATGTATGTTCCAACTAGGTAAGTAGGTTTTATTCAGAACACACTTTTGATTTTCTCCCAACGGTCACAAACGTTTAAAAATAATTGTCTCATACTCCACTTACCTCACAGTTAGCACCATTTTGCACTAAGCGACGCACTCAGTTCACTATAAATCATTCAACAACACTCGATACACTTAGTAAAAGAACCGAATTTTTGTTAATGTATATCGTTATTGGTTATCGACAGCACGTTAGCGCTAAGGCCGTATGCTGGAGCGCGCGCGTTTCTCCAAGTCCGACCATCAAGTGTGCAGCCTCCACCGTGCTTCGCCATCCGCGAAACGTTTCCCGCCGGCTTAGCTCGCACAGAGCGTGCGGGGGGCCTTAATCACTTCCTCGCTTTCTGGCCACAACGTCCAGGTGTTGACCGGTGACGGGCCACGCTTCATCCGTCTCGCCACACTAACGACCACTGGAGCAATTAGCCTCCCATGAAATTCTTTTGAAAGAAAACAATTTAACGTCAACGTAACAGCTTTTTAATAAATTGATTTAGGTACATTACGATTTTCCAAAATGCTTTTTCAACTTGACGATTTTTTTGCGTGAGGCTAATGATGTGAACTATTCGTTGATTTGTAGCCCGACGAATTTTTCCATGCGTAGGAGCAGATTGAAGCCCACAATGATTGATGTTACTGTTACTACCCCTATTGTTAACTTCATGGGCCTGTAAGATAATAATTTAGTTTTTTTTTATAAACTTTTTACGATATTATTATTTTATTTTCGAAAATACGCTTGTGCTCGACTTTTAACTCGTCTGATGTTAATCGACAATTGCGGTCTACGATTGAGCACGCTTGCCCAGAAGGAACCTGTTTAATCGTGATTTGAAGACATCCAGAAAATTCGGAAAGACAGCGTATTCCACATTTTGGCGGTAGGTACGCACAATAAAAATGGAGCTAAAGTGTTTCGCTCGAGAGTTTTGGAATATCCACCAAAAAATTTCGCTTTTTCGTATTTTTGTCTGTTCGATAGAAAAAAGAGGTGGTCAGTAATCGGCACCAAACATTCCCAAAAAGTAGGAGCCAGTTTGAATCGGCTCCTTTTGGTAGAGAATAGACGAGCAGAGAATTTATACGGTCAAATGTTTGAACGTTATTTGGACATCGTTCAATGGTCCGATCACGCTGGATTTTTTAACAATAACTTTTTTGTATGAAAATAATCTACAGTACAACATCAACTCATACTCGCTATACTTGGGTAAAAACAGTCTTGTATGAAATAGTATTTTTTCTAAAACAAGCTACATCCATCATCAAACCAACTTTATGGTACCATAGCACTAGAGTGTTTTCCAAGTGTTTGTTTCCAAATGAAGCCAAACTTGGTGGGTTCTCTAATCTTGTTTAGTTTAGAAGTTCTTATGAGCATCTTCCGACTCCATCATCAGACCAGCTCCATGGTACCATATTATTGCATTGTCACTAAAACAAGCAAGTACCTATACTAAATGTTTGAACTATATTAATTACTAAATACCAAAACATTCCAAGTTTAAGCGATGTCAAAAAATCTTACCCATCAGCATTATGGAAGAACAGTGCACTGATAAGTGTGTAATATACGAGCTGCATATAGAAGAACAAAATGTAGTACACGGCCAGTGCCATAGTCGTTACAGAGATCTGGAGTACTTGTATCAAACTCATTAAAATACGCCACAATCTATTCCGAAATTTCTGAAACAAACGTATTTAACTATAATGATAATATATAATTATTGTAAATGTAATGATGAATAATTATAGTTATAATCATCTTTGGAAAGAAAAACCACTGCTGGACAATCGGTAGTGGTGGCATAGATTTTCATTAGGTAAGTACTGACGGAAGCGGATTGCATCTAGCGTGTTCCTGCAACTTGTGTGAGAGATGATCTCACCTTATGGCTGGTCTTCCTATGTTCCATTTGCCGGTGCGTGGTCTCCACTTGTGAACTTTTCGGCCCCATCGGCCGTCAGTTCTACGACGTAGAACTGATGGCCGATGGGGCCGAAAAGTTCGTGCTATGTGACTTAACCACTGTCCAATTAAAACAGTCTGCAGATGAGCTAGTTGAAATGTCAACTTGATCATCCGCAAACTGATTAAGTTACAGGAAATATTTATACATAGTAAAGTAACATGTAGCCAAAATGCGCACATAAAATTTCGAAACCGTGATCACAACTCGCGTAGTTGTGATTTCTGTAAATCCGAAAACAGTCCCATTAGCCATGCAAGATTTAATGCATGCGGAAGTAGCTCTGTTGCATAAACTCCTCACCACAATCGCAGCAAAATAGTTAACACTTTACTGTACTTGGTCTTAACCTAGAGAGATGTATATCTAAATAAGTTAATTACATACAACATTAACAGCATATCACGTCGGAAACCTCATTTGCGTTCGTGATACAAGGTTTTTATTTAACTAAATAAATAGCCAATAAAATAAGTAGGTAATTACACATTTCCTTTTGATATTAATGTGTTGAACCAACAATTATTATACGTGCAACATACTGATCTAGAAGATTAATCCAAAAATATAATAGTTTCAAAATATATAAATTGGTAGGTAGATATATATTATAATGTTCAGTCGAACAACAATTAGGATCGTTGACCGCGCTAGTACAGCACTAATTTATTTTCTAGACTGTTTCCGAGTAATGCGAAGCCAAAATGAGGGCTAGGATTTGGCCCCTCGGTCTTGAATAAAAAGATAGCACCTCCACATAAGCACGTAAAAATAATTTTGGTATTCCAAAGTTTGTTCGACTACGTAAAACCTAGTTTAACAAAATTTGGAGTTTAAAAACATGTCTGTATTGCAAACCGTTTAAAATGCACGGGTGGGTAAGCCTATGGTTCATGAAAACATATTCAAACCACCTGCTAGCCACACTAGAGTAATTAATTATGCTAATCTTAATGTTAGATGTTATCGCGAGCAGACGGGTCGTCAGACAATTGTGTTAATGTTCACTTGATTCTGACTAATCTGCGTTGTTAGTGGTCACGAGTCAAACAATAAAACCGGCAAAGTATGAGTTTCACTCGCACACCGAGGCTTCCGTACTCACAAGGTAAATACTGACACCATGCACGGCTAGTTACTCGGCAAAATACATTTCGTATTTTGTTGTTTGTTTGTTTTTCTATATGTTGTTGTTGGTGTTAAAAAAATTAAAACAAGTATCTATATTAAAAGAAAAACAAAATACCCAACTGCAAAACAGCGGTTTTACACTAACTTACGATTTCGGTAAGCTTGATTCGTTGTTGATTGTACGTTTTATGTGCGAAAGTATGCTTAGAGTCACTGTAAATGAACTTTTTTAGTAGAATTCTAGTAAAATCGCATATTTTTTACGAAAATTTCGTTAGAGGTTATAAAAAGGAGCGCATAATTATTTATTTTTGTGAGAGTTTTAATATTATTATCACAAAAAGTATGACACGCAAGGAGTGAAGATGAATCTAACGGCACCTCGCACATCAAAATCCGTTAAGCCATTTAGGCTCTAGGAGGTAATATAGAAACATACATAGATAGCACATACCCACATAATTATGGACACTCGGAAAATATAACCTTTATCCTAACTACCCCATCAAAAAACTTGAGAAGAGAAAACCTTTTTTAATTTTGCCGGAAACGTATGTATATAGAAATACTAGCTGCACCCCGCGGTGTTACCCGCGTAGTGATGAAAAACGGTGATGATGATAAAATATAGCTAATGTCCTTCTCCGGGTCCTAAAGAATGTCTGTGCCAAATTTCATAATGATTGGTTCAGCCATTTAGCAGTGAAGAGGTAACAAACAAACAGACAGAGTTACTTTTGCTTTTATAATATTATAGTTAGGATTATATCTCCACCAAGAAAAACTTGAAAACTTTTTTGTGAAGCCTATTCCTAGCAGTGGAATAAAGAAGGCTAGAGCTGATGATAACAAACGATGTCAAAATAGCGGTTTTTTTATTTAACATAATAATATAACTATTCGATCTCTTGCATAAGTGAGGGAAAATTAAGTATAGTCATGGAGAGAATTTTTTTTCACGATATCAGCGAAATTCCAAATCTTTTTTACCTATTCACTCGCGATTTGAAGACACACAGATTATATATAATCGGTGAGACATGATAGAATAACCATCGCTTTACTGAAGCGTGACTAGGATTTGACCAAATCAGCCAACAATGATACCATCGATCTTTCCAAACAATTCCCACAAATAAACGTTTTTCTACTTAATCCTTTTAACAATCAGAACAACCCGCGGTAAATCTTTACCCACAAAACCTGGACTATTTCAGGTTCTAGAGTTTGTACTTTAATAGTATGTACTATTAAGATATTTCGTGGTTGTAGTACAACATTCAGCTATATGCCCGGGATTCCCAACCTACTTTGTAGACGGGCTTTGGGCTGTAACTTAAATTTCATGTTACACCATTTTTAACCCCCGACCCAAAAAGGGGGGCGTTATAAGTAAGTCAAGTAGCGAGTAACCCTGCATGCCACGTGAATATGGAGTATCCCTAAATCTATTAAACCATATCTATTATTTATATGGATATAAATAATAGATATGGCTTTGGCATAACGATAAAATAATAATCGTGCGAAGGCGGGGTTCCTCACTAGTCTACTAAATTATCAACATAATATCTACCCGGCTTCACAATTAACAACTAGTGATTCGTAATTTAACAGTTATTGGATTGATTAAAATTAACATCGTTTTAAGGTCACAGGAAGTCAAACTTTGTCTTAGTGTGACGAGCCTAATGCTTTTTCACACATGGTTTTAAAACAATAAAATCCAAAGTTCTGAATTATATCAGACTGTTATGACCAAGGGTGAGCAACTCGCTTGTGTCGACAGTTACAAATCGCTTGTCTCGTCAGTTAATCAAATGATTTTTCTGTGTGGGAACTGACCCCACAACCTATAGCTTGGAGCCATCTCAAGTTTTTCTTTTTTTGAGACTTCTTTTTGAGACTTCGTTTAGAGTCATCTACTGTCTAATCATACCTACTACGAACTGAGCTGTGAGGCCAGCCTAATGATAGCCGAGCAGTTAAAAATCACCAGTCACATTTTGGCATCCGGACCCGTACTTGGCCAACGGTGAATTACACGAACCAAAGCAGTAATCACAAAAATGCGGTATTGCGTAACCATAAGTCCTGAATTCCCGCCAGAGAGTCGTGTCAGAGGGCGGCGTGTCCGTCACGACGCGATGTCAGAGATCCTATCCGTGCACGAGCCACCATTACCGGGGTCCGCTCCTATGCGGCCACGGGCGAAAACATAGTTTATGGCATCGTTATCCACACACAAATCCAGACTTGGAAATATGCGTGATAGTGCTGATAATCTCCAACTAGGAACGGACGTTTTTAAGGTTACATTAACGTAAGGTTAAGCTTCTAAACAATAACGCAACACTCCTTTTTGACACACCTGTTTTTTTTTAAACTGAAAAAAACCCAACTTCAAAATACCCAATTTGGATGAAATATTTTTTTTCTCCATTATTTTATTTTAAAACCAAATAAATGAACCGATTTTCATGAAAAATCTAGGCGACCAATCGGAACTTATAGATATATCTTTTTAGTTTATTTTTTCAAATCGGTTTATAAATAAGTGTAGTGAAGTAGCAAGTATTAAAAAAAATGCATCGACTTCATCCTCTTTTATTAAATCTAAAAGACTGCGCCAATATTCCGAAAATCCAAATCACGATAGATAAGTATTTTCTGGGTCCGAATCTTTAAATCGCATAGGAGTCGGTTTATTCTAGGTAAGTGCGTTTCATCGTAAGCCGCATCGCGTACAAGCCAAGCCAAGACTAATTGAAAGCCCGTCTACAATATATATACCTATAAAATAATTGTCCAAAGTAGGACTGACTGAAAACGTATCGTCTAAATCACTGCTACTAGAGACACGTCGGACACTCCATACAATGTCGCGCTAATCAATGAAACAAGCACGTCAACGTTAACGTCTGAATATAACACACACTTATGGTTGTTATGTTGTATTGTTGTTAAGTTATGGTTGTTATCTGATTGCCACTCGTTATGTCAGATGGAATTCGAACGCTTCGAGCCCACAATCAAATGCTCGTCTCGACTGACAACCAGCAAACTCTGGCAAACGACAAGGCGAGCGCGGGGACCGGGTGAAGAATTTGAAGATGTCTACGTCGCCGTCGTGAAGTGTGGTAATAAGAAATACATTTTTGATCGCAAATAAAACTGCAAAGTCTATCATGAATATACAGAGGCAACAGTAACCACAAAGGTAAAGTACTCGTATATACAATAAAGCACGAAAGCGAAACATCTGACGCCATTAACAGCCGTCGATTCAAACCGGGAAGCATTCCGGGATAAGAATAGGCAATGCATCAAGGAGGGAGCGATTCCCTCACGACCGCACGACGAACCGCGATACTTCGAGATTATATCCATTCCTCACCAATTACGGGATCAAACAGCAGGACCAAAATGCAACAGTAGCTGTTTAAATACCTATAAGTGGGGAGACGAGACAAGCAAGTCTTTGGCCTGATGTTAAGAATCACCAAAAATATAGCTTTGTTGAACCCGTTTTCACCAGTGCAAAGTTATAAAAACAAAGGTTTCTTGTTAGTGAATATCATACACTTTCGTAACTATAAATACAGCGTAGCACATCTCGGTTGAAAAGCAGCCTAACCATAACCCCGTTTTTGCATAATGGGTAAAAAAATTGTTTCTGTATGCAAAATATATTTAACTTTGTACATGCTCTATCTATATCTTTCAATTCTATTTTTAGGATTCCGTACCTCAATAGGAAAAAACGGAACCCTTATAGAGTATCACCTTGTTGTCCGTCTGTCCGGGTACCAAGATCTTTATCTTTTTATCTTTTATCTCGGGAACGCGTAAAGGTATCGAGTTGAAATTAAAACCATATACGCAGATCCATAATATCTTGCTGCAGAAAGAAAAAAAAATGTCTCAGTTTTCGTAAAAAAAAGTTACAGCCGAATATGTCGTAAAAAACGCACATTTCGACACTCACAGAGGAATCAAAACCTATGGGGTACTTCCCGTTGACCTAGAACTCTGAAATTTGGCAAGAAGCATTGTGTTAGAGTACTCATAGGAAATAATCCGAAAACTGGACATTTTTTATTTAATCACAAATAATAGTGTCTCTATGTAAGGAATGAGGGCTGCCTCATACGTTCGTTCGCTCGGATCCGAGTGGGAGGCGTCGCTACTATAGCCCCTACTCGGATCCGAGTGTTGAGCAAGGAATGTGTTAAATATTTTTACGATGTATATTTTTCGGTTTATGAAGGAAAATATAAAAAAAATATATGATTTCCCCCTTTTATTTATTTTGTACGGAACCCTCGGTGGGCGAGTCTGACTCGCACTTGTATATTTTGTGACATTGGAACACACTTACCGATTTCGTTGTTATATCTAAGCTGCTCTGACTTTTAAGCTCCATTGGTGTAGAATATGGCATCATTACTTGAGGACCTTTCATCATGGGTTGAGAACATGCCATCATCGATTGAGTAGTTGGCATCATTTGTTGAGGACATGGTATCAACTCTAAAGTAGGCATCACATTCGAGCAGGTACCAAAACGCTGTGAAAAACAATGCTTTATTTGCATTAAAGGTTAATAAAGCCTCAAAATAAGTAGTTAACTAGTATCCTTTTAACAGTGCTTGAAATGCCTGTTTACTGATGTGTTTATCTTTAAAGTACATGGGATCCGCTAAACCACAGATATGCAAGTACCTAACTACAACTACCCACTTACGATTTACGACGGATTCCAATAAATTACTCTTACAATGTCACTAACCACTGACATCGTATGACATCACATTCTGTGCAATGAATATCTAAATATTGAAATAGCAGGAATACAGTGGATTTGACCGATTTAATATTGCTATAATCTAACGTAAATGCATGTAAAATAATATTTATTAATATTTTCATTCCACTTTTAATAGTTGTTAATACATATACATAGATTCTGAGCCTTTCTTCTAGTAAGCTAAATGCAAATCTTAACCGTAAGTTACAAAGAAACCTTATCAGAATCTATAATAATATTAGAGATTACCTTCTTAGACTTAATGTAATTTATGAATACTGTTGGTGTTTCTAAAAATAAATAAGACTTCGTATAGTCAGAACTATACTTTAAAATAGTTACTCGAAACTCGGTCACAGATTAAGCTTAATAATGTGTCAGTAAAAGTCGGCCTTATTTTTTGACTAATTGGGATTAATATACCGTGTAATCGTTAGAGGTGCAATCATAAGGCTCTGCTAACCGCGGCATCTGCTAATATTTCGCGTTTTCTTACGCTATGAACATTTCCATATTGCATCCATTGCATCCACGTTCGTGTCTCATACTCGTATTATTTGTATTTAGCTCCATAGTATTTATTAATAGTACGTTTCTACTTTTTTATCGATTTTTTTGATGACACGATAAAATAATTACATTTTGTAAGAAGATTAAAGATCGGGATAATATAAGTATTTCATTTTCGAAATCTTTGTTCTGAATTTAGTACATATCGAATATTTTTGTGAAATATTATCAAAATCAGCCAACAAATAATAACGTCGTAGCAAGTTTATGAACCGAGATTTCACAAACTTAAATTTTTCTCGACAACCTCTTGACCAACTCTACTCTATAAGTTATCCAATGTTAGTTGTCTGTAGGTCCGTCCACGGCTTTGCTCAAAAACTATTTGAACTAAGCTGTAATTTGGCATGGATATTCATATTAATCATACCGAGAAAATCGTAGAATAAAATTTTGAAAAACATTTATTTTTTTGGTTAACTTCTCCACACTTAAATTGGGGATGAATTATTTTTTTCTCATCTACCCCATCGCATGGGATATCGTTGGATAGGTAATCAAAAACATTTGGGGTTTGCGAAAACTGTTTTTTCAATTTGCGAAATATTAAGCTTTGAAGTGATAATTTTTAAAGTCACGTACCCGAAGTGACGACTCCCATCAGGAAAAAAAAAATGAAAGATACCTAGCTCATTCGGTAGGACGATAGATTTCTATATTCTAGTCTAATGTTCTAGTCTAGGGGAACCATATCGGCGATAAGAAAATTTTTCGTGATCGACTAAGTAGCTGTCACCTGCAACTGGAAACTATCGCTATGCACCTAACCACTAGCCCTACTTGAAAATCAGTTCCTGTGGCAAAAGTACTTACCGTCAAGTGAGCTGTAAGCCTAACCTGACAATTTAAAAAAAGTTAAATGCATACTTTTGCTCCAGAAGCAGGAGAGGGAGGCGGAGGCGCTGCCGGAAACATTTTTAAGACCTCTTTCAGCTTTTCACTTGTCTTCATACAACCACAAATTCGCGATTTAAGATCGCGGTTTCTTTCCATTTTTGCGTCTATTCTAATTTTTTTCAAGTCTCCATTTTTTGTAGAAGTTTTCTCCGAGTTCTCCTCTTTGTGGTTGCGATTTAGTTTTTCTTTTAGTAAGTCTACGCTGTCATTGTGGATCTGCGAGATTACCGACTCGCTGGAACCTGTGAAGCCGCTGTCATCATCGCTTATTGTCTGATCCTGTGACTCGCGGCGAGAGCTTCTTTGGTGTTCTTTTTGGTTCGCGTGCTTCTTCAACAAGCCGATTTGTTTATTGGTTAGATTTAGAGTTAATACGCCACCTGCGCAAAGGGACTTGCTAGTTGACGCATTGCTGGCAGATTCATTGCTCACTGGAAAAATATTTTAGTAAATAGTAGCCCCACGTTTACAGCCATCTCTTTAGCAAATTTCACTACGATCTGTTCAGTGGTTTTGTTGTGAAAAGATAACAAACGAACGGAGAGACAGACGAAGTTACTTTCGATTTTATATATATCTTTCGATTTCGTACCTTTATATGTTAGATTAGGAAAATTGATTAAAACTGAATCAGTAACTGAATCAGTTACTGGATAATAATCATGAGACCACCTCTAAGGTGCTTCGGTTATGACAACAAATTATAAATTTGAGAGTCTATACATAAAAATCATTTTTGCGTTAATAATAAAAATGATTTTTATGTATGAAAATTTACTTGAATCAAATTGGACGTTTTGTCGAACATTTCTGATGTTGTTTTCTAGTTTTACAAACGACGATTTTTATATATGTTCATTCGTCATTTTATATCTTGAAAAATTTGAGTATGCACGAGCTAGATAGACGATGGTCGAACTACGGACTCTTAAGGATACTTACTTGAACTTTTCTTATCTTAGGTGTTTGTAGGAAAAAATCCTGAAATATAATTATTATTGTATAAAAATTGCTATAATAAGGGCAACTAAGCAATTAAATTGAGCTACATACTCTTGTATAACATACCAAAATTTCGCAAAAAATATACGATTTCTAAAACATCTAAAAAGGAAAAAAGTGGACTAAAACTACAACTAAATACACGCAAAGAAAATTTTGCTATCTTTTAACACGTCACAAAATTGTCCAAATGACATAGTAAATATTGATGACACATTTTTTTAACGTCAATTAAAATATTAGAAAAAAGGGAAAAGATCAAAATCTTTTTTCGCCTACGTCAAATATGTCACATAAACCAAAGAGACATAAACCCAATACATACGCAGCTATCGTTTTAAAATACTATACACCGCTGTAGGAGTGAGGTGAATCTCCTCCCAAACCAAAACCAAATGCCTGAATCCGCTACCGCACGCCACTATGAATATTATATACCTACACATAAGTATGTAAGTATGAAGTACATAAGAATAAGTATGCATTGCGCCAACAGCATGCGAACATCAGATGTCCGGTTCAACCATAGATTAGGATTTTTTTGCTACACACAAATATTATGATAAAATTTATAAATAAAATTTGTAATAAATTAAATTAAATTAATAATTAGGTATAATAAATAATGAACTTATTATATCACGCTATTGTGATAAAACTTCCTTGATTGCAACTGTTACAGTTCATTCGTTGAAACTATGTTGGACCCATTAATTAAGAATTTTTTACTATGCTCAAAAATTGTAATGAAATTCATAAATTAATTAATTAATTATAATCAGTAACAAATTTATCTTATCACGCTATTGTGATGAAACTTATTTAGTTAGACCTACGAGTAATCGTCCTAAACCACGTCCACCACATCGTGCGTCGTCTTATTGATGAATGAATAAATATAAAGACAAAGTGTTTATTTTTATCTTAAGTAGGTATGTCCAACTATAACAAATTCGCTCGTACTTAAAATAAACATTATTTAAATAAAATTGTCTAAGAAACCAATAAATAATTTCCACAAATTTAAGACTAAAAAGTAAAAAATAAATTTAAATGTAGTTAGTAAATATATAACTATAATGAGACCTCTGATGATCGCGCTCTGTCTAGACTCTGATGATCGCGCTCTGTTAAGACACGTTCAACAACCTGCGCCAGCGCCGACGCGACGACGGCGTTTCTATGCACTCATACTTCACACTTTATCGCCCCAGATACGAGATTAAGCTTAGCTAAAAAAACGTAGGTATTAAGATTTAAGCGGTCCTCGATTTCTACTAAGAGCTTCTGACGTAAGTAGGTAAATGCTGAAAGGGTTTGTAGGCATCCACTCCATCCCCACGATGATGTTGCGACAAAATCGGGAGATTTTAAAATGGATTGGGAAATCCTTTCCGGGGACGGAGAAAAGTGAAAAAAATAGGTCTAGACCTTTCCCCAGCAGTGAAACAGTACAAACGCAATATAAAAGCTACAAATGTTCTATTTGTAGCTTTTATATTGAAGTTCCTGTAGGTTTTATATTGTACTTGTACTGTGTCTTTTCGTTTAGATCTGGTGGATAAAATGAAATGAATGAATTTAATTCATATTTTATAAATCTACTTCAACATAACTAAGCATAATACTGACTGAATGAATCAAATCTAATCTATTATTAATATTTTGATTAGACAAATAACTTCACGACCCCTGAACTCGAAGAAATCCTATCCCCATCACATCGATACCCCACATTTTAAAATCAGTAGATGCATTTAGCCTATAACTACTTATAACAAGATACATAAAAAGAAATACTCGAATCGTATCTACGAGTACATGGAATAATAGCAAAAACAAGTGAAATAGCCCCAACAGTTGCGCCGCCGTGTTACCGACTATCCATGACGTTATCAATTTGTAAGAGCATGTTATATAGTCGAACCGTTATCTACACGTAATGCCAATTAACCATAATCTTACGTTTTAACTGAATGTATGCACGAAAGCTCCGCTAGAGCTTCAGAGCTTTAGCAAGTCATCGTCACGGTGTTTTGGCGTAGGTATTCCGACCTTCTCAGATTTCTCACGCTAGTAAACGGTGGTGACAACTGATACGCGAATATGTGAGTGCGCTTGCGCCGTTACTGGCAAGGTAAGGTAACTGTTCTCCATAAAATATGAATTCTTCTCAAGTTCACAACTCCGAAAACACGCACGCCACAAACCATTTAATCGACATTTCTCACAGTACGTGCACTTTGTTTGAGTAGGTAGGTAAGGTACCTACTCAATATTTTTGACGTGCTAACGTCTTATAAATCGATGAACGCAGGCTGCACGCACGAAAAAGTGTCACGTTCCGCCTGAGCCGAGCGTGCAAGCGAGAGCGCGGAACAAGAGATAGAGAGGCACGATCGGCCTAAACGTTCGGCTTGTGACGCATCGTTATCATCTAAAATAATCGTCCGTAAACCGACTTTACAGACAACCATTTTTTTTTTATCTTACACGATAGTTCAGTAAGATATTGATATATGTAGGTATTACTGAAATATTTATGATCACGTAGTAGAAATTGAAACAAGTTAACTATATAAGTATTAAAAGAAAAACAAAATACACGAATGCATGAGAACGTATTTATTATTATCATAGTGCAAGTTACGTTGCGTTACGCTTAATATTATGTTGAGTGTACCTTTTCGCGAGAAAGTAAAAGTGCTAAGATTTTTCTAAAATCAGCTATAGGTATGTAATTTTTATCTTTTACGAGAGTTACATCACTCATTTATTTTAAAACCAAATTTTTTTTTTTTTTACAATATAACTAATAAAAAATAACATAAATACTGTAAAAAAATTAAAACTAGGGTGGCGCCGGCAGCGGGAGCGGCTCAAGCTGCTGGTGGTAAGGGCTACAGAGGGAGGAACCTCCTGACAATACGTGGCATGTCCAGGATGACTATCCTTCTGTATCCGACCCTTGACCCAACCATCGAGCGAGAGCCTTTTGAGATGTTAGCCGAGGCTCTTGACTTTAGTTATATTATTACAAAACTCTAAATAAGTAAAGGTAAATCTAACGATACCTCGCTCATCAAAATAGTTGTGGCCATATAAATAGTTATGTACCTTCTGGTAACCTTCTGATTACCGATGGGGCTAAAAAGTTAAAAAGTTCTCGAGTGGAGACCACGCATCGGCAAGCGTAGCGTAGAAATACCAGCCATGAGATCGCTGGTCTGGAAGACGCTGGATGCAAGCCGCTTCCAATATGTTGTCTTCTTTTTTGAAGTCCATGGGCCTAATGTCCTATGTCCAGCAGTGGACTTCTTATGGCTGAGATGATGATGATGATAACCTTTATTCGGCTTAGCACACTTACTCTCATCTCATATAGCACTGTAAAGTTGGCTCGCGCCCGTTTTTATCCTGCTGTTTTAGGCTTCCGTACTAAAGATGCGGGAGCCTTTTCGTGAAGCTACGCTGTCTGTCTGTCCTACACTTAAGCGGCTGTAAACATACAAATACACACGTCAAACTTATAACTCCCCTCTTTTTGAGTCGCGGTTAAAAAGAAAACTTGCAGTCTAATTTTCTTTTCCTCCCAGTTTTCCGTGAGACAACGGAAACGTTCACACCGCTTTTAGTAGCAAACGCCGCCGCTTGACTCACACGATGACAATAGAACGGTACAGTGCGAGCAACCCAGGGCATGGTATGTCAGTTGTAGGGACAGTCACGCGCCGGTAATGACCGCGTAATGTCGGTAATAATCTGCTTACTTGTGCGATTAACTGCTCGATTTTCAATTGTTTACCAAGATTTTGTTGACAGATAACAATGACGTTCTTCTTCTTCTTCTTTTTTGTATTGGACCCCGCGATTAGCGATTTGCCAGTGTCAAGTATTGAAATATTTTCAAGTTTCTTGAATAATACAAGTTATATAGTGTTCTAGTCACAGTCTAAGTCACGTAAACAGCTATTCTTAAACGACTTTACTAGAAGCTTCTATCTAGATAGAAATCTGTGACAGACTGACAGATAAAGTTGACTTCTAGATGAATCATTTTGGCATGTGATGGGAGTACTTAACACCATCATTGTTTTATCCACAAGAAGTCCTCTGCTGAACCAAGGATTTCCAAAAAGAGAAATGGCTTGATCGGCGGCGTCTTCCTGCTACCGTCTTCTTTCCACTGTGCTTTTTTCTAGAGATTTTAAATAAGAGAAAAACGCTACGTTTTCATACATGAGGTGTCTATCAAAAACATTTTTATGATCAGTTTCAGTTTTTATTTATTCAATAAACATATACTTACAAGTACAATAATGATGATTATTAAGGGAAGGAAATTTTATATGTATTTATTTTTATTAAAAAACAGATATACCTACTTTGTCAACCAGTTGTATGTATTGTCAAAAATATCTATATAAATGAAGTTGCCATATTAAGTCCAGTTAGAACATTCAAATTCCTAGCCCATGAGGTCATTACTCATGATTCTCTCACGAATTGGACAAGTTTAGATTTATGGCGAGTTAATGATTTGCCTCCGTTTTTCACTTAAAAGGCATTTCTTCGACGAGCTACCAGTACGCACAAAGTGCCTAATTGCATCTGTCTATGTACCTCTGGCCATTATGAGTCGATTAACATTTTATCGTCCCCGTGAAATGGCCAACTGTAAGTAAACATTTACTTAAGTATATTTTCATTGTGCAACGATGGTCGCTAGTCAAAGTTCAGTTGGTTTTAACAAAAAGAATAATATCCCGGTTTCTTTCAGTGATTCGTTCCTTGCGTTCGGGTAAAGAATATAATTCTTTAGCGATTAGCCGTGCTTTACCAAATTTATAGAGTTGGTAAAACTCCTGTTCAGTGACTCATCATCAATGTTTCAATGCTATCTTCATCATGAGTTAGTAGATAATTATAAGACTATAGTGGTAGAGAGGGCTATATTTACCTGGAAAAAATCTTTGCCAGTTAAATATTCAACCGCCAAACAGTAGGCAGTGTTGCATTGTTTTAGGTGCAATCGGGTTAAAGCAGTGGAATACCACAAGGGGTTTTGAACTTTTGAAGTTCATGGTTCAGTAGGTAGTCAGGCGTACGTCTTTCTCGTCTTACCACTTAGTTGTATAAAAAAATAACAAATAAATGACCCTTCTCAGAAAGACGTAATATTGGATATTTGGTTTCAACGCTTCAATAGACACCTCGTAATTCGTAGGGCTGACGACCTCCTGTCCTACTGTCTTCCCTCACCATTTCACCTGTCACCTGTCAAATCTGTATCGCAGAGGTCATTCACTCCATTACATCACCTGTCGTTACAATGGCTGCGATCTTCGAGCCATGATAACCGTGGAACATTAGCACACGGAGTAAGTGACATACGCGGGACAATATATTTCTTGACGTCAATGACTGGCTTGTTTATTGAAAAGAAGATACTGTTTCTAATAGACTTTTTGAAGTAAAATCTTTTTTAGGCGCGCTGAGTACTTCATTTTGTGGGTATTGAATGAAACTGAGCCGTCACGCTCGGCTATTTAACGCTAGTTCGCGTAAAGTCGGCTCGAGTCGACTAAGGGAGCTAGAGAGATGTAGTCAACGCATCACTGCTACCTACTGTTGTCGACACACCTATATGAAGTTTCACTTCTGTCGTGTGGTCACTCACTCACAATTTTTTTTTTCTTTTCGCTCAAATCTTACCAGAATGGTAGTCGGTGACGGTGATAGAGTTTAAATAGGACTGAATAGTGTATCTTGGATAAGGCCTGTATCCTACAGGGCAGATTGTACTTATTTATTTATTTATTTTATTGAAATAGGTACAGTTACAGATAATAGGCTATATAATATACATTAAGCTCAACCGGTAAAACATTGTGAACCTAAAATCCATTTACAACAGTACACAGCTTATATAAAAATAAATTTGACAACAAGTGTTAAGTGAATATTCGTGGCAACATGTATGAGCAATAAAATATAAAGGAACAATTTAAATAACTAGCTTATTGATTTCAAATTTAAAGGACGGAAAACTACATGAAAATATGTCTCTGATATCACTCAGATCATCATGTGTGCGGCACATCCGGATTAATGGACTGTTCTTTGAGACATTGTTGAAGGCAGGTGGCATGCTAAACAGTTTAAAGTTACGAATAGAACGTAGGACTAAGGACGTAATAAGGACTTAGTTACTCGTACTAATGGACTTAGGTATTGGATATATTCAGTACTGAGAGCGTCGCGCGGCGTTCACTAATTATATTTTTTACCATTTTCCAGCATTTGTAGCATTGGAAAACTTTTACTCTGCAGTTTAGGTGTATACGTACAAGTAGGTAGAGATCTTTCAGTCTAAACTGGACGCCTTCTGGACTAGCCTTGTGGCTCAGTTAGTAGTATGTCTACCTCTAAGCTGTAGGTCGTGGGTTCGATCCCCACCCAGGGAAAACATTTGTGTGATGAGCATGGATGATCGTTCTGTGTCTGGGTGTTTCTATGTATCACATGTAAATATTTACAAAAAAAAGTATATATGTATTTTATCAGCCATCTAGTTCCATAATACAAGGCTTTGCTTAGTTTGGGCTAGATGGTGTTGTGTGAAATGTCCCCAAATATTTATTTATTCCATGTCTACAAGATTAGGCAAAGCTCTTTCTACTTTTAGTGGGGCGTACATTATTAGACTGAAAGATCTCTACATACGCCCTACCACCTCTAACAGCCACTTCAAATCAAATCAAATCAAATCAAATC
This sequence comes from Lycia hirtaria, assembly GCA_947563715.1. NCBI lineage: Eukaryota > Metazoa > Arthropoda > Insecta > Lepidoptera > Geometridae > Lycia > Lycia hirtaria. Next base: position 21,775,020 of record OX387375.1, on the reverse strand, counting down.
AAATCGTTTATTTGCAAGAATACAAGTACATAGAGTTCTTAATTTTAAATTTGTAGACACATTGTATTCAGTCTGCAGGCAGACGTGCAAATGTTGATAATTCTGCATATAAATGTATTTTAAAATATTTATTATCCTACTTAAACTCTATATATTCCTTAATACTATAAAAACAATTCCTGAGAAGCCATTCAGTCAGGGACTTCTTAAATTTGATGCCATCCAACACTTTGATATGGTTTGGTAATTTGTTGTAGATTAAAATGGACATGTTGAAAACATTTTTTTTGTATATATCTTAATAAAGTATAATATTCAATAAAGTACTTTTCCGGGCATCAAAGAAGTAAAAGCTACTCGATAGATATAACAAGATGCACTCTCTATATAAGAGTACCTTCGCACTTAGAACCTAGGGTTGCTACAATCATAATAGCAATCTTATTTCAATATTACTTTGACCTATGTTTGACCTATAAAAAGAGCGAGACAAAAGTCAAAGTAATATTGAAATAAAACTACAATAGCGCTTGTGGTACGGCCCCTGTGCAAGCTGACTTGCGCTATATTACGTCGCAAGAGTCGTTATTTTTTTTAATGTATTTAAAATTATCATGACACTGAGGAATAAAAATAATCGGCCAAGTGCGAGTCGGACTCGCGCACGAAGGGTTCCGTACTATCATCTATAATACTACAAAGTTTAGTTCTGTTTATAAAATAACGAGAAATCAACGAAATTCCAAGTAGTAAATTGTAAACTTATAGGTAGGTTTTCAATACACATCCGGGCAGCATGACGACGCTCGCGCGAATACGCGCGGCTATGGCTCGCTCCGTGATGTTACCTCCCCCGCTACCCCGCTAAACCGGCGCTCGCACCGCGTTTAGATGCACGGATTATTTTCATTTTGTGAGTTTTTATGTATTAGATTAGGTATTTATTTTTATAGTTAATATATTTCTAAATATTTACTTACAAATATTCAAGTTTCTACCTTTTAATTGAGATCGAGTAAAAATTGCTTAAAAATTACGTTTGTTGTATGGGAGCCCCCCTTTAATATTTACTTTATTGTTATTTAATTATTTATTTTGTCAGGTAATATACAAGTAAATATTCTGTGAAAATTTGAAGCGTCTACCTGTTACCGTTTTTAATATTGAGCAAAAAAATACGAAAAAAACACGTTTATTGTATGGGGACCCCCCTTAATATTAATTTTTTTTTAATTTTTAGTATTTGTTGTTATAGCGGCAACGGAAATACATCATTTGTGAAAATTTCAGCTTTCTAGCTATCACGGTTTATGAGATACAGCCTGGAGACAGACAGACAGACAGACAGACAGACAGACAGACAGACAGACAGACAGCGAAGTCTTAGTAATAGGGTCCCGTTTTTACCCTTTGGGTACGGAACCCTAAAAATGAATCGAACGATACCTCGTATAGCATACCTACGAGGCATAAGCAGGTAATAAAGAAACATACATACTATAGCCGAAAAATATAACCTACACGCTGTTGGAAAGTCGGGTAAAAATCAATATAAATAAAACCTAGATACATTATAAACTACCGCTGCTGTACTGTATAATACAACTACGCAACTATTAAACAAACATAGATACAACGACGCCGGTTAATTATTGTAAATCATCCAAGGTGAAATTTCGTGTTATATCGAAAATTGAAGACGAACAATGGTTGTAAAACCCACTATAAAAATATATAAACACGTGAGAACCTTGTCAAAGTAACAAAATCAACTAGCAGCTTTAGAACTGAAGTAGAAAATAGAACTTTACAGAGTGTAAAAGTGATACAATGCGTAGATATTTTTGTGGATGTTCACAATACAAGGCCAAAAACACAATGGGCTGTAGTGATTTTGGAAATGCGAAGGTCAGGTGTGTCGCTCCGATGGGCGATAAGCCCTTCCTTCTTGTTAGGTACGATAAGCTATTTCACGCTATAGTGAACACACCACTACATTTTTGTGGTGTTTTTGTGAATATTGAATTAATACTATCTTGATTTCAAAATTCATACATACGAGTAATTATACAAGGAAGTATTTACCTATCTGCAGCATTCATTAGAAAAGCCACCATCTTCAGTGATAGCCACCGCATACCTCCCTCAAGAAGATATATCTTGCTTCAGAAACCACCTTTTGATACTAATTTTCTAGATGGGTCAAATCAGACCGGCTGTTGACGTGGCGACGCATCGCTACCAACGGGAGTCGGCAGAATTGTTAAAACAGAGTGAGTTGAAACCGGGTTGTGACAAAAATGACTGTTGTTTTTAACCGATTTCCAAAAAGGAAGAGGTTCTCAATTCGAATATATGTTTGTCTAACGATTACTTCGCCAATTGTGAATTGACTTTGATGAGTATTTTTTGTTCGGTAGGTCATACTTCAAAGGTGGTTCCATATAAATTTTATCAAAATCAGTTCAGTATTTTGATTTTTATTACAAAATAACTGGAAAAATATCATCCATCTAAATGAACTGCCTATTTTGAAGTCGATTTTTTTAGGGTTCCGTAGCCAAATGGCAAAAAACGGAACCCTTATGGATTCGACATGTCTGTCTGTCCGTCCGTATGTCAAAAACATAAATTGAAAATGAAAAAAAACAATACATTTTGGGTGTTCCCCATACTTAGAACTGAAACTCAATTATTTTTTTCATCATACCCATACGTGTGGGGTATCTAAGGATAGGTCTTCAAAAATGATATTGAGGTTTCTAATTTTTTTTTTCTAAACTGAATAGTTTGCGCGGGAGACACTTCCAAAGTGGTAAAATGTGACTCTCCCCCCCCCCCCCCCCCCCTCCTCCCCTATTACTTCTAAAATAAGAGATTGATAAAACTAAAAAAAATATATGATTTACATTACCATGCAAAATTCCACCGAAAATTGCTTTGAACGAGATCTAGTAAGTCGTTTTTTTTAATACGTCATAAATCGTAAGCCGCAATTTACCTTTCATTCAATCAACTCAAATATAAAAAATAAATTTAAAAAATAACTTTTATATTATGTTACTAGCTGTTACGATTATTTTTGTTGCAAATAAAAATATGTCTATGTAGTATGTCTACAATAGAAGGAGAAAAATTTATGTATGTTTTATTAAACTACCATATAATATATATTGTCTATAGGAAATAGTTTCGATGTTTTACATCGACACCAGGCGCCCGGCGACGGCTCAAAGCATACATAAACCCTAAAAAATTACCCGCTTTTTTGCGCAGTCGGGTCGGTAAAAAAGTTTATTCCCAGTAGTATAATAAATATATTCTTATTGAGAAACTCTTCCACTTTATAAGTCGATAACAATTTTGGAAACTACAGACATCATCATCTCAGCCACTAGAAGTCCACTGCTGGACATAGGCCTCCCCATGGATTTCCAAAAAGACCAATTGGAAGCGGCCTGCATCTAACGTCCTCCTGCCACTTGTATGATATCTTCTGTCCACCTTGTAGCCGGTCTTCCTACGCTGCGCTTGCCGGTTCGTGGTCTCCATTCGAGAACTTTTCGGCCCCTCGGTCGTCAGTTCTACGTGCTATGTGCCTTGCCCACTGCCACTTCAACTTGCCAATCCGCTGTGCTATCTCGGTGTTAAGTAAAGTAAGTTAATTAAAACTGCATAACATATACTTCACAAGTAATATTTAATAAATAAACACATTACAATATCGCTGCACAAGCATTCCGTGGACGCAGCGTGGGCATGTGAAGCGAATCTAGGACTAACTTAACTAGGAGTTATGGAACTTGAAATAACTTCAACATAGGCTTGGGTATCGGCCGAACGAACCATTCGCTAAGCACGATAACAATAAAAGTATAACGATTTTTAGAGTCCATTTTATGCAACTAATACTTATGCAGGTCTAATCTCTTGAGCTTCGACTTTACATATTGAGTACAATAAAAGCAGAAAAAGATCTACCGAGCACTTAAGGAGCAATTTTTTTAAGATAACTCGATAAAATATTGGACATATGTATATCACAAAAAATTCTACTCTCATGGTCAAATTTCATTGTTAAAATCAATTAAACTGAAAAGAAATATGTTTAATTTTACACGACTGCGTAAGGAGGGTTGTTTTTCGAGTGTACGTATGTAAATGTATGTACGTATGTTTCTTTACTACCTCCTTCAGCCTAAGCGGCTTGACCGATTTTGATGTGCGAGGTGTCGTTAGATTTGTCTTCACTCCTTGAGTTGAGTTGAGACTATTTTTTTACCGACTTCCAAAAAGAAGGAGGTTATCAATTCGATCCGTATGTTTTTTTTGTATGTTTGTAATCGGTGACGATTACTCCGTCATACGTGAACCAATTTTTGTGTTTCTTGAATTGACATATAGAGAATGCTCCCAAGTTGGTCCCATAATTATTTTATAGACATTGCTTTATTACTTTTTGAATAAAATCTAAAAAATGAAAATTTTCATTGTATTCCTGAGTGAAGACGTCAGATTATAGAATCGCAGAGTTCCACCTACACGTGTTTCTTTGCAAAAGTATCAAATGTTAAGGATAATCGTATAAACATCTGCACATTTTATAATCTTCGAAGACGGAACATTTGACATTCAATGACATATCTCATTCTTGACAAAAAATAAACGAGCGGGTGAAGAGAGGTTTCTTTAAAAAGTTTACAACCGTGAAGGATTTAGTAAAAGTAAAACCTTCTTACTCCTCATCCAATATTTATTCTCATGAGGTGAAAATAGAGTTACTTCGACGATTAAGCGTTTTGTTTAATTATATTACCCGACTGAGTGTCGCTCTTAAGCAGTTGGGTATTTTGTTTTTCTTTTAATATAATATAATTGTTCTATATGAAACTGTTTCAATCAAAATGGAAACAAACCCGAAATCGCGAAAAATTAATACGTATACGAGAAATCCATACAAGAAATTAAATTTAGCAGTTAGTTTTGTTTTGAAATTATAAAAGAATAAATTATGTTAGTTGTTCATTGTTACACCTCGTAGAAAGACGACAGAGTGCGGGCAAGGTTGAATAGCAAAAAAAAACAATCATCTATAAATGTTTGGGTAGATATAGAAGGCTTAGGTAAATATAGAAGAGCCGTGAATTTGAATTTCCCATAAAAGTGTATATTCTGGAACCTTTACATTCATTTGCCATCGCCAATCCCTCCGTCATATAACTAGGTAAGACAGTCCAATGCACGGCCTGTAAAATAAGTTACTTTTACTACTATTGTAAATACCAGAAAGAGAATATCTAACACAGAGTGAAAGTTACACATCAGTTGCATGAAATGGAACCCTTTACAAAATATACCCTGGTGAATAAATTTTAAACGTTTTCAGAAATACAAATTACACAACAAATTACAATACAAATTAAAATACCCGCACAGTAAATATATATTGAACATGATATTGGAGTTTTCAATCAATATTTAAAGTTTGTATGTTTCTAAAGTTAGCTAGAAAAATATATTAAAATGTAGTTGCACAAAAATAATCAAAATCATTATTCAGGAATGTCATAAATGTTTTAAGTCAATAAACTCATAGAAACTCGCATTTATCTATACAAAAGGATAAAACTGTTTTATGCATCATTTGATCATGCGCAGTTTTTTTCTCGATTTTTAATATGATTGTCGGCATGTTTTTGTTATTATTTATATCATAACTTCAAAGTTAAGGTGTAACGTTAAAATGCGGAATAAAATTCAAATTTCAATCAGATTTTTGTCGTTTATATGTAGGACAGCGGGGCCGCACCACCAAGCGTTCCAGCAGTCTTATTTCAGTATGACTTTGTCTCACTCTTTCTACAGTCGAGAGAGCAAGACAAAGGTCAAATTAATATTAAAATAAGATTGCTATTAAGATTGTGGTAGCCCCGGTTCGTAACGATCACAATGTTCGATTATTCTTCATATTAACAAATCAATATTGCATATTGCTTATGTAAATAGACTTAGTGTTATTATAAAAAAATCGTGGATTGACGCAAATATTGTAATCATTTACAATATTTACCCAGCCCAGGCTACATACAACAACAAAAATATTTGAACATTTTTAACTTCTATCATCTTGCGACGTGAAAAAGTAATAAAATTAAAATAAACGGCGTTTTTAACCATTGTTTGATCTCTCATTGTTCCAATCACATTTATAAATAATCAAAATCGGACAGTATCTAGAGGACAACTTGGTTTTCAGCTTTTGTATCGACAAATGAGCGATATACTAGCGACCAATAAGAACTTTGAAACTAAAACTTGAATTCATCCAACGCTGACGTGTCTGCCGCGTCAATACATTACGTTCTATAACAGATCAACGATGTCGCCAAACAAGATGCGCATACGCATATTTAATTATTGTAATTACATGGACGTCAGCAACAGATGTCAAAGTCTCAACGCACAGCGGTGGTCAGTAACGCTGAGTATTCTAAATTTATTAATGTATATTGCATACTTATTTAATCGAAATAAAATTCATGATCGGAATGATTGAAATTTCAAACTTATTTTATTTGGATAAGCATAAATTAAAAAATCCATCTATGAGCTACCATCCGCCGATGTGCACTGGCCCTTACAAAATTTCCAGTCTTAAGTTAGCAGTGTGTTGCAACTCAAATAAATTAAATTAAACGTCACATTATGCCAAAAATCACAGCCCTGATAATAAAAATCTCATGATTACAATCAGATTCATAAATTATAATAAACAAACAGCGTAAAATATACAACTTACACGCTGATCACAAATATATGACGCCATATTGAGGGATTTTATGGAACTATACTGGCAACAATTTACCATAAAACGAAGAGCAAATGTGGTACCCTCAAGTAACACTCGTATATTTCTGGTCAACGCGTTTAATTCCATGGTAAAATGCGAAATTAAGACGTCAATACACGAACAACTAACACGTCAAGACATCGAAATTGTGCTCAATTACTAATCTAAGCATCATAACTAGTACACAGAAGCCTTCTTTACACCTAGCGAGAGCTCAACTGAGGTAGAACCGCGTAGAGCACTGAACCCTGAACAGCACTTCTCGCTTTAACGTGGAAAAAAAATAACTTTCACATTTGACTGGACTAACGTATTCCAAAATTACATTCGCAAATGTGCAAGACGCACGATGCCAATATCACGAGAGAAAAAAATCCAATCCAAAAAATACCTCAAAACCGTAATCTTATCGTGGGTTACCACAATCTTAATAGCGATGATATTTCAATATTATTTTGACCTTTGTCACTTAACTATAGAAAGAGCGAGATAAAAGTAAAAATAATATTGAAATAAGACTGGTTGAACACCTGTGTACGGCATAAGGGTGCTTGGTGTAAATAAGGCCAACATAATCAAATACATAACTTTGCCACTATCGCCTACATTCATTTCATCCTACCTACAGTATATCGCTTCAGATATCTATTTTTCAAAAATATACTCCATTCAATTAGGAAAGTATGCACAAAAGACATAATTTGATATAATCTTGTATAGAGTTGTACGCCGTGTTATATAAGTGGAGGCTATACATGGTATTTAAGAATATCGTGTAGGAAGCATTTCTCGAGAACATGAACACACAAACACTATGAACACTAAACGTTACACAATAATTTTTTTACGCTTGGAAATATGTTTTTTTTCACTATTAAATGAGGGCTTTAAAAATACTTTTGAAAACTGCCGATAGATAGCACTCATAACGTGACATCATCCTTACAAAAATAAACTCTATATGAAAGGTGCGTTCCAAATATTACTTTGTACATATTTTTAAATGCATTTTTTCTATTAATACGTGACAAAAAATATGTTGTTGCAAACTTCAAAATTATTATGAAGTTTTTATCATTTATATTATCATAATACAATACAATACAATAAACGCTTCCAAACGCAGTCAACAAAGTTGTTCGACTTGACAATTGAAACGATTGAAGCGCCACCTAGTGAACAATGTAAAAAGTAAAGTTTTATTAAAACCCTCATTGTTGCGATATTCAGGGGACCCAACACAGGTCGCTTGTTTAAACGCTATATTGTGGTTGAGGCGTCGCCAAACTGTATTTTTCATTGAAAAATACATGAAAAATAGCACGACACACGTCCTCTCCGCCAAATGGTGTCGCGAGCGACTGTCGTGCTGTACACAATTATACATGCGACATGTAAAAATCGAAAGTGATGTGCCCCACCTAAGCGACATCGCAGAAAAATTAAAAATAATACGCACGTGTTAAAATTCGCGGCGCAGCACATGTCACGAGACATATATATATATATATATATATATATGAAAACAGGGCCTTAATATTAAAGTAATAAAATATTTAATTTAACCAAAAACTACAATTCCTAGTCACATTCTGATCACATGAAAAAAATCGTTGTTATCAACAAACGTTTTGGAGTAGAAATCCCAATTTGTATGTAAAAATGCTCGTTAAATAATTCTCATAATCAAAGTGCTATAATAAGTATGATATTTGTTTGTATGTGCATAATTCGCATTATTGATATTCTAGTGAGATCTTGTTTTATTGGTATAATAAAACGGAAATGCATCTTCTGGAGTGAATAGTACAATTATCTATCGACGGAATCGACTCAACGTTAAAAACAAGATAGAAACGCGCGATACGTCCAGGCCTAAATAAGTATATAATATGACGCTTTGTCTAAACTGGCAATATTTTTACGGTACGGTATGGCTGTCATATATTGCCATACAACATTATCAGCAAGAATACGCAATATTATTACACAATGTAATATTTTAAGTACGATTTAAACAGGCGGTTTATACCTATTACCGTGATATAAATATATTTTTTGATTAAATTACGATTTGAAACGGTTTTTTTAAACCCGACGTTTGGCAATATTTCTTACATTTACCATTGTCACTTGAGTGAGATTGTGCTGAAAATAACATTATATATTGTAATAGTGTTCTCATTGTAAGCTAAAACGAATGTTTATCAAAAGTAATTTCAATAGCTAAAAAGCGATTGCGTGCGAGCGAGACAGGGGCGCCACTATACTATTTGCCTTAAGTTATAAAATCGACAAGCGTGAAATGCGATTACTTTACTAATACCACATCTTTAAAATATATTACGGGTTACGTTTTTGAGTTGAAATCTCCGACTATGAATTAATGCGGTTGAAATTATAGTCGGAGATTTCGACTCAAAAATAAACGTGAGTAAGCCGTACCTAATATATTTTAAAGTTATGACTACGTTAGTTTCCAAATATAACACATCATTGTTTGAAAAATTACCCATGCCTACTGTGGTATAACTACTAAGTTGTCAACATGGTCGTATAGCGCGTTTTCTTTGGACATATCTATCCTTCTTTGGTAACATAACCTGTTGATCTGTAATTAAGATAACTATTTGCTGTGCTATAATTTTTTACAATAGACAAAGAGCTTCGTAACACTTACATACATAAATTTATCACATTCAATTTACAAAGCAATGGAGAAACGTAACGCTTACAGACATCACTGACACACGACAAATTACAAACCAGGGTATTCGTTATCACCATCTACAGCATAAGTGTAAATACCAATATTGCAAATTAGACTTTATGTTTAAGCTCTGAAAGCCTAATTGCCAATATCATCCCTTATGCGTTGCACCGGCCAATGGTTATAGAGAATAAGACCATGAGGCTTCACTCCCTAAGACAAATGACCAATGGCTAAAATGTTTACGGGTTGACATTGAAAATTACGCTTTAAAATTTCAAACTTAGAGCCTAATTTTCAATGTTAATTTCTGAGTGTTACGTTATTGATGTTCTTAGATAATGAGACCCTTTCTAAACACATACTCCTAGCCGTAATCTTAAAAGTAAGTTATGGCTAATTATGGTATTTCAACTTGGCAATACTTTTTTCACTATACTCCTAGCAAACAGCAGCCTTGGTTTTATCATATTTTTTTCATTACATTCTCTAACATTCCTCTACGTAAAAATTTCTTAATTAAGCCCAATCGCTATTTTTGTGCTCGCTTTCATATTTTCAGTTCCATTAACATTGCTATAATTTTCTTTTTAAATTATTGCGTTTTCTCTCCAGCTTTGTTTCATACGACTACATCGATTCGGCGAATATCTAATCTAAATTATAAACAAAGACTAGCACGAATAAATCCGTAAACAACAAGTTACTGTAAAGGGTAGGCTAGACTTTCAATAAATACTGACGTTCCAGAATTTAGAGATCTAAAAATCCGTGATTACTTAATGACATCAGTTTCAGTTTAGTCTTCACGATCGATAAATAGCAAAGTATGGAATAAATAGCAGAATGACAGTATTTACTGAACGTCCTAACCTCCCCTAAAAATTGAATGATTCTTTTAGTTTAGGAACATGTATTTAAACTGAGTAACTGGCAAAACGACGGGCATTATTAAAACATTAACAAACCTTATCTCTGAAAATATTTGGGTACAGAAACATGTACTAAGTATATTATAAGAGTCTTCCAAATTCTTCCTAACTATTATTTTCAAATGAATAGAATTTAAAATATGGAATGGTTTAAAAGGAAAACTTGGAAAGGGTTTGTGATAGTATCAGCGTCACAGTAATATCTTCAGTGGATACATCACCATAGTAACAGTGTGGAATCATACATCAGTCTCAGTTTTGCTGCTAGTGCGTCGGCTCCTCACAGCAGAGCCAGGATTCGCCCAGTGAGGGCCGCTAAGCAAAAACTTCTTCACATTATACTCCATCCGCGCTAAATCTTCCGGCGATATCTCTTTGTCACTTTTAGCGAGACTATCCCTCAAATCTTTCGCGGCTTTATACTCCTCCGCATTATTATTCGCTGTGTCATTAGATATTTCTGTGACAGTCGCATCTCCAGATTCAACAGGGAATATCGTTTCTTTGATAACGTTACCGGTTATCTTCAAGGGTCCGCCTTTCTCGTGACTGTTATGAGTTGCACTGTGTATCCAGTTTTGGGCATCTCTATACGATTTTGAATACTTGCTGACAGGATGGGGCATGTTCAGCGCGAGTTCGTTCAAGGTCTCAGTGAGTCGAGAGAGTTTGCTGTCTCTTCTAGCTGCTCTGTTGAAATTGACATCTTCGTCTAGAGGATCGTTAAAGTTATTTTGCTGCTCCAAATTTTTTTCAACCCATTCAGCGACTCTAAGAAGTTGTTGCTTTTGCAATAGAGCAGCGCTATCATCGCTCGATAACGAGCTTGTGCTTTGTTCATTTGTAAATGCTTTCTTATTTTCGTTCACCTTCAAATGCGTTTGGGTCAGATTAGGGTAAACATTCACGATCGGTGGTAAGCTTCCTTTGGACGCATCTACTTTTTTATCCAGTTTTGGCATGTTGCCCTGTGGCGGTAAATCTTTGGAAATTCTAGTATTTTCTAGAGAATGAAGCTGCGACATATCGATTTTGCGCAAAGGCTTACTGTATTGGGACGTGAGTTTGTTCTGCTCGTAGCGGTCGAAATTGAATATTTTCACGTCGTGATTGTCCGTGGGCGTGACGACGGTGGTTTTCTTAGAAATGTCGGCAGGTTGATTATTATTATTCACGTTACTAATGTCAGCGTTGAATTCGCCGAGCAAATTGTCCAGTTCCGTAGTATGTTGATGACTGCCGATGCTTTGCGATTTATTGTTATTATTTTCGGAACTGTTGGAAAAGTTATGGGTCTTCTGTGGCTGAAGAGGAGAGGACGAAACATTTAGCAAAACTGGATTTATGGATGCTGTTTTCGTGCTGGAGTTGGTCTCTTTGTAATTATTATCGACGTGTACATCGATAAGAGTGCTTTCTACGACTACGTTGTCGTTCTTGATATCGTCTTTCCGATCTTTGTCATTCTTTTCCATAGCGCTAAAGTTGTCGACGTCCTCCGTGAGATCTTTGAATATAGAATTTTCGTTGCATTTGCTCTGTCTGCGATACAAGACAGGCGGCACATCTGGTTCAGCATTATCAAGTAAAATGTTCTTCGACCCCGCTTGCATACGTAAATGACAGAATCGCGGTCCCGGACCTACTTGAGTGTTAGATTTGTGAGTGCTCACTGTGGATTTTGCTACAGATGACGTCCTACTCACAGCTCCCATGGAACTCTGCGAATTCTTCCGCATGCTGACACCCTCTCCTTTATCAATTAAAGGTTTGGTCTCCACAGAACTCGTTACAAGTGGTTGATCCTTTGGAATGAGCAATTCCTCATTCGCTACACTGGGGATGCTACTTTTCTTGCTAGATACAGACATCTTTGTCCGTTCACAAAGCTTGTGATGAACCGCCGGTTCCATGCTCACTGCATTATTCTTATTGATCTGTTTGGTATGACTTATATCATCTTTCGGAATGGCATCTGGCTGATCACAGGACTCTACAGTGATGACATGTTTGTCATCAACTGCATGATCTTCTTTAGAAACAATAACACTATTTGTAGTAGATTTGTCGACTGATATTGGCCGATCATTTGGATGATGTTCGGGTGTCGGCTGCGGTAAAATGTACAAAGGGTGTATCATACGATTTGGGGACCTATCAGTGATAATTCGCACAGGGTGAGGTGAGACACTCCTCATACTCAAATTTGAGTTCAGTGATTTAATTTCGGCATTGCAGCTGAGGCACAAAGAGTTTTTCGTTTCTCCGCTGACAAACGTCTGCGTCGCTACTGAATAGTAGCTTTCATTGTAGCAGAAAGGTTTATTCTGAGATTTGTTGCAAGTGCACGTATCACAGTGTTTGGTGACGGTATCTTGAATGCTATCTTCTAGAATTTTGGACATGAGCGAGGCAGAAATGTTAAATTCGTACTCACTAGCGTCAAATGTGTCTATTTCGTTACCATTCCTCGACTGAGCAGAACTGGAGGGTTTTGAGGTCTTCGACATGACGTATTGCGAAACCCTCGCTTGTGTATCCACTGGGAGCTGTAAAGAAAACAAATTGATCAATAGCCTTGTTCAGACGTCACAAATTGTTTTTGAATCAATATGTTTTACTCACATTATCCAATTTGTGCGAAACAAAGTTATCTGGCTTGCATTGTAACAACTGAATCGCTAGATTCATATCATTTTTATATCTCTCCTGAAAAAAATATATAGAGTAAGTATTTGTTAACTTTTATTTATTTTATGAATGAGTAGATTTTAAAATATGCTTTGTATATAGTTGAAAAAACTTCGGATGCAAACTGTTCAAATACACAAAATGTTAACAATGTAAACATTTTTAAGTAGGTAAGTTAGCTTTAAGTTGGTGATAATTGTTGCTAACTATCAGGCAAACCACAAGCTTGTTACAAGCAGCTTATATAAAAAAAAATAGTAGTAGTACCTAAAACACACAGGCTTACTGTTCAGAAGGTAATGTACACTATAGTAAAAGTATATTTTGATTTTAAGAGCCACAAAAAAAAGATAATTAAAAATTATTTTCTTTCTACCATACATATACTATATTTAAAATTCATCTAATCTGATCAAATATTTACTTATGATTATTCAAAGAAAACATTTCATCAATATGTTGTACCCATGGCAGAAAATTGCATTTTATTGAAGTTTTAAATAATGGAATATCAAAGTTATATCAAGGATTAGCAAACAACATACCCAGTTGTTTTTAAATTATGTGGTATTCTATGCTTAAAATAATATGAAAGAATTTCAATAAATTACATAAATTTATTTTTATGATTGATCATTAAAAAGTTCTAGAAAATTGCCATTGCCTTCTTTACATTATTCCTGCTCATTGTCACACTCCAATTATTTCTATTTTGGTGACACCTAACTCAATATTTTTTTAGCAAAAATCTTACATTTTCTTTTTGCAGCATACTAAAATTGTGCTTAGATTCGGCCAGTCTCACAGACAGGGTGGCAATGTCTTTGGTCAACTGACTCTTCTCTCCCTTCATCTTATCCACCATCTGTAGCAGCTTATCTTCTAAGACTTGATTAAGTTTCTGTACTCTTTTGTGCGAGTCATACAATCTGAAAATATTGGTGATAAATAGATAATACATTTTATTACAGCCCACATAGTAAAATGTTTAAATTGTAGTGACAGAAATAATGTATATCAAATGGAAATGTATGTGTGAGTAGGTAAGTTTAACCATCAGACTTGGACAAAATTAAACTCAATTTATACTCTATTATGGAGAAATGTTGTTGTGTACTCTTTCATAGGTTAAATTCATTACTAAGAGAACTATGTACTCAAATAAACAAATATCATGTATATTATAAAATATGTGTTAATATTTTTTGACACCGAATATATAATTATTTATTTCCATATTCAATGGAGCCTTATTATCTTTCTAACAACTGATCAGTCTGTAACCAGAATGATCATGAACCCTGATTACCCTCTTCCTAAGATAGCTCTACCTTACTGAGCAAGAAAATCAGTTGTAACATAAATTTACCTAGTAATTAACATTAGTTTATGTTGGTCGAAGATGGTGGAAGATTCCACACATTGTCATTTTTATACTATACTTCATCAACGAAACGAGCTAATAGGGAAATCAAGCGCTGAACGTTATTGGTCGGAGATAAGGGTCTTAAGCCACGTACACGTTGCGAGCAAATGTCAGTCCTATTCTGTCTCTTGAGCGGTGCGGACGTGTGGTGTGGTGCTTATTTCAGTATGTTCTCAGTGTTTGATTTTTACGTTAACCTGGTGTGTTTACTGGGCTGATCCATGGATAGAAATATGAAATATATACAAGAACAACTGCTTATAAACTTAAGAAAATGATTTAGACTCAAGTGATTCAGAAAGCGAATAAATGTTTATGATAATATCTTATGTTTAATTTATTTAAATCTTAGCATATGTACACAACATTCGAAATAAAAATATTATATTACAAAAGAAAGACAAAATATAACATTTTGCTTTATATACAGATTATATTGAAGTAACTATTATTTTTAGATAAATGTAAGTGAGCGATTCAGATCAGCGATATAAACGCAGCCTAACACTTTCTTCAATAAATCACGCCCCCTGACCAATCCTGGCATTTTAAGCCGGCGCTGCATCCTTTTCACTTTCACACAATTGTGCAAGAGAGAGGGTGCCATATTAGCTCGATTCGTTGAATAGACTATAAATACAATTATAGAGGTTATAAAAAGAGGTTTGGTATAATAGTCTAGGTGTCTTCAAATCACAATTGATCAGTTTCTTTTATAGCCTATATGGATTGCCTTAAGTATGTAAGGGATGGTATAATAAGAGTGGGTAGCTTCCCATACCCCTCCTTATTCTCCCATAGTTCCTCCATAATTAGGGCATAGCCATCTAGTCACAGCCATTGGTTACTGGAAAAGTAAAGTAGTAGTGGGAAATACTTCTAGAATGTTACTGATAGAAATACTACATGAAAAAAGCTTCTCCCATAAGTAGCAATATAATGTTGTCATATATTTTATTTAAGACCTGCTCTGAAACCTTTTTCTGAGCAGGTCTTAAATAAAATATCATAGGAGGACTTAGTTTCTTGCAGCCAATATTTTAAAATCAGATACTAAAAGAAATAATCTTACCTTTCGTATTTCTCTCTCCAAGTGGCAAGCTGCTCTTCTAAGGTATTAGCTTTAGAAGCGCACTTGATGAACTCTCCCTCAAGGGCCACTATATGAGCGTCTCTCTCTGCAAGATGCTGGCGCAGATGCTCCACTTCAGGATGCAACTGCAGCCCGTCCACACCATCCTCACACTCCTAGGGATTACCGCGTGGCATAGTGAAAAAAAGAAGCAGTGTACAAACATCACACTCAGTACATCAAATGTTGTAGCAAATCAACAAACTATTATAATTTAAAACTGTGTTTCTTAACAAATTGGCTGCTAAAAATGTAGCCACGTGATAAATGTGTAACATATTGCCACATAAATTTTGTAGCAGTAGCAGTCTAGAAACATTCTTCATTATGCACAGCCAATTTGTTAATGTTTGTAAATAAACTGCGGTGTGATACAAATTAAAAATGCAAATAAGAAAGGAGAAGCATAGTGCGCTCTGTCAGACCACATAGTAACAGGTTGATATTGATTCAACAATCATAAACACGAATGTTTTTGAGGTTTCAATGTAAGGTTTCATAATTAATATTGCCAATATTATAGATATCTTTATACAATAAAAGTAGAGGTGGTTATGGTAACGCCAAAAGATTGGCAGAATCGGTATCTCCCCTTGATTATTAAGTAATTAGATAAAAAGTTTTCCTGTTGAGAGGTAAGGAATGACAGTTCCAAGTAGCATTTTAAAAACAAGAAAATTCTCAAGAATACCCAATGTCTTATAAGACTGTAAAGCTTACTAGGTTTTAAAATTAATAGGACTAATAAATGGTCATATTTACCAACGTAGAAAAACAGTCTACTATAGAAGAGGAAACAAATATCGCCAAATTATTACCTTACAAGGGGAGCTCTTAGTACTCTCATCCATAGCTCAGAAGCTTTATTCTACTTCACATTTCACATAATGGAATGTCCAATTTATCCGACGGCACACACAAAGTGATTTTAATAGCTATTTGTATCAATAAGCCACTGTTGAAACAAAATAAAATAAAAAATCAATCTCAACACACAATGTGAAATATTTACTTTTTCATCAATCTTTTATGTACTGCCAATGTTTGAAATGACTTTTATAGGATATTTTACACATATACAATTATTTTCATGTAGCTACGATGATAAATGGATCGGGAAAATGGGATTTCCTAGAAAAGAAAATCAAATACACTACGACTCTGATGTGGCCGATTTGACATTTTGGTAGAAGTGTTGCCATTGCCACGTCATATTAATTGACGTCTTTGACACATCAAGCTTCAAGCAATCAAGCCACATCCTTACATCAAGCAACAATGAAAATATATATATATATATATATATACGGTAAAAAATCAAAATCAGTAGGTACCTTATTTAAAGCCTAACTTATAGCGTATAGCGTAATTTATAGCGTTAAAGTAACTTATATATACGGAAAGGTAGTACTTAGGTAGTTAAGAACTACATAATTTAGTGGCAATGGCGCTGCTGTCTTCATTTCATAATTTTGTTCAATCGAGATGTTAGTTTTCGTTTGTTTATTTTCTATTCATATTGCAGCTGCAGTATCATCTAACTCACAAGACACTGGTATTCATGAGTTCATGACCAAGGACCATGCATTAAAGGCCTTTTACACCGATCCGATTGATCGTGCCCTGTCGGCAGGGACAGGGTGTAGTACCCCTATTCACAACTTGTCGGATTCGGAATCGAGTCGGAAACGATATCACCATCTCCGTCATTTTCAGAGAATGACAGGAATGGAGATATAGTTTCCGACCTGATTCTGAATCCGAATGATTGTGAATAGGGGTAAAGGTCCCAATCTCGACAGTTACTTCCCAGACAGGGACCAGCCGATTTGTATATCTCCGTCTCTGTCATTTCCATAGAGAATGACACAGATGGAGATATACAAATCGAATCGATTCCGAAACCGAATGGGTTCAGAATGCGGGGACCGATGGACAGGGCACGATAAATCGGTAGGTATAATATTCCTTTTACTCTGGCTTCGGTAGCCGTTGAAGTTCTCGAATACTTATTGGCTGTCTGTTTCCATTCCCATTGTCATAAAAGTTAGCGAATGGCAGGACAATGCAGCAGATTCTAATCAGGAATACTTTTTGCATCGCATCAGCTTCATTTTAAGCTACCAATGTAATCGTAAATAATTTCTTCAAATAAGAAAATTATAGCTGGCAACTGCACAGGCGGAAATCCGGAAATTATTGGTTTTTGGCGGGAACATGAAAAACCCTGGAAAGAGCCATGACGTAGCTTTCATTTTGTTTCATGACAAGTTTTTGAATTTGTTTCGTCAATAAAAGGGATATAATTTGTCTCTCTTGTGTTGGTTTTCAGATAAGTACGTACCTACAGCGTCACTCACATGACAAAGTTGGGGCGGGCCGGGCGGGGCGGTGCGCGGCGAGTCCTCACGGCTTTTCGTTCCCAAGACTCGTGCGGGCGCAAAAACAGTTCGCCGCATCTATGTTTTCTCTTTAGGTAAATGGCAGTGCTATAATGATAGCGTTGACACAGGCGAAGGGGAGTCTAGAAGGAGTGGGAGTGAATGAGGGGAACACTTGACTCTAACAAAAATACGCATAGTACTTCGCAAACAGATAGGGTGTAGTAAATTCTTGGTATAGTAGTTCTTTAAATTTAGAACATTTTCCTAAATTGTGCATGCCGTTAGGCGGAATATGGCGTTCTTGTTCGTTATTTTTTTTCAACTCTGTACACCCATGTTCGCAATAATATTATTTGAATTTGAAATTCATTTCCAATTTAGGGAAATTGGAGATGAATTTACTACACCCCTATGTTTTTGATTTACATATCCAACGACACCACACACGATGTTGTAGATGAGAAAAAATAATTCACCCCCACTTTACGTGTACGGGAAGTACACCATTATTTTATTATTATCATAATATTAAAGATTATTATTATTAATAATGCATTATTCATCCAAAAGCAATAACAGGGGAAATAAAAATTTGTTTGACAAAATAAAGTACCGTGATGCAATTTGCTGTATTGTATAGTCATTGTTACAGTACCTACTTAGTTACAAAGTCTATGGTCATTGTAGTACTGACAATGTACATGGCAAAGTAAATAGGGCCACGAATTCTGTGATACCTGGGTTGTTTTTCAAAAATAATTGACCGAGCGAGCGAGGCGTCTGCATCAATTTTTCTTTCGTCTGTCAGTTTGTATGTTTGTACTAACGTACAAAACGTAATTTTGAATCAATTTTTATGAAACTTGGTGTATAGGTTCTATGGATTATTTAATTTTTTTGTCGTCGGCGGTTTTTGATAGGAGGGGTGGTTCCCATAAAAAGGGGGGAAGTTTATTGCGGCGCTAATTACCAACCGATTTTAATGATATTTTGGTAGGCAGATAAAGTACACAATTATTAGAGCTTGTGGTAAAAATGAACAGAATTGGTCAAGTGGTTATCGAGATATGACAACCAACTGTAACAGTGAGGGCGCGTGGATGTGCTTGATGCATTTTAGCGCTGAATAATTTTCTTGATTTTACGTTTCTCCATAAAAAAAAATGTTTTTATAAGAATTTACATAGTTTTTTTTTTAAATCGGAGGTAAGAATTTGCAAATAAGCTCTCTCGCGAGGTCTACTGTTCGTAGAACTACTGGTATATAATTAGCGTTACTTGTGAAGAAGAGGGTTAACGGTGCCTTAAGATTGAGAATTACCCTAATTTATAACTTATTATACATAATACATGATATTACGTACCTACTTACATATTTATGATCGCAACAATATACGTACGGTTAGAAACTACCAGAATGACCCCCGTTCGCACTTTTGCACTTTTACAAAGTTTCTTCTAACTCTGTACCAAATTTCATCAAGGTTGGCTGAGCCGGTCGATCGTGAAAAAGTAATAACTACAATACAGGTACTTTTATTTTTGTAAGTTAGTAATGTTATTCCACAATGTCCCACCAAGGTCGCTTTCTCCGAAGTCCAAATGAGCGCGAAATGATATTTCACAACGTTGCGACGAGTCACGTAGGAAATATCCCGCCGAAAATAAAATATTGACAGAGATTCGTCGGAAAGATTGGCTGCGTACGCGCACCGGCAATATCCCAAGACAGCGGTAAGTACAGACAGCTGCATTATCATAAATAATACTTTATCACAAAAAAAAATACTACACACTAAATAATACTACATGGGCGTCTCTACGGCTATGGCAGTGATATGTTATTTCAGAATCTCTTTCATCTCTTTGGGGGTATGGGATTAATGGGGTACGGTTTCGCGTTCGCTTCATTCGCACTTTATTATTATCATATTTATCATGCATTATATGAAGTTTTGTAGGATGAGAAAAGACGATATTATGGGCCAATATGTCAATAATCATCATCTCAGCCACAAGAAGTCCACTGCTGGACATAAGCCTCCCCATGGATTTCCAAAAAGACATGATGGAAGCGACTTGCATCCATCCATCTTGTAGAGGTTTTGTCTCGCACAATAATTTCCGATTTTTTCAAAAAATATTTGCGCAAGTTAGTTTCGCTTTTGACCAGTTTTTGGTTTTTATAGATTTACAACAAAGTAACCCTACAATGTACAATTTTGCTAATTTTGAGACTTGTATCTATTTCCATTCAAAAGATACAGCAGTTTAAGTGTAGGACAGACAGACAGACACCGCAGTCTCACGAATAGGCTCCCGCACTCTTAGCACGGAAGCCTAAAAACGAAATACCTGACTGCACAATGTAGCCAATAACACAAGAACACTAAGAAAGTAAAGACATAGGTACATATATAAAAACCCTTCACAACTTTATAAGATAAAATTGCTCAGGCTGTTACAGCCAGAGGAGGAATATACGAGTAGCTGAAAGACGGGTAGGTAGAGATATTAAACGTATATAAATACACCAGGAAAACATAAATCCCGTCTTAGGTAATCAGATAAATCTTTCCCCAACTAGAAGGAAGGTGTTTGTGTTTTCAGGGTCCAGAGTTTACCTACCTACATAGTACATATTATACGAGTACATAATAGATCATAATTTATTTTTGAACGAGTGGCGAGTGGTGGCCATGGCGTTTTTAATGGCACAAAAACAAATAGGGCAATAATTATGTGGCCTTATTTATGTAAATGTTGTACATCGTGCTGCGCGTGGAGAATAAAGGTGTCTATCGTGACGATTTCAGCGGTCCCCGCAGTTACCATGCCAACGCGTGAATTCGCCTCTCCATGACTGCTCCGACAGGCCGCTCGACGCACAGCGTGACGCCTCAAGTATCGATGAACAAACCCATAATGCTGCTGCGCCAAACCACCAAACCACTTCAGTGGATTCCCATCTCAGCATGTTACTGCATATTTGCTACCTAGTCAATTAAAACTCAGTATACCGTTCACAGGCCACTATACCTTAATAAAGTTATTTGATTCCTTCTTTTGTTCATTGCAACTAAATCAAAAATAAATCAAACCGATTTCTAGGTAAATAGATACGATTGCTCAGTTCATAGCTGGTATGTATTAATGGAACTGTACTTGCCCAGCTACGTAATACGCAGTGCGAGTGGATATATGCGCCGACTCGCGTCTGGATCTGACGAGGGTTCTATTTCTGGCTGCGGCCGCTACACTCGTGTCGATCCAACAGTCGGGAATCCTTTGTCTTATTAAAAACATATCGTGGTTACCTATTTAAAAACATATCCTCGGTGAAATTGCGCGTATGAAAGTGTGGGTTGTTTATAAAAGTATTCTAAAATGGGGAATATGCTCAGTAGCGCTCCGGAAGCAGGACAAGATACTATATACGTCATTAGTGAAAGTGAAACAATGAATAAGGATAGTGATAACGATAATATTGAAGAGGAGTTCCACGATGCAGCGAATGAAGATGAAGCTCGAGCAAAAGCCAAAGAGGAAGAAATGAATGAATTCAGGAAACAGTTGAGCATCAAGCGAGAACAGAGAAAAGAAATACTAACCAGACACAGAGCAGAAAAAGAGAAGTTAGAGAAATCCCTTAAGGAAGAAAGAGCTGCTAAATTAGAGCTGTTCCAGAAGAATGAGCAATTTCGCGAACTTTTATTGAAGAACGACATAGATATACCTGAAAGTCTCTCGCATACAGAGTCTTCTGAACTTTCTGACACAATTCTGCAAATGAGAGAAGAATTTGATAAGCTTAGAGCAGATAACAGCAAGCTGCACCGAGACTTAGCTGAAGCTAATAACACTCTACAAGGGGCTTATTCTGATATCGCTGACTTGAATGGCCAGAACATAGAGTCTATGAAGCAGATTCAAGCATTGAAAGAGGTAGTTTCTGTCAGCAAAACGCTTATTGGTCTTCGAGAAGGTCAACTGAATGAAGTAAGTGTAATTTACTCACGCTTTCCTCACGTAATATTATTATGATGTAATATATTTTTTTATATACTACTTGCCTATGCGACAGAAGACAAATTGTACTCTAGTTTACTTTGAGATTTAATATACTTAAGGATAATCTATCTTTATAACTCAGTGCTGATATATTTTTCTACATAAACAAGAGACCCCGGGTAGATTTCAATGTATACTCAGGCTAGTGCATGATTAGTTAAAAGTATTTTACCTTTTTAGGGTTCCGTACCTCAAAAGGAAAAAACGGAACCCTTATAAGATCACTTTGTTGTACTTCTATCTGTCTGTCCGTCTGTCAAGACCTTCTATATCGCGAACGCGTGGAGGTATCGAGTTGAAATTAAAACCATAGACCTACGCAGATCTGTAGTCCCTTGCAGCTGTAAAAATAAAATTTCATGGTTATCGTAAAAAAGTTACAGCCGTTTATAACGCATAAAACCGCATATTTCGACACTCACAACGAAACCAAAACCTATATATAGGGAGGGTACTTCCCGATCTAGAACTATGAAATTTTGCAAGAAGCATTTTAGTACACATAAAGGAAAAAATCTGAAAACTGTACATTTTTAGTTTAATCACAAATAAGGTGTTTATACAAAGAATGGGGGGTCCAAATTTTAAAGTGTATTAACCATATTATGTGGGGTATCATATATCACAAGCCATCATTAGTTCAAGCCAAAACTGATTTTTAATTATTTTTACGTAGTGTAATTTTGGGATTATAACCAAAAAATTTAAAAAAAAAACCTTTATCAATGACTAGATTCGCCCGGTCGGTAGTTCTTTTATCTAGTTTGTACGGAACCCTCAGTGGGCGAGTCTGACTCGCACTTGTCTGGTTTTATTTAGGGTTCCGTACCGGAGTACGAACCTTTATAGTTGCGCAATGTCTATGTGTCTGTTCGCAGCTTAACTAATAGCTATTTTCTATTAACTAAGTGATAATTTTTGTTAGAGTCAAATCAACTGTCCGTCCCCCACCAAACCCTACCATATTATGTTGTATATGTGCATGCTTTTCTGTGACTCGACTCTAGGAACGTACATAAACTAAGAGCCGTTTTATAAATGGAAATAATACAACTTTTTTCTTACTCTCACTTTTTTCTAACACCAAAAAATAAACAAACTTTCTGTTTGATTTATCTTTCTTTGTTGTATTGTTATACTTACTTTGATGTTTCGATGCCGGCGTTGAGGCAACGACCTAAAGAAACCATGTGTTCGGTCAGGGACCGATTCCAGACGCGGAACGCATTCCCTTTATCCGTTGGCACTGGATCTTGACTCCATGCCAGTTTTAGACGTAATTTATAAGTATCTCTTCCCATAAGTAAATTGCGTAGTCTATTAGTACTCACTTTAATACAACCAAGAATGATTACTTAAATGATTACGAAGACGCTACATTTCGTTACAATACTTAAGTAGTTCATAAGTGTAGCTTTCCAACGCGTTAGTAGTTACTTAGATGAGTATTATTCGCTTTTTCTTTTAATGATTATATATATTTACTTAGTTACCTACGACTCTCAGCCAGAGCTACTGAATTTTGATTTGATTGATGGTTATAGGTTACCATTATTTGTATCATTTTCAGCTTAAAGAGAAGCTTGGCGAAATTGAAAGATCTCTAAGCGAAAGGGAGGCTAATATGCTATCAGCGGACTTGAGGCAGGAGTACGAACGACAGCTCCAGAACATTCGTACTTTGCGTACCTTGTATGAAGAGAGAGCCAGGCTCGCTGAAGTTTCAAGGCAAGGCCTAGTTCGAGACTTGGAAGAACACAAATCACTCTACCAAATTGAAAATAACAAGTTAGTTGGCATCCTATTTACCTTCAATTTAATTTACTTTTACAATGATCTAACTGTTATAAGACTATATGTAACTCATTTTGATAAACATGGCGTATTTTAACTACAACGTTGCTATAAACATTTCTGAATATTTTTAGATGCAAAGATCTCATTGCTAAAGTAGAGGCACTTGAAGCAAAGGTAGACGCATTAGAAGAAACTATTGAAAACAAAAACAGTGATATCTCGACTTGCCAAGAGGAAACTAATGGACTTAGAGCTGAAATGGCTGTTGTGAACAAGGTAAGCATTTGAACAGCTATGGCCTAATTAGATGAGTGTAATAAATACAAAACTAAACACACTTTTTTTCAGCTATTCTCACAAGTGTTATTGGGGTACAAAACCAAACAAGACTTGGATAAATTGGTGCATCGTTTAGAGGAAAACCATGGCTTACTTACACACATGGCAGAAAAAGAAGATGATGCTGAAGCTTCGTCAGCACTACCTAAGCTTTTGCTAGAAATAGTAAGTCAAGTAGACGAAAATGAAGAAACTATTAAATCTGAGAACGTACAACAACTAAACTCTCCTACTGAAGAAGCCGAAACTGGCAATGAAGAAATAGGTATGTTATATAAATAAAATATTTAGATAGATAAATAGATAAACTCTTTATTGTTTACACCTTAACTAAAACACAAATAACATAGTGAAAAAGGCTTAAATTCTAGTGAAACAACTGGCGGCCTAATCGCTAAAAGCGATATCTTCCAGGCAACCTTGGGATGGATAAATGATAATAATAAATAGATGGCAATAATATATAATTATATTGATTATAATATTTCATTTAGCTTAGAAAATTGCTAGTTAAATATTTTTTTCTCTGTTTTTAACACTTACCTATTATTCTTTTAATTAAAGTTGCAGCACCTGCAACCACGGCAGAAGAAATAGTTGAAAACCTTCCCAAAGTTTGGAGAGTACTAATGGAGCTTTTGAGTCATCAAACTGTAGCCGAAGATTCAGCTGATAAGGTGACCACGTGCTATAAATCCGTAGAAACGAAGTCAGGACCAGTTCTAGTGCCAAGCGTTAGTCAGACCTATATCAGATTGAAAGTAAGTGAACTCAGTGTATGTTATTAGTAGTATGAGTATGTGCATGAGCTGCAAGCTGCAATGTAATTATTCACAGTTTTAATTTCATGAGTCATGGTCAGCAATACGTTTGAAATTTCTTAAAATAAAATTTTCTGGATCAGTATATTGCACTACACAAAAACAAACCTAGTTACCGTTAAATTGGTGACGAGCCAATTTTTTACGCAGAACAGAAACTCATAAGAATTATTTTTACATAAAGTATACCTAATAATTATCTATATCTTATCTGAAGCTAGACAAACGTAACACTTTATTCGTTTCGATTACTTATTCAATAATATTCTGAATATTTTTTTCAGGATCTCATAGTGGAAAAACTTGGCCTGATCAAAGAAGTTAATCGTATGAAACAACTGAATTCTCATTTAGAAAATCGATTACAAGAACAAGAAAAGAGATTATGCCTTGTAACCACAGAACTGGGTAAAACGTGGCACGTAGTTGGTAAACTGCGAAGACATCATTACCAACTGCACACACATGAAAAAATACTAAAGTATGAATTGCAACAAAAAAGAAAACTATTGAATGAACTCAAAGAAGAACTAGAATATTGCCGAGAAAAATGGGAACAAGCTCGAGAAAAAAATACTCAATCAGAAAAGGATTGGCGCAAACTCAGGGCCGAATTCACAAGTAGAAAGACAAAATCTGGATCACCGTCATTCAACAACTCTGGTGAAAGCGGATACAGTGATGAAAGGCCGTCTGATGATTCGTCTGAATCAAACGATGAAAGTGAGTACGTTGCTGAACCTCTCAACAGGTGTAAGAAAAAGATGAAA
The DNA here is from genome assembly GCA_947563715.1 of Lycia hirtaria. Classification (NCBI taxonomy): domain Eukaryota; kingdom Metazoa; phylum Arthropoda; class Insecta; order Lepidoptera; family Geometridae; genus Lycia; species Lycia hirtaria. The sequence goes on along the minus strand of OX387375.1, from coordinate 21,749,097 downwards.
AAGTCGTTCGAAAACATACTTGATTCCAGCGCTGACTGCCATTTAGCTGAACGTGAAGATCCTGTAAGTGATATGTTAGATGTCGCTGATTTGCCTTTAGACACACAGGATGGTGAAGCCACATCTGAGTGTAGCAAAAGTGAACATGTTCTCAAGAGTGAAAAAACTTGTGAAACTGAAGATGAAATCGGTGAAATCACTCATGACGATGTATTAATCGAAAATTCTTCTATATATCAGCATCTCGGATATGAGCAAACCTGTAATAATAGTTCTGAAACTAAAAATGTTAAAAATGAATCTATTAAAGTGGAAAACGATCCAACAGAATCTAGTTCTTCATCAGAAAGTCAAGAAAAAGCAAAGCCCATAGAACCAGCTACAATTTTGATGAATATAACAAAACAAAATGAAAGATTGGCAAAAAAAGATGAAAGACTTGAACAACTCGAAAAAAGTAGTGCTGAACTATTAAATAAGACACAAGTCACTGCAAAGATAAGTAAGGAAATAAATAGTACATTAGACTACTTAATCAATAGGCCTACATCAAGTTGTAAACAAATTACCGATACCGAAATAAATCAATCAGAAACGGACGGAACAAACAACCCACAAACATCTGTAGATGAATTTAAAATAGAACAAGCTCCTGATTCAAACGTAAATGAACCAAATAATGCGAGCAATGAAACAGGGCCAGATTCGTCATCGACTTCTGATAAAATGACCACAATAAATCAAGAAGAATCGAGCCAAACTACATCTCCACCCCTAATTAACTATAAAGCAATAATAGAAAGTGTTAATAAACAAAATGAAAGACTCACAAAAAAAGACGAGCGATTACAAAAGATGGAAAATGGATGTGCTGGCGTGGTTCAAAATATATCAAACACTTTAGAAACTGGAGATAAAATCATTGAGAAACTAGATATCCTTCACAAGAAACATAACGAAGATAGACAAACTGACTCGAGCGAATTTTGCTCGGATGAAAACATTTCGCATAATACTGATAACATCGATACAAAAGACACATGTGAGCCATCAACTTCTAGTGAAATTGATCACGAAGCTAGATTCGCTGCACGTGACTTGCGATTGAAGAGACTTGAAGAACAAACAAAATCTCTAGTGAAAAAAGTAAATAAAACGAATTCCAAAAGGGTGAAGATTAATTACAAGTTAGAAGAATTGCATAATATCTATGGATCAGAGGGGTCAAGAGCTGGAACTCCATCTGAAGACATTGAAGATAGAAGTATCGATGAAGATACTGATCCTAGTGAGTAACCTGCAGAAAACAAGACCATTGGTATTTCCCGGACAATCCAATTTTATGTACCTATTGAAATATCACAATAGATTATTAAATTTAAAATTATGTAAGTACCTTTCAATTTGACAATTTGGTGAGTAGTGATGGAAATAAAAAAAATAGTTCATTGAAATACAAACATTTATTTTCAGATTCATAATTAGATAGATCATTATTATACCTATCAGGTACGACAGATCACGCGCTATTTTACTTATAAAATACACCTTGGCGGATTCTCAAACCCATATCATGCACCTTATTGTGGAAAGGCTTTTTTTGTATCAAAATGCTCCATGCTGAAAGTATCCATATAATTAGGGAAAATATACGAAGAAATAATTTACATTTGGTATTATACATTTGATTTTGATTTGGATTGATACTTTGTCACTTTGATAAAGTAATAAAAGAAATTGGGTTTATTACATAGAGATATTTTAGATAGGTACATATAAGTTTAATAACGTATTTCTACAGTAATTCAATTTTATTGATGTCTTTGTGAAAATATTTTAAAATTACAAAAACCAATATACATTAACTTTTGTTATTTTTATATTGTCTATATACCTACCTATTATTTTTTAACATCTTAGCCAATTAAGCCGATTCCAACACGAATTCCACTTTCTACTATGGTTAGACAATTAGGTTAGATTTTGGAAATAATTATGTTTTTTATCTGAATAACAAGTATAACAAATAGGTAATTTTGTTTACAACAAATTTTAAGTTGTACAAAACTAAGCGAAGCCTGCCTGACACGTGATGAGAATCAGTTCATTTTCCAATCATTCCGACCAGAATGTTTGTAAAGTAAAACTCTTGTGCACGTGATATAAATAAAACTAGGTACCTACTTATTGATAATTACGATGACACAACATTGATAACTAAATAATAATAATTACACAAATACATAATTCCACTTCTCTGAAACTGTGCCATCACTCCACTATACAATAAAGCCTCTATACATGCGTCCTCTTACGTTAAAAATTATAGTTATTGTATTCTCTTTTATTTTATGTATTTAATTAACAAAAGAAGACAAACAACTCTTTGACAAATTTATAGAACAATTTTTTACTGAAATAAGTAGATATTTACCAATTAACGCTAAATTGTGAGGATTCGTCGTATAGAGTCTGTTTAGTAATATTTATATCGTGGTAAAAATGAGGAACTAACGTCTTGAATTATAATAGGTACTACATGGGGGTACTGCTATGGTATTCTGTGGTCTCGATCTCTCGACTGAACAAATTAATGAAATAAAGATAGCAGCGCCCTCAATAATGGTTTTCTAGCTTAACAGACTATCTATTCGAGAATAAACTTATTCCCCAAATATTAAAACTGAGTGGGGCATACGTGATTAAACACACTACATTCCAAAGATACAACAACGGTAACACTCTTCTACAACGATCTTTGTTTGATGAAAATCCATCTATCCAGCTACTATTCATAATATCTGGAAAGCCATGGAAGGTAGATAAATCGTATTTAACCACGCTATTATGTCAGTAGTCAATGTCAGTACATACTTTATTTTCTCTTAAAGGTGGATAAAACGGTTGAAAGATTTGTATACGTTCCATGCTAAACCTGCAGAACCATGTACGTATTTATCCCCATTTATGCAGTTATTGTATACTCTTTAATCTCCATGAGGAACGCTATACAAATCAAAAATAATAAAGTAAGTATCTATTACTAGCCGAAGAGACGGCATGTTCCTAATGTTCCTATCAATCATCAAACAAACAAATACAATATAATGTGATTGTACTATTGTTCATTGTCATGGATTTCTTTTTTATTCAGCAATGGATATATTGCTAGCAGCGCTATATACTTGATTTACCTTTTACTACGGCAGAAACAATATACATCAACTACTACTCTATTTACTCTTCCTACTAATTTTACAACAGCAAAGGCTTTCTTACGAAACTTACGAGTTAAAAGATCTATTTTCGACTCCGTCTTTGGAAGGTCTAACGTCCAGTGTCTTGGTGTCTTCGAGAACTGCAACCGCCACATGGATGGCCTTTTCCAAACTCTTGCCAGGAGGGACACTATAGAGACGCCATGCCCATATGGACAGGAGTAGCATTTCCAACATCATGACGCTGTTTTGGATCACTGGAAATGAGAAAAATACTTTTGTAGAACAAAAATCGGACTCAATTCTTACTGGGTTGAGGTAAATATTATGGCATGGTAAAAAGGGAAATTAAAAGAAAGCAATATTCAGGAGAGAGAGGTACGACGTGCTTGCAGTTAGCTGAGTAAATGCAAACTAAAACGGTACAATAGTATACTAAAGTTTTCTTTAGCTTTCTTTCTATATTTTACCTACAGATTTGATATCAGCGATCGCTTAATTGCTCTCGGCAACAAACACTTACTGTTAGCAAACACCGAAGGATTCAGATCCACGATGCAAGGGAAATCCACCAACTCAGGCAGGACTTTAGCAAAGCCACACTGCAGCTTCACAATGATCAGCACGAGCTGCAAAGCTAGAAACCTCGGCCGGACGTTGATCCCAGCGGTCTCGGCCATACGGACCGACATTATGATACCCCACACGCCTGACAGGATTGAAGCAGCAATAAATGGCTGGATGTAGATGAAACTTTGAAGATACACGCGCTGGAAGGAAACAATAATTAGTTGTAGGCGTCAAAAAGACACACAGAAACTAATATAAATTTGTGATTAAAAGAAAGAATAATTATTATAATTGGTGACCGTAATATCTGGAAAAAAATATGGGAGGTCATTAGCCAGAAGTGAGTTGTGGGATAGTCAAGTTAAAAAATTAAACTAATTCTAATAAAACTAACAACTGTACCTACCCTATAGAGTAGGTACAGTTGTTACTATGTCTTTTCAAATTATGAAATTCATTACCTTACGTTTCTATGCTTTCATTTATTTAAACCATTTTAAAATATTGTATCTGATGTAAATTTGATCAGCATAATAGAAGTACTTTCAGTACCGAACCTCTCTTTCCGTTTTGTTTCCAACCACTATAAGCTACCGGCATGGTTTCCATTGCACGGTGTGCTCACCATCTTAGACCACGGTGTCACCGTCATCAGATGATATGATCAAATGCAAATAGCCTGTCCACCATAACGATAAAATCATCCCTATCAAGTCTCAGATATTCTTACGTCATTGGTGTTGATTTATGGTAGAGCAGACACCAGAATCACTGTACTTTATCTCAGCGTGGTTTAATATTAAACAGGACCTAAAGAAAAACTTCCTAAATTTTTCGAATGAAGAAAGAGATATGTAGTAACTTACCATATCTTCCGCCCAAAGGATCAGGATAATCATGTAGAGCAGGGTTTGTATCACAGGCATCTGCAGGACTAGATATCGCAACCACGTGAGGTTTTGTCTGAAATTTTGTTAAAATTGTGGTGATGAGAATCTTATAAATAGTACAACAAACTGCGTAAGTAATATGTTCAGTCTAACAATGTCTCCGAATTGGGACGGAGGAATTATAGACGGAACAACAAAAAAACATTGAGGTAGTTGCTGAACAACGCTCGTCGGAGTTCGTTGCAAACAAGTTTGCTACGAACGGTGATTGACCACTGATTGAGTTTTCTACTCAAAGTTCGCACGTCAACATCTTTGTCAATATAATTTTGGGCACGAATCTATACATAATTATATTAAACCGATAACGGCTCAATATCTGTACCTACATTAAATATTTTTGAAAAAGATTGGGAATGCATTACTATCGATACTGGGAGCATTTTTTTTATTAGTGTGTATCTGTATGGTGTTGTCGTTATACGCTGTAACTACTGAGTTACGGCGTTAGTTAAATATATTAATTAATTATATATAATGATAATAATGTTAGTTAATTATATTTTGCAAAAATATTTCCCCGGAGAAGCTCAGTTTTAACCATTGCAAGCACCTTTTATTGATTTAATAAAAGCTTAGTAAAATTTTACTTCTTAAATTAGTATATGTACACTAATGAAATTGTTGCTACGTAATAGCACCTAATATATTTGTATATTACCATAGTCCAACATCAACAGCCTATGTCCAACAGTGGACTTCTTATGGCTGAGATGATGATGATGATTACCATAGTAATTTGGACCACCAATCATCATTACCAATCGGTCTTTTTGGAAATCCATGGGGGAGGCCTATGTCTAGCAGTGGACTTCTTATGGCTGAGATGATGATGATGATGATAGTAATTTGGAAGCGTCATTAAAGCCATAAAGAGTGTTATTAATATGTGTATATTAATAACACTCTTTATACTCTATTCCCATTAATTAATTACGAACAAGGCTATAATATTCCTCAAATTCTGTTGTTGGTCCATAACCAAATATCAGAGGGTATTATTAAAAAGACATTTCGTGGCCGTCGATGGTGACAAATTGTCAAATATTCATAGAAGTTTGAGTGTCTTTAACTTATGTCACACTGTTTATCGACATGTTAGTACCATTAAGTACCACTAATGTGCAATACCATTAATCGTGTTCTAATTACTTAATCGATCCAGTTATTAAGGTTTAGATGCATTACCTTTTAATACTCCGTGGCGTTAATTTACACTTCAGACACTGGAACTAAATTTTCATAGTACTTCTTGCAGTTCTTTTGCAAAGCCAAAACTACATTCTAACGTTGAAACGCTTACATTTGGTAAAGGTTAAAATTAATGGGGCAAAGTTGCATTTCATTCACATAAATATGTATGAGATATGACTCCCTGATAAGGTCTGTGTGGTTGCCCTCCGTTGCTTAGACACCGAGTTAACTGATATGGACGTGGTATTAAGATTATATTATTTTAAACCAAACTAAACCTTTACAATGATATACAACTAAGTCCAAACTGCATCAAGAGAAAAATAAACATAAATACATTAGCACTCTCATTCGTAGTCATGGTGCTTGATGTAGCTATGTCACTGAACCCCATTTACATTCAGCTGAATTTCAGCGAACGTGGAGGTGACATTTTGTTTCTTGCCACTCCGCTTGGCATGGGAAGGGTGGGCTCCTACCCTTTTTTTAATACGAAAAATATATGCGTTTGAGCACTAACTCGCCTGATGATAAACGACGATGTAGCCGGGGATGGAGCACGTCAATTTAGAGGATATCTGTTGACTACTGATAATTCCAAGATTGTATTTCTCAGGAAACAAGGGAAATATAGAGGGCGCCAGGGAGTTCCACTATACGTCTCCTACTCGTAGTACGGATCTAAACATGGTTCGAAATCGTTGAGTACTGATTTGGCTATTACAATGAGAAATGTGGGGCAATGTTCCGACTTTCTGCTTGCTCTGTAGTATAGTCCTTGTTATGGGAGGCAAAAGAAGAGAGACAATTTTTTACCTTTGTTTAGAACCATTCTCAATCGGTTGGGGACAACTGCTGAAAAATTCAGTTGCAAGATTTGACCCGAACATACAAATATAGCTGTCCCGGCGTACTTCGTATCACCTATCAATGAGTGGATCCGATATTTTCGCAACGTTTAAACTATCCCTGGACTACGACAAACATTTCAAAACCAAAATCAGCTAAATCGGGCCAGCCGTTCTCAAGTTTTAGCGAGACAAACGAACAGCAATTGATTTTTATATATATAAAGATTAATTAAAAACTTGTAAAAATCTCTACGGTCCTGATCTCGGATTTTTGCCCTACTATTTTTTTTTATGTTTTCTCACTCTATGTGCAGTCAAGAAAGTAAAGACAAAACATTATAGATTTACCCAGTTTGGTTCAGGCACAGACTGAGGCACTAGATTCCATTAGCTAAAATTTTGCTAACGCAAAAGCTAGAACCGATGTTGAAACCTCGATGAAAGAGATGCTTATCTCTTCTGTCGTGTCATATACATACATTGATTCAGATTTTTATCATATCAGCACCAAATTAATTGAAAATTCGACCCACGGTAACAACGATATTGTTGACCCTTGCTGAACTTTCCTGCGGCATTTATACAAACATCAATTAGGCATACCTACCAATTTAATTACGATTCTATTTTTCGAGCTCTTGGTTTAGCCAATATTGACTCAATATTAGATGTCAAAAAGGCGAAGCGTTCAATTTTACATTTCATTTAACTTTGTAATTATCTCCTGCATAATAGGGAAAATCCTGTGTTTTCTATATATGTAGACTCATAATGGTATATGGTTTAATATAGGCGTCCAAGCTTCGCGTGCATTTTAGTAAGTAACAATATACACTCTTAGAAAGGGTGCCGTCATCAGTAATTATAATTTACCTAATTAATACGTACATATACCAACGTACAAAATGCAATAGTTAGAATGTTAGTATTACTGAGAGGTAGAAAATAGCAAAATGTAACAAAATCGGCACCAATTTAGGTTAATTTCTGTTATTAGAATGCGAATATCAGGAAGTTGCACTTGTTTACTTCTGATTTTCCTGAGTTTTTCCCATGATTTTCTGCATTTACATTATCGTATTTTTATACAAACTAGATCTTCATTACTATTTGGCTACCATTACCGGTTATCGTTATAACGGAAAGCGATGGTATGGCCGAGAATAAATCACGTGGATCTGTACTATAATTATTCACTCTAGCCTCAAAAATTCCAATATTGTAAGTCTCAGGAAACAGAGGCAGCATCATCCTGCGCCGCACCAACATCTTGTGCCGAACACATCAAATTGTGGACCAGAATCGTTGTGTACGGATTTTAGAAGTTTCAATGAGAAATTGACGGTAGTGCGCCGAAAGAACCTTTAGTAAATGGGAGTGTGGAATAAAGTCGTGAAGCTCTGGTGCACGATCATGGGTCTGATAGAATATCGCCGGATATGCTACTTTATGGCGATCGCGATTATATCTGATATTGGAGATTAGGGGCTTCAGAGCTCTGATGCATCAACCACAAGTATCCCTAATGCATCAGAACTTCAACTAAGACGGTTCTGAGGTATAAATATTATGTGAAAAAAAATCTTACTTTTGTAGTTTAGGTCTGGGTATGACGCAGCATGGCCAGCAGCAACACGGTAAGACCCTCGTCTCCAGTCGAGCGCCGGCCGCTTGCCTGAAAACATTATTATATATATATCATACCTTTGTATTATGAACCTATTAATCCGTAGACATACGAAAATCACAGCCATTTACACAGTTTAGTAAAACGACGACGCGAATTAGTAAAATAAAGTGGCGATGGGTAAGCCACATAATATAATAAGTAAAACTGACGGCAGGTGGGGCCGAAAAGTTCTAGAATGGAAATCACGAAACGACAAACGACGCAGCTTAGGAAGACCAGCCAAGGTGAACAGAAGACCTCGCCCCATACAAGTGGCAGGAAGACTCTGGATCCAGGTCGCTTCCAACCGGTCTTTTTTTAAATACATAACGAGAAGGCATATGTCCAACAGTGGACTTTTTGTAACTGAGATGATGATGATGATACTACTTTAACAGTTAAAGCAGCATTCTAATAAGTACCTACATGTATCTACGCAGTGGAATTCACAATTTTCTAACATTTGCCGGGGAATAAACTATCATATTTCTTAGGTAATTGTGTCTCACACTTGACTTCATAAATCTTTCAGTACCTAAATCACGTTGAACTGGGAGCTGATTTATGATTATTCTTGTCCCCGTCTCTCTATAAGAATAAGTGTGACAGTTAATAGAAATACGAGTAATATTTACTACCGCCCAAGAGCGTATTCTCCAAATGTGCGAAGTTTATTTTTATAAATGTGTATTATCGTCATTATGCGTGGGAGAGAAGTAAAAAACTCACTTTCCCTGTTTGACATAACAAAATAAATATTTCCCTTTGCGCTAACGAGAGCGAAAAGAATTAATTATTAACTATAGAATTAATTATGTACCTACTTTATTTGTTTGCTAACATAATAAAGTAGGTAGTAAGTATTTATGTACTTATAAATATAATCATTTAGATTTTAGATCTACCAACCAACGACCACCAACTCGCCTGATGTTAAGCGACGGTGTGGCCGAGGATGGAGCTCGTCGATCTAGAAGATATCTATTCATTCTAAGCTTGAAAATTCCTAGATTATGAGATGAAAACAGAGATGGCAGCAAAGAATTCCATTCCTGTACTACTATGGTAATCTGTGGTCTCGACTCAAACAAATCGCATTAGTTCTCTAACTGACCAGACTCTATCTCTATAATAGTTAATGCAGTTTAAAAAAACCGGACAAGTGCGAGTCAGACTCACCCACTGAGGGTTAAGTACAAACAAAATAAAAGGTGAAATCATATATTTTTTCATATACTTCATAAACCGAAAAAATATACATCGTAAAAATATTTAACACATTCCATGCTCACCACTCGGATCCGAGTAGAGCGGGGCTATAGTAGCGGCGCTACCCACCCGGATCCGAGTTAGCGTCCCGTTCATTTTGTAGTAGTCAGTAAGCCGTTTTTGAAGCAGTCAACGTTGCTTTGCGCGGCCACTCTGTACTTAATCAAAATTCGCCTAAAAAGTTTTGGTTCCCAGCTGAAGTGAAGGGTCTGCAGGGGGCGAAGAATGTGTTAAAACCCTGTTTTAGCTTATACTAATGAGGCTCTTTCATATGATACCCCACATGATACGGTTCACTTTAAAATTTGGGCCCTCATTCCTTGCATAGAGACACTATTTTTTTGTGATTAAATTAAAAATGTCCAGTTTTCGGATGTTTTGCTTCTTGCCAAATTTCAGAGTTCTAGGTCAACGGGAAGTACCCCATAGGTTTTGATTCCTCTGTGAGTGTCGAAATTTAATGTGCGTTTTTTATGACATATTCGACTGTAACTTTTTTTTATGAAAACTGAGAAATTTTATTTTTCTTTCTGCAGCAAGATATTGATAACTGTATATGGTTTTAATTTCAACTCGATACCTTCACGCGTTCCCGAGATAAAGGTCTTGACACCCGGACGGACGGACAGACGGACAACAAAGTGATCCTATAAGGGTTCCGTTTTTTCCTATTGAGGTACGGAACCCTAAAAATATAACCAAATTGAGAAAGTCCTTTTTGAAGTCGGCTAAATGTAGCCAGCAGGACGCAGTTGAAAACTTACCTAACAAGCTGGTCGGGTCCCCCACACTCGACGATGATCATGGTGAAGAGATGGTACATGGCTATCATGACCGTCTCCTGCGCTGCCGCCTCCGCCAGCAAACGTGCCCTCGGCAACAGTATGGCCACGAAACCCGCTGCTGACACCAACTGTAACAAGGCATAGACTGTCTTACCACAATTGTTTTATTGATGCCATTGAGGGGTTTTTAACAAAACCTTACTTCTTACGCTGTCCACTAGGTGGCATTTCGATCGTTTCAATTGTCAAGTCGAACAAGTTGTATTGACTGCGTTCGTAAACGTCTATTCAAATACATTGTTAAATGAATAAATCGAACGTATTATGATAATATATACTTTATAATAATTTTTGAAGATAGAAGTTTGCCGTAACATATTTTAATATAATTTATTAATAGAAAAAATGCATTTTAAAAGTATAATGTAACGTTTGGAACGCACCTTTCACAGAGAGTTTTGTGTGTGTAACGATGGTTTCATGTTATGAGTACCAAATAGATGGCAAGCCATATTATCTATATAAAATGTATATGTGCTATATTTTGTAAAAGCCTTCGTTATAGTCTACATCCCAGTTCCATTCCATGATGAATAAAAAATAGGGAGCTATAAATACATAGGTACGTACATAAAATCAGTCAGTGATGACCTATAGCACTGAAACGTGGTCTCTTAATATGGGCCTTATAAGGAAGCTCAAAGTCCCGCAACAAGGGAACGAAGAAATCCGTAGACGTACAAAAGTCACCGACATAGCACAGCGGATTAGCAAGTTGAAGTGGCAGCCTAGTGGGCAGGGCACATAGCACATAGAACTGACGGCCGATGGGGCCGAAAAGTTCTCGAATGGAGACCACGAACCGGCAAGCGCAGCGTAGGAAGACGCTGGATACAGGCCGCTTCCAACCGGTCTTTTTGGAAATCCTTGAGGAGGCCTATGTCCAGCAGTGGACTTCTTGTGGCTGAGATGATGATGATGATGATGATGTACATAAAATCACGCCTGGGATTACGGGATAGCATGCAAAGCGTCAAAAACCATGACACTGTTTAAAGCCTAAATTGACCCTGGTTAGAGACTAGATCAATAAAGAGGGTATTAGAAGATTAGAAGGTATTAGAGGGTAACATGTACAAAATGTTAGCTTGACTAACTAAAGAAACTAGTCATCATCTTCATCATCTCAGCCACAAGAAGTCCACTACTGGACATAGGCCTTTATGGAATAGGCCTACTGGACATAGGCCTTTCGGTCTTTCTGGAAATTTATGGGGATCATAGATTTCCAGAAAGACCGGTTGGAAGCGGCCTGCATCCAGCGTCTTCCTGCCACTTGTATGATATCTTCTGTTCACCTTGTGACTGGAAAGAAACTAGTGTAAATACCTAAATATGGCAACAATTTTGTAGTACCTACTCGTTTCTAACAAGAAAAGAACCATAAAATTTGGTTCACAACCAATTAAAGTACACAAACAATATTCTTCAAAATTGGTTAATAACTGTAAATTAAAGTAATTTTCAAAAATTGTTACTGCAGAGAAATTAACAAACCTCTGGGGAAATTAGCGATTTTCTGAGGGGGAAAAAGTGACGCACAATTGAAAAGCTTCGACCTTACCTTTAATTGTTGCTTAGATCAACCTAAATTACTTAAATAATTGTAGAGTTTCAACAATGAAGCAACATTGCATGATAACAACTTTGATGTAATTTAACAGAATTAGAACTGCTAGTTCATGAAAGGTCTTATTTTGATGTAATATAACAGAATTAGAACTGCTAGGTCATGAAAGGTCATAAACTTACAGATAATTATTTCTTAACTAATTATTTATGTACTTGAATTTACTTGTGTTACAACTTCGCCTATTATGCACATTTTTGTACATAAGAGGTGTGTATATGTATAATGTATATAAAAATGCACGTTTTTTTTTTTTTTTTTTTTTAATAAGTTAAAGCAAAAAAATATTAATTTCGTAAAAATACATACATACCAACTGCATGGATGATTGGATGATGACTTGCAGTCTGCAGCGTATTTACATACTTGAGAACATAGAAATAAGAAAATGGTTATATTGAACTTAATATTATTATTCCAGCTTCATTTTAGAGTCAAATACTCATAAAATTGAAAATAAAATAAGAAATATTAATAAAATATTATCTCAAAGCGTCAAATAAAATACCAGACGACTTAATTTGAATCTCACAGTGCCGCGGTAGACGGTGGTGTTGAGGTAAGTTGGTCAAGAACATAATAAAAACCTACTCACATTCCAAAATTAATTTATTCATAGGCGGTTATTGATTACAAGGGAAATATCCTCTCATATTGACAAGTTTTACGTGTTGTAAACCAGCAGCGGGTCCACAGTGATGTTTATAATTTGTTGATCACCCACCGTTCTTTTCCTTCCATATAAATTACGCGTATTGCTATATTTGCTATAAAAGTTCCTGCCAAATTATTATTTGAGATATCGTTTCCAATGAAAAGAAGGAAAGTCTAGGGTAAATTCCCGAGCGAAGCAAGCGATTTGAGACTATAAATGAGATTATTGAAATCGGATTATAACAAGAGATTATTGAGGGATTCCAGATCTAATGTCACAGATCTACAGAACTATATTATTAGAAGCTAACAAGATCGCCTAATACTAAAAAAATAAATTATATTATTGATATTCGCCTCAGGGATCTTGTAGAATTAAATAGGAAAGAACAAATATTTAATGAAAACATTTTATGCGACTGCTCACGTGAAAGTTTTATTTTGAAGTAAGTAAATAACAAAAAGCAAATAAAGAATAAACAGTTTAAAACAGATTCTTATTTTAAAATGAAAAAAGTATGTTCAACAGATCTTTATTCCTGAAATTCGGTTCAGGAATAAAGATCCCTGAAGCGAATATTATTTTATAAAAAAAAAACAACGGGTTGCACTCCGGGAGTGCCGGCAGAAGTCTAAACTAAAAAATAAAATAGCAAAAAGACTGACTCGTGAAGGATTTGAACCTCCGCCCTCCGATTGACAAATTTAAATTTATATCGGTGCTCTAACTAACCTATTGAGCTAATGAGTCTTACGTGCATGTGTCGAAAATAAGCATTCGGCGCAACGAAATGACGTCATGCTAGAAGGACAAACTTGTACATGTATACAATAATGAACTTTAACTGCAGAACGTTAGAATAGCTTTCTGACTAAAATAATTACGTCATGCTAGAAGGACAAACTTGTACATACAATAATGAACTTTAAATGCAGAACGTTAGAATAGGTTTCTGACTGTCCGTTTTACGATCTGACGATCTGACGAGAGTTTAACATTTTTTACCCATCCCAAAAATGCTCAACGCCGCTAAAGAAGTTTTCACTTCAATAAATTACGAGAGATGTCATGTGACACCTTGTTGGAACCAACTTCCATTCAAATCTTACATACATAGATAGTATGTCTAGTATATGTCTCTTCTATGTCTTGAATGTCTCATCGCAGCTTGTTTCTACCCTAGGCTCTTTTTTATTCTAACTCCTCATCTCCAAGAGCTATTTATAAAAGCCCTAAGTGCCGTGACTAAGTTACAATAGTGTGATCTATTGATTATAACTTAGTATAGAGTAGTAATTATTTTTGTCATCGAACCCTTCTTTCCATGTAAGCATCATTTATAGGGTTCCGTACCTCAAAAGGAAAAAACGGAACCCTTATAGGACCACTTTATTATCAGTCTGTCCATCTGTAGAGACCTGTATCTCGGGAACGCGTGAAGTTATCGAGTTGAAGTTAAAACCATATACGCAAATCCATAGTATCTTGCTGCAGAGATAAAAACCAAACTTCTCAGTTTTCATTAAAAAAAAGTTACAGCCGAATATGTCGCAAAAAACGCATATTTCGACACTCTAAAGGGAATCAAAACCTATGGGGTACTTCCCGTTGACCTATTAACTGTGAAATTTGACAAGAAGCATTGTCATATAGTATATACACATAAAGGGAAAAATCCGAAAACTGTAATTTTTTTATTCAATCACAAAAAAATAGGGTCTTTAAGCAAGGAAGGAGGATTCAACTTTTAAAGTGCTTTAACTGTATCATGTGAAAGTGCTTCATTAGCACTAGTAAAACAGATTTGTAAATATTTTTACGATGTATATATTTTCCCCTTTTTATCTACTAATTTGTACGAAGCCCTCGGTGGGCGAGTCTGACTCGCACTTGTCCAGTTTTTTTTCTTTCCAGTACTTTTCCATCATGTTGTTTATAACTTTTAACGTGACGACTATATAAAGGTAAACTTCTACGTTACGTTTTAAGCTTCCTTTCAGACCTTGACATAGCTTTGAGGCGTTGCATAACATCTTACAATTTCTGTGGCTGGCTAAGTGGAAAGTTTCAACAACTGATATTCATATCTGGAACAAAATATCCTATATACTTATTTTAGTATATCCTATATACTTATTTTTATAGTTTTTTGTTTAAGAGACTCAGTATTCGACCACAGCCCATTGAAAAGTGACAGCATTTATGGTAGAGGGAGAGATCGAAAGAACCGTACATATTTTTACGGCTTCATTCTTCTTATTGTTAGAAGGGGAAGGGTGGTACGTCCAAACTGACGCTGAGGTAATCTGAATATAGGTATAATAATATATTTTTAGTTTTCATCTTCTATAAAACTAAGAACTCCGAACATGCAAGTTTTTTCATAATGTTCCCTCACCGTTTAAAGGTAGCGGCAATTAGTTCGAAGAGAAGAAGTGCGTTCATTGGAATTTGAATCCAGACTTCCGGATCCTCCTAGTAGCCTCCTATACATATAAGCTGCTATGAATTCCAAGGCAAGCAATCGGTAATTACACCAACTAGATCTCAAAAGTGACTTGTCACAGATTTTTCAATTCTTTTCACCATGCTAAGAAGCACTGTGAAAAGTTCATCCCACCTAAGAAGCATTCATCATTATCACCATCTCAGCAACAAGAAGTCTGCTGGACATAGGCATCCGTCATAATTTCTAAAAAGACCGGCGAAGAAAAGGTGGTGATGGTTGAACCAGCGTCCACTAGTAAGTTAAAATGGCAATATAATCTAATAAAAATAAGATTTGTGACAACATAAAAGACAAATAAGTATGTATATTGTTATTTATATGAATGTGCTGGTGTTTTGAAATACATTTGACACAATTTCATAATGATAATATAAAAGCTAATTTTGTTACCTTTACACGCTCAAACGGCTGAACCGACCGTTATGAAAACGTTAGTATAGAGATAGCTTTGGACTTGAAGACGGACATAAGCTACTGATCATCATCACCATTTTTCATGACTACGCGAGTGAAACCGCGGAACGCAGCTAGTCTATAAATCGGGGATTATTGTTGATCTATAATTTTTAGTTATTTTCCTATCATAATTTCAAAGAATCCCTCCAGTTGCAAATACTGTAATCAACTCCATACAAACGGATTTATTTTTACTAGACTAATAGGTTGGCACAAGAAGACGCAGGATGACGCTGGATGCAAGCGTCTTCCAACCGGACTTTCTGGAAATCCATGGGGAGACCTATGTCAAGCAGTAGATTTCTTATGGCTGACATAATGATGAAAATTATAAAAATGAAAATCACTCACATATAGCACACGGATTAATCCTCTGTGCTATGTCGTTGGCCGTTCGTCTACGGATCTTTATCTGCATTTCTGTCAGTTATTACAATAAGGTAAATTAATAATATAGTTTCCTCTAAAACTAAAAGGTACATTATTTCCGCTGATTTGTTATTTATTCGTACTTACCGAAAATTCTCATTAACTCAAAGCATGTAAATTAAAGCCTCCAAGGCCATTGAAGATAAAGCGATCATGCGGAAGAAATTAGAAGCTATAAATAAAAGTTTAATAGGTACCTACCTATCTGTGCGTGTGCGACGCATTAAGTAGGTATGTTATCAACTCTATTTGCTAATATTGTAAATCTCTAGTAATAAATTATAATGTGAGATTATGTTAATAGGTAGAAATATAATTGTGATTTTGAGGGTTCCGTACCTCAAAAAGAAAAAACGGAACCCTTATAGGATCACTTTGTTGTCTGTCTGTCCGTCCGTCCCGATGCCAAGACCTTTATCTCGGGAACGCGTGAAGGTATCGAGTTGAAATTAAAATCATATACGCAGATCCATAGTATCTTGCTGCAGAATGAAAAATAAAATTTCTCAGTTTTCGTAAAAAAAAAAGGTACAGCTGAATATGTCATAAAAACGCACATTTCGACACTCACAAGGGAATCAAAACCTATGGGGTACTTCCCGTTGACCTAGAACTATGAAATTTGGCAAGAAGCATTGTGTACACATATAGGAAAAAAACCGAAAACGGGACAATTTTAGTTTAATCACAAAAAATAATGTGCAATGCAAGGATTGAGGGTCCTAATTTTAAAGTTCTTTAACCGTATTATGTGGGGTATCTTATGAAAGAGCTTCATTAGCATAAGCTAAAATAGGGTTTTAAATAATTTTTACTATGTATATTTTTCGGTTTATGAAGGACAATATTAAAAAATATATAAATTCCCCCTTTTATCTACTAGTTTGTACGGAACCCTCGGTGGGCGAGTCTGATTCGCACTTGTCCGGTTTTTATTTTTTATTTGTCTGTACTGTAGCCTTAACTACTTGATTGATTCTGATTACAATGTGACTTTAAATTTGCTAACCTCCTGAGAGTCCTAATTTGTTATTGTTTTAATAGACACACTTATTGCATAATATTATGTCCAGTATGGATCGGAAAAACGGTAACCTATAAACGTGTAAACGGTAATCTGAAATACATTTGTTTGAACGTTACTTGCCCGAATCCGTTTCATAGAACTGCCTGATTCCAGATATTTTACTTGACACGAGTTTCTAATTCCATGAGTTTGATAGCCATCTATCTGAGGGCACGGCAGTGGCCCCGGCCAAGTCGAGCAGAAAAAGGCCACCCCGTACCATCCTTTTCTCATATAGTTGTTAGGTTCGTTAGGTTTCTGTCTTATTATATCCAGGAACTTCGTTATTTACATAGATTTATTTATCTTATTATAGTATATTATTATATTAGGTTAGGTTCGGTACGTTTCTTTTTATTATACACATAAAATTTCGTATTACAAAGATTCGTTTAACAAGTTGGCAAATGAAATTTCGAGAGTTCTTTTGAAAAAAAAAATCGTTTTCGGCAAAATTATATTCTGTATTTCACAATTCGAATTATAGATAGGTAACGTGGTTTAGTAATTTGGTTCCTGTCTGAGTTACTGTACACACAAGCAAAACCGCGGAATGCAATATATATATATATATTCTGTGTCTAGGTGTTTTTTATGGTGACTGCTGATGGCTCGACCGTCTGTATACTTGTAAAATTCGTGTATATAAAGTGTTTACAATATGGAAATTGAACAAAGTGCATATATTAATGAATTACGGGAAATTAAGTATTTAACCACATAAATGATAGTACTTTTATACTGATAAATAAAGCAATACGTGCGAAATTATTCCCCAACCATTCCAAAATATAAAAAAATTCACAACGTTAATGTTCACGTTCTCCCGGAGTCTCACTCCCGGAGTGCAACCCGTTGTTTTTTTTTTTTGGCCAGCGTAGTTGCTAGCCCTATTTAGTATCCGTACTATTAAATATGCAGGGCTTGATCCTATAAGTGTTAACTACTGTTGGTATTGTGAAAAGTTTTTTTTACCAACATCTAAAAAGAAAAAAAATCAAAATTCAAAATTTATTTAAGAAGGCGGTTATAAATTAGGTCTGTGTTTTTTTTTGTATGTTTGTTCATCGATTACTCAGCCAATTATGGATTGATTTTGATGATTATTTTTTTATTTGGTAGGTCATACTTCAGAGGTACTCCCATATAATGCGATGCGGTACTTTGGTTTTTATAACAAAATAACTGATAAAATATCATCCAAATGCCTGTAGAAAAGTGAACAGCAAGTCGCTTATGTGTTGTATTGCGTATTTTGAAGTCGATTTGTTCATTTTTTTTAACTATAATTATTGTCTAATTATATCTTAAGTTACTGGTAGTATTTTAATTACACTAAATGAAGTTTGGCGATCGCTTACACAATGTTACACAATTACACAATTTCACGTTTTGGGCTAGATGATGTTAAGTGAAAATGTCCTCCAACATTAAAACTCAGACATACAGGTTTCCTCGCAATGTTTTCCTAAATTAACTACTTATTATTACTACTACCATTAACTATTATTAACTACACTACATCAATAATACATTGTTGTTATAATGGCAAATCATATTATCCTCAAAGTAAGACTTCCTAACCTTCTGTTACGTGAATCGAACCAGCAACCGGCTACATCGCATCGTTCGAGTCTGTTGCATCATAAGCGCGGTTTGCGTAATAATGACCCACTGCCAGCGCACCGCTCCCAGTCCTACTTAAATAACCAAGGTGTCTTTAAGCCTTGAAGGTTTAGATTAAACCGAAAAATATAAACTAAAGATATCATAACATAGTACAAAAGTATGACAGTAATTAACTGTGCGTGCGTTTGTGTGAAATTGTATGTGAGTGTGTTATTCTTTATTTCATGATGAACGAAAGGGTTCTATATAATTGAGTAAACCGGTTTAGAGATAATTTCGCTTGATCTTTTAAGCTCCCTTAGCTAATTTCTGGAACTACTTTTTACTAGCTTTTATTTAACTGTCCCAGTGCCTAAGAGCGTACCTCGTCGATTCGATCGACAGGTCGAATACGTCATTTATTTAATTAACTAAAACGGTATTCTACTATAACTTAGAGTGGAAGGTGACAAAGTACATTTACAAAACAAAAAAATCTGAGATATTTTCCAAGTGTAAAACGACGAGGCTAGTTTCCAATATCTATAAGTGGATCACTAATGTTTTTTTATCACTTATCTTATCACTTAGGAATCTGAGACACCGGCAGGAAAACTATAAAACCGGATTATACCGACACACAAGTTTGCATAGATAATATAATGGAACATTAATTTGAAAAACAATGAAAGCAAGTTTACATAAATGGTTATCGCTGCTGCAGACAAAGCTGATTGCCTTCTCGTCACTAATTCTAATGTACATATCGGAATCTTTAACATAAACAAAACGAATCCAAGCTCGAGTGTTTACTAGAAGTTATGAAAAATTCCTCTACCACTTCATAGATTTGTCATAAGATCAGCTCGCGAAACCCAAATTATTGTGTTATCATTATTTTTGTTGATACTTTGTAGTTAATAAACTTCTTGTTTTTTTTTTATATGTACTAAAATTTACTCATGTGTGTCTAAATAAAACTTATTTTAAAAACACTGTAATCTTACCTGATGAGTAGCGATGTCATCGAAGTTACAGCGCGCTTGTTTAAAAGATTGTACTGGCATTAGAAAAGAGATCACTTGAGCGCAACAAGAAATACAGCTTATCGCTTACAGGATATACTACTAGTACAACCTCCATGCTGACTGCAACTTCTCGCTTCAAGTTTTTCAGGAGAAATACCGCTAGACCAACCAGGCGTATATGTTTAGATGAAATAAGGGCTGTCACTTACAGGATATACCGCCAATAGAACTGCCACGCTGACAACTCCTCGCTTCCAGTGTCGCAAGGCGGAGCGCATCGTCACTACGTATATGATGCATGTCGCCACCAGCACTAGTAGACCGCACGACCACAGTACCCAGGCGTATGTGTTCAGAGCTGAAACAGAAGAAATACAGTCACTTAAATGATTACAAAGATAATTTTCTAATAACAATCTTCACTCTTCACTTATTTTTTTAGACACAAAAGGCATTGTTATCAGTAAAAGCCGTTTGGGCTTCGCATGGCGGTAGCTCATAATAACTACCACCATGCTGGAACCGCTGGGTCTTT
This sequence comes from Lycia hirtaria, assembly GCA_947563715.1. Classification (NCBI taxonomy): domain Eukaryota; kingdom Metazoa; phylum Arthropoda; class Insecta; order Lepidoptera; family Geometridae; genus Lycia; species Lycia hirtaria. The sequence goes on along the minus strand of OX387375.1, from coordinate 21,728,615 downwards.
TTTTCTTCCAGTACATCAGTGGAACTGTATTTTTATGAGATTCCTATACATGGCTCTGAAGTAAAACTGGGGTTTTTTCCAAAAATGGGTACCTTGGGAAATTTATATATTAAACACCAAAACTAAGCTAGTTTAATACATCTATTTAGTTTCGCCTGATGATAATCTTATGGCGCAATAAATCAATTTACTGGGTGTGAGTATAATATATAATTATGTATACATCTACAGACATCTAATTACTCACACATTAAAATTATGTTAGTCACAGGCGAATATTATGTATAGAAAGACTAATAGAGGTAAGTACCTGCATTTAGGTGCAGTTCATGCACCTGAAAAACATTTACTATCCTATAGAACAATTTTGTAAGTATGTAGATAAAATGTCTATGTAAGGCAGGTACACCACCTAGTACTGCTTAGCCACCTGAAAAGCCTTTTTAGGGTTCCGTACCTCAAAAGGAAAAAAAAATGGAACCCTTATAGGATCCCTTTGTTGTCCGTCTGTCCGTCTGTCTGTCCGTCCGTCCGGGTGTCAAAACCTGTATCTCGGGAACGCGTAAAGGTGTCGTGTTGAAATGAAACCCATATACGCAGGTCCATAGTCTCTTGCTGCAGAAAAAAAAAACTCAGTTTTCGTAAAAAACAAGTTACAGCCGATTAGAAAAGTTTCCGGCAGCCTAGTGGGGAGACCGTCTGACTTGCGGTCCGCAGGTCCTGGGTTCGAATCCCGCGGCACGCACCTCTGTCTTTTCGGAGTTATGTGCGTATTGTTGATTGCCGCCAACTTCAAAAACGGTGAAGGAAAACATCGTGAGGAAACCTACATGTCTGAGAGTTCTAAATGATCTGGAAGATGTGTGAAGTCTGTCAACCCGCACTTGGCCAACGTGATAGACTATGGCCTTACCCTTCTCACAATGAGAAGAGGTCCGTGTCGAGCAGTGGGACAGTTTGTACAAACAGGGCTGATAAAAAAATACAGGTTTTTAAATATTTTTACGATGTATATTTTTCGGTTTATGAAGGAAAATATTAAAAAAAAAATGATTTCTCCCTTTTATCACTAGTTTGTACGGAACCCTCGGTGGGCGAGTCTGACTCGCACTTGTCCGGTTTTATTTTATATTGGTGGACATTTCACACAACACCATCTAGCCCAAACTAACTTGTACTATGGAAATTAGATATCTGTTAAGATAAAATACTGAAATACTTTTTTTGTAAATACTTATGATACATAAAAACATCTAGATACATGACAAACATCCATGCTCATCACATGTTTGTCCTGGATGGGGATCGAACCCCTCGACCTACAGGCAGACACACTACCAACTGAGCTACGAGGCCAGTCAGTTTGATGTATTTGCAATTATTGTTACGAGTATAGGGAAAACAATCAAGATCTACAATAAAATTTATGTTTAGTAACATGTCATCCAGCTTTTGATAAATAAGCATTATCCTACTAATAAACCAGGAAAATTTAACAAACTTTGCAAACAAAATCTAAAATGGAGCTTAATCGACTGAGCGAAGTATTACATTTTTTAATTAAAATATGTAGTATGTGACACTAAAGAGGTAGATATAAATCACAGACAATTTTTTTTAAGTATACATACTAGTAATCTAACTCACACATGAAAATCGTTACTTGTGTAGAACCTTACCTACATACTTACATATACGCGGAAAACATCGTAATTCTAAGATTTACATAACCGTTACAGTAAATTTTCATTGAAGTTAAACAACTTTTAACCTTACTTTATACGGGATCACGGACACTGCAAAGCGTTTGAAACTTCAGGCCTTAAAAGTGTAAATACGCGATAAATCCGTTATTCTCATTCTTGGACAGACAAATAAAATTACAAAATTCAACAGCGTTACAAACTGAATAGCATATAACTAGCGAGTTACGATGGTGTAACATTTGGTGGGTGTATTTAATGGTGGTGAAACATGTTTTATTCAGACACTTTATAAACTTGCGGCAATCTTCACTAGTTTCCAAATACAGCATTATTCTGTTTAAATGGTCCATAATAATAATACATAGCTTGTGCATAGCACTTATTCTGAACCATTTACCACTTAGGTCAAGACCTCGGAAGAAGCCATAATAACAGAAGCAAAATTCTTCTTCCAAGGATAACTTCTGTGGTTTTTAGGGCCCTTTTTTTAGGAAGTACTATTCTCTAATATACTGCTATAAATATATGTGTTGCTTTTTACCTGGCTAGCCCACCGCTCTCAAATTGACATTATAGCACTGACCAACCGAGTTAACATTGAAATAGAAATAAAGAGTAAGGAAAATATTCTATTTCATTATTTCTCTTTCACTATATTTAAATGTGATTCGGTGGTAAACTGAGCCCGCAGCCCACTGAGCCCGCAACCCACTGAACCCGCGGACTCAATGTGTGTTCCTTCTCGACTACCGGGTTACTCTTTCATCTTTTCCACCTCCTCTTTCTGTCTAGCCTAGCCCACCTCCATCCGGTAAGCTGGCCAATTGAAAAGTAACTAGTTGTAATTACAATGCTATTTTTACTTGTTTCAATTAACTATGGTACCGACCATCCAATTTATTGAAGAAAGGGAAATAAAGAGTTAAGTTAGGAAATGTATTTCCTTAATCGTTGTTTCTCTTTCAGTAGCTATATTTGCTAGGCTAGCACGCACTAGCTAGCACTGCTAGCTATTTTCAACCATCGCTAACACTTTAACATCGGATAAGCTGTTAATGCCTAGACTTTGACCATGAAATAATAATAGTTTAAAAAAAACTGAAAAACCCGACTTCAAAATACGCAATTCGTTTACTTGGATGACATTTTTCCAGTTATTTTGTTATAAAGGCCACCTCTCAAGTATTACCTACCAAACAAAAAAAACATCAAAATCAATTCACAATTAGCGGAGTAATCGGAGAACAAACATACAAAAAAAGACACAGTCGAATTGAGAACCTCCTTCTTTTTGGAAGTCGGTTAAAAAGTGTCTGCGCATGCGTTGTCTTACGTGCCTATAAGTATTAATTAGTCTGGTCTGGTATGCGGGTATTATCGCAGCCAATCATCATTAAGACAAGTTCAATACCGTGGTGCCAAAAGCCAAAGGTTATACCAGTTGTGCTGGTGATCACATACCCAGAAAATCCCGCCGGGTCATACGGAGATCAATTCATAGCATGAGGACAAAATTAATACGCGCTCTTCTAAAGAATTGCGACTGAAAAATTATCGTTAGTGCCTATTCTGCAAATATTTGTAGTAGTTTTATCAATTCAAATACTCCGCTCTTCGTTATATTATACCCAGGCCTCTACCACAAATGTTCAAGAAGTCTTATTTCAATATTACTTTGACTTTTGTCTCGCTCTTTCTACAGTTGAGAGAGCAAGACAAAGGTCAAAGTAATATTGAAATAAGATTACTATTACGATTGTGGTAACCCCCCAAATTGGCATTACTTCGTAACTGTCGCTTAACACCAGGTGGGTTGACACTCAATATTATTGTCGAATAAAAAAAAACTTACACTTTGATATTATTTGACATTATTTATTTTGTTTTTATAATTGTGGGGACCATTATGATGGAAGTGGTATATTGGTAGATAGAATATAGAAAATTATCTCTATTTATAAGTAACTAAAAGGCGGCGAATGTCTTATTTTATGCGAAATTCTTTTAAATAAATACATAGTACTAAAAGTTACGTAGTCATGGTTTTGACTACAGAAAGATGCCGCAGGATTACTGAGAAACAAAACGTCACTGGTGACAAAAGTGATTATTTAACTATAATTATCCACTCCGGAATGAGTATTCAGGAGTGAGTGAGTGAGTTCCGGACTGGTTCCTGTTCTAGCGTAAAAAACAATATTTTCTTTTTTAATTTTTAATACGAAGTTATTACTTCGTATTAAAAATTAAACATTCTCTAGAAGTCAATAGTAGGTAATAATATTTATAGTCTCGCACGCTACGTAAAATTAAGTAATTGTATTTATTTTTGATATTACAGCCTTCAATGGTTACACTTTACATTTATACCATTGACCTACAAACATAAATCACAAAATATGCTAATCAGGTAAATGACGTGCGAAACATACATTTGAAAAAACGGAAACGGAAGTGAGGTCATGCACTTCTCTATGTATCACAAACACACCTCGGGTACATATTTGGCTCATAAACCTAGAAATCCTTTAATTATATGACCATGAAACTGAGTAAAAATATAAAAATAGTGACATGACACGCGACGTTTACTGAGTGAACTGAGTTACACAATATAAAAATGGCGAAAACCGTGTTTCCCAAATCCAACCCTTTCTTATTATTCTTGTTTATAGGTAGAGGTCAAAAAATCTAGAGCATCTCTGTTAGAACAATAAATATCATAAATAATTAGGATTCAGTGTTCTATATAGCCGGCAATAAATAAAAAAATATAAGCATCCGAATGAATTCTAGATACCCTCATTTACATGAACCCGTCTACCCGAAAAAGACAGTATTTATGAAAAATATACGGTACGAATTGATAATATTTTTTTATTTTTCTACCGACTTCAAAAAACTGGGAGGCCCTTTTTTGAAGTCGGTAAAAAAATAGGCTTGTTCTTAGGCTTATTCGTAAACAGCCATTCAGGAAGCGTATTCCACATTTTGACGGTCGCACAATAAAAGTGGAACTAAAGAGTTTTTGGAATATCCACCACAAAATAATGTACCTTTTTCATGCTTCTTACCGTCCTACAGAGAGCAGGAAGAATAAGATTTCTGGAAAAAACACATCAGGGTTATAGGCGCAATGCATTGCCAAACAGAATTTTGAACTGTTAAAGTTATTGTAATGTATTGTATTGTAACAAAGTACATGGAGGTATTGAACTGTTATCTATGGGCAATCGTTAAACATCGTTTCGTCACTCGAGAATTCCATTATCTATTTGTCGACTCCATCTTCAGAACTTTGCCATTGTGAGTAACCAATGTGGAAAGAGCTTATAATAATTAATGTCCGGGGAGGTAATTGCAACTACCGGGAAAATCACTACCGCCGCCTGTTTTGTTTCTTATATGGCATTATTCGTAATAATCAAACGGCGCGAAATTATTTAAATTAGTTGCAATTACCTCCCCGGACCTTACCAATATTTCATCTATATTACCTATAGATGAAATCTATATGGCGTTACGTATACCTGCATATACCTATATGTATCGTTGGTGAGAAATAGTCATTAGCATATTGCAATCGGAATGAACCGTGTAAAAACATATTAATTACATTTATACGATTACATTAGCGCAATCAGAGCTTGAAAATATGCAATAGAACTATTCTACCATTATGTATGAATGAGCAATACCGGCTGACTTGAGCTCGGAATATTTCGCACTTCATGAATCGTTAGAGAAGATGACTAAAGACATGTTCAGACCTACGCGTTATTCGCTATGTAGAGGGTGCGCAAATACCCAGCGAATTTTGCACGAATTTTACCAACTTTAGTTCAATTCAAATTCAAATTTCTTTATTAGAAGATACAGCAAACTGGCTCCGAACAACTAGTTCGGTAAATAAATAAACTGTATTTCCGACGCCAGTAGCTTCATCCAATTCATGTAACTTAGTCTACCATACACTTGTTATTAATAATTTAATACAATATATTAATATATAAACACATAAAGGAAAAAACTAAAAACTGTACTTTTTTAATTCAATCACAAAAAATAGGGCCTTTATGCAAGGAAGCAGGGCCCAAATTTTAACCGTATCATGTGGGGTATCATATGAAATAGCTTCATTAGCACAAGCTAAAACAGGGTTTTAAATATTTTTACGATGTATATTTTCCGATTTATGAAGAAAAATATATATAATTTCCCCCTTTTACCTACTAATTTGTACAGAACCCTCGGTGGGTGAGTCTGACTCGCACTTGTCTGGTTTTTTTACTCTAAGTAAGCATTTTTCATTGCATTAATAAAAATTAGTACACAAAAAGTATTTTTTAGGGTAGAGCGAAATTTCAATAGCTATCGTTCAGTCGGTATACGCTACCATAGACGGTAGCGAATAACACTTAGGTTACAAAACATAATAATAAGCTTAGGTCTGAATAGACCTTTAGTTTACGCATGGTACACATAGCAAGAAGTTTTAGTGTTGTCGTAATGAGTCACTACAAAAACATATTCATTTAGCTTTAATGACTATGGAATAAATCTAGGCAAATATAACACGCATCGCTTTGACGAGTTCACACAAGGTTTTTTTTTACAAATAGGTAGTCTATTAGTTTTGACATACTTATGACTTATTTACATTATATTATGTTATGTACGGCAGGGTTAATAACAGTGAATATTTTATTTTGGCATCAGATAGTCAGATATTCTATCAAGAGCCGTTCCCTTGGTAGGTAGGTACCTAAATTATCCTTTTTCGTTATTTTTTTCAATAACTGCGAAGTATGTTTAATAGGTATTAGTTTTGTATCTCATAGTGTAGAATAAAGTAGTTTTTTTTAATATAACCCCCAACTCAAAAAGAGGGGTGTTATAAGTTTGACGTGTGTATCTCAAACGGTGTGTGCTCTCAAACGGATAGACCACAGGTGGGATAGACCGATGTTGATCAGTTTTATTTTTATTTGAAAGAGGATTTATTCGGGAGTTTTCTTAGCTGTTTCATCAAAATCGGCTCTGCCGTTATATTGTCGGGGTTTTGTAATTTTCTAAACTTATTGTTAATTAAAATGCTGAGTCTGCGCCTGCGCTTGTGGTCACAATAGACAATAATTATTATTTAATAATTTGTATTTGTATTTGTATTTTGCTTCACTTAAAAATATGTTCCAACAGTTCAATATAATATAATATAATTAATGCTACTTACAATGTAATATTGTAGTTTGAAGGACGGACGGTTTGAAGGCTGGCATGGTCATGTCTAATTTATTCTAACTAGACTCTCAAAATTTTCAATAAACTTTTAAAACGTTGATTTGCGTGTCGTTCAGACAAACGTGCTTCATCGTAGACTGCAATACTATACGAGGTAGCTATCTGTAGAAACGTAATAAGTTATTGATCAGGAAAAATAGTATTTTTCCTGATTAATAACTTATTTACGTAGAACTGACGGCCGATGGGGCCGAAAAGTTCTCGAATGGAGACCACGAACCGGCAAGCGCAGCGTAGAAAGACCAGCCAAAAGACGGACAGAAGATATCATAAAAGTGGCAGGAAGACGCTGGATGCAGGCCGCTTCCAACCGGTCTTTTTGGAAATTCATGGGGGAGGCCTATGTGTGGACTTCTTGAGGCTGAGATGATGATGATGATAAATAACTTATTTATACCCCCTCGTTTGGCCAAATCCTTTACCCAATATGTATTTCATAAAATACGGATTTCCATACTGAAAAAAATATCCTCTTAAATTAGACGAGCTAACGGGAAAAATAACAACCTCCCACTTTTTAAATTTGCGTACTTATAAGTAGTTTTACCAGTATTGTGCGTAAAGTAGTCTGGCAGATAACACAATAACATGTTATTAACTTACCTCATATAATTAAAGCAGAGGTAATTAAAATGTTGTGTTGCCAATAATAATTTGTCCTAGTATGTGAATTATTTTCCTTGAATAAATAATCGTTCAAACACGTCTATTGGGTTTTTGACACGACACTGGAATCTGGACTGACGTAAGGATTTTAAATTAAAAGCATACTTGTCCTTATTCTAATATACTTATATATGCGTTCTTCGTATTTCCAATCACTAGAGTAAAGAAAAAAGTAGTTTATTATCATTAAAGTTTGTTAAGATGTATGTTTGGATGATTGTTACTTATTCACGCTAAAACGGCTGAATAGATTTTAATGAAATTTAGAAAAAAAATGCTCATAGCATTTCGTATGGTATAGCAAATAAATCAGCCAGCTGTTGCAAATAATCAGATCGCTGACCCCGTCGAAATTAATGGAATAGCTGATTTTTATAAATCTCCAATTGTGCCCATTAAAAAAGTTTTACGGACACGTCAAGGAGGAAATGATCATCATCATCATCAAGATTGATTTATCATACATACTTTATTACATACATAGAATCACGAATGATTTCCCTTACGGGGTGGCAAAGCATCAATGAACATGAGGCAGTTTAGACCTTAGAGTGTTAGATAGAAGGGAGAGTGTATTGGAAGATTATAGAGGATTAAAGGGTCAGATGTAATATTCCGAAAACACGTACGAAACGCTTTGGCTCCACTTTCATTGTGCGTACCGCCAACCTAGATTAATCTATTCTGAAAGACCCATTCAGGAAGCGCATTCCACATTTTGGCCTATTCACTCGCGATTTGAAGACTGTAATCGCGAGTGAATAGGTTTCTTCTATGCCAGCGCGCTCCATCGTAGACCGTAACTTTCGCTTAACACCAGGTGAGTTGAAAGTCAAGCTCAAGCCTATCGTGGAATTAAAAAAAATAGCATTGGCTTGCAGAGATAGGTTAGCCTATCGCTTGCTTAACGCCAATTTCCCTCAAGTCCCATAACTGACTTTTACAATATGTCCGAGAAGAAAAGCAGCTAATACATTCTATGTTTTTCCTTTTCTCCCAGTCCAGCATGGAAGAAGTGATTATTATAATGAATACAAAGGCTTCACCTCGGCTTAGTACAAGTCACTATAATAAATAACACTTGCTGAATCAATAAAGAAAGACAAGTCTACAGACTTGTCTTCAACATCCTTCACGTACTCTTACGATTAGTCTTCTGTGGCCATAGTATACCTAAACAGATATAGGCAGGTATATGTAGGGTGTAGAACGTTCTCATCAAAGTAAAAACTGGAAAGCTGTACGCCCTTGACTTATCATGTGGGTTGAGTAACCCATGCGCTTCCGGCCGGCGAGAATGCCACGCCACAAATGGCTTTAGACTTTATGAAGGTTTATGCTTTACGTCTTCCGAATTCCCGGCGTCTCAACAAGTCTTATTTATACATTTGTATGATATTTAAAAACTTTCGACAGGTCTCATGGCTCAGTGGTAGTACGACTGCCTCCTGAGCTGCCTCGTGGGTTAGATCACCCAGGGCAAACACTTGTGTGATGAGCATGGATGTTTGTTGTGTCTGAGCGTTTATTTATGTATCATGTGTATGTATTAACAAAAAAAAGTGTATATGTATTTTACCAGCAATCTGGTTCCCATAGTACAAACTTTGCTTAGTTTGGGGCTAGATTCTGTTATATGAAAATGTCCTCCAATATAATATTTAAGTATTATTTTATTTCCTCATGACACAAAATATAGAAGAAATAAAATTGAACCTAAAAAATATTTTTGAGATTAACTTTTTATGCGAGTTTGAATGACAATTTTTAGGCTTCATTCAAGCCCTAATTAGAGAACTCAACTTTGATGGATCTACTATAACGTCATTAGGAAGTTCTAGTGCAAATTTTCTGGCCACATCATCAGTCAAATTAGCAACTCCGCAGAACCGTATAATGCATTATCATTGAAGTTACATAATTACGTAATATGCCAAATTTTTGCATGGCCTGCAGGGTTACGATCTACTCATAAAGCAATGCAGAGTTACCTCGCGCCCGGTGTTGTGTACCTTTTTACCGACTTCAAAAAAAAGGGGTTATTCGATAACTATTGAGTGTGAGATATAAGTTTAAATGAGGCTACTTTAAATTGTGTCATTTTAACAAACTCTTCAACTTTTGTGTCACTCTCTTAATTGCAGAAAAATCTAGTTTTTATTTTATTTTTTAATCTTTATTATTTAAAGGAGTTTAGTCACCCAATGACTATGTCACCCCCGTAACAGAATAATTAATAATTAAACATTCATCTTACATACATATCTACTTATATCCTAAATCTTTACAATAATCGCTTATGCAATTGTAACAGCATTTTGCCCTGCCCTGATGTTGGTGAAGCCAAAATGCTGTTACATAGGCCAACATTATACAGCTCATTAAAGAACATATTAGCATGCCTCTGAGGCTCGTTCCGGACACATTCCATTAATACATGGTGAACATCTTCAATCCATCAAATTGACCAAGTAGACAAAATTACCATCCTCTATAGCATGGAATAAAAATAATGCTACCTCAACATAAATGAATAAATTCACAATTCCTCAGTAAAACAATGTCAGTTTATTAATTAAGTAAAGGGTATAGAAAGATCATTAAAATTATCCTCGCTGTTGCAATTTGTAAAGGTCTGCGAATAAAATAACCTATTACATAAGGTTGATAAATTCAAGATAATTAATGTATTATTCGGTTTTAAGTGAAAGTTGTGTGATCATGAATTTGATAAATTGGTGTTGTGTCGAATGATTACGTTATAAAGATATTTTTAAACAGACGAAAAGAACTCTTGTTCGTGGTTATAAAAGCACGGTAGCAATTTTTAGGAAAACTACCAAAATCACGACTTTATGGGTATGGGACAGATACGATTTGCGAGCACAAATACCGAGCTCAGATTTTTTTGACAGAAAAAATCTAACTAGAAACCGGATGTATCATTTAATCTACTTCGAGTAGCTTTTATGGATAAGTACCCATAATGTAATAATTAACGGTATGTATAACAAAGAATAACGAATTTGCAGTCGCTTATGAAGGAAAAAATCCTGCTCAATGCGTAAACTCCAACATCAAACAGACCGGGTGCAAAATTATTTTAGAAAATTGTTGCAAGATCTTGTTATGCCGAGATTACCGAGGTACTCTGGCAGGTACCCGAACAAGACATGGTAAAAAACTTTTGAAATAAATTTGATAAAAACTTTATGGGGCTATAAAGGTACCTTTTCTAAACAAATCTAAATCAGTTCACCATAGGTGAAGATTTATAGAGGTAAGCACCCAAAACATACTTTTGGGAGAAGATATTTTTTAATGCGACAAATGGGAGCTAGAATGCATATCTATTCTATCCAGTCGTATAAAATCTAGGCTTTGTCCTAAGTGACCGACAGACAACGTACCTACAGCCTAAGCCACTGCTGATCCTAGAACATGAAATTTGGAAGGTGCCTCTGAAGTGGATATTTAATTCATTAAGAAAGTAATTCTCGATCACTTTTAAAGCTGTGGCATAGAACAATAGCCAAAAAGCTAATAGCTGTGGGATGCAGCTAGTACTAATTTTAAAAGTAAAATAGCTTTTTTTCTGATTCTGTAAGATAGTAGAGCATCTCAACTTGTTTATCAATTAAACTGATCTCGAAATAGACGTACCTGCAAGATATGTGCCAAAATCCGGCTGCAGAGTGTATGTGTGACACAATATCGTCGAATTAATTGCATTGTTCTGTGGAGGTGGGTTATCAGCACTTATGTGGCGAGCAGTAAGGACTTTACTACCGCTATTGCTTTCACCGTACACATTTAAGTTATCCATTTTATATAACTACAGTTTTTTTATTATCTTTTATAACATGTCGAGTTATGTTTCCAAGTTTAAAATTCGCGCGCAAAATTGAAAGAGTTTGCACGCGGCGCGCGTCGAGTTGAAGGCGTCTCCGTAAACTGACGGGTCGCTTGCTTGGCGTCGTGGACGCAACGGCCGCTTTGAATCGCCTCGCCTCGTTGCGTTCACTTTCTTTCGACATTTGTGGGGTCTGCGCTGCGCAACCAACTTGTTGCGGTATCCTTCACCACAAACTAAGAGAAATATTTATATACTAGCCACGCCACGCAGTTACACTTGGTATCTGTTCTTTAGGACATAAGTACCTGGGTCACCGAGCTCCACTCGGATTGTTTATGACTGAAAATACGATCAAACCCGGGTTCACTAACCTAGATTGATTTATCGTCCCCTAATCTACCTACAAACCAAATTTCATTAAAATCGTTGAAGCCGTTTCCGAGATTCAGATTATATATATTATATAAATAAATAAATACAAGAATTGCTCGCTTAAAGGTATTAGCACTGGGATTAGGGAGGTTTTACGGGATGTTACAATAGATCTACAAAGGTTGCAGTTAATCTCTGTCTTCTGTGTCTGAGTGTTTCTATGTATCATAAACATATATATTAAAAAAAAAAAAACAAGTGCGAGTCAGACTCGCCCACCGAGGGCTCCGTACTGTTGCAGTTGTCCATAGGCGACGGTTATCGCTGACCATCAGGCGAGTCGTCTGCCTTTTTGCTTTACCTATTTTATAAAAAAAAAAGGGGGAAATCATATATTTTTTTATATTTTCCTTCATAAACCGAAAAATATACATCGTAAAAATATTTAACACATTTCTTGCTCACCACTCTGATCCGACATACAGACAGACAGGCACTAGCACGGCCCCGCATATCGTCGCTCGCATGACTAGCTGTCCTGTCTCATTTCAGTCATTTGTTCAGGACAAACGTTTTTCGGTTCTAAGTTTAGATTGTATTTGTCAGAAAGATTAATTAAAAATACCTTATGATTAGCTTTCACTGAGGTTACTTACATTTTAATTTCACATGTATGTAGGTATTTGCATTCTAAATAACTGTTTTTATTATTAATTTGAAAAATTAGATAGGACAGTTAGCGAGCGACGATAATATGAGCGATTTTTATACTATTGATTAGCTACGTACGTTTGATAAGATCACAGACGAACACAGAACTACATAAATTTGTTCATGATAATAATATGACGTTGCTTAAACTTGAATGTGTTTTTCACGAGAAAGTATGTGCATATGTCAACGGCTCTCGTTGTACCTACAATTTGCATGAGCATTCTTTAGAATAAATCTTTTAAAGCTACTTATTCACGTCTTATCACTTACGAAAACTTAGGCTTTAACGAAAAGCATTGCTTAACATATTTTGACAACTTCTCGCTGACACGTAATGACATTTGCGGAAAGAAGACAAAGAATTTAAGACGATGGTTAAAGTAACGTAACTTTTTTCGGTAAGGCCGGTTTAGTCTTATAACATTTCTTATGAATGCGCTCAACGCACGCAGCTATCTCTCTATGTATCTCTCTCGTGCATCACAACATTTTCAAACATATTAAACTGAGAAAAGAATTTATTTATTTTAATAGCAGAAATATTTAAATAAAAGTTTTTCTTTGATTTCTTCAAAATTAGCCAAGGAGTAGAAAAATATGTTTTTTCACTACTCCGTCAGGAGTATAAGTGATATCTGATTTTTTTAGGGTCAGTTTTCGTAGTCAATAGTCAATAGTTTAATTGCAGCATGTAGATACATGCTGGTCTTTTAAATCATACATGTCATTGGTTCAGAAGTACATATGGCCCTGTAAGGGCATGGCAACATTTGACTCGGAACGTGCTATTATATATCGCTAACTTATCCTTAAAAAAAATATTTAAATTGTAGTAGCAACTGGCTTCTAAAAAGGCTTTGAGATTTAATATAAAACTGTCTTCTGTTTCCAGATCTTTCAATTTATTTGGCAACGCATTATTGATTTTTACTGCCATTGAGTTAGGGCTAGTACTATGGATTACTAGGTTAGACTTAGGTATAAGGAGCTTATGCTTATGTTGAGGTCTAGGAATTCGCGGTTTATCAGCAACTTTTTTAAATAATTTAGGATATTTTCTAACAAATTTACAGATTTCTAAAATATACATTGATGTCAAAGATAGGACTTAAAATTTAATAAAATAAGGTTTATGGAAGTTTTCGGTTGTTATATAATATCAGGTGCTTTTATATTGGCGAGGATACGTATACACTTTTTTTGGGCGACGAAGAGATCATCTGCATCCACAGAGTTTACCCATAGTATGATACCTTATCTCAGCTAACTCAACCGTATCTCAGTTGGGTGGGGTTCCGTACCCAAAGGGTAAAACCGGGACCCTATTACTGAGACTCCTCTGTCCGTCCGTCCGTCCGTCTGTCACCAGGCTGTATCTCATGAACCGTGATAGTTAGACAGTTGAAATTTTCACAAATGATGTATTTCTGTTTCCGCTATAACAACAAATACTAAGAAACAGAATAAAATAAATATTTAAGGGAGCTCCCATAAAACAAACGTTATTGTTTTTGCTCGATATTAATAACGGCAACAGGTAGACGCTTGAAATATTCACTGAATATAGAGTTATATTATTCACTTTAAAAATAAATAATTAAATTGATATTTAAGGGGGGGCTCCCATACAACAAACGTGATTTTTTGCCGTTTTTTTAAATAATGATACGGAACCCTTCGTGCGCGAGTCCGACTCGTACTTGATCGGTTTTATTATAAGTATTTCCCTATTTAAATAAACAAATTCATTTCTCACTTTTATAATATTTTATTAAACCTTTATTTTATATTATTCATTTTATATGTTTAAAAAGGTCGTGATGCCCGAGAGATATAGCTACGCGCGTTGATCTCCATGTTATCAAAATTTAATTATAATTTTATCTTTTTTTGCTACAATTTTATTGTTAAAAGCTTTTATTTGATCCCTGTTACAATCTTTTATTTGTTTCACCTGTCCTGGTATCTGGCTGTCTGTAATCAAATCTATATATTATAGACCTACATCCCGGTTTCCGGTTGAGCTGTTTTGCATGCATATGTAAATCGGATAACAGCCTTTTTTAGGATTCCATAGTTAACAAGAAACCCTTATAGTTTCGCCATGTCCATCCGTCTGTCTATCCTTGCTTTGCTCAAAAATTCTATAAGTACTCGAAAGGTATAGACGTGCATATTAATAATGCCGAGAAAATATTAGAATAAAATTTTGAAAAAAATTTTTTTTTTGGAGTACACGCAAAATAGGAATGATTTTTTTTGACATCTACCCCATCGTGTGGGGTATTGTTGGATAGATAATCAAAAGCATTGGGGACACCCCCAATGCTTTTGAACAGGGTCTCTTGTTCGATACTACGAACATATGAGTTATTACTCAAGTTAATTTAAATGAAATATTTATTTTTGACTTGTCTAAGTAATTATTTTAAGTTGATCGAATATAATTTGATAACTTGTAAAGCTTACTTAGCCGTGATAGTTTTCCTTTTAATTTCATCAATACTTTACTAGAATATCTCCAAAGTTAACCGTTTAGCCGGTAGAGGGGGGTCACACACGTGACTCTATCAAAAAATATCACTTCAAACTTAATATTTTACACTTAATATCCATGCCAAATTATAGCTGTCTAGAACTAATAGTCTTTGAGCAAAGCCGCGGACAGACATACAGATAGACAGAAGACGGACATGGCGAAACTATAAATAAGGGTTCCTTGTTTACTACGGAACCACAAAAAAGACGGATAAAATAACCACGAAAAAAACAATTCTCTTTGCCTATACAATACAATAGACCTGCATTATGCACAGTGAATGTAAGTGCAGGTGAATTTTCATTATTATACGCTTTCTTTTGTGCAGGTATAATAAACAAAAGATATACCAATAGCTTGCAATAAATCGTATTTTATTTTTAAAAACGAATCTTAGAATAAAGCCCAACGTTTTAGTGGCGGCCCTTGAGATTTTTTTTTATTCCAAGAGACAACGACCACCCACTGCTAGTAGTTTCAATTATAGTATACAAGAACACCATAAAAATAAATAACTCAGCCAGTCAAGAAACGTATCAGTAATTTAAAATTTCCCGCTAAAATTATGCCACATTTCTTAATTTAATAATAAAGCTACTTTCTACTAGATGTCGCTACTAGTACTTAAAACTATAATTTAGTGACGTGCTATTCACTGAATAACAAAATTATAAAGGCGGAATAATTATTTAATTGCTATAGCGTTACAGTCACAACCGCCATTATAATATTATGTTAATACAAATATTATAAATTGCTAACGCCTATCGATAATGATTAAGATAATACAAATGTTATCATGTCAACATGATGGCAGACCATCAATGAATATAAAAATAAATTATTGCTGATAATATATTAATTACTTTCTAAGTTGTTGTCATTAGAGCTGTTTTTTTATATAGACTGTTAAATTATTATTTTTATTTTTTCTAATGTCCTTTTCTTATTAATAAGTAACTGATGTAATTCTTTTAGGAAATTTAATTTATAAAATAAATTTAATATTACTTAAATACTGCGTTTTTTGGTATAATACATGTTTAAGAATACCATCCAGTTTAAAGTTTATATCGTTTAGGGATTATGAAATTTAACTATTTGTATTTTGTTTTCTGTGGCTAAATAAATAAATAGGTAACCCTTTAGGCTGTTCGATTATAGATAGATATTATATAATCTGTATCCTCATATTTTCTGAAGGGAAGTAACAACTACTTTGCAATCGTAATATTTTATCACAATTACAAAGTCAGTGTTTCCTAGTTCATATTATTAAAAAAAAACTACAAATTCGTAAATCTATAACTGACTTCTGGAAAAAGCGCTTAACGGTCGGTCTATATAAAAGTCAACGACTTATTTTACAAGGCATAAAAAAGACTTTGCAGTTACCTACTAAATCACTAAAATGCTGTAATGCAACAATAGCTCAGTGTCTATTTTTTACTAATTTTCTATTGCTTAAATGGTTCATCTTGATTATATGACACTTATAAATTTGCAAATTATAATAATTCTAAAGAGATGAAAACAGCAATACAAAAATAAACGCTCTCAAGCATTAAGTAGTAACGAACTTGCTCATAGACAGGAAAAAAACAGAGGGCAATGTCCGTTTTTAGGATGGTTTGTTGAACGGCACTGAATGCGAGACGAAACATTGATGTACTTACTTACCTACCTACTTATATCAACCCACTTACAAACATCTTACTAATTACCTACTTACAAACTAAAAATATTTTTATACAAACCCCATGTGTGGTTGTCTCCCTGACTTGATAAAAATAGAAAAAAAAAAAAAAAAAAAATTTGACCACCACTATTCATACTTTTACTTCGATTAATAATGTGCTCGATATAGTCATAAATATCATATTTTTACAAGATTTAATTTGAACAAATTGTTGTCAATCGTCTATTAAACTTGCCCAACCTAGTCAGATTTTCGAAGAATCATCTATTAATTATTTCAAAATTATGTTCAAACCGATGGAACTCGCTAAACTACATAATTATACAGAGATAACACCGTTGGCATGTCGAGTTCATGTGTTTATTTACGTCCATCGTATTGTTTGTATACAGCCCGGCACGACTGCGCATTGGTGTACGTCATTACCCCTCCCCTTATAACCCCCGCGGAGACCCGTATTTCCTACGCTGGATCGAGCCGCTTCACTCGCTCATTCATTCGGCATTCGCAAACGTTGTTGCGCGCGACTCACAGTACCGGTGAAAATTCTAGTCCCTCAGTGAATTCAAACCTCTATTTACTTGTGTTATTCATCAAGATGTTGAAAGAAAGGTCAAGATATGATAACCGCAACACCTCTGAAGAGGATGGACGATCATCAACAAAGAGTAGACTACCTGGTATTGACGAACTCACCCTTGGCCTAAAACAAAAGCTTCACCTGCAGGCTCGTGCCAGAGCTGCGCCATACTATATTAGAAAGCAAGAACCCGTTGATCTTGTAGACAGATTGCTTGAACAACGTGCTCTTGTTGCTGAAGCAGTACGGCGGTTACAAGAAAAGAAACAAACGTGTCATGAAATTTCTGTAGATTCATAATTTAAAAACAAAACATTTTAGTTGTGAAAGTGTGGAACGTGTTGTGAAATCGCTTGTGTGCAAGAAACGTGTCGGATTACAATGGTGCTATATGCGGAGAGCGAGCAAGAAAGAGATAGCTAGCTGTGACGTGTCCAGACAACACAAGTCACGAGAACAAATCAAAATGGCCGCTTACACTCTACAATCATAATATTTATTCTTCGTTTTATAGTGACCTTAACTGATCAAAGTACTGAATGACGTAACTAGCCTATATTGTAGTATTCGTTTTTGATTACCATATAGCATATTCTCTAATATTTATAGTACATTTTACGACTGACTGTCGTTTTAAAACATTTCCATCTTAATTATTATTAGATAATCTTTAAATATCCGAGCTTTAACTACTATTAATATATTTATACTTAATTTATGTAACAAGGTTAATAGAAAATCTCCAATACCTAGTTTTAAAAATAAGTTTTTATCAACCCATCCACTGTTTCACTAGTAATATAGATAATACATTTGTCCTGATTACCTAATCATTTAAAATATTGTTCTAGATCAATACTTTCGTGCATTTGAATAATAAATGTTTAGTTATTTGTTCCTTCATTAAGTGTCAAGATCTCTTTCAAAAGTGATTGTAGAGATAACAGTACTAGACAGTGCTAAGAACAGTTACTTCCTCGCATGTAGTAGTTTAGGTAAAATCCATTAACGAGCGCACAATGCGGTTTCAAAAATATCATCCTACTTTGTTGGTATTGTCATTGTGCAAACTAGACAATTTGTAGGCAAATTATAATTTATATTTTAATTCCTATTATAGTTAAGTAATTTTTGATTGTAAAAATCAATGTAGAATAATAATGTACAATCGTACCAAATTTGGTATAAAAATCAATGTAATAATACATGTGTGCATGTTTTAGTGCATTTTGTGATTTTTAGGTAGTTTAATTTTATCGTCGATCTTGTGATTTAGATAAGAAATATGAATTAAATAAATAAAACAATGTATATATTCTTGTTAATTTTTTAATCTTTTATATTTATGTATATTTTATGTCTTAACTTGAATAGTTCATTTATAATATGATTTGCTGTTCAAGAATAGTTACGTTTCTGTCAAGAAAATAATATTACCACTATCACCTTAGAATTTTAAATTTTAATTAATTGTTTAACTATTATATAAACTTAATCATTTGAAAATAATTGCAATTTGTATATAGATATGGTAATTATTTCTGATCTAATTAAGAGAAAGAGTTTTTCTATTAGGTGCCATTTTATTAAAAATATTATAATATAGGTATATCGTCCTAGTTGTTCTATTCATAGGTTTTAGCATTTTTTTTTTCTTTTTAAACAGTTCAATCATAGTGCAATACTCATAATTAGAAGAAATTAATAATTAAATTACAAATACTAACCAATAGTATAAATATTACTGTTGTGACATCTAATTTTTCATTTGACCATGAATGTGTATATTAAAATTAATCAACCTATTTTCCAAAACTGAATTGCACTGCTATTATGCATTACAAAAATAGTTAGACTTACTATTAAATAACATTATTACAAAATAATTACTGATTTACTAATCCTACTATCGTCGTAAATAAGTTTTATTTGCAAATACGTATTAGAAAGAAAAGAAAAAAATCTAAAGATTTTTTTTTTAATTTTTAAGTTCCTTTATCGTTTTATCAAAGTTATACCAGACGTAGGTAACAAACAACAGTTAAGTGAAATAAAAATTACGTTAATTGTTTAAGGACAAACTTACGTTTTAACAACTTTCTCTAAAATACCTATCTACCTTAGGCATCATGCTCAGCACGTTTTCACTACGATTACATGGTATGGTAAAATATATTTTTAAAGTAAAGTCACATCACTATGTTTAATTAATATTCAAAATTAATACTGTCAATGTTGGTAACTTTGACTTTGCGTTAAACTTTGGACATAGCCTGGTTTAAGATTCTTGATTTTTTTACCAAAAGATGAGGTGGTTGATAGTCGTGGCATCGTTAGGTGTTTGACGATAGCTTTTCCACTTGAGACTATAACTCTCAAGTGGAAAACGTGAAGTAAAGTGAAAAAACTAGCAAAAATAGTTTTACGTAATAAATGAATGAGTAGGTTTTACCGAGTAATAGTCGATCAACTTAGCTTAACTAGAATATTCAATATAAATTCAAAACAATCATATTTTAAGTTCGCATAATATTGACATAAGACATAAATTGTGATATGGAACTACGAAACCCTACATTGCGCGTGGCTGGACATGCATTTGACCGATTTTTTAAAATTGTTTTTAGTTAATACAGACCTGAAAACTAGTCTTCTGAAAACCAAACAAAAGAGAACTCAAGAAACATAAAGAAAACAATAGGTATGCAGTTCATGGAATGGGGTGAATCTTTTTTAAATTTGATATTACTCATTATTAATCTTAGAACTTATATTTGATAATGAGGTCATTCAACACTTAAATGATAGTAGAATTTTTTGGCTTTTTTTGATTTTTAAGAAATTACTTCATTATTTTAAAAAAATGCAATTAAACAATTTTATTTTTTCCGCTCGCTTGTAGCTCAAAGTTTTAAAATGATATTTACCATGATAATTAACATGATTGAATATTACAAATACATTTAATTTGATAGATCTATGTTTTTTACATAAAAAAAGTAAAATGAATTCAACCTAAATTACGTAAATCACCGTTTATGAAGATTTTCCGCTATCGAAATGAACGGAAGTCAATTTTACCCACATTCGCGTTTAACTTTGACAAGCCATTTAAACGTGATTTTCTTAAATATTTTCAATATTATTGGACTTGTTACTTCTTTACTTTAAAATTGACCATGAAAGAACACGCTTAAATAAGTAAAATACTATTAGACTCATACATTCATTCTCTGATATTTTCAAAAATATGAAAAAGTGTGTGTAAAGTTACCCACGCTGACAGTACATATTAGGTATATACTTTTTCTTACATGAATGGAATTTCAGAACATATGCCATCTAGTGTAGAGTAGTAGAACTAAAATACCGTCGAATGACGTGTGGCGGTATAAATACTTGGTCTGAGTTAAAAACAGCTGACATTTTGGCGGGAGCGTTGAAAACTCATATCCTGTTTTATATATCACTTTAAACTTGACCTTACCATATTATTATTTTGCTCTTTGATTGTGGCTATGACTGAAACTTGATGGATTATTATCTAATACCTTTAAACGAACAATTCTTGTATATATAATCTGAATCTCGGAAACGGCTCCAACGATTTTAGTGAAATTTGGTTTGTACGTAAATTAGGGGACGATAAATCGATTGTGCTAGGTTTAATTTTTAGTGAACCCGGGTTTGCTTGTATTTTCAGTCATAAAAAATCCGAGTTGAGCTCGGTCACCCAGGTACTGAAAATTAAATAACACCCAGTAAGCATACTGAGTGGAGTCTATATCAATTTAAACGATTAGTAATTATTTTCATGTTTTCTAGAAAATGTATTATTAATCTTTCTACAGGAATTTAATAAATTCGCATGAATATCGCTAAGTAAAGCACCATCGTGTCCAGCGTGGTGCGGCCACTCAACAGGCCCCGTAAGAGGTGGCGTGATGAACTTGACACCTTCGACAAAAACTGGTTGATCAACGCACAAAACTGTCAACAATGGAAAAGTCGGGAGAGGCCTTCGTCCAGCAGTGGGATACTTCAGGCTGAAAACAAGCAAACAATTGCGTATCGCTATCTCTTTCTAACCCGGGAATTTATCTCTATGTTTATTTATCTATGTGTTCAGTGTTCTCTCTCTCGCTGTAAGAGTTAAGTTGACTTGACTTGAATGCAGTTGTAATGCTAGCAGTTGTAAATACCTAGTCTAGTAAAAATAATACCGTTTGTATGGATCCGATCACAGTATTTGCAACTGGGGGGATTCTTTGAAATTATGATAGGAAATTAACTAAAAATCATAGATCAACAATAATCCCTGATTTATAGACGTGCCGGGGGTCCGCGGTTTCACTCGCGTAGTTATGAAAAATGGTGACGATTATGATGATGATAAGTAGCTTATGTCCGTCTCCAGGTCCAAAGCTATACAAGGGCGTCGCCAGCCCATGGCCCAGCGGGAGGCAAGTTAATATTATGGAGGATATGAATAATTCATTGGGGGGGCAGCTGCCCCCTCTTGCCCCCCCCCCCCCCCTTGGCGACGCCCTTGAAGCTATATCTATACTAATTTTCATAACGATCGGTTCAGCCGTTTGAGCGTGTAAAGGTAACAAAATTAGCTTTTATAATATTATGATTATGCAAATTGTGTCAAATGTTTTTATTTTCTATGACAAACTAGGCCTGCGTTTGACCACAATCTCACCTGATGGGAAGCGATGATGAGGTCGAAGATGTAGCACGCCTGCCTAGGAGATACCTATTCACTTTTTTCTTAAACAGCCCCGGCTTGTATTTCATAGGGAACACCGACTCTGGAAGAGCATTCCACACCTCTGCCGTTCTCACCAAGAAATTGGATCGGAAACGCTTGGTGCGACTGAACGGAATCTCTACAGTGAGAGGGTACCTCTTGTATGAGCGTCTGATGGTTACATTATAGAACGGCGATGGTTTGATCAGGTCTCTATACTAATTTTCATAACGATCGGTTCAGCCGTTTGAGCGTGTAAAGGTAACAAAATTAGCTTTTATAATATAATTATGAAATTGTGTCAAATGTATTTCAAAACACCATTAAATTCATTTAAATAACAATATACTTAGTTAAGTTGTCTTTTATGTTGTTACAAATCTTATTTTTACTAGACTATACTGTCAATGTCGTCAAACATTTTACGTGGCCTCATAGAAGGTTCTCAATTATTTTGTCAAGAGATTAGTAGTCAAAACGACTGTAAATTATTTAATGAAGTAATTTGACTACTAATCTATCTGGAAAAAATCGAAAACCTTCTAAAAAGACTACTTACGTACAATGTTATAGCCAAAGTTACCCACGTTGATAGCATTTTCTTTGATTTTTAATTTTGATCAAATGGCAAATGTAGAAGCATGATGCCAATATCAAGCAAAAAAAAAAGATATTTGTTTTGATCTTTCTCCTGATTGATTTGATTGCATTTAAATTATTTTTTGTACATTTTGCCTGCTTAATGTTTATTTACAAAATAATTAAATTAAGTGCTAAGTGTTTGAAATCGCCTATTAATTTTAGACAGTGCGGGTATAGGGGCTTAGCAACGAACTCGATTTGTTTTCATTATCAGCTATTAAGCTTATCACAGCAGATAAATAAATATCTGTTGCCGACGCAGGGAAAGTTCATTACTTCGGTGAAAATGGCAGCTACGTGGTCTATGGGTCCCGGGACATTGGAAGTTCCACTATCCCTATTCGGTAAAAACCGAACGAGACTTGCTGACGGCTTGAAAAAAGGGCAGGTTGTGGTTCTACAAGGCGGCGATGATATTAGCTTCTACGACACCGATGTCCAATATGTTTTTAGACAGGTAACATACCTTTTTATTGTTATTAAGTATACCCTGCGCTTCGCCTATGCCATTACCACTACAAGCTCTATCTATCTAAGCATTATTCTGGACTGTTCAACTTGTATATTACTAGAGTGGCTAGCGCATTGCATTACCACACAGGGTTTTGAACTGTTAAACTCCTTAGTTCTGTGTCATTGAACTGTTATAGCAAACGAAGTACTTAACATCAAATGAACCTTTTGCTTGCCTTTTTTCCTGACTGCGTAAGAAGGAGGTTTATATATTTTTCGAGTGTATGTATGTGGGTATATATGTATGTTTATCTATGACAGCCTACAGCCTAAACAGCTTGACCGATTTGGATATGCGAGGTGTCATTAGATTTGTGTTCACTTCCTGACTGACATAGGTTATATTTTTTCAAAAATAAAAAAAAAAAGTTTTTTCATCCCATCTATTCGAAAAGGACGACTTGGTTCGCCTTTAAGTGCACCCAAAGGTGGTGTTTTCTATAAGAAACTTTAAGCGGGCAGTAATGAGTTTTTAATCCTCTTTATAAGGGCACCGCAATTATCTTTGACGCACACTTTTAGAATTTGGAACATCTTAGTGTTCAGTGCCAAAGAAATCAAACTTTTAGCGGCAGTAATGAGTTTTTAATCCTCTTTATAAGTGCGCCGCAATTATCTTTGCCATGCACTTTTTTAATTTGGAACATCTTAGTGTTCAGCACCAAAGAAATCGAACGCAAATATTGTTTTCTATTCCTAATAAAACTGTAACAATAAATTTTCATAATTACGAAAATATCTCAAATGTAAATTGAGCCATTGAGATGTAAGGCCAATTCTTTTGTGTATGTAATACGCAAGTCATTCCAAACTGTGACCCTGGAAGTATTTTAAAAAATATATAAAACATAGGCGTGAACCATCTCAAACCAATACTGCACATCATATTTTAAACAACAGAGTTGTACACAACTGGAACCGGTTGCCTAAAGATGTTGTCACGGCAAAAACGATAAACTCTTTTAAAAATAAACTGGATCAATGGATTAAAAAGGAACAAATTATACTAAAAGACAACCAGTAAATTTCTGCACTGCATGATATAGGCTCATCAGCTTCTGCTCCTTGCCTATCATCAAATAAATAAATAAATATGTGTTTAGTTGTTTTATTATTAGATACTGTTACGGGAAGTGGGTATAGGGATTGGAAGGAAACAACGATGTTATTCAAGCCCGTTTAATACACTGACATGTGGTATCTTCTACAGAGCACTCACAGTCTATAACACGAACACCGACAACATTTACGGAATCGACGCGCTATATACACACAGAGACCGTGTTCCGACCAACACAGTACTACTATAATGTCTCTTCACTATACTATTCACTTCAACACTTCACTTTCACTTGTAACTTTTTCTTCTTTCCTGTATTCTACTTGTATCTGAACTGCCCTCTGTCCGCGACTGAAGCTCCTTATATACCCCGCACAACCTTCTAGAAGCTTTTATTTCGATAGTCATTTCGTTCGTCATTTGTTTCGTTCCAGAATGTTCAATTTCGATCGTCTTTTCGCTCGTCTTTTGTTTTTATCATTTGTTCCGAACTTTCTAGAATGTTGACGAGATTCTTTGTTTAAATAGTCGAGGAGCATTTCCTTCTAGAAATTTCACCATCATCATCATCATCGTTACAATACTATTTAATTTCAATTTAGTTGTTTCTCTGTGTTTTATTAAATAATAATATTACAATAAAAGATGAGGTGCCTTATATTTTCTCATAGAGGGTGATGAAAAGTAGAGTGTATCACTCGGACGCAATATATATTTTTGGCTCGGGCGACGTTCTTTGAATCCCTCCCTACGTTCAGGATTCTACTAAAAAATCCCTCGCTACACTCGGGATTCTACTCTAGAATCCCTCACTTCACTCTGGATTCAAAAAGCGCCCTCGCCGTTAAAATATTGTTTTGCTCCCTTATGATACAATCTACTATTTTACCACCTCTAATGAACTATTTTGTAATAAACAAGTGAATTTACTAGAATCTATATATATAAAAATGAAACCCGTTTTCCGTTGTCACGACATAACATGAAAACGGCTTGACCGATTTGGCTTATTTTTTTTTTGTAGTTTTCTAATACTCTGTACAAGGTTCTTACGGTAACAAATATTAAGAAAATCTCTCAGAAAGATTGAAAAATATACATTTAATTTTGCATATTTTAAAAAACGCGCGTAACGAATGTCAACGTCATTCAATTTAAAACAAAAGAATCTGTGGTAATCTGTGACAACACATAACCGCGTTAATAATAATTTTATATGTTTTTGATAAAGTTCGTTTTGTTTTAAAGACTAAGTAGTTTTTTGTTTGCTAATAAGTGTTTGTTAATCACGGTAAGTTCACTTCACTTCATATCGATTTTTGGTAACTTTTGGTGACTACACAATATCACCGGGTCAACTATCTAAAATAATTTGACATGATAGACGTTTACGTAAACTTTACAGGAAAAATAAAACGATGTCTCTAGGTAGCAGCACTCATTGACGAAATTTTGTTCAGAACTCTCCGACTCTCTCTTGGTCGGTTTTGTGACTATTGACGATGATTTGACATTCGACTTCTAGACGAAACGAAGTTCGCCGGGTCCGCTAGTTATTCATAAGAATGCAAATTTATAATCTGTTACAGTGGTTTTATACATAATTTCTCACAATACACTCAACAGCGTATCATGCGTAACAAAATTATAAGTTAAAATGCAAAAACTACTTTTCTCCAGCCAGGTATTTTTTATTTAGTGATGTTAGATTATTTATTTATTTGAGATATTATAATAATTTTATGTAATAGGTCAGTCAGTCAGGGCTTAAAATTTTATATATTTAGATACAAGGCTAGAGTGAATAGTTATCTTTCTATATTAACAAGTTTCACCCTTAGCCACACTGTTGCTTACCATGAGGTGATCAATCATAGATCATTTCACTTAAAAACATAACCCTCCTTCTTACACAGTCAGGTAAAAATAAAGAATAATCTGGAATATTGTGGACCTGACTAATTTCACAAAAATATTTATTTATGATTTATAATGTCACTGCACTGGAGAAAGTGCCAGGTACAGCTTGTTTAAGAGAAGTAAAAATCTTGTCTATCTCTTTGTTACCCAGCTGAACAATTAAAATTTGCTTTTTTTAACTATTGTGGTCATTAAAAAAAAAAAAAATATCATTAACGGGATATTTACCATGATTTTATTCAGTGAAAAGATCCTCAGACTGGCTCTGCTACTGCCAGAGTCCCATCCTCGGAATATTATTATAAATTAATGATCACAGAAGATATAATACAGTGCTAAAAATGTTTTAATAAAAGAACTGAATCCCAGTAAAAAGACAGTCATCCCTGCCTTACATTATAAAAAATATTTTTTATGTCTGTGTGTGACAATTTTACAATCAAACAATTACTCAGATATTTGTAAAATTGAGTATGGATAAACAGTTGAAATTTATGGCAATGGAGACAGGATTCATCTTGATTATCACCATATAATTTTCAGCTAGTATTACACATAATCATCATTATCATTTATTGTTTTCTATTTTCAACATTTATTTTACCCACAGGAGTCATACTTTACCTGGGTTTGTGGTGTCCGGGAGCCAGGCTGCTACTTCGCCCTGGACGTAGCCACCAGAAAAGCCATCCTTTTTGTACCTCGATTGCCTGAGGAATATGAAGTCTGGATGGGGAAGCTACTTTCATGCCAAGATTTTAAGAATTTGTATGGAGTGGATGAAGTATATTATGTTGATGAGGTGACTTGTACTCCGTTTAGTTCCTTTCATTTTTAACGAATCTAATTACTCGTACTTAATATGTTCATGAACTGTAAATCAAATTTAATTAATGCTTTCTTGGTAGTACATTAGGAAAGTTCAATTCTAAGTCTAAAGATTATTTTTGGTTATAGTTATTTAATAACCTTACTGACTTTAAATAAAGTAAATTAATTTTGATGAATGCTTTCTTGTTAATACAATAGGAAAGCTTCAACTGTTCCCGCAATAATTTCATAGCGAAAATTAACTGCCTTCAATCAGTAAATATTCAAACAAAAAAGGTATTTTGTTTGTACTGCTCTCTGAACTTACAGTTTGTTTTGTTTACAATAAGTTAATTGTTTTATTAATCATTAAATATTTATTACAGATACGAGATGTGCTCAAGGGCTTAAAACCAGAAACTCTCTTGACACTGGTAAGAAAAAAATATTAGAATTTAGGAAAAACATGAAGAGAAACATTTTGCTGCCCTTCTCCATAAAAAAGAAGAAAACGGCATTTCTTCTTCTAAACATTATCCAGAAATCAGTTTTCTCCTTTTGTATGGAAAAATTTGCTATGTACAAGCAAAGATGTTCATTATTGTCAGAATGGGATTATTATCATTGAATTATGATAATATTCAGTGAATAAGATGCTTATAAGTAAGACTGATAATGCACTTTAATGATATGTTTACAGAGTGGACCTAATACAGACAGTGGTCTAACTGCAAAGGAAGCTGTTTTTGAAGGAATTGATGAGTAAGTAGCCTAATTAATACCGTTGTTGTTGAATAAATTTTTATTGGAAATAAATATTTAACAAACAAACATACAATCGTTAACTCTGAAGAAACATACGCCCAAATTATGCCCATGGCTATATTATAATGACGGATTCCATGGTAGGGTATGTTCAGGTAGAGAACTAATGTGGCATTGAGGGTGCTGCTGCCCTTATTTCATTATTTTGTTCGAGAACAAAGGCGCCACTGTCCTTATTTCATTATTTTGTTTTTAGAACAAGATGCTGTCCTTCGCTTTGCTGAGGATCCAAATTTTAAAGTGCTTGCCGTATCGTGTCGGTTATCATATGAAAGAGCTTCATTAGCACAAGCTAAACAAGTTTTTAAAAATTTTTACGATGTATATTTTTCAGTTTATACTATTACCTTTTAACCGTCGGTATATACATACAAAAAACATAACCCTTCTTCTTACGCAGTCGGAAAAAAAGTTTGCATGCTGCTATTGTGCCTTAATAAATTTCAACAATCTTTGTTTCAGGTTCAAAGTTGACAACGAGACTTTGTTTCCCATCATAGCTGAACTGTAAATATGCTCCTATCTTTGGGCCTCACCGAAAAACGTTACTTAACTTTGACCATCGTCTTAAATTCTCTGTCTTCTTTCCGCAAGTGTCATTACTCGCTGACAGCGAGAAGTTGACGAAATATGTTAAGCAATACTTAAAGCTAAGTAACGTTTTCCGGTAAGGCCTTTTATTTTTTGCTCAAGATGAAAACTAATACTTATCAAGTACTAGCTGTGCCTCGCGGTTATAATAGTGATGGAAAACGATGATGGTGTAGGGTGATGATGATAAAAAATGTAGCCAATGTCCATCTCCAGGTCCTCAGCTATCTTTGTGCCCATAGGTTTGGTTCAGCTGTTTGGTTGTGAAAAGGTAACAAACAAACAGAGAGACAGACAGAGTTAATTTCGCTTTATTTTATTTTATTTTCAAAGGAATATTTACAGCTAACTACATACATTAGAAAACGTATATAAAAACGGAAGGCCAATTAAAAGTTTTCACAAATAATATAAAAGACTAGACAACTATGAAATAGACGGACAGGCAGGCGGCAGGTTTTATATTCAAAAATTCAAAATTCATTTATTTGGGGTAATTGCACCCATAGAAATTTCACAAAATATACATAACATCGCATAACAAAATCATACATTAAATCATAACAATTTAATTAAAATATAAAATTCATAATGTCAATATACATAAGTAGTCAATAATAAAATCATAAACATATTCACGTCATAAAATAAAATTAAAATTAGTCAATATTAAGTGGTCAAAAAATAAAATAAATTAATAATAATACAATAATAATTCGGATAATAAATAAAAATAACATAATAATTCAGAGAAATTAGTCAGTGTGAGTTAATATTATTAGTCAGGATAAGTATGTATCTGGTTTTGTATTAACTTGTGTATCCTGAACTACTTGATTGATTTCGATGAGGAAGATGTTGTTAAATCGTTATTAATTTCTGAGTGTCCTATAGCAATTTTATTTTTCTTTATAAACTTGCGCTTGACCGCTAACTCGCCTGATGTTTTCGCGTCACAACCTGATGAGAATGATCAGAATGATCTTATTTGTGTTACATATATACGAGTATTTATCATGAGCCAGGCTTTACCACATATCCCTAATGTTTATTAATGCTGTTGTCCACGGTGGTAAGCACGCTTAGCCTAGAATGAGAACTGGCTCTAATGAGGAATACACTGTTATGTGTTTGACGACAGATTTCAACTTGAGAGCCGTAGCTGATAAAGATAAGTTACCATTGGCTGACGAGCTGGAAACTAGAAATTAATCTAATTCCATTATTTCTTCACTATATTTTAAAAGATACAAAGATAAGACAGCAAAATATTGTTTTTTTTTTTATAAAATAGGTGAAGCAAAAGGCAGACGGAAATAAATAACTTATGTTATCAAATAACCCTGTTCGATTTTTATCAAACAAATTTCAAAACATTTGTTATTACGTACTTGCACGTATCTCAATTGAAAGATTATTAAGTACAGTTTTTATCGTTCTTATCTGGAGGAGTAGTTTTAGTTCATTGCCAACACCAATAGGTATGAAACATAACTGTATTATGGCCGTAGATTACTTCGTAGTTACTGCACGTGACTCACAATAAAGTAATACTACTATTAATGTAACCAAGTTATCTTTAGAAGTGGGTCAAATCATGTAACTTAATAGGTACATAAAAGTTAACCAATTCTAATCAAGAAAAAGCGATGCGAGCGCCACTGCTCAATTTATAGATGAATATGTCGTAATGTAGTGATATAGTCATATTATGTTTAACGGACAAAATGCGTAATACTCGAAAGATACGCTTCAGATTATACACTTTGTTTATTTATTTTTTATTTTTTATTTAGTCTGCTATATATACGACGCCACTGTTATACAAGTTATCTTATGTTTAAGATATACTTACTACACTACAGAATAATTCATAGTAATAATCACATGAGCCAAGCCTGTGGCCAAGCCGTGACCGTTAACTTGCCGCCAATACGTCACCTATTTTTCGACGCAACAGGAGTAAACGTTTACCATAAACATGACTTATATAATTGAGACTATGAATTATTGAGCTTCGTTTTTTTTTTGTTTTATTTATCCTTTTACCTGACTGCTGTAGGAAAGTAATGCTATTCGAACGTATCTGTGCATATATATTTATTTAGCTCAATCTACAACCTAAACCATTTAAAGGATTTCAACATAAGGAGTGACATTATATTCTTGTCATTTTCGGTTACCATATAGAAAAGTAAAAAAGGTATAGAAAAGGTTTTAGGATAATTAATATAATTCACTATTTTGTACCCACAGACCCACAACCCACCCGGGTTAATTTTAAAGTTGAGCTAATTTTCCCTTTATTTATTTTAACCGTCCATGACACACCTTGTTTATAAATAATAATGTTATTTACTTCTCAATACTTCCTGTGAAATGTATAACAGCGTACAATAATCATTGTAAACAGTTATACGAGGAAACGGCGTAAGCTGAATGAGTAATGTTACGTGACAAAGTAGGTTTTAAGGTCGCCACTTCTGTAAACATATTTGTATGCTTTCAGACGCGTTATCAAGACACCGGAGGAGATTCAAGTCATGCGATACGTCTGTAAAGTGTCTTCTGACGCTCATAAGCAGGTAATTAGGTCTGAGATATAATTGGAATTGATTGTAATGACCTTATTTTATGCCTTCAGTATTGAAACAAAATTTATTTGTCGACAAGGGACGCCATCTAGTGGCGAGTGGCAAGTTAAGTTTGTTTACTTTTTGAGGACGAAGCGCGTGTTGTGTTTTTTTTTTAATTTTGCAATGATGATTGTATTATACAGATAGGTTGAGTCAGCCAAATTAGAAAGTACTATATTCTTGAGGATGTTTGTTTTATTGCCGAGTTGATTTCTGAATGTAGGTGACATTTGACTTGGGTTTATTTTGCAACTATGGAAAATAACTAAAAGTATAAAAAATATTCGTTAAATTATTATGTTTAAAATAGACATTTAACTAATATGTTATGATGTCCATAAGTTGTATTATATTTGTAAACACATGTCAGATCTCAGAAGTAATTGATAGTCGGTTAATATTGGTTTTATATAGCGAATGCCTTTTTATAACCAAGTAAATAAGTACCTATATTAATCTAATATGTCGTAGTTGCGTCCGTTAAACTTTTTATTATTTTATTTATAATTATTTGAATATTTTTTCTACAAAGATAATCTCGTAAGTATCTTAACTTACAAGTGATAATAAAATCCTTATCGTCATTTGGCACATAATCTAGAAACCACTATACAAAGTTCTTATAAAATAACTATACGAAATATTGGCACGAAAATTCTTTAAATCTTCATAAGGAGTGCATTAGATTATTAATAACATGGCTGTGAACTTTAAAACTTTGCAAATGATTACTAGTATAATAGATATTCTAGATAGATTCTAGTCTTGGAAATGACCTAAAAATCACCTTAGCGATATACGGTAATACCTAATAACGCC
Organism: Lycia hirtaria; assembly: GCA_947563715.1. Lineage (NCBI taxonomy): Eukaryota > Metazoa > Arthropoda > Insecta > Lepidoptera > Geometridae > Lycia > Lycia hirtaria. The sequence continues at coordinate 21,696,610 of OX387375.1, read as the reverse complement.
ATCTAGCGCCAAGTAGCAAACGTGGAAACTTGTTTGTTTACATCCTATTAATAATGTTGGATTTTCCGCATTGCTCATTACAAAACCGATGACGATGGGTTTCATAGAAGTATGAGTCAATTATACCTCTTGAGGAAAGTTGCAAAAAATATTAGGATAGCTGGCCCTTGAGCTGCTTTGTTTACATTGACATTTTGATGTTTAATACATAATCAACAATTTACAATTACTGATGAATATATGAATTAGTAATATACAAGTTTACTTTTAATAATATTTAGACGCCGCCGCCGCTTAAGAGTCTGTAGTTCGAAATCGTCCATCTCACTCGCGTATACCAAAATTTCTGAAGTTATAAAATGACTGAATGAACTTCATTCGCCACTCTACACACTAGAAAATAAAATCATATTTTTTGCCAAAAATTTCATCTTGATCCAAGTTAATATTAAAAATAATAATAAGATAATTAAATTAATAAAGAATAAACCGATTAAAAAAAATTGCTTGATATTTTTTCAGATTGGTCCTATCGAAGTTTGATCAAAATGGGTTTAGTAGTTTGGTTTCTAAAACACAATTTCGCATTTTGAAGTCGGTTTTTCAGTTTTTATAACTATAATTACTATGTAAGTATTAATTTTTTGAATCCCCGACCCAAAAATATCTATTTGTCTGTGGCGTCGCAGTTCTCAAACGGAGGGATGTTTTTTTTTTGTTTGAAAGAGGATTTTGTCGAGTGTGTCCTTAGCTATGTTTCATCAAAATCGGTTCAGCCGTTTTTTTTTATCATGGGTTTTTGAGTTTTCTAAATTTGTTTGTATGCAGGTGATGCTATACACAAAACCTGGTCGTTTCGAGTACCAGTGCGAGGCTATCTTCCTCGAGCACTGCTACCGCGTGGGGGGGTGCCGGCACGTCTCCTACACGTGTATATGCGGCTCGGGGCACAACGGCGCCACGCTGCACTACGGACACGCGGCCGCGCCCAACGCTAAACGCATCGAGTCGAACGACATGTGGTCTGTATACGCATTTTTTTTAACTATTGTCATTGGCTGAATACAAGAAAGTTCATAAGCCACTTGCGGAAAAATCACATGATAAAATCACTTATATTATTAGATTATATTTTTTATGGTTGCTTTGAATATGTCGTGTATTTAGTCAGCTATGGTCGTCGATTATAATTTATTATACACGTGTCTTATGTCTTATGAATGAATAGGTTAATGTGAATGAGAAGAGGCTTATGCGTAGGGAGACCGGTCACGAGATGAACTGATGACCTTCATACAAGTGGCAGGAAGACGCTGGATGCAGGCCGCTTTCAACCGGTATTTTTGGACATTCATGGGGAAGGCCTATGTCCAGCAATGAACTTCTTGTGACTAAGATGATGATGATGACATATTCTCTATTGTTAATGAGTGTTATTTCCGTCAGTCTGTTCGATATGGGCGGAAACTACGCAGGATACGCGGCCGACATCACCTGTTCCTTCCCCGCTACGGGCAAGTTCACGCCCCAACAGAAACTCATCTACGAAGCTGTGCTCGCGGCTAGGGATGCTGTCATCGCGTGAGTATCTACTACCTCAGAAATAACTGGCCAAAACCATGTCAAGACATGTAAATAGTGGGATTCCGTAGGTAATGCTGTAAACTAAGAGAAATAAAAGAAAACCATTTGGCGAGTATTGTTTGTTTAGACCACTTTGCAAAAATGTGAATGACATCTGAACTAATTTACAAAGATACCTAGTATTTACGTTCACGGAAAGCTAAAAAAAGTTAATGTCGAAATAATCATGAAACTCTGTATTATTATCAAATTAAACGCGACAAAGTTGTAGCGAAATGACTTTATTGTATTAAATGTATTGAAAGGAAATTAATAAACATAGACATACAGTCAATGAGAATTCATACAGTGCAGTACATAGTCTACATGTCTTAAAATGAATGAATATGAACGGACCGGTGACCAATGAGAGCTAGTTATTCTGAAAATTATACGAGTAACTCTCATTGATCACCCGTTCGATCTTTATTTACATTTATTGTAAAACAGGTATGATGGGCTGCAAACTTTCACATTAAAAATATAATGCTATGTGATTTTCAGAGCTGCGAAGCCAGGGGTGCTGTGGACGGATATGCACTTGGCAGCAAACAGGGCGATGCTTGAACACCTGAAGAATGGTGGACTTTTGAAGGGAGACGTCGAAAAAATGATTGAGGTAATTATCGAAATCCTGTTTCATTATTTTTTTGACGTGATAACGTCTAATAAATCGATGAACGCCGGCTGCACGCACGAAAAAGTATGACTCATTGTCCCGTTACATCATTTCATCAATGTTTTGTTATGACGTCACGTTAACCTATCGTCTGTAAACCGACTTTACGAACAACCATTTTTTTTATATCAGCCCTGTTTGTACAAACTGTCCCACTGCTGGGCGCGAGCTATCTTCTCATTGTGAGAAGGGTAAAGCCACAGGCCTGTTTCAATATATTTATAATACTATTTACGAGGTATTTATTTGGAGTATTGTTGAGTTCCCGCTATTTCGGCGCAGTTACATGCATTACGGCAGACGGCACGGCAGGGGTATTAAACTGAATAATGCGGGTAGTCGACAAAGTTAAAAGTAGACGTAATGGTCTATCCAAAAGAAAAACAAACACATGGTGTGACAAAACATTGGTCATATTTGTGTTAATTTTATTTGTGTTTACTATTGTTTTAGTCACTAATAAAACAATATGTTTGTTTGCTGCATAAATACGACCGAGTAGATAAAGCCGTAGTTCTTGACCAAGATGTAGCATTTGCAGAGTTAGGACTTGTAATGTTTGACTTCAGGGAGGCTAGAGACTTGGCTCTTCATATTAAATAAAAGAGTTACGATTATGAGTGTTGGAAAACAATTTCATTAAAAGGTAAAAAAATGCGTTTTTTCCGTAACCTCCAACGAACTTTTTAGTAATAAATAAGTAATTTTAGTACAACCACTCTGAAGAATGCGCATTTATAGTCATTTACAGCGATTTTTATATAGATATGATAGAGGGATTTTACGCATACTCTCTCACAAAAAAGGTACACTCAACAACGTATCAAGCGTAACGAAATAGTAAGCAAAAACCTCTTTTCTACAGTTGGGTATTTTTTTTTTTCTTTTAATATACTTGTTATAATATCAGTTATAGCTGTGTGCAGTGGCGGATTCAAGATTTTGGTTTGGGAGGGGCTTGACCCTGGCGAGGGTAGGTTTTATAAATTCCCAATCAAATCGCCTCAATCGTGAGGATTGAGAGTCTACTGTAACGCAAAACATGCTAAAAAATTGAATAGAATACCTATTATCAAAATAATTTAAGATTTATCATGGGAGGACTCAGATGATATTAGGGCCTCAAGCCTATAAGGCCTATAGGTCTCAAGCCCCCCAGATCCGCTACTGTCTGTGTGTATGTGTGTAGGCGGGCGTGAACGGCATCCTGCAGCCGCATGGTCTTGGCCACCTGCTGGGCCTGGACGTGCACGACGTGGGCGGGTACCTGACGCACTGTCCGCCGCGGCCGAGCGGACCGCTCGCGCGCCTGCGCACCGCGCGCGCACTGCTGCCTAACATGGCGCTCACCGTCGAGCCGGGCTGCTACTTTATACCCAGGGTATGTTACCTACCTTACAAGGGTAAATAAGGAATATGCACGACTTATTTTTATTTGGTCATATAAAAGCTATACATAAATAGATCCATTCCACAAAAATAAAATTAAAGTACCTTCAAAAATAAGAATATTACAAAATGTTTATATTGCGGAAGTTTGTTGACCGATTGAAATACCTTTTTTTTAGTATGCGTATTACATTTTAGTATGTTATCAAATTAAAACTATTATTCCTATAAAATAACCGCAATGGTCGGCGTAACCGACGTGAATTTACAGATATTTTATACATATTATATATTGATACAGATTTCAAAAAGAACGAGGCTATCAATTCGGCTGTATTTCTTTTAAAATAATAAATGTTTGTTATCGCTCCATATCTTCATCATTTCTAAAACTATTTGATTTTTTTGTTGTTTTATTTTATTTGACAAAATTAATCTCCACAGACTCCGGGGTCCGTACCTTTTATATCATGAATCATTTATTTATTGCAATATGTACAGAGCACACTTAGAATTAACTATGCTAGGTAACCCTGTAAGGGCGTAGCAAACATGAATTTCAAATATTTGGATAATAACATTCTTAAAACTAATATTACAGGAAGTACCTATACTAATACATACACGTAAATATTATTTAAATTATATTATCGAGAGTTTGAGACATATTTGAAATCATTTATGAATTTATTTTACACTGCAGTAGCATTTGTGTAGCAGTATTTTTTAAATTTTGTAATAGAATTTTTATTCATTTGGTTTATCTTTTATATCATTTGGCAAGATATTATAAATTTTAATTAGCATATATTCAGGGCCTCTCACAATTTCTTATATAATTAAAAGTATATTTTATTACGCTAAAACCATTTTATTATATTATAGTTACTGGACAATGCCAAGAACAATCCGGTGCAGTCCAAATTCTTCAACTGGGACGTAGTGGACAAGTACCAGGGCTTCGGCGGCGTGCGCATTGAGGACGACGTGCTCATAACCGACGACGGCGTCGACAACATGACCTTCGTGCCTAGAACGTGAGTTTCATAGTGATACTTCCTCCGCCCTGTTTCTACAAACTGTCCCACCTGGCCGCGGGCTATCTTCTCATTGTGAGATGGGTAAGGCCATAGTCTACCACGCTGCCCAAGTGCGGGTTGGCAGACTTCACACATCTTTCAAGATCATTGAGAACTCTCAGACATGTAGGTTTCCTCGCGATCTTTTCCTTCACCGTTTGAAGTTGGCGGCAATCAACAATACGCACATAACTTCTAAAAGACAGAGGTGCGTGCCGCGGCTGCCGGAAACTTCCTTCATAGAGCTTTTAAATTGATGTAAATCTCGGTGTCGAGACTGCCAGGCTGCCAGGGTTCTCCGAACAGAATGAGGCGGTCGCTACTGACTACTTACCTTGCTACATACCATGGCCTAAAGGCTGCTATTTGAACTATCACTCGTTCCCCACTCGCCACTCGGTGATACGATTTAGCGACCAATTTGACGAATTGTTAGTTTATTACACATAGTATTACGTAAATAGACTAGCGATTTGTCACAATTGTCGCTAAGTCGTATCAGCGAGTAGCGACTGGCGAACGAGTGATAGTTCAATTATCAGCCTTGAGACCCATATTACATCTACCAACACAGTATAAAAATAAAATGTCCTTAGATTTTACTACCTTATTAAGCAGATGTTTTAAAATTTTACGCACTATTGCACTAAGATGCAGGTAAGATTTTTTATTAATTGTTTTTCTTTTGTACTTATCGTTTTTTATATTTAGCAGAAACTTTTGATAGGTGCTCATTTCTGAGCATGAATTGAGAATATGACCAGTATTAAGCATATTTTCTTTGTAATAATTATTGTAGTTTTATTTTTTTGCTATTTTTTTTTTTGCATCGAGCGATGCAGTGTTTTTATAGCGCCCGATAACCAGACCGTCTCACTGTTAGAGATCACATCTCATACCTTTTGCATGTAAGTCCATTGCTGGACATAGGCCTCATATGGATTTCCAAAAAGATCGGCTGGAAGCGGCTTGCATGCAGCGTCTTCCTGCAACTTGTATGAGGTCGCCAGTCTAACTTGTGGCTGATTTTGCTACGCTGCGCTTGCCGATGCATGATCTTCGAGAACTTATCGGCCCCATCGACTGTCAGTTCTATGTGACCTGCTCATTGTCACTTCAACTCGCTATGCTATGTCGGTGATGTTCTACTTATTATTTTAATCAAAAGAAACCAATTTAATCCAAAAATCTTCCGTTTATTTGTTTTAACAAACAGTTATTTACAACAAAAATAGTTTCTTATAAAATATATTTAATACTTAGTAGGTAATGTGTCACAACAATATGGCATGCTTACAAAAACATCAACATTTTTAAAAAGCTGGTTTCATTTTTATTTTTATAGCTATCGTGTTTTTACTCGCATGATGGGCCTTTGAATCGGACTTTTCACTGTGTGATTTTTTATTTTCAGTGTGGATGAAATAGAAGAATTCATGGCGAACGGTGCTAATTTTAAACTTTAAGAAAATAGCAATCAATCTGTTGTATCATTTTCTAAACAGTATTGCTCAAATTATCCGCCTTTACTTCTGTCGCACTGTGCGGCCTTTGTATAAGCACTTACACAATACAAAATTGTTTTAATACAGATTGGTTTAACAAGTGTTTATACACAATAAGTGAAATATTACACTTTTATTTAGAAATTTTTTCAACAGAAAATATTATATAAATACATAATTTGTGTGAAATATTTCAATTTTTGTTTAGAAAAATATTGCAACAAAATATATAAAGCCCAGTCCCGCAGAAAGTATTCAAAATCATACGGAATTTCTTTGAATATTAAGCCGGTCTGACTTAAATTTATTTTTCTAAAGATGTAATTTTTATTTATGCAACTGAAGAGAAGAGAGATCCGTTGCTAGCAAGTTACACGTTTTTCATACAAAAGGAGAGAAATATTTTTTACTCCTAAATATTATCAGATTTCGATTAAAAAATATGGTTGGAATCATTAATGGCCACACCTCTACAATTTGGAAAAAATATGGTTGGAATCATTAATGGCCATGCCTCTACAATTTGGAAAAAATATGGTTGGAATCATTAATGACCACGCCTCTACAATTTGGAAAAAATATGGTTGGAATCATTAATGGCCATGCCTCTACAATTTGGAAAAAAAATGGTTGGAATCATTAATGGCCATGCCTCTACAATTTGGAAAAAATTTGGTTGGAATCATTAATGGTCATGCCTCTACAATTTGGAAAAAATATGGTTGGAATCATTAATGGCCATGCCTCTACAATTTGGAAAAAATATGGTTGGAATCATTAATGGCCATGCCTCTACAATTTGGAAAAAATATGGTTGGAATCATTAATGGCCATGCTCTACAATTTGCCTTTTTTTTAATTTAAACTTAATTTTTTACTTCGGAATTACAACGAAATTTAAAGAAAAGAACACTTTCCTGTGGTGCCAGGGCTGTAACCACCATAATTATAGTATAGGTACAATTGATATAGTGTTATTCCACTTACTCTGTAAGATATAAAAATGTATTATACTAGCACATATTGTATAAACGAATCTTTTTTTTATTGTGATAAATAATATATTAATTGTTGTTTTTATTTTCATAATAAACTAATTGCTATTTAAAATAAGTTTCATTTTAAAGGAACCTTAGGTAATGTTGAATTTGTTTAGGAAGTGGCAGCTTTTCTAAGAGATCCAAGTAATGCCTCGTTCTGGTGACGCCTTTTCTTTTGATTAATCGACGCACTTGTATTCTGCTCATATGTTTCAAAGGCGGCACGAAATGTCTGAAACTCTCGAAGTCGTTTATTTCGCAGTTTCTGTCTATCATTTTCGTTAGCCCCGATATAGCCTGTAATAAATATTTAAGGAGAAACAAGTCGATGATGTTGATGAAATGTAGCCTATCAGTCTTCAGGTTCCTTGTTATCTCTGTAGGTACTTATTTAAGTTTTAATTTTTTCGCCGCGATGCAAATTTATTTCTAACATGATAGGAAGTGATTTACGTAAATTATAAATGTAAAAATCTTGTATGTTTGTACGTACTTACACCACAGTGGTTAACGCGTGAGCAACATGACAGACGCGCGCGACCATAGTAAGTATTGTACGTACTTACACCACAGTGGTTAACGCGTGAGCAACATGACAGACGCGCGCGACCATAGTAAGTATTGTACGTACTTACACCACAGTGGTTAACGCGTGAGCAACATGACAGACGCGCGCGGCCATAGTAAGTATTGTACATACTTACACCACAGTGGTTAACGCGTGAGCAACATGACAGACGCGCGCGGCCATAGTAAGTATAGACATAGACAGAAATTTATTGTGACAAAAAACATACAACACAAAATAAATATCATTCAAAAAAATATAAATCATACACAAAATACTTATTTAACACGTTTTTGTCACAATCCGGTCCCAGCTCAGCATAATGCTAAAATACTTATTTAACACGTTTTTGTCACAATCCGGTCCCAGCTCAGCATAATGCTAGTTGTAAACAACTAGCGCTGGTATTCCGCTGAGACCGGTAGGTGACGTACGCACGTCACGCACGAGCGTACACAATAAAAGTATTGTATGTACTGTCGCCAGGTTCAGTGTAGTGTATTAAGATCTCAATCTCCAAACTTCCCAGAAAGACAGGGTCTGAGATATCGAGTAGCTTTTTAGTACAGGTCACCATAATAATCCGTATTATTTCAATGCCTACAGCATTGAAATACTAATAATAATAATACTGTTCTAAAGAACGTATTATTTCAATGCTGTAGGCATTGAAATAATACGTTCTTTAGAACAGAGAGTACAAATGCAAGACACTCTAGGTATAAAGAATACTTACTGTAATCGGCAAACGTTCTATGGCCCCAAAATCAAATGCAGATTCCAATATATATTCTGGATCACAATGTAGACTGTATTTTATCATTAACGGTAATGTATCAGGATCTATCAACATAGCAGCGAAGAAGGCATCTGGGAATTTGTTCATTTTGTCCAAATCAAGTTGCCTATAGGGCTTGAATACCGGTGTAGATTTCACTAGTAAACCTTGTACTTTGTTAAAACTGTTGAACATTTCGCTGCAGTAGTCCACATCACAACCAAATTGTACCAATAAATTGAACACCTAAAATATTAACGGCCCTTAAGACTGTTGCCTAAATAATACACAAAAACAATTATGTATCTTATGTATTTGCAGAAGAAATTTTCAAAAAATGATTTTTTTTTTAAGAAAAAACACGGACAAAACGTTCACCGCACTGTGCGTTATCCCTGTACGCAAGCGGGGACGCAGCGGCGGTCACGGTGGCGTGACCACGATTGTTGTAGCAAGTAAACCTAGCCAGTGTATATGTCGCTAGCTAGAAACATCAGTAAAGTTGTAGTGAGCAGATAGCAACTTATACAAGTTTTTTATTTATTTTGACTTATTACCGTCGCCCGCCGCGGTATGTTTTTATTTGCTAGATATTTCAATGTGCTTTGTAGAGCACATTATATATTTGTAAGATCAACTGAGTAAACTTGAGACAAATTCTAACATGAAAATATTTTAGGAACTGAGACTAAAGTAGAATGAACATACAAAACTCTTTCAGGATCTTTACCAACCTTTGCAAAGGTTACGAAATCAGACCAAACTCAAACTAGAAAAATTAGGAATTAAAAAACAATATTTCATATTCCTTGCAAAAGTTGGCTTCACTTTCAAATTACATGTATTCTGTCTCCCTTTTACTGTATGTAGTTTTCAATTTCTATGAGGTTTTTTGGTGTATGAATTTCTACTTGTGATTTTTGTCACAGATCTCTGATCTCATCAGAAGCTCATCATTGCATGTTCTTATTGAATAGAGTTCATAATTACTGAATAGATTAACTTTTATATCCATGGATCTACAATATACCATCAGGAAATTCCAGTGCCAAATTTTCAGCTCCATCATTAGACCACTTTTTCATGGTAATATGGTCTTTCTCATCATTACATATATATGTAAAATTCCAGCATAATCAGACCTGTGGAAAATCTGCTATAATCAATTTCAAGTTTTAAAACAGATATACATACTTACATGTTCAAAACAATCCGAATGCGGACAATATTGAAGCCAAACTAACGGTGGCATTTCATCTTCATGTAAAGCATTTACAGACAAGCCTTTCATCAGAATCAAACAAAACCACTCATCAAACTTATCCACCGACAATTTGTAAACATATTCCGCAACATTAAGAAACGTTGTCAATGGTGCAAATGTTTTATATGAACTCAACTCCTTCGTCTGAACAATTGATCTGTAATGTGCGGTCCTAGAATCTGCTTCTATTATCCAAGGTCTGCTATACATAAAGAACTCAGGGTCTATATCAAAGTCTGTAGCTAAAATTGTATCAACTATGCCTATATTCAAATAGCCTGGTGACAGTGCGAGATACACTAAATGTGGACTCATTAGGTCTTTATCTGTTGCTTCGAAGAGCATTTTAAAACCTCTGACTAATCCCCGTTCTAATGCAAGATCTATAGCCATTTTATCATGAGCATTCACAACATTTGGATCTCCACCATGGTCCAATAGAAACTGGATCAAATCCTCATTCTCACCATGACAGGCTGTCATTAAAGGGGTATCTCCATTATAATCTAATGCATTAATATCTGTGATAAATGGAAATAGATATTTAACTGCTTCAAGGCAACCTCTAGAACATGCTATGTGTAGAGGTGTAGCTTTCCGATCATTTGGTATTTCAGGCTGTGATCCTGCATGTAGTAAAAGATTAATAATCTCAGGTTGTTTTGCCATACAGGCTTCATGCAAGGGGGTATCTCCATCAAAGTCTATCACATCTATCATTGCCCCATGGTCTATTAGTAACTGTAGTGCATCAGTACGCCCTTGACGGCTCACTAGATGCAGCGGTGTGAAGCCTTCTTTGCTGCCATAATTAGCTATGTCATGCACATTTTCAAGAAGATGTTGAATGCATCTGGTAGAAAAAGTGTTCGAGCAAGCGACATACAGTGCGGTGTGGCCTTCGTGACTCTCAACGTAAGGTCGGCAAGATTGACGCTTCAGAATTATTTCTAAACACTCTAAACTATCATGAAATGCAGCTTCATGGAGGCATGTCCACCCTCGATTATCCACACTGTTTGGATTGATCTTCTTCAAAAAACGTCGTAAACTGGGAACATCGTTCCGTCTAGCGGCTAGACTTAGTGCGTTAGAAGATCTTGGATTATGAGAACTAAAATCCATACCCACTTCAGCTGAATCCGACTCTTTGATCAAACGACAGTGGACTGGAAACTTGGACAGGATTGACTGATATATTTAAATAGAATACCTATCTCAAAAGATTTATTCTCATGATTTCATTCTCTCACGAAAGCAAGTATGTAATAACAACAAAAAAACAATCAATTATAGAAAAATTGATTTGAATTATTTTGAATTTCTGCGAGTGTTCCAAAATAAGCCAACAACACAAAAATTACAGGTTAATAAAAAAAACGTTATTTTTTTTTTGCTTGATGTTGGCATCGTGCTTGCAAATTTGCCATTTGTCGAGTTTATAAATACTGGCTATTGTTAGCAACAAGCTTTCTGTTTTCATTACACCCACAGACAAGGCAGAATGTCGACACCGCGTACAATACATGAATTTGACCGGCGCTGTTTTGGTAATATTAAATACAAGCTTCGTGTTACCTCGCACTCAGTCCTTTCCTATTGTTCTGTGGTCCTTTCTTTCCTACATCTGTGGATTCACCTATGTAGGGGAAAAATGCGATGTGGTATTGGTTCACAGAATAATTCAAGGTAAATCGGGATCGGGGATAATCGGGATACGATAAATCGTTGATGTTATTACACCACCGATTTATCGTGCCCTGTCGGCAGGAGTAGTGTAATAGGCCTATTAGTTTATGATTGGCAAAGTCCGCGCCATCCTTAACGAGAGATGGTCTGTGGCGCCATACGTAGAGATCTATTTGGTCGGAAACTATCTACTAAAATATCTGTCTTACTTAAAAATGCATGTTAAATCACTTTCTGTCAGACGGGATCTGTCGCGCGCAATAACGGAACAAAACACTGATTATATCAAAATGTCCATTCAGCGTTTATAAGTTAGATGGTATGTCTATTACTCTAATAAAATATTATTTAAAAAAATAATTAAAAACAAGCTTTTATTTAAATGATCTAAAACGAAGAAAATAAATATTATATTGATATAAATAAAAGCTTGTCGCGAGAACACAAACATATATTATTTTTTTCAAAAGAACAGACTAACTTTAATTCTAAATGATAAGAACGCGTCTAATGTTGGAATTTAATATTACTTAGTAGATAGGTACGATGTTGTTTGAAATCTCGCGACAAGATTTTATTTATATCAATATAAAATTTATTTTCTTCGTTTTAGAGCATTTAAATAAAAGCTTGTTTTTATTTTTTTTTTAAATTAATATTTTATTTACTAGACTAAAAAAAGAGTGCTTGTCAAGACTATGCAAACAAGTCCAAACTCGAAGGTTTTATCTTGTTTAGTTTAGGAGTTCCTATGGCCACCTTCCGACGCCATCTTGAGACCAGCTTCATGGTACCACACTATTGCATTGTCACCGAAGTTACGTAAGTAAACCAAATTTCAACCTAATCTAACGACAGGAAGTGGTTCTAATTTAACTCGCAAGATTTGTCCCACGCATATACTAACAGGGCAAGTAGAATAAAAGCTTTTAAAAATGTTTTGGTTTTTATAACAGTACATTTTTGACAAATTGTAAATAAATAAATCTTGATCTTCGTCATTCATGGTCATTTCCGTGCAGGGTCCTTATTCCGTATGACCATCGGCCGCGTTACGTGAACGTGACGTGGGTTAATTGACAATGCCTTTAGGCCCTGTCCGCACAGCGGTATTTATCCGCGCGGATTTCTTTCCGAAATTCTGTAACACATTGAATCTGATGGACGTATCCGCACTGGCGGTAAAAATTTCGCGCGGAAAAAAAATCTGTGATTTGCTGCAAATTGAACGCGAAACGGTGCGATTTATTTCCGCGCGAATATTTTGTACAGTATGTAGTAAGTATGGCTATGTCCGCACTGCGGAATAAAATTCGCGCGTTTCGCTCAGTCTTGCAACGGCGCTGTTATAAAGATGTCGCGTGCTTCTTCTCCCGCCCTATCGGCCGCCGTGCAAGAAAATGAGGAGATTGATGTAGAGCAATTAATCTCGCTCATGCACAGGAGACCTCTGTGGGACAAGTTTAATAAATCACACTATGATAGAATATTATATGTAGAAAAATCCTTTCATGGGTCTCAATGCCGTAAGTGGGTGAATCCAATGTTCATGACATCTTTTGATACGTCTGTTACGCCGTCTTAGTATTAGATAAATTAAAACTTTAGTTCGGTTATCCATTTTACACGTCCGACTTAGCCGAGAACTGAATTAAACTGACAAAAAGAGCGCGAAATTTTATTCGCAGTGCGGACTGGGTGTAATTCCGATCGTGGAATTTAATACGCGAGAATAAAAATCTCGCGGTAAAATATCGCTGTGCGGACAGGCCCTTAAGGGCCTGTCCGCACAGCGATATTTCACCTGTACTCGCCATTTTAATTATAATTTTATAGGTACATATTAATACTATTGACTAGAAATGCGTTTGATACATAGAGCTGTAACGCAGAAAGAAGCCATAAAACTTCTCCATTTTACCCGACTGCGCAAGGAGGGTTATGTTTTCGAGTGTGTAAGTTTTTTCGACATATTTTGTTATATATTACCTACCGCATAGTACAATACTCTTTACCTACCGCCAACAGTATAAATGGTTTGGTTTTGGTCGATTTTGACGCGCGAAGTGGCTTTAGATTCATCTACACTTCCTGAATGGCACAAGCTACATCACTTTATACCTACCTATTAAAAATATTGAAATTCCAAAAACTTGTTAACAAGATTTATTCAAGTTTATAAGAATTATTACATTGCTCATGTAAACAAATCGTACAGAAGTTCTGCACATATTTTCTCGTGAAAAATATACTTTCAGAATATATTCGGAAAGTATATTTTTCACGAGAAAATATGTGCCAACTATATTATAATTAGATTAGACCTACTATCATATATGATAGTAGGTCTAATCTAATTATAATATAGTCCGTATACTATACGTCATATAAATGGGTATGGGTAACAGGGTAAGTATATGATTACTTACATATAATTTAACTACTAGTCTTATACTCATAGTCAGAGACAAGTAAATAAGGCATTCACAAGTTCAAGGTTTTCTGGTTTAATGTAGTAATAGGCAAAATAACAACTATTCAACGTAACACGTTTATTGAATATTGAATAAAATAAAAGTAAATATTACACCTAATTCTGAAAAAAAAACTACCTACGTGTACAGTGTAAAATGAAACATCTAAAGCTGGGTACTCACTTAGCAGTGTAGCATGTAATGTATCAGATACGGTATCAAGTGAGTACGTACTACGTAGGCACGAGCCCGCTGCGAGCCGCTCGCGCGTGGAGCGCTGTAGGCCGCAGTGACCCGCCGAGTGGCGTTATCACTGCGAAGTGCGAACACAAAGGCGGCTCGCAGGATCCGGCAGCTCGTAGTAGCTAGATACGCGGTGGACCGTGGACGAGCCGTACCCACTTGCAGGTTGATACAGTATCTGATATGTTACATGCAACACTGCTAAATGAGTACCCAGCTTAGGAATTACTGTTAACACGGGTAACTAATGACTCCGTGTTAAACATTGTACATAGCTCTTTTTCGAAGGTTCTTTTTTTAAAAAAAGATTAGTAGTCAAATCATTTGATTAATTAATTAACAGTAGTTTTGACAATTAATATTTTGGGGATAAAATCTAGAACCTTCAAAAAAAGATTTGTACGATGTTTGACGCGGAGTCAAAGTTACCCACTTTGACAGTACAATGTAGGTGTTACTAAAAAATAATTTGTCTACTTCTTGTTCTAGGCTGCGAATTCACATACCTATCTTTATACAATCAAGTATAGAAAATAATCAAATAAGTATGTACACTACTATTTAATAATACTTATATAAAAGAAGGTCACGTATGTGTCGGGCTACGTGCACTTGAAGTGTAGGGTTCCGTAGATGCACATTACAGTATATGGACTTAAATATACTTATGGGCATAGACGAGAAAGAAATGTATCACATACGTATAGGAGAGGTAACCTCAGATATATTTTTTTCAAGATTTTATTTTATCATTTTGTTGATGGATGGGTATTCTAATTCTATTCGATATATATTCCGACTCGATTCCGAATTCGACGTATGTACCCAAACCCATAGCAAATTACAGATTTCTAGTAAATACTTACCTAATAAAGCTTTGGGCGGACATGGCCATGACAAAACTACGGAACCCAAAAAATCAAAATATTTCTGAAAATCAAAATGAACCCAAAAATGTTCCTAATGTCAAAATTAAATCTTTCCTCAACTGGTTTACTCTAAAGCTTTCTAAATGCAACAGTTATCTCAACAGACTTGAATTAATCTAAATTAAAATATTTGCATTTGCATGTCAAAATCGAATCTGTAAATTATTTACAACAGATTTAAAAGCAATGAAACCGCCCGCGTTTTCAATAAATGTTGTAACGATTATTAATAGAAGCCAAATACATTAAGGAAGCTAAATAATAAATAAGCAGTCAAGAGCATGTGGAGACACGCACACGGGTTCCATATACATTTTTTATTACATGGTATTATTTTGTATTATCTATGTAAAGGAACTCCGAAATGTCTGAAAGAATGGCAGCATAGCATCCTCAATAATAATAACAATAAGTTTACCACAGTCGTATCTAAAGCTCTATCGTCAAAAAATAACAGTATTTTATGATGACCAAAGAGATATACATATCGGCCATATGAAAAAAAATATACTAAGTATTTCATGTGGGCATTACCCCTTCAGGGAATTTTAGGGGCATGACGTTTACACGTGGCAGCGAATTAGCGCGCGAGCGAGGCGAGCACGGCGACCGTGGACAGCGCGAGACAGGGTAGGGTCGCAAGCGAAGCTCCTCCGCGCTGCGGAATGTGTTGCGTACCGCGCGACGCCGGTACAGAGACGTTGTTGACGTCTCTTGCAGTAAACATCTGGAAATAATGGTACTAGGTATATGTGAAACGACAAAGCATAAACGATACTTTTCTAAATAATTGTTTATATGAAATTTTATGAATTTTCCTTTAATTACGTAAGAATAGTAGAAATGAAAACTTCTTTAGGCGCGCTGAGCACTTTATTTTGTGCGTATTAAACGATGGTTTTAAATAAGACTGAACCGTCACGCTCGGCTATGTAAAGCTCGTCAGAGTAAAGTCGGCTCGAGTCGACTAAGGGGCCAAGAGAGATATAGTCAACGTATCACTGCTATTTCGTATTATTTGAGTCGCCTTGATGAAGTTCTCAATTCTGTCGTGTGGCCTTAAACACACACATATTTTTATATAGGTACTTTATCTTTTAATAAAACCTACTTCTCCAATTCGCTGAGCTGCTGTTTCGGTGTGGAGGCAGCGACAGGTCGCACGCGGCCCAATTTAGCTCGCGTTGACTGGATCATCTGTTGCGTCACCAACGGCTGATGACCGTTTTGGGCAGACTTCGCACGGACGGGATTGTCCTGTAACGTAAACGTAACTCTCAATAAATAAAAAATATTTTATGCTTCTTCTCGGCGAGATTAATTTGTCGATAAGTAAGGCGAGGAGACGAGTGTTTGTCTAGGTTCAAATTTTTGCTCAAATACGAAATTATATTAGGTATTTAAGTAGGTACAAGGACGAGAGCAAAGAGTAAAACAATGCACAATGCATTATAAGCTGCTATTTTTTCAATGGTGTATATCTAAAAAAATGTCAAGCCGCTTCCAATCAGTCTTTTTGGAAATCCATGGGAGAGGCCTATGTCCAGCAGTGGACTTCTTATGGCTGAAATAATGATGATGAAATGTATTTAAAATTAATTGATTATTATTTAATTATGTATCTGTTAAAATCATCAGCGCTGATACTACACTACGTACTTAGTTGCTCATAGCAAGAATATTAGAAATGTAAAGCGACCGTAAGTCGATTGTTAAATCTTGAGGTATATTGATCCCGCGCTGGATATACAAGATGTTGAACTAAAATATTAAAACAATACCTTCGCCTTCCTAAGTTTTACATTCGCAATATCTTGCGGTGTGATGGCGAGTCTCGGGCCAGTTATCCTCGGCGGTGCAGAACCACATCTTGGTATCGTATTCGAGCGAGTCACAGGCTTCGATATCGGAGCCGGGGGTGGGGGTGGCGGTGGGGGAGGTGGAGGTGGAGGTGGAGGGGGAGGCGGAGGAGGTGGTGGCTCTTGGTGCCTCTGCTGAATTTGATTGTCTCTGAAAGTTAAGAAAATCAAAGTTACCTACTGTGGCTTTAGGTGGAACTGAGGCTAGGAATGAGACTGATGTGTTTGGGAAACAAATAGTAGTACCTATGTAAAAGATATACAATTACAGATTAAATTATATAAATTAAAAATTGTAAGCAAATAATTATTAAATTGATTAATTTATGACATATTTCACTTTAACAGTAACATTAACTCGAAATGTTACCATTTTTAAGGTTCCGTAGTAACTATATACGAGGAACACTTATAATTTCGCCATGTCTGATGTATGTCTGTCTGTCTGTCCATATTTCACAGTCATTTTACACAAAGACTTTGGAGCCCTTGTAAATAGATGTGTTCTGTAAACTCTATTTCTGTAATCTCTGTAATCTTTCTATATTATACATAGAATATTCCTCGCATTTAGAAAACTTTTCAAAAACTTTTTTCTACTTATCTTTTTCATACTTGGTATATCTATTTGTACGACGACAAAAATCTTTATTAGACCTTACTCGTATAGCCAAAAGTACCTACATATTTCCTGTGTAAATTTTATACCTATCCTATTGAATTGTACAAAAATCGTAATATCAATTTAATCAGGCGTTTAAAATGTACCTAGAATAGAACCTCTTATTCTTTGAGCAGTTAAATTTACAAGAAACAAATTATAAATGTTGAATGATTTAAGACGACTATGGCTTGGCACGGTATTCTGTTATAAAAAAAAAAAGTTCATCATCATCAGTTTACCTGAGCTTACCCTCGAGTTCTTCCATCTTGGCCATCATTCTGGCCATCGCTTGCTTCAACTCTTTATTTTCCTCTTCAATGCGCGTCTGCGTCTGCTCCACTTCTTTCAAATACTTTTTAATATCCTTAATCTCTTTGGATGGAGTGTCAGCAATGTCTGTGACTGGTGTGACGGGTTCGTGATGACCGTCCGAATATAGTCTCGTGAGAGATTGAAACCCCTGTATAAATAAATATATTAACTGTTTTTGGATAATATCTGAAATTCTGACCACTCTGTATCAAAAATTTAAAATTCAGTTTTAAAATGCGCATAACGCCCATATAGGTACTTTTTACTATGACCTATTTTGGATACTTTCATAGTGTAATGACCTACAGTATATTATTATGGGGATCGGCAGCAGATATAGAATCTATCTTTATTCTGCAAAAAAGAGCAATCCGTGCCATCTACGAGTATAATTTAGGTTCCAGGAAGTCATTGAAAGAGGTATTTAAAACTATTGATATCTTAACCGTGCCATCGCTTTACATCTATGAGTGCATTATGTATGCTAGAAAAAATCTTTAGAGCTTTGATAAAAAACCCGAAACATCACACTACAAGCATAGAATTGTTCTTCCTAGACATAGGCTTCAAGAAACAAATAAATCATTCCTGATAAACAGTGTACGTTTTTACAATATTATTCCAGAACAGTTTTTGGGTCTCAAGGAAAATAAATTCAAAACTGTCATTAAAAAATATTTAATGAATAATGCATATTATTCTATAGATTTGTTCATTAAAGACAAAACCCACTGGAAAAAAATGGCATCAAAATCTGCAATAGGTACAATATCAAATTAATATGATATTACTAAATACATGCTGTATTTTTTATTGATTTAATATTACTGACTATATTATTACAATTAGCTAGCTATCTATGACAAAGCCCCTTTACAGCTGCTTTTGACTGACAATGCCTTCTTACAGCTGCAAACAATTTTTGTTTTTATATAAAATCAGAATGTTTAATTTTTGTAATGATATTATTGTGATAATGATTTATGATGTAAATGACGTCGACAAGCGTATAATATGTATACCCAAGGCCCGAAATAAATGAATTGAATTGAATTGAATTTGAAATGTATGAATTTTGCGCATTCTAATGAAGTTCATCAATTAAGATTTGTAGATTTTTGGCATGATCATCATTTATGTCAGCAATTTTAATGATGTAGTTACCTAAATAGAAAAATACCTATTGTTTTATTTATTTATTTATTTAGATACGCTAACAGTGAACATATTATACATTCTTAATTTTCTAGTTCGTTCATACATAGGTCTGATATGATCACCTATTACAGGCATATACAACTTTCATTATAACAATGGTTACACTATTGCTACATTAGTTAAAATAAGTTTATTCATTATATATATAAATCTAAGAGCCAAATCAAAAAATGATAAAATCAAAGAATAAAAATTTGAAAAAATCTGTCCAGTTTACAAAGAGACTTTACCAGTTTGTTTTTAACTCTTAAACGCTACCATGGGTACAGGCGTACCCCAACCACTCTTCAAACGGCAATATTTTCAAAAGTATTGCAACCACTGGTTTGCCGCTCAAGCTAATCTATATTAGATCATTGCCGCGTAAATAGGTCAATCGAACGCAGGACTCGTGCAAGTGCAAACGTCAGCGCAGGTGTTCCGGGGTACAGGTAAACCCCACGGTAGTAGTAACCAAAGTTTTTTACGAGTGATTATTTTTGAATATCAGATAATTTACTGGCTAGTTTCAATTGCATTATACATAAAACATTGCGTAACATATTGTACAGTACCTACCTGTATTATGCATGAAGATATAAAATGTGTTTTAATACCTACATGTTTAAATATTATTTCAAAAGCACTTACAAGCTATAATGACTTCTGGTGGGCCTAATCGGGAGATGATGAAATAGCGGCATACTTGGAGGATTCAGATGATGACGAGCTGAGCATTGGTGATATTTTGGATGATGAACCTGATGGCATCATTGAGGACTTTCGCCTTATAGACGACGCTGCCAGTGTAAGCTCCCAAAACGATCCATCTACTACTGGCACTGTAGATGAGGGTCTTAATGCTGATGAAGATGCCTTTGAGTATGAGGTGTCAGAACAAAATGTAAGTGGAAGGGATCCTGTAAAGGTAATATATGGTCCGTTGGTTATGTATGGTAAAGGCAAGAATAACAGAATAATAACGAGAAGATGACCACTTTGCATCTTCTTTATGCTGCTAAATACGGTTGGAGTGAACTCTTGGATTCTGTACACCATGTCTCCAATGGCCGAAAATAAAGCAATAAAAAAAGGCGTCAATTTCTGAAGGATTTGGGAATATCCCTCATAACACCTCAATTGCAAGAGAAATTGAAATGGCCAACATTGCCCCGGGATATCCGAGAATCCATCAGTGGTATCCTAAACATTGATAGAAACATCACTGAACCGGTTCAGTCTGACTTCCGAATCAGGCGCTGCTGCTTCTGTTCACGTGCCAAAGAGCGAAAATCAAGAAATGTGTGTGGCTCCTGTCGGCGATATATCTGTGCGGAACATATGATTAAAATATGACAAATGTGTCACGAAAAGTAAAGAAAATGTTCCAAAATGATAATTTTTGCATGCTATCTAAATTAGTGATTATAAGGAATACAACATTTTGATTATTTACTAAATGGTTTTATTTTTATTCCACAAAATGTCTGTGGGGTAGGCCTGTACCCCACGGTAGTATTATTGTGTACAAAACTGAGGGTAGCGTTCTAGAGTTAAAAACATACAGTGTATCATTGAAGATGTCGAGATCATCCAACGATACGTTAAATTCATTATAAGTGCGACATAATATTTGTGTAGGTGAGTTGACAGCCAAATTGGTTCTAGCAGTTTGCCGACATCCCATTATTCGTGTAATCCTGTGTCTAGGATAGCGACAAGGTACATGTAAAGATAATTCTTCTAAGATAGATGGACAGTCGGAAAATCCATGGATCGCTTTATGAAGAAATGTCAGATCACGGATCTTTCGTCTATCACGCAAAGTGTGCATCTTAAAAAAACTCAAACGATTCTCATAAGGACTTCTGTGGGAAATGCCTTGGATCGAGAAAGCCAATGATCTTGTAAAAGCACGTTGGATGCCTTCGATGCGCTGAGAATGCACCACATAAAATGGATTCCACACTACACTCGCATACTCCAGACAGCTGCGCACCATCGAGTTATACAGTATAATTTTTGTAAGAGGAAATCTGAAGCTTTGATTTAGTAGGTACATGAATGAAACCTGAAATAGGTGTCTATCTATATGAATACCACCAATGGTACCTATAATAAATTACGTATAGACAGATAGATACTATGAATATATACGAATTGCGTCAATTTTGTAACGATTTCGTGTTTTAGTACGGAACCCTAAAATTAAATTAAAAAAATAGATTCGGACCCAACAGAAAAATTACTCATAATACTCATATTTTTAACGCCACTTAACCGAAAAAACCGGGTACCCGGTTCCAAGTCGCTACCAGAACCGAAAACCCGGTTCTAACGAGAGAGGTCCGATTCTGCACTCCCTAGTTGGGCACCCCGAAAAGTGGTCACATTTTTGCTAACTGTACAAAACCCTCCAGGTTTAGCCGAGGCAACCAAATACATTTAGAGACACCTCGATAAGTTGAGTCATCCTAGATAGATCACATCTTGTTATCCGATGAGGTGGGTAGACAAAGACATACGGCGCGCTCTTAGTCTAGTAGGGTTCCATAGTGAATTTTATAGTGATAGTATATATTACTATCACTATAAAATTCACTATGGAACCCTTGTTCAAAAAAACAACCAACTTCAAAATGCGCAATTTTATTTTTAAAAACCAGGCTATTAATTATCACAGATTTTGATTAAATTACTATGGAACGAACCGAAAAGTACATCCTTTCAAACGAAAACAAAAAAAAAAAAAAACGTTGTAAATGACGCAGTTAAATGTTGTTTCTTTTTGAAATCGGTTAAAAAGAAAGCCACTTGACATATTTATTTAAACTATTTTTCAAAATCTGTTAAAATTAATAGCTATAGCTAAGATTCCTGTAATATTAGTTTATTAATAATATTATTAATTGTAGTTGATGACTTTCAAATATTTTCTTATAAAAAAAAACTAACCAAGTAGGTATGTTGGCGCAGCGATCCAAATGTGTCTTGGGCTCCGTTATGTAGTTAGCGGCGCCATATATCCCTATCTTGTATAAGTTCATGCCAGGCATAGACATCCAGTTCCTTTGGATAAAAAATCTATTAGGTAGGTACTTACCTTTTTACCAATCCATGTGCAGAGGTCAACAAGCTTCCAGGCTTTGCCCTTGACATTGCGCTTGCGGCTTCTCTCCCGTCGTGGCGTGCCACCTGATAACATGAACCATTCCACATCTGTCAATAGCTCCGTTTCATCATCACACTCTATCTCTACTTCAATTCTTAAACTTTCACTACTATCTGCATTCATTGCCATGTCTTTTTAATTATTTTTCAAGCTTCAGACTCACTTCAGTCAATTCAACTCTATTTACTAACTCACATCTTTTTAATATTTTTTTTCTAATTAGATATTCATTATTTTTGTTTCAATTATTTTCGAACTCGATTCAGTTTATTCACACACACATCGCGTATTTTTCCGTGTAGGATGTTTTATGATAGGACAAATTAAAAAACACTACGATGAGAGCTAAACATTTTAAATAAAAATATCTCAGAGATGTGAAATGAATTTGTGATTCCTTCGATTTGGCGGTTGAAATAATCAAAAACTTGAACCGACTTGAATCTGCATCAACGGCCGGCGCGGGATGATGTCACTGCGAGATTTAGTTCGCCGACTTTGATTCGACATATTTTTAGTAATGTTATCGATGATCCATTATCGAGGTTCAAGTATTAATGAGACAACTTTGCGACCTTAGTTATTATCATTTACATTGAGCTGTAATATGATTGAAGCTTACATGGGTGTAGCTAATAGAGGGGGAGGTGAAACATGGATAAATTCATCAAATAGGTATGCAATTATTAAATTAACTGAAAAAGTATATGATGTAAAACAGTTGATTGTTCATAATATTATTTTTGTTATAAGTACAATTTATTATTAACTATCATTTTATAGCTTAATATTTCGCAAACGGGATCAGGACAAGTAGGGAATAATCAATTGAATAATATATTAGAATTTAGAAAAGTTGCAAAGTGATGAAAATTGTTAAATTAGACCTTGGAAAAACTGTTACTTATAAGATAATTATGTACTATTCTATTCTAGTATACTCGTCTAAGAAAGAACCAACTACCAAGACACGGGTTCCTGATACCCAGTTTGGTGGTCGGTGCCACTACGAACATTTGTATAATCTTACGTAAATCAACGAGGTCAATACTCGTTGACGTAAATAAATTATTTTGTATTTTGTTGTTTGTATAATTACCCAATTATTACACCCAACACCATGAGGTAGACGAGAAAAAATCATCGCTACTGTACCTATACTCTCAAGTGAATAAATAATTATAGTTTAAAAAACTGAAGCAACCAACTTCTCATGGATGCCATTGTCAGAACCAAATTAAAAATAAAGCCGGACAAGTGCGAGTCAGACTCGCCCTCCGAGGGTTCCGTACAAACTAGTAGATAAAAGAGGGGCATCGTATTTTTTTCATATTTTCCTTCCGAAATTTTATACCGAAAAATATACATCGTAAAAATATTTAAAACCCTGTTTTAACTTATGCTAATAAAGCTGTTTCATATGGTACCCCACATGATACGGTTAAAGAACTTTAAAATTTGGGCCCTCATTCCTTGCGTAATGACACTATTTCTTGTGATTAAAAAAATTACCAGTTTTCAGTTTTTTTTTCTATATGTGTACTCGAACACAATGCTTCTTGCCAAGTTTTTATAGTTCTAGGTCAACAGGAAGTACCCCATATGTTTTGATTCTTCAAGAATTTTTAAACCAGATTATATTTAAACCAGTACAGACATTAATAAAGATATGTTTAGATTACGAATCAAATCCGAATCCTATAAATAGCGATGCTAATAATATGCAATATTCTTTTAGGCCACTTATCGATTATGCGTGGTAGCCGCGCCCAGTGCAGAACCAATAGAGAGATGTCCAATAGAATTGTTGCGCGTATTGTGGTTGCGACAGATTTCACCTAGATGCTCACGCACGGTTCTGAAGCAATTCAATCACAATTGTTGCGTCTGGCTGCCGACCTCTACACAATTATGCCTGATTGCGCAGCAAAAGATAGGTTAACATGAATAAAAATGGCGCGCAGCCGCGCATACGCTGATTTACGCGGCTTTATAATAATACTAATTCAGTATTTACTGTGCATAGTAGATAACGAATGAAACGACATAATGAGATGTAGTGAAACGACTACATAACATATTGGTTTGTAGAGTTTTTAGGGTTCCGTACCCAAAGTGTAAAACGGGACCCTATTACTGAGACTTTGCTGTCTGTCCATCCGTCTGTCTGTCCAGGCTGTATCTCATGAACCGTGATAGTTAGAGAGTTGAAATTTTAACAGATGATGTATTTCTGTTGCCGCTATATCAAAAAATACTAAAAATCAGACTAAAATAAATATTTAAGGGCGCTCCCTTAACCCATAAACGTGTTTTTTTTTGCTCGTTTATGCTTGATATTGATAACAACAACAGGCAGACGCTTGAAATATGCATTAAATATTAGGTTAAATTACAATAAAATTAATATCCCTTACAACAGACATGAATTTTTTGCCGTTTTTATAGATAATGGTACGGAACCCTTCGTGCGCGAATCCGACTCGCACTTGGCTGGTTTTATTTGTTTCATTATTAAACTGATTTAGATACTTGCCTAGAGAGCTGTTGTCAGAGTAATTGTGCCTGCTCAAATAAATACTCTTCTGCGACCTTACCACCGCATTTCTCAACAAACTCGACTCCGATTTCAATCGTTTCTTCTTCACTTTGTTCGAATAGCTACTGTTGATTGACTTAAACGATGTTTCAGAATTGCTCGACAACTGGCTGGATGAGGCTTTCAACACTTGCCTATTCTCCGTCAAGTCAGAGGTACTGGATGTGCTTGATTCTGTACACCTCTTCTTGTAAGGTCTCAAACCTTCGTCATTTTCAGAATCTCGTCTGTTACGTTTGTAACGCTCGGATAGCTCATTCGATGTATATTCTTGTGGATTAAAGTCTTTATTAATTGAAAGACTCACGTCAGGAATACTACAGTTTGGTAAAGTTTCAAAGTGTTCCGTCTGTGTGGAACTATCGGTCAAGTTGCCCCCTAAGGGACTCTGGTCATTTAACATTATACTCACAAATGGTGGAGTTTTGTCACAGTTGTTCATTTTTTCATCATTCGGTGACACAGCAAGATGACTATGTTCCCATGATGTATTAATTGAGTTGTTTTGAGAACATTTCCTAAGCAATTCTATTGAATTGTGCAAATTTTCCTT
This sequence comes from Lycia hirtaria, assembly GCA_947563715.1. NCBI lineage: Eukaryota > Metazoa > Arthropoda > Insecta > Lepidoptera > Geometridae > Lycia > Lycia hirtaria. The sequence continues at coordinate 21,670,994 of OX387375.1, read as the reverse complement.
TTCTTCTGGTATAGTATTGAATTCACTTTGTTCTGGTATGTTTATGACAAAAGGACAAACCTTTTCATCGTCAAAATGCATTTTTATTTTTTATTATCACTGTAACAAAAAGTTTTGTTGCGAATGCAATCCATGCATATCCTTTACAATGTTTACTCAATAAAAATAATAAAATAAACTTACCCATTACTTTTTTAATCTACCCTCATCATATTTTATTTTCTAAGATTTTAAATTGACTGATCTTCTGTTGATTTTTTTTAATGCTTGACAGGAACTTGGCCCCAGCTTGATGTTATGAAAATGAAAATGAAAAAAATGAAAAATATTTTATTTCGATAACTACAACTATTTACTTAACTTAAGGTTGGGGCCTTCTATTAAGTATTTAGATACTTGTGTCAGAAGACCCCGCTCTTTCATATCCATATCTTACTTATTTAATGGTTGCAGTTCAGATACATTATAAATTATTGCTAGTATCGGTATACAAAATTTTTGAAAAAACTATTTTATTTTATTTATCATTTATCATGTCAAGAGTGTTCGTGTGCGTGTAGGGGTGTGTTGGTGCGTGTGTGTGTGTTTGTGTGTGTGTTTGTGTGTGTGTGTGTGTGTGTGTGTGTGTGTGTGTGCGTATGCGCGTGTGTATGTTTGTGTAGGAGAGGGGGGTGTGGTGTGCTTTGGAGTAGGTGTCACAGTGTAAATCTGTATGTGAGGTTATGTTAAATTTTGAGGGAATACCCATTCCAGCATGTTAAGAATGAAAATTATGAAAATTAATTAATTAATTCCAGTTTACAATACTAAGTGTTAATTTTATGAAAGTTAGTTATATGACTTTAGTAGTGCTTCTGTATCATCGTAGTTCTTAGTAAGTATCCAGTTTATTATAAGGTTTTTACATTCATAGTACTTCTTAGAGTAAATATCCAAGGTCTTATTCATAACATTATATAATTGTGCTGACTTAAATACAAATTGATTTTTAGCATAATTAGTTTTTGTTGCTTGTGCCTTAATTACCTTGTCTTTTCTGCGTCTATTAAGAATATTACTGTCGTAAGGTAAGTTCTTGTGAACTTTTAGAGTAGTTTGTAGTATGTATAATTTTCTAACAGTTAGTAATTTAGTTATGGAATACAGTTCAATAGTAGGGTATCTATAAGGTTTAAAATACATAACCTTTAACAAAATCCGTTGTGCTCTTTCAACTTCAATAAATTTGGTTTTTGCTGCTCCACCCCAAACTGGTAAGCAGTAAATTAACAAAGATTGAGCTAAAGCGATGTATATCTTATTAAGAAGTAATTGTGGTGCTACATGCCTTAGAGTTTTAAAAATCCATATCAGCTTTCTTATCCTTGTGCCGACGACTTCAATTTGTGAGAACCAAGACAATCTTTGGTCAATTTGGATTCCAAGATACTTGGTTGTAGTTACTTTATTTAAATTAGTACAGTTGCAGTCAAAAATATGAGTAGTATCTGAATTGTGGATTTTAATTCCAAAATCACTTTTTGGTTGTGTTCTATTGTAGATAGTATAGCACATATAGTTAGTTTTAAGAGCATTTAGAGTAAGAAAGTTTATTCTAAGCCAATGAGCTATTTTAACAAGACCTTTTTCAGTTTGTACACGTACATTTTCCCATGTAGTATTGGAAAAAACCACAGCTGTGTCATCTGCATAGGAAAAGATTTTTGCATTAGGGAGATTAAGGTTACATAGATTATTTATATAAATTAAAAACAAAGTGGGTCCTAGGACACTCCCCTGTGGGACACCGTAGGTGATATTTGCTTCATTACTAACATATTCTCCTATTTTTACTTTTTGTGTTCTCTCATATAAGTAATCTTTAAAAAGGGCTAGTGGCCTGTCTCGGATTCCTATATTACAAAGTTTTTGAATAAGGGTAGGGATATGGACGGTATCAAACGCTTTTTTTAGATCCAAATATACAGCCACACATTTCCTTCCTTTATCTACCTGCTCTACAATAAACGTAGTCAAAGCTGTTACCGCATCCTCTGTGGATTTACCACTTTGGAACCCGTACTGTGATTCTGATAATAAGTTGTATTTATTTAGGTATTTAATTAGTCTATTGTTTATTAATTTTTCTATTATTTTTGAAAGGGCAGGTAGCACCGATATTGGTCTGTAATTATTTTCATCGTCCATATCACCACCCTTATGCACTGGGGTTATGATTGATTTTTTCAACAATACGGGAAATATACCGTGTTTAAAGCATAAATTAACTAGATGGCAAACAATAGGCACAATTTCGTTTTTAGCCAGTTTAAGAAAACTAATTGGGATATTATCCCACCCAGGGGCACTCTCAGATTTAAGGTTCATAAGTACATTATTTACTTCTACAGGGTCAGTTTCTAAAAGAACAAATGAGTTTGATTGTGTATTAGAGGTATCACACGCAATCGGATTAGATGTATGATGATTTCTAGGTATATCTTCAGCTAGCTTTTTCCCAATGTTTGAAAAATAGTGATTAATTTGATTAACTGATTCAGTTGGGGAAGATCTTATGTTTAGAAGTTTTGTGTTGTCTACTTTTGTTTTATTTAAATGTGTTATTGATCTAATACTTTTCCAAAGGGTTTTTGAGTTTTTAGTTGAATTCGCCAATTGTGTTCGCTCATAATTTCGTTTTAGTTTCTTTATCAGGTTGTTACAAAAATTTCGATATCTTTTATAAGTGATTTTGGCAATTTCGTCGTGCGGTTCTAGTCTTACTTTCTTTTGTAATTTATTTCTATTTTTAATGCATCGTAAAATTCCAATGGTTATCCATGGCTGAATAATTCTTTTGTTTTTAGGAATACGCACTGTATTTGTATTTTCTTTCAAAGACTCTGTGATTTTATTGACTAGCTGTTCTGTAAGTGTGTTTGGGTCGTCACTACACAAAAGTACTGCGAGATTCTTTTTTTCCAAACTCACAAGAGCCGCATTAAAATCTGTGACAGTTTTTACTTTAACGCATTTATTTATCGAAACGAGGCCAGTGAGGTTGAAAAATAACATAGAATGGTCAGTAATAGTTGTGTTTAATACAGCTATTTTTGCAGACAATTTGTCTTTGTCAATCTTCATCATAACATGATCTAAACAGTTACTCTCTCTGGTTGGAAACGTATGCCCTGACATAATGCTATGAATCGCTAGCATATTAAGATAGCTAAGTCTATTTGACCGTTCATAACTTTGTTCAATATCCTTTGGAATTAGATTAATATTTATATCGCCAGTTAATATTATGTTTTTATAATGTTTAAGTGATTCTAAATGTAAGTTAAGTGAGTCAATGAAAGGATCAGCGTTGGCATTCGAGGGAGAACGGTAAATACCCAGTATGGCACTGTTGTAAGTATCAATTTGCAGACAAGATGCATGAGATAATGATAGTCCAGATAGAACCCTCCGTCTATCAGTTGTATATTATTCCTACTATGATAATAGATTTAGGAACACAAAGCAGAGTATAATGCGCAAATCTCCTTTAATGCAAATTATTAGAAATACATTACAATGAACACTAATTATTCACAAGAAACATTGTAAAACATTCACGATGGATAAACATTTTCTCATTGACAGTTTTCCAAACAATTTTGAATTCTCATTCAAAATACCTAACCAGCCTGTCACACTGACATAGAGGTTACATTACAATAGATGTAGTAGCATCTCTTTGCTCCAACACTCCTCCTTAACCTTATGTCCATTCGCACACCTATCATGCTTCTCAACAACACACACCCATACCTCTCAAACACCACTCAAACTTCCCTCGTGGAAGTGGTTTCGTTAAACTATCTGCAACCATGCATGCTGTCTCCTTATACTTCAGTATCACATGATTATTTACAATTGCCTCACGCACAAAGTGATACCTCACATCTACATGCTTAGTGCGTTGGTGGTGTACAGGGTTCTTCGCTATAGCAATGGCAGACTGACTATCAGAATAGATGGTCACAGCTTTATCTAAATTAAAGGCATGTCCATCCGATACTTCTGCTATAAACCGTCGCAGAAATATTGCTTCTCTTGCAGCTTCTGACAGTGATACATATTCAGCCTCTGCAGTGCTTAGAGCTATAGTTCGCTGTTTGGTGCTCTGCCATGATACAGCTCCTCCTTGAATGAGAAACACTGAACCAGAATATGAATGGCGATCGCTATCACCTGCATAGTCGGCATCAGCGAAAGCCTCCATCATTTCTTGCTGTTTTCCTTTTGTGTATCTCAAACCATGACTCTTTGTCCCTTTGAGATACCGCAGGACACGTTTAGCGGCAGTCCAATGCTGTTCCTCGTAACATTCATTGAATTGACTCAAGTGATTTACAACATGAGCTATGTCTGGCCTTGTACAAACTGCTAAGTACATAAGAGAGCCTATCAATGCTCTATAAGGAATCTTTTCATCTGGCTTCCTACCATGCACTGGTTTCTCCAATCTTTGGCCTGGTACTGCTGGTGTAGTCACTGGCTTGCAATCATTCATATTGTATGCTTTTAAAACTTTTTCTACATACTTCTCCTGATGTAGCTTAATCCCGTTAGCATCTTGCACAATATGAATTCCCAACATCAATTCAGCTGTATTGAGATCCTTCATTTCAAAGCTGGATTTCAATTCGCTCTTGATTTTCAGCATCTCTTGCTCATTGTTCCAGAAAATTAAAATGTCATCTACATACACAGCGACGATGATAATTTTATCTTCCTGTGATCGCATGTAGACACATGGCTCATTTTCTGATCTCTTAAACTTCAGCCTAGTGAGTTCAGAATGAAGCTTCGCATTCCATGCTCGCGGAGCTTGTTTAAGGCCGTACAATGACTTTTGTAAAAGGCAAACGTAATCTTCTTTACCTTTTACTGCAAACCCTTCAGGTTGTTTCATGTAAACGACTTCATTTAAATCTCCATTTAAAAATGCTGTCTTTACATCCATTTGATCAATTTTCAATCCCATTCTAGCCGCTAAGGCTATAAGCACTCTCAAAGAGCTGTGTCTGATTACGGGTGAAAATGTCTCAAAGTAATCAACACCTCTGCGTTGACTGAAGCCTCTCGCAACAAGTCGTGCCTTATAGCGTATCTTTCCCCCCGCTTCTTCTTTGATTCGAAATAACCATTTCGAATCAACGATGTTGCTCGATCTTGGTGGCTTCACTAGTGTCCAAGTGTTATTTTTCCTTAGAGCACCTATCTCCTCCTCAATTGCGTTTCTCCACTTCTCTTTGTCACTTCTCGATAAAGCTTCACTCACTGTAAGTGGAAAATCACATTCAAGAGCTTGGTATGTGATGTGATTTGGAAATTCTTTAGGTTTTCTCTCTCTTAATGGATATCTTCTCTCTATGGGGTGTTCTGGTTCTTGCATCAGTACCTCATCAATCTCTTCGTTCAGTTCTGACTGCATGTCCTCTACATCGTCATCATCTCTACCATCAAGTGATTCCCACTCATCACAGCTTTCCGTTTCATTGCTGTCTGCTGACGGTTCAATAGGATATGAATCTCCAATTATTTCTCTCACAGTCTCGTTGTGTTCTAGAGATTCATCTTCGGTTTCAATTGGAAACTCTTGTTGTTCTTGAGATTCAATTTCACACCTCGTATTTTCTGTCATAACTTTTGTTGGTTCCGCTGATAGATATTCATCTTCAAACGTAAGAAGAGTCTCATCTCTTCTTATTTCTGAACTCTTGTTGGAGTGAAATTCTTTTTCAAAGAAAACAACGTCTCTAGCTTTGTGGACCATCTTGGTTTCTGGATCATACAAACGATAAGCTTTAGAATCTTCACAGTATCCAACATGAAGCAACTCTTTACTCTTCGGATCCCATTTGGTGCGTTTCTGATCAGGTATGTGCATAAATGCTCTGCACCCAAAGATTCTCATAAACTTCAGATTTTGTTTCTTTCCAGTCCAAGCTTCTTCAGGGGTTTTATTCTTGACTGCTTTCGTTGGGGACCTGTTTTTGAGATAAACAGCGGTCTTCACCGCTTCGGCCCAAAGCTTATTGCTTAATCCAGCTTCTTGGATCATGCTCCTTGCTTTTTCAACGATTGTTCGGTTTGCTCGTTCTGCTATACCATTCTGTTCGGGTGTAAACACCACAGTTAGCTGATGCTGGATTCCACATTTCTTCATAAAATCTTGCATCCGATTATTTAGGTATTCTTTTCCATTATCGGAACGTATTGTCTTCAACTTTTTTCCGGTCTGCAATTCCGCAAAGGCCTTGAACTCTTCAAGTTTTACAAATACTTCACTTTTACATTTCAGAAAATAAACGAAGGTTTTTCTCGTAAAATCGTCAATGAACGTAAGAAAGTATTTAAATCCGCTGAATGACCCTACATTCATTGGTCCGCAGACATCGGTATGTACCAACTCAAGTACATCGGTTGCTCTACTAGCTGCACTGCTTTTCTTAAATGGCTGTCGGGTTTGTTTTCCCTTCAGACAAGCTACACACTCTAGTGTATTAATATTGTTTGAAAAACTTACCCCCGTCGCCATGCGATCACGTAATAATTTAAGGTTACGTACGCCTAGGTGACCCATCCTTTTATGCCATAACTCCATGTCACTACTGATAGCAGCCGCCAACGCTGTGTGCTCCAAACTCTGTTTCAATTTGTACACACCATTCTCCTCTACACCTGCAAGTAAAGGTTCACCCAGTATTTTGCAATTACTACTTTTCACTATATGAAAACCTCCTTTGAAAAACAAAACGTTAAGATCTCTCTTTGTGACTGCACTGACGCTAAGTAAGTTTGAAGCTAATCCTGGAACATACATAGCATCAATCGTAACATTAGGTTTTCTACTTACTACTGTACCACTTCCAACACCTTGCAGCCTTTCTCCATTTGCACAGGCAACAGTCACTCCCCTTTCATACTTCTTTAAATCATGCAACCATTCACGCCTTGAAGTCATATGATTTGAAGCGCCAGAGTCGACTATCCAAGAATCTTCTGAAGTTGAAGTCGCCAGCGCCAACGCCACAGAAGCCTCGTCAGCCTTTCTGCTTCGGTTCTCTGGACAAATTCTCACTTTATGAGGTCCTTTGCAAATAAAGCATTCCAACTTCTTTTGTTTATGTATAGCATTAAGATTCTTTTTCTTTGACAGAAGAGCTTGACTTTTTGTGTTTGTAGCTATGTGTATATCCTCCATTTGGTAAAGTTTTGTTTTCACATAATCTGTAGTAAGTTCTATATTCGAATTTTCAATTGCCAATCTCATAGCTTGAAAATTTTCTGTTAATCCTTGTAGCATTAGGGCAGCCAATAACTCGTCATCAATTTCTTTTCCTAGATCACACAGTTTTTGTGCTGTTGTCATCAATGCTGTGATATAATCTCTTATAGTCGGGAACTGCTCCAGTTTCAGACTCACAAGCTTTGACAATAACCTACAACGATTATTTAGCCCTTTATCTTCATAAGCTTTCTCTAAAGCTTGCCAAGCCTCCTTGGCTGTTTTTGCTTGACGCACATGAATGAGGCACTCTGGTTTTACCATCAAACAAATTTTAGCTCGTGCTTTCTGGTCTCTTTTCTTGCCTATTTCACCATTGGGGTCAGTCTGCGTAAACTCCCAAAGATCATCATGTATCAAGTACAACTCCATCATAAATTTCCACGAGTTATAGTTCATGGCACCTTCCAGTTTTTCAAACGATGCTAAACTCATGTTTTCATGTTTACTCACGGGTTCTTGCGAATTCATTACGCCGTTGTTCATTTTTCTGCGCGGCTCATAACCATTGATAGTCCAGATAGAACCCTCCGTCTATCAGTTGTATATTATTCCTACTATGATAATAGATTTAGGAACACAAAGCAGAGTATAATGCGCAAATCTCCTTTAATGCAAATTATTAGAAATACATTACAATGAACACTAATTATTCACAAGAAACATTGTAAAACATTCACGATGGATAAACATTTTCTCATTGACAGTTTTCCAAACAATTTTGAATTCTCATTCAAAATACCTAACCAGCCTGTCACACTGACATAGAGGTTACATTACAATAGATGTAGTAGCATCTCTTTGCTCCAACAGATAATTTCACTTCTTTTATGCTAGTAGCCGCTGTTCCATTTCTAACATACACAACAACTCCATCATTTTGATTTAAATGGTGGCTAGATGAAAATGATGTGTAATTTGTTATAAATGGAATTGGTTTATCTGCTTGTATTCTACATTCAGTTAATATAATTATGTCTGGAACAATATCTGTTGAAGTTAAATTTAAATTTAAATCTTCAATATTCCTATAAACACTCCTGATATTCTGACAAAATACTTTGAGGTCAGAGTCTGCTACAGATACTTTTCGAGACAAGTTTTCAATGTCACATTGGATACTTTGCACAATTTCAATATTGTCTATCGCATTCAATGTGGTAAGAGAACTATCCATGGTCATTCTTATAGGGACTGCAGGCGTATAGTGATTGGATAATGCAGAATTTTAATTTTATGACTGTTTTTAGTGTACGAGACAAGCTGGGTTTTATGAATAGTTTCTGATTTAAATAACATAGTACTAAGATATTGTATACTGGAAGCACAGTGTATGTCTGAATTTTGTGTGTGTATGGATTTGAGACATGTTGATAAATTTGTGTGTGATATGCAGTGTAAGTTGAAAACAACAGTATTAACCGAGAAATTGAATCAAGATTCAACATAAATTTAAATGAAAAAAGCAGTAATAGTATTCTTATTAAATATCCAACAAAACCTAGTCATTGTTCCTGTTGAAGCTGTTGAACTTGGGATTCGGATTTTATTGTAATGATGGGTGAGTTCACGTCTTTTCTTACGTAAACCTTGCCATAAGCAGTCCAGCAAAATTTATAATTATTCGTTTTAGTCATATCCCGCGCTAGAAAATGAAGCCGGGAACCCTTTGCTGTCAATTGCTCACAAACATATATCGGTGTGTCTTCCAACGATCGTAGACCTAGATGTATTGCTCGGAGTTTCGCTTTATGTTTGATGTTAAAGGCTTTGGACATCTTTAATATGTCAGTTTTTATCAGCGTCGATGACGTTTCTATAACAATTGGAGTATTTTGAATATCTTTCTTCTTCCCCCGTACCCGGTAAATGTCTTTTATATCATTTTTGTTTAGATTTCCACCTACATTCTTAGACAAACAGACAGCCATCTCTATTAGATCTTCTTTTGTTTCAGATGGGATTTTTGGCACATTTCTTAATTCGAAATTTGCCTTACGGCTATTCATCTGTATGTCCTCAATTTTGTCCTCTAATAACGTTATATATTTTTTATCTTCTTGTATAACATTTTCTAATTCTCGTATCTTCTTTTTAAACTCTTCATTCTGTGATGTTAAGAGAGTCATTGAAGACTGAATATTTTGATTCCCTTGTTGTATTTCTTTTAATATTTTATGTTGGCTTTGTTCTTGAATGAGCATCATTGTTTTTATTTCATCCCTAAAATTACTGAAATCTGTAAATACGTCTTGTCTCTTCCTTTTACAGCGTTGAATGAAGTCTGTAGGAGTCTTGTCTATGGTCTGGCTCACATCTGGATCCGAGTACGATCTATCCATTTTTTACCATACGAAAAGAAGACACGGAGTACTCTTAACAAAAATTGGCTGCGCCGGCAATCAATCAGCAAGGCGTAGTGATTAATGGACGACGCCTTATATTTTGTTGCAGGACGAGCGTCAGTGGCACGTACGAATACGTAGCGCTTGATATTGTCCCTAGTAGCAGCCTCGTAGCACGGCTCGCAGGTCAGTTTGTGTTTATTGTAGCAGTGACGTCAGCCTCTACGAGCCGCTCGCGTAGATGCTTGCTAGATAAGGACAGCAATTATGACAACTGTCTCTTTTACTCGAGAAGGTGAAGTGAGGGGAGCCGCTAGCAGATCACATGGATCGCGTAGGAATGTAGAAAACACTTGTCACAAGACTATCAACGCACTGACTCTAACGTAAAGTATATTTCTGCTTGAACAAGGTACGATTTTTACGTATTAATAATTGACAATAATTTAACAGAGCAACACACGTCCTCTCCGGTATGCGTGCAAGGCGAAAGAGGGTTATACATCCAAGAAAATATAAATATCCTAGAGTCAAGTAGAGTCTGTTTACTTATAGTGCAAAGTGCAAAATAGTATATATCGTGGCAAAATGGAAGAACTAATATCTCGAAGTTTGGTATATTATGGTCTCAACTGAGCAAAATAATGAAATAAGGACAGCAGCACCCTCAATGCCAAATCAGTTCTTTAGCAAGCTGATGAAAGCTGAATGACTAGTTTTCCTAGGTTTATAAGTGATAATGATTATTATATTTTGAACGGTTATTTTTTTAACATTACCGTCAATACGAATAAAAAAAGATTTTCCACATCAATTCACTGGTTGTCTAAGAATTTTAGGGTTATCTATGAATTCATTTCAGTTTTCTATGAATGTCATTGTCATTTCATTGATTGCCACAAAAATCAAAACAAACAGAGGATTTGCAGATGTTCTGTGATTTGGAGTTTGGACCAATAGATCCATTGTTGGTTTTTTTTTACAACAAAGATCTAAAAATGTAATCAAAAGTTAATCCTTCCATATTGTTTAACAAGAGAGTATTGAAAATGCGGTACCGACTTGACAAAAGGAAACTATTCTACTGCATAGTTACTGCTATAGCGCTTGTGATAGTGTTGCATCCATGTCGTCATGCTGCAAGCACAAGTTATGAATACTTGCATGGAGGAGTTGGGTATATAGCAGGATTAGAAGTACATAGTGAATACTTGTGGGGGAAAACTGATGATATAATCGATAATTTACACGTAGAATTAGCGGCTAACTTCACAAGCAGCGCTAATATCAACTGCGACTATAAAACTATTATTAGTGACGATACCACGTTATCTATTAGTTTGGTAGAGACTGACTTAATAGAAGGTCATGGTGTCCGTGAAGGAGGAGAGTACGCACCTCAGGAATGTGTGCCTACTTTCAGTTCTGCAATTATTGTACCATATCGGTAAGTAGTCTCTATTTAGCACAGTGCAAGGTTATTTAGATGGTCTATAAGTAATGGTTTGAAAACTAACGGAAACTAGCAAGGTACCTAACTGCAATCTTCAATAGGTAATAGTTGGATTGCCTTAATTATAATTGATGTTTTTTACAAATTGTTGTAGCAAGGTTACCAAAATGATTCTATCAATCCCTGAAATCCCTTTGTTACAAAAGATTTATTAGAATCATGAAGATATTTTATAAATTTAAAGTTTATGGATGTCTTATGGATCTATTTTTATAATATTGGTTAAATTTATTTGAGACCTCCACAGAGGCAACAACTTAAGAATATGATCCTTTCGATGAAAAATCCCATTACTGCTTTACATTACAGAGACAGAGCGGAACAATTGCGACGTTTCCTGGTCTACATGCACACATTCTTTCGACGCCAAAAAATTCATTATCGCATCTTTGTTATTGAACAAGAAGACACACAACCATTTAACCGAGCGAAGCTTTTTAATATTGGTGCCTTGGTGGCCATGAAGGCAGGATACCCCTGCCTTATCCTACACAATGTAGATCTACTGCCACTTCGTCCAGCAAATATCTATGCTTGTACGAAGCAACCTCGCCACATGTCAGCAAACATCGACAAGAATAGGTGTTTAGACAGAAATATATTCACATAGAACATCACAGTAAGCTTGTACTCCATTATTGGTGTCTGTGATTCAATGCTTGCATTTTGTTTGTTTTTATTTGAGCAAGTTTAGAATGAAGATTAGTGCACCACTGAATGCTTCATGCTTGTAAGTACATTATAGATGGCTTTTTATTTTTATAGATGACATATGTCATCCATCTCTTTATTTTATGCACTTAATTGACACCTTGTAACTATGAAAATTTATAAACATAAATGTATGTGTGTATACACCTGCAGGACACACCTGGTTTACACCAGGTGTGTCCTGCAGTGTTATTTGTATGCACAAGTGTTTACTATCTCTATACATACTAAATTGTGAAAGGGTATCAAACAGGCCGAAGTAACGAGAGTGACTTTCACTTATATGTTATCATATGACATAGGAATTTAATATGTGTAAGCTTATTGACCTCTCATAGGTACTGTTTGATTGATTTTATTGAGGCATTTTTATTAATAATTGTGATTTTGGTATTTTTTATTGATTTTAGTGATTACAAAGCGATAGGGGTTACAGCAGGTCTAGTATGAGAAATAGACATAATTGTCTTTCCATTCTATGGTTTTTATCCTTTATCAGTGGAAATAAGTGATATATTTTCTCACTATTAGCAGACAGCCAACATGTCAACTTCCCATATAAGCCCTCTTTGTTAAAGTAGTTTATATTATAAGGAGTAACACAGACCACAGATAAACTGAGAAGTCAAGTTTTGTAAATTTGTAAAATCTATATATGTTTTCTGTAATAGCTAGCTTTCACTTTTTAGGTATATTATGAGAAGGGTAAAAATGCAGATTGACAGACTTCACACATCTATAAGAAAATTAAGAACTGTCAGACATATAATTATGCTTTCTCAAGATACTTTCTTTTTCTAAAAATGACACATTGAATTGAAATGGATTTGAATCCAGGATCTGTGTATCACAAGTCAGATGGTCTCCCATCTAATGTAATGTATATTTTTCAGATTTGTACTACCCTATTTGGATTACATTGGTGGAGTGATGTCTATTACCTCGAAACAATACAAGAAGGTAAATGGAATGAGCAACCAGTTCTTTGGCTGGGAAGGCGCAGATGGCAATTTTCTACAGCGGCTTAAAGAACATAACATGAAAGTATGTCGATTTGACCCAACCAAAAATAGATACCACTACATGTATCCACTTCCATATCAGAGACATCATGTGAATAGGTGAGTTATAATTCTAGAAAACCATGATTGCAAGTTTCCGGCTGCCTAGTCAAGAGATCGTCTGACTTGCGATCGCAGGTCCTGGGTTCGAATCCCGCGGCACGCACCTCTGTCTTTTCGAAATTATGTGCGTATTGTTGATTGCTGCCAACTTCAAACGGTGGTTCAAACATCGCGAGGTAACCTACATGTCTGAGAGTTCTCAATGATCTTGGAGATGTCTATAGTCTGCCAACCCGCACTTGACCAGCGTGGTAGATTATGGCCGTACCCTTCTCATAATGAGAAGATGGCCCGCGCCCAACAGTGGGACAGTTTGTAAAAACAGGGCTGAGAGTGTTCTAATGAAGCTAAAAAATGAATATTTATCAAAAATAACATCAATAATTTTATATCTAAAAGGTGTCATGTGCGAGAGAGATTACAGCCCTATCTTACTCTTTGCTGTGGATACAGCATTAGGTATAATTGCACTGAAAAATAGTGTTTTCATTAGTAATATTTCTATTTTCAGATTCAAAAAGAAGTCATTACCAATGAGTTCCAATGAGGACGGCTTAAACACCTTACACTATACCGAAGTGGCGACTGTACTCCATCCACTTTTCACCCATATCATGGTCGACTTGTAGCATATCAGCAGTATACTGACTTATAGCCAGTCTGAATATTCTTACACAATTCTCCTTTTTTATCTATCTAATATTGTCAAACCTCTACATTGACAATTCTCTGACATCGCGCGGTTTGTTGATTGGTTATTTGATGCGCTTTATAACCCAGCTGCACAAGGAGGGTTATATTTTTCTATTTATTTTTATTTTTCAGATGAATGTATTTTTCTATATTACCTTTGACAGCCTGAACGGCTTGATCAATATTAATGAGGGAGGTGTGGTTAGATACGTGTTTATTTCCTAAGTGCCATTGGTTCCTTTTTAGGGTTCCGTACCCAAAGGGTAAAAACGGGACCCTATTACTAAGACTTCGCTGTCTGTCTGTCTGTCTGTCTGTCTGTCTGTCTCCAGGCTGTATCTCATAAACCGTGATAGCTAGAAAGCTGAAATTTTCACAAATGATGTATTTCCGTTGCCGCTATAACAACAAATACTAAAAATTAAAAATAAATAAATATTAAGGGGGGTCCCCATACAATAAACGTGTTTTTTTCGTATTTTTTTGCTCAATATTAAAAACACTAACAGGTAAACGCTTCAAATTTTCACAGAATATTTACTTGTATATTACCTTTCAAAATAAATAATTAAATAACAATAAAGTAAATATTAAAGGGGGGCTCCCATACAACAAACGTAATTTTTAAGCAATTTTTACTCGATGTTAATTAACAGGTAGAAACTTGAATATTTGTAAGTAAATATTTAGAAATATATTAACTATAAAAATAAATACCTAATCTAATACATAAAAACTCACAAAATGAAAATAATCCGTGCATCTAAACGCGGTGCGAGCGCCGCGCCGCGGTGTGGTGGTGGCGCGAGCGCGAGGCGGTTGCTAAGCAACGGCCGTGCGGGTAGCGGGGGAGGTAACATCACGGAGCGAGCCATAACCGCGCGTATTCGCGCGAGCGTCGTTATGCTGCCCGGATGTGTATCGAAAACCTACCTATAAGTTTGCAATTTACTACTTGGAATTTCGTTGATTTCTCGTTATTTTATAAACAGAACTAAACTTTGTAGTATTATAGATGATAGTACGGAACCCTTCGTGCGCGAGTCCGACTCGCACTTGGCCGATTATTTGTGATAATAATAGTGCAGCTCTGGCAAAAATATAAAATGCGCTTTTTCATAACTTTCAACGAATAATTCGGTATAACAAATAAGTGTTGATTTATGAACTATTTCATTTCACAGTGGCTTTGCACAAACTTTCTCGGGAAAAGTACGCTCGACATCATATCAAACTTCACTTACCTATCTACACTACGATAATTGCTCATATGCAGTCGGGTATTTTGTTTTTCTTTTAATACAGATACTTGTTTGTCTAATAGATTGAAATATTTATCTCTAAATAAATGAAAAAATGGATTGACATATTGGAATAGTGTTTAGTGCTAAAACATTTACGATGGACTTTTAATCGGCAGAAATTCTAGTCAGAGACAGATGCAGTAACTAGCTTTGTCTCATTCCTAGAACTAATAGAATGTTGAAAGAAAGAGAGATATGTTTTGTACAATATACTGTAATGTGTGCCACTTGGTGCTATTTCAGGCAATATGTGTAATTTTGAACATTGTTTATAGGTAATTATCAAATTATAAAGCGTTTTTTTAAATTTTTTTTTTCTTGAAAATACATTAATTTTAACCATAGCCATCAAACTAGGCGAGAAAAACGTCTGTATTTTGGGTTTGGGATGGCGATCATTGAGACTGTTGTAATTTACCTTTACATTTCAAGGCTTAGTGACTACTAAAGAAGTATCTTTCTCTCTCTAACTTGCAATTCTTAGTCTCACACATGAGCACACATAAGTAGCATTTTGTATGCCAATTAAAAGTATATCGTTTGTGGTAGTCATAATCATACATATCATTTTGTTTGAATTTGATATTATAATAAGATTGCCAATTCCACTCCAATTTAGGTAGATATTAGTGAAAGCTAGAACGGAATAGTTTATAAATTGCTCAGATAAGACTCGACACTGCTGTCTAGCAAAATAATCATCGATTTATTACTAATTAAGTAATAAGTAAGTATAGTATAAGTAAGTAATATAATAAAAAAAAGTAAATATGTATTCTATCAGCCATCTAGTTCCATAGTACAAGCTTTGCTTAGTTTGGGCTAGATGGTGTTGTGTGAAATGTCCACAAATATTTATTTATAAACCAGTACCTAGTTTGTAATGAACCCGACTGAAAAGGCAGTTTTTGCAATCTAACTTACGATTTTCGTTACACTTGATGCGCTGTTGAGTGTTTTTTGTGAGAATGTATGCGTAAAATAGCTATAAATATAACTGCGCATTCTTTGAAATAATTCTAGTAAAATTACTTGTTTATTATAAAAAGTACGTCGGGGGTTACGAAAAAATGCATTTTTTTGTGAGAGATGTATTGTTATTATTACAAAAGATATGACACTCAAGGAGTGAAGATGAATTTAACGACACCTCGGACATTAAAATCAGTTTAGTCGCATAAAAGCTGTAGGCAGTCATATAGAAACATACATACATACCCACATACATTTATATACACTCGAAAAACATAACCCTCCTTAAGCAGTCGGGTAAAAACTACCTTCACACATTAATTCTGTTTACGTAAAAAACCAAAATAATTCCTATGAAAGTAAGAAAATAATTCAAGTTCTTTATATAGTATAACATGCAATAGAAGTGACTTTGGCTGGGTACACACATACTATTTATTCTGGGTAGATGTATATAGATTAAGGGAATAGCGCACCTAGCGGGTGTATAAGGAAACTACATTTTTCAATACCTTAAATGCTTTCTTTTAGGGTTCCGTACCTCAAAAGAAAAAAACGGAACCCTTATAGGATCACTTTGTTGTCCGTCCGTCCGGGTGTCAAGACCTTTATCTCGGGAACGCGTGAAGGCATCGAGTTGAAATTAAAACCATATACGTAGTTCCATAGTATCTTGCTGCAGAGAGAAGAATCAAACTTCTCAGTGTTCATAAAAAAAAGTTACAGCCGAATAAGAAAAAAACGCACATTTCGACACTCGGGAGGCAAAGAAGGCGGGAAGTACCCCAAAACCTATGGGGTACTTCCCGTTGACCTAGAACTATGAAATTTGGCAAGAAGCATTGTGTTATAGTACACATATAGGAAACAATCCGAAAACTGGTTATTTTTTAATTTAATCACAAAATATAGGGTCTTTAAGCAAGGAAAGAGGGTCCACATTTTAAAGTACTTAAACCGTATCATGTGGGGTATCATATGAAAGAGCTTAATAAGCATAAGCTAAAACAGGTTTTTAAATATTTTTATGATGTATATTTTTCGTTTTATGAAGGAAAATATAAAATAAATAAAAAACCTTCTATCTACTAGTTTGTACGGAACCCTCGGTGGGCGAGTCTGACTCGCCTTGTCCGGTTTTATTTGATACTTTGTCAATTAATTCCGAATTAAGTCTAAACGAAAGCTTCTGTGCTAGACTCCTTACTCCTAGTAATCGTGCAAAGTACCTACATTTTATGTAGTCCAATGATATAAACAAATATGGCGTCAAGCTACCAATCAAATCTCATTTTGAATAAAAAGGAATTTTCAGTGAATTCCTGTCTGTCATTGTTAATAAAGTAGACTCAATATTTTTTTTTGTAAAAGGATTAGGTCTAAAACGCACTAGTGGCGGCACGCCGGCACGCCGCATCGCGGTCAGCCACTAGTGCGTTTTAGGCCTTAATTGAAAAGGAATTGTGTACATATCAGTCATAAGATATGAATTAACGTAAGTACAAAACATATTTGTGAGATGAGGTTATGTAGTCATTTTGATGTAAAATGAGTTGAATTGTTATTTAAGTTAAAAAATAGGCCAGGTATTGTAAAATTAATATTTGTAATAAGATGGTTATGTATCGCGCATTATCGCTGATACGTCAGCATTACGGATTTTTTCATAAAGCAGGAGAAATCTACTACGGAACCCTAAAAACCATAAAACGCAGGCTTAGTCTCTCATGGTTCCAATAATCTCGCATAACTTGGCTCCCGTACTTTAACAGAAGGAAAACACCGACACGAGAATATGCTTAGAATTAAGAACTATCGCGGCAGAAAATGGGAAATAACGTGTCGATTTAACAAAATGATGAAATAACGACAGCAGCGCCCATAATGCAGCATTACTTCTCTATTGCAAAACCAATTTCATGTCTATGTTTGTAGTAATTATATCTACGTTTGTAATTTCACACATTTTCCATTTAATTACTACAAGAGCGAAATGCTACGCGCTTAAATAGATTGGTAAATCCACCGAAATAACAAATTAATTTTAATCAGGTTACTTGCGTCTTCAGAATTGCCGGCATTATGGTTATAACAGGCACCGATTATGTACGGAAACCTAGAAACAAGTCATCAAATCGGATTACGTTTAGAGGTGGATATCAGATTTCTTTGATTAAATAATTGTAAGCTGTATGAGAACAAATACTTAAAATATACGTATTTAAGTACTTCAGAAAAAATACTCTATTTCAAGTAAATATTGTTAAAAGAAAAATTACTGACGTAAGTACAAATAAATAATTTCAATAGAGATTATGAAAATACTTAGAGAAATTGTTATGATAAGACCGCTACTGTTATGTGGATTATTTTTTATAATCCAGGTAAAAAATGTTCAGCAAAATAATACCTACATTATATGTAGAATCTTGGTTATTAAAAAAAAAACAACTAATATCATACACACAAATGTATTTGGCATAATTATGTCACAAATAATGGTCCCAAACCACAATGGATTTTTCATAAAAGTAAAATAGCAATAATTCGTAAGCAATTTTGCTTAATACAAATTAAGATTATGCATAGTATGGTAAGTTTAAAATAATTGTATAATACTTTACAACACATCATTTTTCATTAATGGACAATACAATCTGTACAAAAAACTATGACTTAGAAAAAAAACCTGCAAAAATCCTATTTACAATAGCTTTGTAGCTTCGAAGGCTGTGAATTATACAAAATTAAATTTATTTCATTAGAACAAACTTAGTTGTAGTATCACACAAACCCAGTTAAAATATTTAAAAAAAAAATATTTAGAAAAAGTAATAGCTAGCACCGTTTAAACATAGACTTACATATCCACAGAGAATATTAATTGCACCTTACACCAAACACTATTTTATTCCTTAGCTTTTGTAATCTAAACTTAGGGTTGAATTCATCTGACAACAAACTTTGCCATAAATAAAGCAAACCGATTGGCCTTTTATTTAAAAGTATCAATCAGTCGGTCTGTAGTGGCAATGTGGCTACACCCATGAATGCTGGTCAGTCACCACATTTACGAGAACTCAAGCCTTTTCTAAATTGTAAAAAATTGTGCATAATAATAGTTCTCACTAAAATAAAAAGTGATAAGATCATTGTCTCATTGGTCAAAATAATATTGTTTAAATAGTTTATTTTGCTCAAGTATCAAAATATAGCACTCGGTCTAATACGCATTTATTCCACTCTCGGGGTAGATGGACATTTACGGCCTTATCGAAAAACGTTTCTTAACTTTAAGCAATGCTTAACATATTTTGTCAATTTCTCGCTGACACGTAATGTTACTTGCGGAAAGAAGACAAGAGAATTTAAGACGTTGATTAAAGTTAAGTAACGTTTTCGGTAAGGCCCTTACAGATTAGATAGCTGCAACTATTATTCAGTTTGTACAATTATTATTGTTAGATAAATTAGAATGGAGGCGCTTTTTTCGTCACTTTTGAAGATTGGCGTAAATACGGTTAATACATAAATCCAGAAATGTTGGTTTGTGCAGCAAACTTACCAGGTACAGTCCGCGCGCGAGCTTCGAGGAATGATAGGGAATGTTGACGTAATGAGCTAGAGTTGTGTCGGGCGCGGCGCACACCCGCCCGTTCCGCAGCCCCCGATTCCTCGGAGCTCGCGCGCGGACTGTACTTAGGCACACCTAAATCTTAAGCGCCTTAATTCTAATTCTTCCAAAAAACAATAGGTACGACTAACTTGACTAGAATCAAGCCAATAAGAAACCATCACCATAGCTTTTTCTTAGCTTCTTTTGCTAACTTCTTTTTTTTTCTTTTTCAGTTGGGACACAAATATCTAAAGTTTAATATTGCCTTTTCACATTCCTATTTACACTATTTGCTCTGTGAAAGCACTGTGACAATATTGTTCAGAATACAACTTGAAACTTATACCTTGGTATTTTTATTTCTTCCTTTAGCTTAGGAAATGATGAATGAAGCGATAATCCATTATCTGTATCAATATAGGCATAGTTTAAATTGAGCTACAGATGTACATTTTGTATGACGTTAAAGAGAAAAGTAACTAAAAAAATATTTATCAACTAGGTAGTTCCATAAAATTCAACTAAGAGGATTTGTTTATTTAACAGCTTCGAATTAATAAAATGATCTTTTCAGGTAAATCTCAATTCACCTAGGTATTCTTAGTTTAAATTGAGTCACAGATGTAGAGGCGATATTTTTCGTATGACATTAAAAATAAATGCAATTTGAAAAAAAAAAAAACAACCAGCACCTTACAATTCAAATAAGATTACTTGGTATCACAGCTTCCAACGTAACAGCTATGAATATGAAGTGATCCTATTGGTTGAGTTCAGACGCATTCTTAGCTATATAGATACCTAGTATTAGGTACATTAGCTTAGCTCTGGCGAAAACGTAATAAGGTTCGTCGTCCATTGAAACGCTCCTCGGGGCTAGAGGGTCTCATGAGAGTTTTTATATCTTTAACATCTGGCGGGTTTATGACCATGTCCACGTGGGGGTAGATGGTAATAAACCTGCCAGAAAAAAACTATCTGACAAAACTCACTCTGTAGGTTTGGAATTCATACAATACATAGTTTACGTGAAGTCTGTCTACAATAATATAAACATCTTGACTTGCAACGTCGCGTCGTTGCAAGTCTTGACTCTGACGTAACGCGTATGATACGAAATTCGAACGGCATGCCCGTTCATACATTTAAGTAGATATAGATACTGTCGGTTAGTAGGTAGAGAGTAAGTCCTTAGGTACGTAGTTTTTACATTCTCTTTGGAGTGAGTTAGTTACGATTTACGTGTTTGTATTTTGTGTTGTAATAATGTAACAGAGGAAAACAGTAACAATTCAAAATAGAGATAATTCGATAATTAACTCACTCATTTGTTTTAAAGTTATTAGTAACAACAGTATGCTAAGGCGCGTCGCTCACTGGTAAGTCGAGGCGCGGTCGCGGCACAGTCGAGGCGTGGTGTTTTTGTTAGAGTCGAGGCGCGGGCGGCTATGCTTCCTTCACACACTACAGTGTAAACACGTCTACGCACGAAACAAAAAACAAAATGGCGGTGGAGTCGCGGTGCGGTCGCGCACTGCACCCCTGCCGCGACCGCGGCTCGACTCCACGTCGCCTGCGACGCGACTCTAGTGTGTGGGCGCACTGCCATTTGAACCTGAAGGAAACGTAGAAGCGGCGCGCCGCTTGTGCGCCCGTGCCTCGACGCCGCCTCGACTCCAACTCGTGTGGGCGATGCGCCTTACAGTTGTATGAATCGGCATAAGGTTCGTATCGTCAGAGTCTAGGTTTGCATCCAGATGAGGTGGCGGTCAAGCGTAAGCCTATCTTGATTCAGTTACATACTTTATTATAGTAAAAAAATCAAAAACCCGTCTTGAAATACGTAATTTCGTTTACTATATTATATTTTCTTTTTTTTTTACATAAACATATTGTTTCCCAGTTTCTTTTAGCAGACCAAACTGCTAGACCAAGTTTGATGAAATTTCTATGTGACTAATTTGAAAGTAAGTATATCCTTTCAAATAAAATAATAAATCGGTATATAAATGACAGATTTAACAGGTAACAAACAGAAAAAATAATTATCGATATTGAAAATCGTTTTTTTTAAGTCTGTTGAATATAAACACAATTATTGTGTGGCAAGGCAGCACTGGCTTTACCCTGAGAAGTTGTAATGGACTACGAAATTTATACGTACATCTTTACAATTTTACAAATCATTAGCAAATATCAGTATTATCTAAGGTCGCAACACAAGCATACTCACTAGTCCGAGCACAAACGCAAACACAAGTTTAAGATTGGAACCGATATGCAGCCATTCCGGCATTTGAGATTTGGCGACATGTTCTGGCTGCGTGGGCAGGAGGAGAGCAGTTATGCAGCATATACTTACTGCCACAGCTACCACGTTTACTGGTTGGGGTTCCCTGGAATTTATACATTATATACCTAGATTTATATACTCGTACATACAATGACGCCTGTTTACCCTTGCGGGGTGGGTAGACGGAGCGTCAAAGACCATACCATTTAAAACCACATTTGATAGAGGGTTAGATGGAAGGGAGAGGGTATTAGAAGGTAAGACGTAATATTGGCTTGGAATGACAGGGGGTCTGCCCATCACCTACATAAATGTCAATTTCCCCTTAAGTTCCTTAATCGACTTCTACAGTATATCTGGGATAAAACATACATTAGTAAAGTACAGCTGGTACATTCTATGTTTTTCTCTTTCTCTCAGTCCAGAATGGAAGAGGGAATTTATACAAATAAAGTACATTTTTGCACAGGATATAGGCTCATCAGCTTCTGTTGGTAGTAGGCAAGCAAGCAGCAAATTATCAAATAAATAAATATACATTTTTCAGTTTTTTTGTGAGGAAGTATCTGGAATGAAGTAATTCGCTAGAGAAACAGAATCACTGATATAGTTCAGCATATTAGCATAGGTTTAATTGCAGTGGTAGTTTGTGTGGATTGTTTTACCTAACGTAACTATTGTAGCAAAAAAAGGGAACCAACGTCTCGATTGAACAAAATAATGAAATAAGGACAGCAGTACCCTCAATGCCACAGTTCTCTATCTAATCGGACCCTAGATGTGTTCTACAGTGGAGACTGCATCTTGGTAAGTGAAGTGTAGAATGGTCACTTACTATGGGACTTATAAGGAACTGACGGATACTTCATTACTTAGCCACACACCAAAAGAGCCACATAGTAGAATGAGATGTACTCTGTGTCTGTAGGATAGTAAGTACAAGAGTAAGCAATTAGCGCCTGTGCAAGCTGTCTTGCGCTTTATTACGTTGCATCAAGGTAGTTTTATTTCATCCGAAATTACGTCTGATGTTAAGCGACTGTTGCGGTCTACGATGAAGCGTACTTACCTACAAGGAACCTATTCAATAGTGATCTGAAGACATCAAGATTAAAGGTTATTGATTATAATGAAACATCTTTGTCAAGTGATTCTTTTGTACTAGTACTTATACTATTAAATATTCTGTGGTCATTATAATTATAATAAAATCATGTTAACATTCAACAAGCAACAAGTCTTCAAAGTATGAAGTAAGTATTAGTATAAATATTTTGAATCTTTTTGCCTTCAGTTTTTGTTGCCACTCTATTCATTAGTTTGACAAGTCATCATTAGCAAAGGCTAAAAAGCCAAAAGGATGAAAGCCAAAGGCCAAAGGGATATGTTAGCAGGTAAAAGTCCAACAGTTCAATTATGAGCCAGTGTGCTTAGCAACTAGCAACTTGTTTATATCATGCTCTGCTCATTTAATTAAAAAAAAAACAGACATTTTGAACATCCATTTTTGAAGTTTGATTAATACATACCTAAAATGTGAAGTATGAGGATGGTTGCATTTGACCTGGGAATGCTCCTCCGAAGCTCTAACTGGAGCTGCTCTGGACACAAGCGGGTGGAAACTGTCACCAAAACTTTCAGGATTGCTGCTGGTGGGTTCACCTTCTATAAGTTTTGTAGGTACATCTCTTTTACCCAGAGCCTGAAATTGTATTTGTTTTTCTTAGTATAAATGTGGTAAAACTGGGGTTGCTAGCACTGTACTTTACCTGCCGTCGATTTAAGAGTGGGGGAGGGGGGGATATGTAGATACCCCCTGAGAAGGGGGGAAGCTAGATTCCTCCCGAGATATGAATTTTGAAATTATTTTTTTCAGTACTTTTTTGTTTTCCTGGTGAGGGAAAGGTGTCAACAGGGGGAGGAAGGCGGGAGGGTGTAGGACCCTCCCCCTCAAAAGGGGGGGTGCGAAAACCCAAGGGAAAGTGAATAACACCCTTGAAAAACACACCAAAATCTCGGAAGGACTTTCGAACAAGTATACGAATATTTTGGCTTCAATTTTTTTTCTGAGAAATAAATTAATGAATTTATTATTTTTATCACCATTTTTTCAAATCGTTTTTGAGGTTAAGTACAAAAACATATTATTTAGCGCTTCGCCGACCGCTGCCGCGGCACGCTCGCTACGCTTGCTCGGCTCGCGCGATTTGTTTTTAATGTTCTAACATAACTTAACCTACTTTTTGGGCCACTATATTATTTACAGATATTTATTCTAAAATCTTAATTTGTGACTACAATTCTTATAGGATTTGCCAAACAACCAAAATATTTAAAAATGTATTTCTTCAAAACCATTAATATTCTAGCGTTAAAACTTTAACTGAAGACTTCTTATAAAGTAAGCTTTCTATAAAAAAAAAAAACAGTCCCCAACTCAGCGGCAGGTAAAGTACAGTTGAGCCATTTTTTGTGTTACTGAGTCATGATGCAAGTCATTCACTTGTTGTTAAACTTCACTCCTGGTTTGATGATACCAGAACTTAGGATCTCAATTGTTCAAAATTATGTGTGCTTATGCAGCAAGCTTATCTATCTAAGATATTAAATATCTTGTTATTGGAAATTTCACAAAAAAATTACCGAGAACACTATGTTTAATGATTACAAATTATTACACCTAAGGAAATACCACAGCTTTATGAATTATTAAATCTTTGTGGTTAAAAATAGCACAGCTTCACCAATTATTAAATCTTATATAGTAGTTAAAAAATACCACAACTTTACCAATTATTAAATCTTAGTGGTTAAAAAAATACCACAGCTCCACCAATTATTAAATCTTAAAGTTTTAATAATTGATAAAGCTGTGGTATTTTCCTAGGTGGCGTACACAAAGATGAACCAGTTTAATGTTACTACGAGTAATTACCTATAAGTATCAAAACAATATGCCTTTGTTCGAGTTGAAACACAAAAAATGTAGTGTTTTCTATAGTCTAGGGTTACTTACCTGCTGGGTATTACTGTCGTACATAGTTATTCGAAATTTTTCAGTCGTGTCGCAGTGGGACACAGCTGGTTGAGTATATCTCACCACAATGTCTATACAACTCTGTGGTGCGATCATTCCTTCAGGGTCGATCACAGTAAACTTGTTAGGCGACGTGCACAGTACTAGAACAGAAAGTTATTTTGAATATTATCATTATTTCGTCACATTACGAAAGTAACATAACATACCTTTAAAATTTACTGAGAAGTCATACGGATTATAGACAGTTAAAAGCTGTTTATGCGTATGTCGAGCGTTTAGAAAGAATTCTAGTGATACAGGAAATACGAATACTGGAAAATTTTTCATTTTAAATTAAATTTCGCAAACAACACAAAAGAATAACAATAACAATCCACATTCGCACAAGAGCCAGCTGACAAACAACTGACTGACATGACATGCGTGGCAGGGTTGCCATAAAAAAAAAATTCACTACCGTGTTTTGGATGTTGAATTGCCGTGTTTTAGCTCAAAATTCCTAAAATTGCCGTGTTTCATATAAAAAGCAGTTTTTTGTACGTAGATACTTAAAAGGAGAGCTGTTGCGTGATCTTCCATACCTACAAATGGGATATAACTGTTTTCTACCCTAAACACTAACCGAGTTCTAAGATTATTTTTTCGGCCAATGGACATGTATCCATGGTTATATAAACAATTATAGTTTAAAAAACTAAAAAACCAACTTCAAAATACGCAATACAACGCGTTCATACGCAACTTGCTATTTTCTACAGGCAATTGGATGATATTTTACCACTTATTTTGTTGTAAAAACCTTATGAAATCGAATAATATTGTGGGATAGAAAACAGTACTTTTTTTAAATATAGTAGACTGTTCAGTTACTATTTTCACTATTTCAATTCTTAAAGTTTCGTAAACAACGTCCTTTGTTTGTAAAGAACGAGATATAAATAAATGTCTAAGATATATTTTTAATCTCTCAGGGGTGTCCCTACTAGTAATGTGGTAATATTGGTCCTTGGTATTCTAGAGAGATATATGATGATGAATCACCTACACTTGTCTTGAAGTGTCAAGTGTATTCGATGACCTGTCTATGGAATGTGTTCGATTTAACTGTAGAGTATCTGTTGCCTGCAACTTTATTGGTGTATTTTTTCTTTCGCTCTGATTGCCGTGTTTTATGATACGGCAATCAATGTTCTGCCGTGCCGTGTTTTTTATGGTAAGCGGCTCCAATTGCCGTATAACACGGCAATTGCCGTAGAAATGGTAACCCTGATGCGTGGTATTTAATTTGACATTCGTATAAAAACGCAAATGATTGAAATGGCAACAAAGAACTAGAGATGTACATTTTTTTTAATCGATTTATTCGAGTTTAGCTCCTTTAAAAAA
Organism: Lycia hirtaria; assembly: GCA_947563715.1. Taxonomy (NCBI): domain Eukaryota; kingdom Metazoa; phylum Arthropoda; class Insecta; order Lepidoptera; family Geometridae; genus Lycia; species Lycia hirtaria. The sequence continues at coordinate 21,644,676 of OX387375.1, read as the reverse complement.
AAATAGATTTGGACCCGCTTAAATCATTTACAAGTGTCAAGAATTAAGATTTCTACAAGTTTCTTGAATAAAACAAGTTATAAATGTTCTAGTCACAATCTAAGTCATTTTCAAATTCAAGTTGTGCTTCAGCATGACTTTTTAATCTCGATTTACTTCAGTAAAGTCAACACCATTTTACTGAAGTAAAGTGTTATCTATGTTATTTTATTATTATTTTTTTCGATTGTTAACAGACTAACTATACCCCGCACCGCGGTTTCACTCGCGTAGTGATGAAAATTGCAAATATGTTTAACAATCATTTTACATCAGTCGGTAAACCTTCTGACAACTTTAACACTGCCCCTAAAATATACACAGATAACCACTCTCCTAACTGTACCACACCAAACTCCATGGTTTTATCACCAGTATCAGTAAAAGAAGTATCAGCCATTATTAAAAAACTGCCAAATAAATTCAGTTCCGGAATAGATGACATACCTCCTGCATTAATCAAATTCTGCGCCCATGAACTTACACCAGTTATAACGTCATTAATAAACCAATCAATAGAGGAAGAATGTTTCCCAGATCTACTTAAAATAGCAAAAGTAAGACCTATTCTTAAAAGAGATGGGAAATCCACCAATTTATACAGCTACAGACCGATTGCATTACTTCCAACTCTGTCAAAAATATTTGAACGAGTAATCTCTGACCGCATTTACAGTTTCTTAGAAAAGTACAAACTCTTAAATGAAAATCAGTTCGGCTTTCGAAAAAAATCTTCGACAACGTTAGCTGTATTTAAATATGTACAGGAAATACTAAACAATATGCGCGAAAAATATTACTCTGTCGGGCTACTACTGGACATGTCGAAGGCGTATGATAGAGTTTCGCATAGTATATTAATAAAAAAATTATACGAAATAGGGATAAGGGGTAAACCGCTAAATTGGCTTATTTCTTATTTATCTAATAGAATTCAATTTGTACAAATAGAACATTATCAACAAGATACAGGTATATTAGAATTCGTAAAATCCGATATGCTCACTATCAACTGGTCTATTCCTCAAGGAAGTGTTCTTGGCTGCATTCTCTTTATTATATATATCAATAATGTATCAAAAATAACACATTCACCCTGCATCTTATTCGCTGATGATATCTCCCTAGTATTTAAATGTACAAATAATCTTGACGCACTCACTGAAATAACAAATACTTTCCATAAATTTGAAACATACCTAGCATCCCTAAATCTCGAAATCAACCCAAATAAAACCAAATTAATTCAATTCATTCCCCATCAAAAACACCAACTACAACTTAATAAACTTGCACAGACTCTAGGTATAAAAGAAATAAATGATTGCACAATTTTAGGCATAGATATTGACTCTCACCTATCATGGAAGGAACATGTCGAAAAAGTTAAGTCAAAGCTATCGCGATTCTTATATGCTCTAGCAAAACTAAAGATTAATAGTAATCTAGAGACAGCTCTCACTGCTTATTATGCATATGGGTACTCCTGGTTCCGCTACGGAATAATCCTATGGGGAAACAGTACTGATGTCAATAAAATATTCATTATGCAAAAATAATGTTTGCGTATCATTGTGAATGTGGACCAACGAACCAGCTGCAAACCATACTTTAGACAATATAACATGCTAACAATACCATGCATCTATATCTATGAAACCGCTAGATTTGTCAGAGAAAATCTCCACTTATACTCACCGGAAACAAACCCTCGTAGAAAATATAAGCTGAAACTACCAATACCGCGGATAGAAATGTACAAAAAAGGTCCACTGTATACATCGATTAATATTTACAACCATATTCCTGATTCAATAAAGAAAGAACCAATTAATGCATTTCAGAACAGACTCAAGAAATTTTCTTTTCGATAAGTGCTATTATAGTTTAAAGGACTTTTTTGAAGATAAATTTTGATTAGACTAGATTAATTTCAACTTTATGTAAGTTAAATGTATAGATAGGTAGCTCATGGTCTCGTATTATAAAATCATTATCCATTGTAACTGAAATCTGAATACTATTCTCGTTTTATATCATAAACTAATTCAACTGATCTCAAATGTACAAGTATCAATACATACGATTCTTGTGATACATCATGTATTTAAAACATAATACTACTATAGGACTATAAATACTTACCTACTTAGCCAAATGTTTAACCGTAATAATATATGCTACGCCCCAATTAACGGGGTACATATGTGTAATTTAATTGAGGTTTAGAAATAAGCACCAATGTACATGTATGTATATGCATAAATAAATAAATAAATAAAATCGGGGATGATGATGATGATGAAATGTACTATGTACTTTTCCAGGTTCTAAAGAATCGTGCCAATTTTCATAACGTTTGGTTCAACAGTTAATGAGAATGAGAATAGGTAACAGACAGACTTACTCTCACTTTTGTATTAGTTATGATAGTAAGGATTGTTAGGCTGTAAGCACGAAATTCCTTTGAGACTAGCAGCATTCCGTGGATTTCCCCATATTAGAGAAATTCTATTTTAAATAAATAAATAAAATTCTTCTTAGTTGATATAAAGACTCTATTGTACACAGTTCACACATCTTAAAAAATACAATGAAGAGAAATTCTTAGAAAACTAGTGTAACAACAGGCAGCCTTATCCCTACTAGCGATCTCTTCCACAACCTACATTTCACAAAGACTTTCATGTGTGTTATCTGTTGGTAACTCAGTCAGTCATTGAAATAAAAAATCAAATCATTATATAGATATATGTTTCGATATAAACATTTATTAGGGTTCCGTAGTAAACAAGGAACCCTTGTAGTTTCGCCACGTTCGTCTGTCTCTCCGTCCGCGGCTTTGCTCTAGATATAAGTACTAGAAAGCTGTAATTTAGTATAGATAATATGCATATTAATAACGCCAAGAAAGTCGTAGAGAAAAAAAGACCTTTTGTGCCTCCCCCATACTAAGTGCGGCAGATTTTTTTCTCATCTACCCCCATCGTGTGGTGTGGGGTATCGTTGGATAGGCAATCAAAAAAACATTGGGGGTGGGCGGAAACTATTTTTCAATTTAGCGATGCGGAAGCGAAATATTAAGCTTTGAAGTGATAATTTAACTACCGGTTAAACGGTTGACTTTGGAAATGTGAAAAAAAATCATGCTAGTAGAATATATGATGAAATAATAAGGAAAACTATCACGGCTAAGTACAAGTTATCGAGTTATAAGTCCATCAACTTAAAATAATAACTTAGACAAGTCAAAAATGATTTTTTTATTTAAATTAACTCATAAGTTAACACAAAAAAATGGTCATAGTATCAAACAAGAATCCCTGTTATAAGGTCATATAAATTATGACATGTAACTACGGAATCCCACATTGTGCATGGCACGACACGCTCTTAACCATTTATTTTTATACTTTTGACTGCATGGGCATTGAAATTTTCAAATGAAAGAATAAAAAAATATTTTTTTCTTTGAAATTTATTTATGGATAAACAAATTTTAATGAAATTACAAGTAGCAAACTAGCATTATAAATAACATACAGGTATTTTAATAAGCATATCATGCCTAAATCGTTAATTTGCTGTTTTTATGAAATAGTCAACTGCTTATCGATTATTTCACGTAAAGGTCGATTATTTGATGAAATATTCAATACAGGCAATTTTTTATTGCTGTTCTAACAACTTTCAACTATATAATGTAGTAAGAAGGGTAATTCAATTATCGGTGTTACTACTAGTAGTAAGATTGGTAGTAAGCACGGGCAACAAACCAATAATTTTGGCATATAATGCACGTAAAATGAAGCTTACTTAATAATTTGTCACGTCATTATGTATACAAAATGGCGGTGCTAAAATTCTAGTACATAATAGTAAATCTTAGCGCAGCACAATAATTACACTAAGATTTCGAAAATAAAAAAGGCATTATACAATTTAAAAAAAAGTAGCCAAAATAATTACTACACAATAAATTAGGCCAATTCGACTTAAATAGGAACTAATCGCATTTAATAGAAGTGGAGGCTTATAAAAATCAACCCATTTCAATTTATATGAAGAGATTTATTTAGCCTGCTATGTATCAAACAATACACAACCACAATATTCTGAGAAAATATTTAAATAAATTAAACAACGATTACAAGTAATCACCTGACATATTTTTATAAAATGAGAAATACGCTAAAATATATAAAACGAAAGGCGGATATTATTAATTTACAAAACATGTTAGATGACAAAACATATATTTCACTGAGAATTAAAGTTGGAAATCGTTTTTATATTCTTTAATAAATACTTAAGTTTCTACCGTTTACCGCGCACTTGCCCATACAAAAGAAAATCGATTTCTACTAAACATTTTCTGATTACGATGATTATTTTTATATACAATCATAACTGGTTAGTCTTCCAAGTCTTGTTTTTTTTTTAATTACGTTGTGTCGAATTTAAATTGCTGAAAATTTGAAGAAAATATAAAGAAAAACACCATGGCCGACATGGGCCATGGACCATGGCCTAGCCATTTATACATAGTTCGAGTAGTTTACAAAGCATAATCGAAATCGGATAATATAATATTATCTAAATTTTAGGGGTAAAAATAGTTTTCTCTTATTGTATGGCAAATAATGCGAATCCTAACTAATATTACAAAAGCGAAAGTAACTGTCTGTAGTTTGCCGCTCTGTCTGTTCGTTATCTCTGCACAGCTAAACGGCTGAACCAATCGTTATGAAATTTGGCACAGAAATTATTTTGGATCTGGAGAAGGACATAGGCTATATTTTATCATCATCATCATCACCGTCATCATTTTATCATTTTCAACACTACGCGGGTGACACCGCGGGGCGCAGCTAGTATAATACATCGCCAAAAATTGCGATGTCAGCGATTCTCTTAAGAGAAACGTCGCACGCTCTTCCATCCAAAAAGGGGGAATTGTTTTCTACATCCAAATATTATTAGATTTTTATGATTATTTTTTAGAATAACAAAAAGTTTTAAGTTTTTTTTCCAAATTACATTATAACTGCGAATTTTAAAAGTTACAATTTTGAAAACTTCAAATCATAGAGACGTAAATCGAAATCGGATAATATTTATGGGTAGAAAATAGTTATCTCTTGTTGTTTGAAAAAATCGTAATGGTGAAAATTGCCGCGACAAATATGTTATTAAATATCAGGGGGGTTACGCTCATCTCTTATAGCGGCGCAATGTTGGCTCGCGCTCGTTTATATTTTGCGTTTTTTGCAATTAAAAGAGTGACACAAAAGTTAAAGCGACTGTTAAAAATATCACAATTCAAAGTAGGCTCATTTTAATGTCTCACACTCTTAATTGCAGAAAAATCAAGATAAAAACGGCCACGAGCTAAATTTGCATCACTATACGAGACGTGGGTAACCTCACAGAACTTTACAATGAAAAATGAAGGAACATCCAGCAGTATAGTGTTACTAGCACGGGTAGAGCATGGCTACTGCGGGGTCCTCCGTCTCGAAGGTGATGAGTACGTCTTTGAATTTATCCAATAGCTGCATCAGCTGCGAGCGGCTCACGTTCTCCATGAACATTATCTCTTCCAGGTGCTGCTCGCCGCGCAGGTAACCTGGAACACACCGTATTGTTGTGATTATATAATAATCATAGTTTAAAAATCTGAAGCAACCGGCTTCTCATGGATGCCATTGTCAGAACTGGACCAAATTGAAATGGGACCACACAGGTTCAAATAAAAGGAAGCACCAGCTTTCAAATAAAAAAATAATTATCAAAATCGGTTCACCCAGTCGAAAGTTATGAAGTAACAAACATTTAAAAAAATATAGTCGAATTAAGAACCTCCTCTTTTTTGCAGTCGGTTGAAAATCAAAAACAGCTCAGCCAGTCAGCATATTAAAACCGTTGTGTCGCTAATTGACTGAAGTGCGCAGTCTAATTTAGAGGTGATAGACATAGACATACAATAGACACAACATAATATATTTATTCGGGAAAGACACAACAGCAAAAATACATAAATCCTTTTCGGCGAATTACCACCCGTTTCTCGTTGGAATACCAAAAATCCGTACTCAGCGATATCGATCCATATTATTGTTGCGTACTGCACAAGAATGGAATTCTTTGCCGTCATCTATGTTTCCTGAGACCTACAATCTAGGAATTTTCAAGGCTAGAGTGAATAGATATCTTCTAGATCGACGAGCTCCATCCTTGGCCACAACGTCGCTTAATATCAGGCGAGTTGGTGGTCAATATTAGATCTATCTTGTAAAAAAAAAACAAGAATAAACAAAAAAAAAAACTGTGTCTGTCATAAACCAGTTCCAGCTCAGCATACTGCTGGCTGCGAACAGCCGGCGCTGGTCTTCCACTGGGACCGACGGTGACGTCACCCACGGTTAGCGCACAAAATAAAATAATTAAAAATAAATAACATAAACCGTAACACAATAAGAGACGACTAATAAAAGTATTGCTCGTCATTTTCTTAACCCCCGACCAACTAAGGGGGTTGTTATAAGTTTGACGCGTGTATGTGGCATCGTAGCTCTCAAACAGATGTACGGATTTTGATCTAGTTTTTTTAGGGTTCCGTAGTAAACCAGGAACCTTATAGTTTCGCCATGTTCGTATGTCTGTCTGTCCACGGCCTTGCTCAGACTATTAGTACCAGAAAGCTATAACTTGGTATGAAAATACATATTAATAATGCCAAAAAAGTAGTATAATAAAATCTTGAAAATTTTAAACAGCACACTAGATAATTTTTTCTATATTACCTCTACAGCCTAAATGGCTTGACCGGTTTCGTTATATTCGTCTAAACGGCTTGACCGATTTTGATGTGCGCTGTGTCGTTATATTTGACTTCCCTCCCTGAATGTCTTAGGCTATATTTTTTGTAATAATAATATTTTCACAATAATAATATTCTAACTAATCGTAACCTTCTACGACCCTTTTCGTAAAAAACTGAAACGATTTGACTAGAACGGTTCTACAGAATGCACATTTATAACATGTTACAGCGATTTTTACGCATACTTTCTCATAAAAACCTCTTCACAAAACCTTTCACACTCAACAGCGTATCAAACGTAACGAAATCCCAAGCCTAGACTAGATAGCCTAGAGAAGCTAGATTGCAAAAACCGCTTTTCTGCAATCGGGTATTTTGTTTCTCTTCTAATATAGACTCTTGTCTCCTCATCAGAGGAATTTGGCGTCGCACGCCTTGTGCAGTTGCCAGCGTCAAGTGATTGAACAGGCAACTTCAAGCGCACTTTCCAAGTATGAGAAATGAAAAGCCAATTTTAGAGCCCCGTACGTCGTAAAGTTACCTTTCTTATGCAGCTGCGCCAGGAGCAGCAGGTCGAGGTGATGGTGGGCGGCGGGCACGGCCTGCAGCGCGTTCCGCTCCTCCGCCGTAAAGGTGTCGAGCGGAGACTCCGTGTGCGGCGCGTCCGTCGGTCGCGCGACACCCTCCAATACATCGCAGCTCGTCGGCATGCTCCACACCGTGGGCGGCTGGAAGCTGACCGGGGGAAACACGTCTCAACCGGTGTTTACATGTGGAACACCGCAACAAAAACACGTCTGAACCGGTGTTTACATGTTTGTTAATGTTATCTTTCTATAATTTTGTTATGTGGTTTTTAATAAAGTGTTATCTATCTATCTACGTCTGGTTTAGTAGGAAAAAAAACACAGTCGAATTGAGAACCTCCTTCTTTTTGGAAGTCAGTTAACAATCTAGCAGGATTATTACATAAAATTAACATAGAAACCCATTGAAATGAAACAAATTTGAACGGATTTATCGCGTATATTTTACATAAATTTATGACCTAGTTTCGAATACTTTGCAGCGTCCGTGGTCAGAGGTGAGACTAGATGACAGTTGCCTTTTTTGTTTTAAAAATATTAATGACTACGGCCTATTATCGAAACATGACATATCAAGTTCGAAACGTTAGGTCATGAAATTATGTAAAGTATTTTCAGTTAATTCAGTTAATTATTTTTTTGTTAGGCATTTTGAGCCCACATTAAGATCTAGCACCTAACTTTGAACAACACCTAAGACCTCAAGGAGGCCACGGACGGGACAAGACAACGAGTAAGCTAAGCCATACATAAGTTCTAACTCACCTCATTTCACTCTGCAGCTTCAAATTCAGCGATACGCCATTCTTCTTCCCATTCTCTGGTCCATTGGTCATCCCATTTAACTTGACCTTCGTCACATCCTGGTCACTTTCAAACTTATCTTCATCACTGCTAACATCTTTATTCGAATGCTCACTCTCTTTCAATGACAAATCGGACAATCTCGAAGTCAGACTTTTGGCTTTCTCTTCTTTTTCAACGTTCCCATTCAAATGATCGATCGCATTTTCAGTATTACCATTTGTACTGTTAATATTACTGGAAATTCCACTATCGACGGAATTCGCGTGAAGTTTCTTTTGAGTTGAATCTTTTTCTTGTCCATTTACATTGGGAGGTTTGAGTATTCCATCGACGACATCCATACCATCGTCGAAGGAATGATTCGCCGAGTCTGCCTCATGGAAGCTGTCATGTTTAACGTAGTCAGATTCTATGACTATAGGTTTTGTGTGCGAGAAATCTGTTTGGTTCAAGTTGTTCTCGGTTGGATAGTCTTCGTCTGAATCGTTGAATATGTTTGTATTATCTCTGGTTTCTAATGGTTCTGGTACGTTTAGTTGTATTTGCGTGAGAGACGAGAATGATATGTTGCATGATTGGTTGTAGATGATATCATTGTGTTTCTCGCAATAGTATTCCTTGCCATCTGTGAATAAATAAGAGTGACTGTGAGAACTAGCGACAACGTATTTTCTGGTAGTAAAAGGCTCTCTTTTTTAATATAATTATTTAAGCCGATTAGCGACATTGAAAGTTAAATTATATTACAGCAGATTCATAATACTGATAAAAAATATTATTGCTCAAACCCACGCATATCACACGACAAGCTATAGAGAGGGCTATGCTTGGCGTTTCTCTGCAAGATCGAATCAGACATGAAGATATAAATGGCTGATAGGGTCGAAAATTTCTCGAGTGGAGACCAGGCACTGGTAAGCGCAGAGTAGGAAGATTAGCTACAAGGTGGACAGAAGATCTCATACAAGTGGCAGGAAGACGCTGGGTGCAAGCCGCTTCTAATCGATCTTTTTGAAAATCTATTGGGAGGGGGGGGGGGGGGGGGGAGGCTCATGTCACAGTGGACTTCTTGTGTCTGTATGAAATGATGATGATGAATAATTACCCGGCTCGCGGCCCCAATGCGGCGAGTTGAACTGCACGTATGTATGAAGCTGTAGTAGGAGTCGACGCTGCAGCAGCCAGGCCACGACACGCGCTAGTCTCGCGCCGCCGCCGCCGCACGCGCCTCGTGATACGTACCACAGCGGCGCTGGTAGAGAGAACTCGCTCAGCATCTGTGGCAAGTAGTAGTGTGCAACATTACTCTAAATTGAGATACAATGCATCCAGGAACATGACCGTTTATTAAAATGTCAAAAGTAATGTCAACGAAAGTTTAATTTTTTTTGTTGACAATTAATTGATAATAAGGTCACCCCATAGTTAGTCAGTAGAAAAAATATTGATTTTTGACGATTGAAAGTATTTCACTATATTGTCATGGATGTCATTTATTTGTAATACCCAGAGAACTCTAGCTTAATTGTGTGATGTGTATACAACCCGAATGTGGAAGAAGTACTAGGATCCACCACGTATATTTTTCTCTCGTACACAAAGAATATTACCATTGCCTTGGTTCTTTATACAAGATAACCAGGCTGTTCGGATGCCTAATTATATAGTCACAGATTATGGGACATATTTTGTAACACACACTTGTAAATGTTTAGCGCTGGAAGCAACTGCGAACACGTTTCTCTCGTACAGAATAAATATAATCGATACCATGGCCTAGTATACAAGATGACCAGTTAGTTGAGATACCAAGGGATAATGGAACATATTTTATCACACTCACTTGTAAGAGGCACAATCCCGGGAATTCCTTCGCGAATTCGGGCACAAGCGGCGATTGCGTGTGGACATTGGCACCGGGAGCGACCACGTACACATTACCCTCGCACAGAGGGAATATTACCGTAGCTTTTGCCCAGTATACAAGGTGCCCCGTCAGTTGGGATACCTGAAAATAGTTTCACTGATAATGGAAAATAGAGTTTACAAAAGAAAAAAAATATATGAAAATCATCTGAGATTTATCATTTCACAAAATAATCTGACTAAATATCGGTTGCCTTATTAAATGTCTATCTGCTATTTGGACACGATTTGCCATTCATACACTATTGAATACTGAAAAAGCAAATTGTTGGGCAATTGCCAACGGTTAAAAATATTACGTCGCATGTGATCTCATCCTGAACTCAATTCTCATCATCATCATCTCAGCCATAAGAAGTCCACTGTTGGACATAGGCCTCCCCCATGGATTTCCAAAAAGACCGATTGGAAGCGGCTTGCATCCAGCGTCTTCCCGCCACTTGTATGAGGTCGTCTGTCCATCTCGTGGCTGGTCTTCCTACGCTGCGCTTGCCGGTACGTGGTCTCCACTCGAGAACCTTTCGGCCCCATCGGCCATCAGTTCTGCGTGCTATGTGCCCTGCCCACTGCCACTTCAACTTGCTAATCCGCTGTGCTATATCGGTGACTTTTGTACGTCTACGTATCTCTTCATTTCTGATTCGATCTCGTAGAGAGACTCCGAGCATAGCCCTCTCCATAGCTCGTTGCGTGACCTTGAGCTTCCTTATAAGGCCCATAGTTAGGGACCACGTTTCAGTGCCGTATGTCATCACTGGTAACACACACTGGTTGTAAACTTTCGACTTGAGGGACTGGGGAATATTGGACGAGAAGACGCTTTTAAGTTTCCCGAACGCTGCCCAGCCGAGTTGGATACGACGATTGACCTCCCTCGTAAAGTTGGACCTGCCTAATCGGACCGTCTGTCCTAAGTAGACGTATTCGTCAACAACTTCAAGAGTGAAGTTCCCCACAGATATTGGGGTGGGCACTACATGGGCGTTCGACATAACCTTCGTTTTGTCCATGTTCATTTTGAGGCCCACCCGTTGGGAAACTCTATTGAGGTCTTCGAGCATCGTACTGAGCTCTTCCATCGACTTTGCCATGACTACTATATCGTCGGCAAACCGAAGGTGAGTGATGTACTCGCCGTTAATATTAATGCCGAGCCCTTTCCATTCCAGAAGCTTATAGGCATCTTCCAAACCGGCGGTAAACAGTTTCGGAGAGACAACGTCTCCCTGCCTCACGCCTCTTTTCAATGAAATTGCCTCTGAGTTCTGGTCTTGTACTCGGACTGACATGGTGGCGTTGTTGTACAAGCACTTCAGCACTTCGACATACCGATAGTCAATACGGCATCGCTGGAGAGCCTCAAGCACCGCCCAGGTCTCGATCGAATCAAAGGCTTTCTCATAGTCCACAAACGCTAAGCAAAGGGGCAAGTTATACTCTTCGGTCTTCTGTATCACTTGCCGCAGCGTATGGATGTGGTCTATGGTACTATAGCCTTTTCGGAAACCGGCTTGTTCGGGAGGCTGGAAGTCATCAAACCTGCGTTCAAGACGATTCGTGATGACCCTTGAAAACAGCTTATAGACATGGCTCAGAAGCGAGATGGGTCTGTAGTTCTTCAGCAAAGTGTTGTCTCCTTTTTTGAAGAACAGCGCCACCACGCTTCTGTTGCATGCTTCTGGCGTTGTACCTTCAAGCACGACGGAATTGAAGAGCCTCTGAAGGACTTTCAGTACCGGTGTTCCACCCGCTTTCAGTAGCTCTGATGTAATTCCGTCGTCGCCCGGTGCCTTGTTGTTCTTGAGCTGTTTCAAGGCCATCCTAATCTCGTACAGGCTGATGTCCGGGATATCTTCGGTATAATGTCGAGTCAGTTTGGCTCTTGGATCTTTGCCCAAACCGCTAACAGGTTTTGCGACCGATGTGTATAAGTGTCCATAGAACCTCTCGATTTCCCTCAAGACTTCTGCTTTGGTCGACGCTATACTGCCATCTTCCATCTTCAGCTTCGTCAACTGGCTCTGCCCAATAGACATGTCTCTTGCGAACACTTTGGAGCCTTTATTCCGCTCTATCGTCTCTTTAATACGATTAGTATTAAAGGTACGGATGTCGTGTCGCATAGACTTTGATATGAGTCTATTGAGCCGCCTATATGACTCGGCGTCACCGGAAGACTGCAGTTGCAATGAGCGTCGTTCAGCCATGAGGTCGAGGGTATGGCTCGAGAGCTTTTGCGGTCTATTTGTACGGTGGGGTTTATAAAACTTCTTGCCCACCGTACGGACAGTTTCCACAAACCTGTTATTGATCTCATCCACCGATGCGCAGCTCTCCAGGCACTCGAAGCGATTTGATAGTTCGAGCTGAAAGCTCTCGGGGTTTTGGATATGGGCGCGAGTGGGTCGGAGTGTAGACTTCATCATACGGGACCTCTCCAGTTTAACATTAATATTCAAAGTGCCTCGTACCATTCGGTGATCACTTCCGGTTTTAACCATGTTGATCACAGAGACATCATTGAATATTTGTTTCTTGGTGGTCAGGATGAAGTCTATCTCATTTCTCGTAGAACCATCGGGACTCAACCAGGTCCATTTCCTATGAGGTGGCTTCTGGAAGAAAGAGTTCATCATGAAGAGTCCCTCTTTCTCCAGAAAGTCGGCCAACCTCTGTCCCCTGGGATTCCGTTGTCCATATCCAAATTGCCCCACTCTCAACTCACTTTCGCATTTCCTGCCCAGCTTCGCATTGAAGTCCCCCATAACAACATTAAAATAGGTCTCAGAAGTGTGTATGGCCCTACTAATGTCCTCATACATCACCTCCACCTCATCATCCGAGTGTGCCGAGGTCGGTGCGTATACCTGGATGACCTTCAACAAATATCTCTTGGATACTCTGAGTATCAGGTACGCAACCCTGCTCGATACACTGTCGATGGCAAGAATGTTGTTAAAAAGGGACTTGTGGACGAGAAACCCGACACCACCTTGGGACTGTTGGTCGCCCTCCCGGTAGTATAGTAGGTTACCGGATTTCAGGGTTATCGTGTCCTCACCCTCTCGTCGGACTTCCGATAACCCCAGGATATCCCAATGTAACCTACTCATTTCTTCTTCCAGCTCAGCTAGCTTCTGGTCTGTCCTCATCGTGCGAATATTGTGTGTTACCAGGGCCAGTCGTCGTTTATGCAGGGGGTGGTAGCCGGATCTCTTCCGGAGATTCTTAGCACCCCTTGCTCCGCCGTGACCGGGACCGCTACCGTAGTCCGGAATAGCGGAGCTGCCGGGGACTGGGGGCCTGGTATTTTTGTCGTCTGTCATAGGGGGGTTTTGCCATTACTCGCCACGCTTGGCATGCGGGTTGGCGAGCGCAGTGGGTAGCGTTTTCCGCAGAGGATGCTGCTGCCCATCTCTGGTAGTATTTCCCTTAGCCGGTTCTTACGGCACCCACGGGAAGAGAGGGGGTACTATTCTAAGCCGGTACCCCACGGCAACTCAATTCTAAATTACTCTATCTCAAAAAAACCTCGAGTATGAGTTCTTCTTCATCTTAATTTAAAATCAAATATGAAGAGCTATTAAAAAAAAAAAACTATTCAAAAATAGGCCTGCGCTTGACAGTCAACTATATAGCTGTTGGCTGGACATGAACTTTATAAAAAGCAGTTCCAAACATATCTCACTGAAACTGTGGAACTCATTTTTCATTCAAAACAACTGGGAACGGAAATAATTGACTAATTTGACATCTTGTAAGGTTCAAACTTGAAATTATCTGTGTCTGTACCATTCCACTAACTGAAGACCTTATCAATCTTCTCTTTGAGAGAGAAACTTGCTTATCAATGTACTTTCCAATAGTCTAGTTTAATATTACCTGCTTCAACGTGAGATCAGCTTCAATGGCGAGTGTTTGGAGACTCTTCAGAGGGCTATATAGTTTAATCAGTCTTAGTAGCGCCGAGCTCCCGTCTAGAGGGATCGATGCGAGCAGCTCGTTGGGGTTCACCTGAGGAAGGAATGGAGTTTTTTTGAAAAATCTTTCACGCATGACTTGTTTACCCGGCTACGGAAGGAGGGTTATATTTTTCGAGTGTATGTATGTACGTTTCTTTTCTATATTACCTCCTATTTACAACCTATACGGCTTGACCGATTTTGATAAGGAGGCGTCTTTACTCCCTGAGCATCAATCATGGGCTACATTTTCGAATAACAATAATAACCCCCCCCCAAATACAGAAAAAAACGCTTTTTCGTAACAAATAAGTGATTTTACAAAATATATTCAAAATAATGATAATTTTAATAAGTTATCCAGTGGCTTTGTGCCAAAATATGGTTAAAAGGTCAAAAACAGAGATGACCAAGAGTGTATTAATTGTAATTAGTAATAGTAAACTTACGAGTAGTAATATCCCATGGTAAGGTCTGAGTTTCTGCAGACACTTGTCTATCGTCTCGGGCTCGATGATGAGACCTTGGTTGTGTATCTGATGCGCCTTGTGCGGGAGGCAGAAAGAGAGCAGCACCCACTTGTTGATGCGCACTTGTACTATGCCTGGAAAGAATTTTTTTTTTTAAAACGAACTTGAATTTTTTTGGAAAAAAATACTAACTTTTGGTCTAAATTCTGTTCTCTATTTTGTTTAATTACAAAATAACAGCTATTGCAAATAATTAATATTAGCGAGAAATATCATGTCAAAAACTTTATTAACTGTTGTTTGTTCGAAGCTAAATGATATCTAAGTTTTTTTTTAATATACGTACTTCAGATATTGTTTTAAAAACTTTGCAAGTCCTATAAAAGTGTAATTATTTTAATAATTGTAAAACATCGGATTGGGTGGGTTATACCAGAATACAGATTGAATACCAGTTTAATAACTGTTAAAATGTTGCACAGCTAGGTAGGAACATGGTAGTGTCACACGTCGGACACTCGATACAACGGCGCGCTAATCAGTGATACTTACCCAAGTTGACGTCTATATATAACACACACACATGTATGAAGTTCTTGGCGCTCATTCATGACGTCAATTAGGATTTGAGTGCTTAAAGCCCGCAATGCTCGTCTTGAGTGACAAATGAATGACGTTGTATCGCCGAGCGGGTGAGATGTGGCGGCGGAGTGTGCTTTCTGTATGTAATTAATAATGTCTTCTATGGTAGTGCAACATTTTGACCATATACAACACACATCACTAGTTAAAATGATAGCTGAATAGTATATTTGTTTCTTTTCTTTGCAGCATTCAAACAACAGATCAAGCTGATGTCTATGATCACTCACCATTGCTGCTTAGTTCTTCAAACACCGCCTTCATAGACTGTGCCAACGAGCTCCGCTGCAGTATGAGATGGAAGGCGGACTTGGGCCCCGTCTCCTCGTTGTAAGTAGTCGAGGAGACGGAGTGCCGCAGGTTGTCTTCCTCATCATCGTTGTCGCCGTTCATTTCGCTGTCCAGAGCGGACACCTCGTCGTGAGCTGCCAGCTGGAATGTGATACGGCTTTTGAGGTTGTAGTAAAGGTAGGATTCTACCAGTGTGCGGCACTGTATCGCACAGAGTAAAGGACAATTTTTTTTTGTGGACTCGCTCGGCGCGCTATCGGACAATCCGAGAACTTTATTCGTGCACTCGTCTCGTTGTAGAGCCGTGGCGACGCACTCGCACATGTGTTCAAAGACTCAACTGAAAGCAAAGCATACTTCCGAGGCATGCATCTTTGTGTACAAATATGCCGCATGGCACGTATACAAAAGTTAAATACAATTGAGCTGATGGATACAGGGAAACTACTTTTGTAATTCAGGTTCGCACTCTGCAGGGTTTTGTACAAAATATTCATTAACAAATGCTCTGAACACAATTTTGGTGGAATCCTACTTTTATACTAGATAAGCCCTGTGGTTTCAACCATGTAGTGATGATATATGATGTCAAAATGTAGCATATGTCCATCTTCCAGGTTCTCTGCTATCTCTGTACTAAATTCTATATCAAATGATTCAGTAGAGTTTATGACATAAAGTTTCTCATAACTGACAATACATACCATAATTTTCATTTCTTCATTTAGATATGAACATCGTTTTTCTTCATGCCTTAGAGCAATTCCAAGTCTTCTGCTCAAATCATAGTAGCATTTCACTGGAATCATAATGTAACCACATTATAAAGGTAAGGATTACCAGAGAGGTTATTTCCAGATTCTACAAGTTTGTATGGTTATCTATGTTGTCAATGAATTTAGAAAAATCAATACTGAGTAGTGAGTATTCAACTATCAGTCACAATATTATAGATAGTTAAAAAATATAAACACCTTCACCGTAACTATGTGTATTAAAGTGTATAACATTTCAAAAATATTAAACATAAGCAGTCAATGCAATTTATGACATTGTATTCTATAAAGTCTATTGTGAGCCATACAATGCAGACATTTGCATGTGTGGAAAAATATATTTTGAGGCATCAATTTATAAATACAACATATAACATTCAATGATGTTAACATTAAAGTATCCATAATAACCAATTATTATTATTAAATTGCATCTATATTTTAACATTCAGGACTATTAAAATGTTGATAACAAGTGCATTACTATACATACTCACCTGTTTACAAAGTACAATGTTTCACATATATTTTATAACTAAAGCTGCATACACACAAACACAGACTAACAAACATAAAGGACCTCAAGGCTGCTATTTGGACTATCACTTGTTCACCACTCTCTAATATTTATCTATAATATATTGTCTATAATATTTTAGTGACTATTTGACAAATTCCTAGTCTACTACTATATACCAACAAGACTAGCAATTTGTTAAAATAGTTGCTAAATTATATCAGCAATTGGTGATCAAGTTATAGTTCCAATAGTAGCATTGAGGCCCTGTTGTTCCCAATTTATATATTAAGTTACTTGTTTATATATACAGTAGTTTTATGTCAAAGCTGTGATTTTATAATTTCACTAGTAACATTATAATTACAGTTACTATTCTGAAGTCTATTTCTTATTTAATGTGACAGTATATTTCGAGTTACACTGTGACTTCACTGGGGACATTCAGTTATCTTCTACTGGGATTGATCTCTTTTACAATATAATTAAATGTTGATACTTACATGTGTGCAACAGTTTTTATTTAAATTTATCTAAAGTGCAACAAAATAATATTAAAAAGATTTCATATATTTACATAATTTTCTCTTTTATCATAGTTTGTTTATCAGATTTTGAAAAGAACAGAGTAGTTATAAATTTACATAAAAGTTATTGTGTGCTGCTCTGTATGTCTGTTACAACTAATTGGTTCAAAATATACCAGGGGGTTAGACAAGTGACATTTTAATTTTCTGAATGCCAGTAGAATAGAAAGGAAATGTATGGGATTGACATTAGCTAACAAAACGTCACATGATGGCATGTCAGTTTCTTAGCATTTTGAAAAGAGTAAGCATTTGTAGAAAGTTTACGAATTGTCTAAATCTGCTGATTTGAATGAGTTGAAATATGGTAGGCATATGAACTGTGACTCAAACAAGAGCATGTAATACAAACATGAATGTACAGTAAACAATACAATTAACTACTAAACCATAACCATAGAGCTTACCTATAGAATGACTGGCAGATGCCTGCAGTGCAAAAACAATATTGGTAACTATACTGGCGGCAGCAGCTGTGTCATCCTTATTGGTTCTGATTGGCAGGAGGGTAGGGTGTCCCACAAAACGTACATCATTTACTTTTAGTTCAAACTTCCTGTTGCAAAGCTCGGCTTTAACCGCAAACAGTGTGGACAGCATTTCATCAGTGAAACCACTTAATTGACCTGTGAAGTAAATAAATAATAGCATAAAAAGAATACCACAATACTCATTTGCAAAAACTAACATTTAATATAGAAAAATGTCAATCTAATTAGGTACACATACAAAAAATACTGTCTTTGGACCGGCATATAAGATACAACCTACTCTCTCCACAGGTCAGATCTTGCGCCTACTTTATTTATTGACAAAATATAATGAAAATCCAATTTTAACAATATATACAATGTTTTTTAATAAAACAACTGGTGTTTGTAGAATTGACTTATTAACATTTGTTTGTATAGTCACCTTACCAATGAAAATGTTGACAAAACAGTCTTATCTCTTCATTATTATGACCTTGACCTATATTAACTTAAAAGGTCAACACTTGGAACTTCACAAATGAATGAGAAACATGCTTGCATGTTTTGATCACTGTGAGTCAGTGAATATCACATTATTATGTTCATTGATATTGTATACATACCTTGGTTGATATTAGACGTCTGTGACTGAGGATTTTGCAGCAAGTCTTCAGTACAATTAATTGCATACGGGTTGTGCCTACCATATTTCTTCTGCTTACTCTCGTCTTTATTCTCTGATGTGTAAGGGTATCTGAACAGTAAACGGTCCCCCTTACTGTCAGACTTTACGAAAAATATGTTCAATGGATTTACTTCCATGATTGAAGCTCTAAGCATTAAAAAAATATCAATTTCGAGCTAAGGTAGTCATAGATATTGAGTAGTAAACAAACAATGTGACTTTGTGAAGTTCTTTAGCCAAAACACATGAACATTGGCCGTTATAGCTATCCTTTGTGCACATTTTATTTATTCATTGAAGCAATATAAAGCTTCAAGTACTAGAGTTATGATGTGACACACTTTAGAAGTGAAAATTTATTCAATTAAATTATTTCGCAAAATAAAATTCTAGGAAATTTTAATCACAGACAGCGACAGCATCAAAAATCAATAATCAATCACACGATAATTGGTGTAGCATTAGATGTCAATAACAGTAATAAACAACACGATAGTTAATACACTTATTGGCATAACATTTAACATGATTTGTACTTTCATGTTGAGGTAGTCTACGTATGTACTTCGTTTGAATGTGAATTGATAGTATTCAAATTCATTTAATTATCATTTAGAATGTTTTGGCGGAAACGTCATAGAAACATGTTGTTGCTCTGTTTTATTTTCCTAAAGTGTTATTTTGAATATTATTTTGTTTATGTGACTTAGGCTGTGACTAGAACACTTTATAACTTGCAATGTTCAAGAAACTTGAAAATATTTCAATTCTTGACATTGCCAAATCGCTAATCACGAGATCCAATACAAAAAACAAGAAGAATATTAATGCAATAAAAATAGTGGTGTATTCATTAACCGTCAAAAACGCATGTTAAAATCTTATTCACTGACGGCCTTACCGAAAATTTTTACTTAACTTTAAGCAATGCTTAACATATTTAGTCAACTTCTCGCTGACACGTAATGACACTTGCGGAAGAAAGACAGAGAATTTAAGACGTTGGTTAAAGTTAAGCAACGTTT
This sequence comes from Lycia hirtaria, assembly GCA_947563715.1. Classification (NCBI taxonomy): domain Eukaryota; kingdom Metazoa; phylum Arthropoda; class Insecta; order Lepidoptera; family Geometridae; genus Lycia; species Lycia hirtaria. Next base: position 21,625,063 of record OX387375.1, on the reverse strand, counting down.
TTCGGTAAGGCCCTGAATATGGACTTGTCACTTTCTGTCAGACGTATTGGACCCCGCGATTAGCGATTTGCCAGTGTCAAGTACAAAATTAAATGCACAAGTGGGTCCAAATCACAGACCAGTTAGAAGATACTACGTATGTCCAAATCCAAATCTTTTTTTTTTTTTTAAAGTAAGACGGTTCATACTCATTATTTAACGTCGTTTCGGGTTTTGGCGGGAACGTCTTAGTAACGTGTTGTTGCTTTGTTTTATTTTCCTAAATTTGTGTTATTTTGAACATTAATACTATAAAAATGGTGGTGTTTTATTCATTAAGTGTTCGATAAAGTGCGTGAGTGTGGGCAAGTGAAATAAAGCAGTAAAACGTGTGATTTTACGTTGTCGGCAAAACTCCATAGAAGCTTCTAGTAAAGTCGCCACCACTTTACTGAAGCAGGACTCGACTTATAAATTGACTGTATACGCGACTTAGATTGTGACTAGAACATTTACAACTTGTTTTATTCAAGAAACTTGAAAAAATCCTAATACTTGACACTGGCAAATGCTTTAATGCGGGTCCAATACAAAAAAGAAGAAGAACTTCGTTTCTGAGTGATTCGTTCGTCTGTGATTTCGACGATTGTTCTGTGGTTTGTTTTTTTATTCATTCATTCGTGGAAGAAAACATAACCGTATATATAAGTTACTTTATGACATAACCTATGAAAAGAACAAAACTGAAAAAGAAAATAAATTAAAATGTGAATCTCGATTTAATCTAGTGTTCCTTGATTTGTTCGATATGGATCAACCCAGTGACTTTAGTAAAAAAGATGATTTATTTATGAGATCATTCAAATATTATAAATGCAACAAACCGAAACCTTCCTTAGATAATGTGATAACTGCTGAAACTTCCAATGATAAGGTATATTGTGTTTAATTAATGAAATAGTATACTTTGATATGTATACCACTAACTTTTTACTGTTTTTCTATGAAAATTTTCCGCAATTCTCCAAAAGGGTCTTGATGAAATCACTGCCTGGTTCCGAAAATGGCGAATAAAAGCGAGCGCATCCAAATCTGTGCAAGTTACATTTAGCCTCCGAAAGGAAAACTGTCCGTTGGTAAATCTGGAAGGCGTGACGCTACCTCACCGAGATAAAGTAAAGTACTTGGGACTTCATCTGGATCGTCGTTTAACCTGGAAAGACCATATAAGCGCAAAGAGAGAAGAACTCAAACTGAGATATAGTGGGTATTCATGGCTTTCGGTCGAAACACCAAATTGTCTACAGACAATAAACTGCTCCTAAACAAAAGCATACTAAAACCAATATGGATGTATGGAATCCAGTTGTGGGGAACCACTTGTAATTCACACATCTCAAAAATCCAACGGATACAAAATACAATATGCTGAGAACCATATTTTTTTTTTTTTTTTTATAAGATAGATCTACGATTGACCATCAACTCGCCTGATGTTTGTGGCCGAGGATGGAGCTCGTTGATCTAGAAGATATCTATTCACTCTAGCCTTGAAAACCACCATCAGCCAACCATCAGCGAAGTTTCCTGGTACACAACCAATCAAGAGATCCACAGCAACCTAGGGATGAGCACAGTTAAAGAAGAGGTCGAAAATATTCGCAAAAGCTATAAATAACACCTACTTAGACATCCTAATGAACTTGCTGTTGTGCTTATTGAACAAGGGTACACACCCAGGCTGAAAAGGAAATGCGTACTCAGCAACTGACCGGATTCAAAGACCCATTTAAGGGAGATGCACTCATTGGAGTGCACGCCTTTCACGACAAATCTGCACACAAATAATCTGCTTATAGTACTACTGATTGCAGATATAAATTAGAACACAAAAAAAAAACATGAAAATTTAACTTTGTATTGCTTATGATCGATTATATCAACAATTTCCACTGGCTTTCTAAGGATTAGACATACTTTAGTCTATAGGTCTATTACACTATATGATTCATTATCTTGTTGTTAGGGACAGGGTAGTGTAATAAGAGACAGGGTCCCAATCTCCATAGTTCTCAGACAGACAGGGTCAGAGAAATCAGGTAGTGTAATAGGCCGTATAAATCTTTCATTCTAAAAATGCACATATCCCTATGTACACTATTTAACACAAAGTTGAAAGAGCTAGCGCTTTCATAATTTCGAAAGACAATGAAAGAGAAAGTTTTTTTAGACAGAGGGGCATGCATTCTTTAGACTGAAATATCTGTAACTTGACATTCTGCTAGCTGCTGTGGGCATATTGTATTGTCAGTTGGTTGAGACCTAACCAACATCTTAGGGTATATAACCTGGTATCTTAATGTATGCAGATGACAGCACAGTTGTGGAAAGGTTCACCTCTCGTCCAAGAGCTAAAAAGGCTGAAATCGAGGCGCTGAGAGAAGATATGGCTGTGCATATGAATAAAGCTCTAAATGCTGTGTCCGACTGGGGTGACGAAAATCTCGTCAAATTCAATGCCAACATGACTCAAGCCTGCCTTTTCTCTGCCAAAAAGAGTGGGTTTCTTTTGTCTCCTACTTTCCGAAATGTACCTATATCATTGACGGACCGTCTTGAACTGCTGGGACTAACGTTAACCCCAACAATGAACTTTAAGGGCTACCTTGATTCTAAGGCTAAACTGGCTAGTAAAAAGCTTGACATCATTAATAAGGTTAGGCGATACTTCTCACCGGGACAACTGCTTCATCTGTAACAAGCACAGGTCCGATCGTGTATGGAGTACTGCTGCCACCTTATTGATGGATTAGCCAAGTATCAGCTGGAAGCTTTAGAATCAGTGGACCGGCGAGCTGTGAAGTTACTTAGTCTCGAGCGCCGCCGTAAAGTAGCATGCCTGTCTATTTTCTACAGGATTCATTTCAGGGAATGTGCGCAAGAGCTTCACGGCCTAATTCCACTCTCCCCATTTCACTACAGGACTAGTAGAAAGTCGGCGAATTACTACCCATTTCTCGTTAAAATGCCAAAAATCCGTACTCAGCGATATTGATCCACATTCCTGTTGCAAGAATTCCATTCGTGTGCAGCACAAGAATGGAATTCATTGCTACCATCTCTGTTTCCTGAGATCTACAATCTTGGAATTTTCAAGGCTAGAGTGAATAGATATCTTCTAGATCGACAAGCTCCATTCTCTGCCACACTGTTGCTTAACATAAATTGTACATTTTTGACTGCACATATTGAGAAGGTTTTTCTTAAACATTTTTTTTGTTTCAGATAATAAGCATTAAAACAGCTTATTTGAAAGATGATCCCAGAACTGATGCTTTAGGACTCAGAAAGCAATCAGACTGGGAGACTTACTCGTTTAACAATCATCCTGGTTTGTTCCTAATAAGTAATCCGTTCACATCTCTTGGACAAAGATATTGGATAAGGAAATGTCTAGAGGAATATCCTCGAAAGCCAAATAAATTGAACATTGATATTGACACAGAAAATAAAGACTGGTGGGCAGAATGTTATGACACTGGTAAATGCAATTGGCAATTGCAAAAGAAATTGAGATGGACAACACTAGGGTATCATCACAACTGGGACACAAAAGTACAAAGTTAATATTGATTTCTGTTTTGTCCATATTAGATAATTTTATTATGCAAATTAACATGCTGCTTACACATAATTATATGGGTGCTACAAAATATTATGTTACACATCACTTTTGTTGGAAATACAGATTCAGATTTGGTCAAAATATGGTCAAGTGTATGGTGACCTTCGTCAGGGTTAATGTGGTCTCTCTCTCTTTCTCTTTGTATAGAAAAACTACTTTGATTTCATGTGAATTTTCTGAATTTTTGATAATCATGTTTTAATTAATTTCTTTAAAACATTCCAGATATATAGTGAAGGGAATAAGAATGATTTCCCGGATGACTTGGCTGAGCTTTCTGATGTCATGGCCCAGTACATGGGCCATGAGAAGTTTAAGGCAGAGGCGGCGATAGTCAACTATTACCATATGAACTCTACCCTGTCGGCGCATACAGACCATTCTGAAGTCAATTTGGAAGCTCCTTTGTTTTCCTTTAGGTAGGTAATCCTTTGAGTATAAGTTTTTAGGGTTTTGTAGTAAACGAGTTACCCCTTATAGTTTTGCCATGTCTGTCTGTCTGTCTGTCCGTCTGTCCGTCTATTCGCGGATTTGCTCAAAAACTATAAGTACTAGAGAGCTGTAATATTTGATATAGATATGCATATTAATACCGAGAAAGTCATAGAATAACATTTTGAAAAACAATTTTTTTGGGGTACCTCCCCTACATGTAAAGTGGGAATGAATCATTTATTTAATTGTGATAATTTTTGTTAGAGTCACGTGTCTCCTCTATCGGCTAAACGGTTGACTTTGGAGATATGAAAAATTCATGCTCATGTTAATTTCATCATAGTATATTCATGTAGAATATAATTATGATGACAAAAGCGATAATAAGGCTGAGATCGAGTTCAAAGCTGAAGCTTTCGCATGGAATCCAGTGGATCTCCTAGTGGCTTCCATGGTTTTGCAATGCCAAATTACCATGGTTTCATTCTCTTTTAGACAGCTCCTACACAGAGGACTTACCGTATTTTCCAATTTTTATAAGTGGCAATTCAAACTGTAATGACCACTAATAGGGCCCATGAGTTATTTTATTTTTATTATTCGAGGTAGGGTGGGAGGCCACAAGAGCCTCCCCGTCACTGCGACCCTTGCGGATCTATTGTAACTTAGGCCCATAAGTATACGGAGGTCCTGTCGTTGTAACTTCAATAGGTTATTTATAACGTTTCTGTCAAGGACTGGAAAAGCTGCCTTAGCGTGTTTGCAGTCATCTCTCTTTTCCCATAGATTTTGATGTTGTGCCGTCTTTCCTGTTTTCTGAGAGTTACAATCAAAAGTATATAAAAGATGAGGTCTTCTAGATCGCCGAGCTCCTTCCTCGGCTACATCGTCGCTTACCATTAGGCGAGTTAGTGGTCAATTGTAAATCTATTTCACACAAAAAACCCTGTCTAATTGGTAGATATAAGTATACTTAAAAATATACTGTTTAAATTCCAGCTTCGGTCAATCTGCCATATTTCTACTCGGCGGTAGAGAGAAGTCCACAGAGCCATCAGCGATACTTTTGAACAGTGGAGATGTAGTCATCATGTCAAAAGAAGCCAGACTTTGCTACCATGCTGTCCCTAAAATTCTACCAGCTAATACTTCTCCATGGAATGAAGAGTTACAAACTGTAGAAAACGTACCAGAATACAAATACATATCAGATCCTAAGGGAATCATTGAAATTATGAACAGAAATGCTGATAATATAGAGTGGAGGAAATTTCAGAACTACATAGCTGAAGCAAGAATCAACATGAACGTAAGACAAGTATTAAATGAAAAACAGAAGAGCCTGACTGATTTACATTTTATTGAAGAATGATAATATAATTTCTATTTTTAAATGCTCGTTTCACTGTTATAATTCAAGGTCAAGTTAGTTTTTGACTAGAGTACGGGTGTAAGTTCTTCTCGGCTGATGTGTTACAACTGGAAACAAACAAAAAATTGCATTGAACAACTTTTACAGGATTTATCGCGTATATTGGATTATTAAGCCCTTTCGAATACTGCTGGCATAGAGGGCTATTTGAAATATACGCAAAAAAATCCGTTAAAAGTTATTTAATTTCAATTATTAATAAATGGCAAAAATCTAAGATAATTTTTAAATTCTCATACAGATAGTTATGTAAGTTTAGTTCGAAGACGGACTTTCGATTTGTAGGTTTGGATACAAATCAGGCACGTATTTTGTGCTAGAGTCAGTTTGAAAAGAACTATTGTGGCAAAAAATGTGAGCCATCTCGATTATGTTGCTCGAATAGTAGAACATAATTATTATAGATTAAAAAACTGATAAAACCGACTTCAAAATATGCAATTTGTTTACATGCATGACATATTTTTCCAATTATTTTGTTATAAAAATCAAAGTTTTGAATCCATTTTGGTAAAATTTATATAGGACCTCTGAAGTATGTATCTACTAAATAAAAAAAATAATCAAAATCAATTCACAATCGCTGAACAAACAGTCGAATTAGAACCTACTCCTTTTTAGAAGTATGTCAAATTATGCATATTTTCTCGGAGAATCTTGCAAATTTGCTTTCCGAGATGGCATACGAGTCTGTAAAAGACTAATTTACAAATAACGCTAAAACTTCATCGTGCGCTAAATTGTGGTATATACTTTCTGAGTGAATCTTTATTGATAATTAGGTATAATCTGGGCGTCTTTAAATCGCGAGTCAATCGGATTCTTCTAGGTAAGCGCGTTCCGTCGTGGACCGCAACGTCTCAATATCAAGCGAGAGGTGGTGGTGAAGCGTAAGCCTACTATTGAATTAATTAAAAATAAAATGGAAACTTAAAAAATGCCCACTTCTCATAATGGCAAATGACAAGTTCTATAAGGCCGTCTGCACTTCCGGCGCTACGTCGCGGATATCCGAGACGGCCTCCCGCCGCCTCAGTACGAATTTTAGTCGTGCAAATGTACAGTCGAGACGCAATAAATTATTTGATGATTTACTAGGTAGCAAAAAGACGGATGATGCGTGACGCGCGAGCGTGCCCGAGCCGCGGACGACATAACATAGCCCACCTCGCGGAGCCCGAGGCGGGCTCCGTCGGCCGCTGCGCGGGCGACTCGCGGGCAATTCGTTTGACGCAGCGCTCGGCTGCTCTATGAAATTACTTAGAACAGTACCTATCCGTTGCAGGCGTCCGCGTCCGTGTCGGACGCCCGCTTAACGGTGCGGACGGCCATGGCCAATAAGTGTTTTGATAAACCCTGTTCTAAGATAGCGGGTGAGTGCTCAGTTGATACTTATTCTCACCGGTGTCATCAGACTTCACAGTGAAAGCTTCCACTGGCTTCTGCTGGTCACATAGCCCCCAGAAACACTTCACATAGCTTTCCCCATAGCACTCATATCCATCTTTCGACTGCATTGTACCTAGCCGCCTCTTTTGAGGCTTGAAACACCCCTCGCACCCTTTCAAGCGGTGATAGATCATAATTTATTTTTATTTGATAATAAACTTATAAATTTCACATACTTAATAATTTGTTCAAAAATCTGCGAATCCACGTCAAAAATATAAGATATAAAAATGACTGACATCTATCATTAGGTGACATTGTGTTGGTGACAATTTAATTTCTATAGGTATATGGGTATATGAATGAATAGTTTCAATATAACTTATAAATAAAGGTTTTGCTTTAGATACGACTTGCATTATGCTTTAAACCAAACAAACAATCAAACAAGTATCAATGTTAAAAGAAAAACAAAATACCCGACTACAGAAAAGAGGTTTTTGCAGCCTATCTTACGATTTCTTTACGCTTAATACGCTGTTGAGTTTACGTTTTTTGTGAGAAAGTATGCGTACAATCGATGTAAAAGATTATTGCGCATTCTTTAGAAAAAAATATCTAGTAAAATCACTTGTTCATTACGAAAAAGTTCGTTGGAAGTTACAAAAAACAAGCGTTTTTTATATTTGTGAGAAATGTATGATTTTTATTACAAAAAAATATAGCCTATGACACTCAGCAAGTGAAAACGAATCTAACAACACCTCTCACATCAACATCGGTCAAGCCCTTTAGGCTTTAGGCGATCATATAGAAACATACCGATATACATACATACCTACATAATTACATACACTCGAAACACCCCCCCCCCCCCTACCTCTCCCTCCCTTCTCCCCTCTCCTTACCTTAAAACACAAATACTAAGGTTTAATCCTGTTTTACCCGTTCCCGCGGGAATCCCGGGATAAAAAGTATCATATGTGTTAATCCAGATTATAAACTACCTGTGTGCCAAATTTCAGCCAAACCCGTCAAGCCGTTTTACCGTGAAGAAGTAACAAACTGATACAAACTTCGCATTTATTTTATAAGTGTGATGTGATTTATTAGCATTTCCTATTCCAAACTTCAATAAAACATATAAGTTTAAGTTATATATATATTCGTAATCACCGTTAAAAATTCTTTATTTTGATACCACACTCGATGTATTTTGAACACAGCCAAAAATCCTTAATTTTGTTTTTTTTTTAATTTTGATGTACCCAGTGTCACTCTCACGACTCAGACTAATCTATTGACACCACTCACATAAAAATACGATAAGCTGTTTAGGCTCTAGGGCGTGCCAAATAAATATACATACATACATACACTCGAAAAACATAACCCTCCTTCTTTCGCAGTCGGGTAAAAAGAAGGAGGTTATCAATTCGTACCGTATATTTTTTTTATTTCATAAAAAAGTAGTTCTACGTACAGTAGACCCCGCAAGCACTAACTTTTTGCTACAAGTATTGTTAACTCTGTGCTCGCGAGGTCTATTGCTTGTATGTTACATTCTTATTCAGAATTGAGTTTCGAATGTATCTGCCCAATATCAAATAATATGTAATAGTAATATGTAGGTATGTGTGTTTCTTTATTCTTATTCGAGGCGGAGGCGATAGGTCTTGCACTGACGTCCAGCTTGGGGTGTATTGTGCATTGTGTGTGTTTCTATATATTATATACCCTACATCCTAAACGGCTTGACCGATTTTGATGTGCGGGGTCTCGTTAGATCCGTCTTCACTTCCTGAGTGTCATAGGCTATATTTTTTTGTAATAATTATCAATACATCGCTCACAAACATAAAAAAATGCGTTTCTTTCGTAACCTCCAACGAACTTTTTCGTAATGAACAAGTGATTTTACCAGAATTATTCTAAAGAATGCGCATTTACAATCTTTTACAGCGATTCAAGCATACTTTCTTACAAAAAACGTACACTTAACAGCGTATCAAGTGTATCAAAATTGTAAGTTAGACTGCAAAAACTGATTTTCTGCAGTCGGGTATTTTGTTTTTCTTTCAATATATGTAGACTTGTTAATATATATATATATATATATATAACGTATGTTACGTTACGTTACGTACGTTTAACGTATGTTACATATATATATATATAACTACATACTATACGCGATTACCAACAAACATCCGGGCAGAAGAAAGGAAAGTTTGCTAGTTGATGTTGAGAACCTGTGTTCGCTTTGCTCACCGGGTCAATGATCGACTACTTAGTACATTTGATGACAAAGTTGTCCTTTAAGATAAGATATAAGATTAGGGTTGATACCGCGTGGCTCTGCTTAGTAATTAATTTGTATTGTAAACTGGTTCAGTGCTATCAGGGTGATTACGTCAAGTTCATCTTCTGTAGAACACTCGTCAATACAATACGCAAATTGAGTTAGCAAGCAGAAGTGGCTCGTACAAGCGTCACACGGATGTCTTGTCGACGCGTTTGACTGACAAGCAGATATATGCACAGTTCGATGGAGCTACGCTTATAATGGAACTAAGGATTCTAGACAGACTGACATGATAGAATAAAAATAAGAATATTATTATTAATTATAATTATTAATATTAACCTTGAATAACATACATGTTACAGGTAAGTCAGAATTACACATATGATAAATTAACCGCCGCATAAGACCGCCGAATGCGGTTGAAACTATAGTCGGATATTTCGGCTCAAAATTGACGTGAGTGACCCGTAGTTTTTATATAATAAAAATGTGTGAAAACCACGTTAATTTCCATAGTAAAATGATAAATTAACTAAACTTTATAATAATAGCATAAATAAAATGATACAATCGATTTAATTAAAATTATGGTATCTAATAAAATAAAAAAAAAACTATTATTATATTTTTGCTATGCTTGCTCTGCCTTTGTCTTTTGTAATCTGAATACGTCTTGTAGGTTTTGTGAACAGTTGACGCACAATATTTTTTGGATCTTTTTTATCTTCAATCTCTTGACCGATTTTATAATATTTATATCTTATATATCTTCTAGATCGACGAGCTCCATCCTCGGCCACACCGTCGCTTAACATCAGGCGAGTTGGTAGTAAATCGTAGATCTATCTTATATAAGAAAAAGACGTGAGTGACGTGTAGTATTTATATTTATTTATTTAAAATTGTGAAAACCATGGTAGTTTGCATAGTAAAATATGTACCTATGTATTTTCAAAAAGTTTTATTGTAAAATATTATTTTATTGTATTATATTCTTATAAATACTTATTCTATCAGCTCACACAATGTGTAATCTAGTATAAATAGATAGAATAGATGTAAATAGGCGGCTAGGTGTAGGTGCCATACTACAAGCTGTGCTTAATTTAGGGCTAGATGGCATTGTGTGAAAATATCCACCTGCTTACATTTATGCACATTTGCCGTAGTGTATTCTAGATAGTTTACCTATATGTCACGCATATTAGATGTAATTAAACCATGCTAGGTATGTACTTTGCGAAATTACACGACGCTGTGTATTGATGTACAAATATTGACGCGTTGTCTAGGGATGTGATTGCTTCGGCATAATTCTAAGCTTAGGTAATCGGTTTTCAATAATAATAGTGCGGTCTGCCTACGTGTCGTGGGACGTGCGAGAAGGGCTTAAGATGGTTAGCTTAAACTGTTTGGTTAGGTTCTAGATGTATAAATAGTGAAGCAATATCATTTTGAGATGCTAGACTTTGTTGCTAAACTGAATTAAGAATTTATAGCTCGATCATCGTTCTTATCGACATATTTGAAGATATTATAAAAGAATTAAATGCATTCAAATAAAAAATAAAAAACATTCCTTCTTTATGTTTCGAGTGCCACCACCATTTCTATTTTTTTTTTTAAATTTGACCACGGCATTTTATAGCGGTTTGTTCTGTGGAACACATCTACATGCCAAATTTTGTTTATGTAGGACTGATAGACTTCGAGTAAAATTCTGTAAAATGATTGTGACAAACAGACGGACATGGCGAAATTATAAGGATTCGGTACTGGAAAGCAACATCACAAATTTTCGACAAAAATTTGTGTTGTTGCTTTCTGGTACGGTCTTCAATTATTGTTTTTATATATAAAATTGTAGAGATTTTGTCAAGGAAAATATTCTGAGGAAACTATAGTAGAGGTAGGGAACTTTTTGATGACTGGCGGACTATCACCTGAAAATTGAACACCAGACGCTTTCCGGTATATTTCACAGCAGCCTCATTTACGAGCTACTTCCCACTCCAGGTTACTTAATATGTTTAATGTTTATTATATTGTGACTGTGTACACGAACAAATCGGGACGACTCTTGAGTTCACTGGTGTACGTTTGATTGTGTTCATTCATGTAATTTTGACCATAGTCATCTGATGTTCAGTGACGGTAGGTATGTTATTACACCTATCCTGGAATAGATACAATTTGGGACTTTTTAAGGTCAGAGTGAATAGGTATCTTCTGGGCCTGCGTGCTTCATCTTCAGCCACATCGTCCACAACAGGCGAGTTGGTGGTCAAACGTGAACCTATTCGCAGTAAAAAAAATAAAATAGGTACTGCCTCTCTATTAAGCCTATTAGAACACATAGTTAATTAGGTGTTATTTACTTAGTCGATACATTTTCAGCTTGAGGGCGAGAGCTAACTATGCAGCTTGTCACTACAAAGAACCTTCAATTCTATATTTCGTCATGTTATTTTTATTTACTTAGCTTGAGCAATATCCCCTACCCGACCCTACTGACCCTCCTACCCTATACGGGTGTATAGGGTAGGAGGGTCAGTAGGGTAGGGTCATTGTCGTTCGAAAGTAAAAATACTCATAAACAGTGATATGCTATAATTTATTGCTCATAAAGATGAAATTCACTGAAAGGATAAAATTTGGAGGAAGTACGTAAGTATATGACTCGGTGGCATAGGACGATAACACACAAGCAGCCTTACCGAAAAACGTTACTTAACTTTAACCATCGCCTTAAGTTCTCTGTCTTCTTTCCGCACATGTCATTACATGTCAGCGAGAAGTTGACAAAATATGTTAAGCAATTCTTAAAGTTAAGTAACGTTTTTCGGTAAGGCAGAAGGTGGATAGACGACCCGTCCTCATAAAGGTGGGGGGCGCAAGCGCACACCAAGCAGTCTTTTTGGAAATTCATGGAGGAGCCCTATGTCTCACAGTGGACTTTTTGTAGCTTAGATGATGAGGCACCTGAACGCTACGAATTAAATCTAAGTACTTGCCCATAATGATAACCTAGTTAAACCTATCTACCTACCTATTATTAGACTAGTATTTATATTTCATTGCCTATAAAAAGCCATTAAAAGCTCATTCCAGCTGGTATCCAAGATTGAAAGCACCATAACGTTCACACATTACTTCTGAATGTAAAATGAGTTCCCGGACAATTTAGCGGGTAGAGCAAAAAGCGAGCTACCATCTCTCATTGACGTAAATGGCCGATATAAATTCCATTGGCGGATTACGAAATTTATTGGCCTCAAAATTAAAGGAGACCGATTTCAATGGCGACGGTTGACAGCCTTCTTTTATGGGTGAACGGATAGGATGAAAAAACAAGTCATTGCTAAAACGCTCGTTGAAAAACTTATCGATTTAATGGAGTAGGTTTTTGTGCACTTGAAGCGGCTTTTTGCTTGGACTAGCTTTTGATTTGAGCTTATAATGGTCTCGACGGTGGTCGTGATGTAGATACTTGTGGGTAAAAACCTACTTAAAAAAAGTAGCAGTTTAAAGCAGTAAGCAGTAAACAAGCAGTCGTCTCGCCTGATGGTAAGTGATAACCGTCTCCTATAGACAATTGCAACACTTACTGATGCTTTTTTCTAGAGATGTGTGGGTTTGAAGAATTTCTTGGTAAGCGTCAGTGCAGTGCAACATCTCTAAATTACAAATATCTATTTTTTTTTACCATCAAACATTTTTTTAACCTAGTACACTATTGCTCAGAGCATCCATGTAGGTACCTAGCCTTACCAGTTGGAAGCTATGAATTTAGTTGACCAGCGTGAGGCTAATCGGTGAATATAAATGAATTGCTAAGAAGTTACTTTCTTATAGAGTATCGCCGTAAAATAACATGTTAGGCTATAGTTTGACGGATCCATTTCGGCGAGTCTGCTCGTCGAAAAGCTTGAAGACTTTATTTTAACCTTCTTATTCGACAGGTTAACAGCTGGCTCATTATCACTCACTTCTTATTGAATGTCCAAAATCCGTACATAATGATTTCGGTCCCCTTTTTTGATGCGTATACCACAGCAGTGCAACCCCCCGGCGATGTCTTCTATGTTTCCTGGTATCTATAATCGTGGAAATTTTAAAGCTGTAGTGACGTGCTCCATCCTCGGCCACACAGATGCTTACTATCAGGCGAGTTGTTGGTCAAACGGAGACCTATTACGTATATAAAAAAATAAACTTTTCAGAATCTTTTGTTTATCTAATCAAAACACAACTTTACATAAATTCCTATGGGCACTTGCATGGGAATTATACTAGATATTAAAAATATCCTGTATCATGGGCGTATTTAGTTTTTGGGCCGGGGGAAAAGGCATATTGATCTATTAAATTCAGGACTTAAATATACACGTTAAACGCGAATGAATTTAACGGTTTACAATTTTAATTTATTATAAAAAAAAAAAAAATAGAAAAAATCCTCTAATGAAAAAATAAGGCACGGACCCTGGAGTCTGTGAAGATCAAATTTTTCAAATAAAAATAAAATAAAAAAATGGTTTACTATATCTTTTGTTCTGTTTCCACATTCTATAATATAGCTTAAATAGAGAAATCGGGCTTTAATACGAGTACATAATAGAAATTTGCAAAGGAAGCGAACCAAAAAATGAGCTTAACACTAGTTTCGATCAGTTTGGATTTGACAAGGTTCACGTAGTACCTATGATTTTAGGTAAGTATGTGAAAATTATATTTACATGACATAGTAAAATTAAGATTTAGAGTTGTTTCTGGCATAATAATAAAAAGGAAAATTAAGACAAAGTTTTTAGATATTCAGATATCTTTGAGAAAGATGTAGGATCTAGAACACGATACATTTTGAAATTAGATAATATACCTAAATGCAAAAATCCAGTTAGATCAGATCTAACTACTTCTACTACTACTACCGATCTTGGAAATATTGCCCCCTCCTCTCATCCTGATTACGTCCACGTCCCGTACTATTAAGCTCAACGTTCAACGCTTAAAAAATCGATATTTTTAATGAGAACTGATTGTTGTATAAGCCGTCATTGACTTGCATGAAGTGTTTTTGTCCTGGCCTCCATAAAGCTGAAATGTGAGCAGACCTTAATAAGGTATGGGGTGGCGGAACCCTTGTCATTAATGGTCCCGTGAAAGAGTTGTGAAGGTCCGCGAGGACTAATATGGTCTTGCAGAAAAACTACGACATTGATCCCTAGCAGATACCATTCAGCTGAGAAAATAAAATTAAACGAGCGGTGTAGGGATTGCAGGGTTGGTAAGTTGATGTAATATGTTTTAGATTTTTTCGCATTAGGTTCAAATTCTGCTTATGTGAAATTTTCGAAACTGTAATGTTAGGTACATTACAGTTTCGAAAATTTTACATAAACATTTTTTACTATATTATATTTATCGCTAAATCTAAATCGCATTTATTTAACGCAAGTATTTTTTACTAAATGTTATGTAATATATTTTTTTGTGCTAATTTGTAACAAAAAAAAAACAAAAATGTCTTCTCTCCGGCGGGGAATCGAACCCCGGTCTCCCGCGTGACAGGCGGGGATACTTACCACTATACTACCGAAGACTTGAATTAAATGCGGATATTACTGGTTTGGTTTATTAAAATATTATGTTTGTTTTAGTTAGATAAACATTTATATGCAAACGTTGTTTTTTTGCCGACTTAATAAAGGAGGTTTTCAATTCGGTTGTATATTTTTGTATTTTTTATATAACTGCGTTATTTATGAACCGATTTAAAGAATTCTTTTTTGTTTGAAAGAATATACTGGATTGGTCCCAAGAAATTTTATCAAAATCGGTTCAGTACGTTTTTTAACATTGCGCATTTTGAAGTCGGCTGTTTTAGTTTTTTTATGTACTTAAAATAATTATTACATTGACAATTTTGAGAAATAATGTGTAGTTAAGGTATTGTAAAATTAGTCCTTTGTGCCTTTTTCAGAATTGTATTCCTTGGTATTCCTTGTTATCGCGTAGTATTCACGATTTTCCGAGTAATTAGGCCACTATCACACTAGCTATTTGCGAACGTGGTTCGATCGAGGCGATTAATGAATGTGTTCAATAAGATAATAGAATTTCAAATATGTGTAAAACCGGCTAAGACGTTGTCAATAATAAGATTGTGAGGTCTCAAGTACACGTATTGCGTATTTGAAGTCGATTTTTTTCAGTTTTTAAACTTTAATTATTATCTTATTTAAGCTATAATTATTTATTTCTACGTGAGATTTTATATAAAAAAGTTACCTTTGTGACAATAAAAAAATCGTCAATACTAATTCATAATTGGCGAAGTAATCACTGAACAAACAAAAAAAAAATAGTCGAAGAGTCCTCTTTTTGGAAGTCGATTAAAAATATTTATTATTTTATTTATAAGCCAATGTACTTATAAAAAAATATAAAACACCCCAATGTTTGCATTGTCTTTTTATCTGTAGAAAAATAAAGAGAGAGATAGATAGATAGCACTTTATTAAAATACCACAATATATAAACATTAAATACAGAGAGCTACATATTATATATAGATATTTTAATTGGCGGCCAGCGATCTCTTCCAGGCAACCTTGCACGGAAAGAGCAGATGGCAGATAGTGGCCTTAAAGCAAAACTTAACTAAAAACAGGTATACATAAAACATCAGTAATTAATTATAGTATAGGTACCTATTTACGTTAAAAGAGGTAAATAAAAATATTATAATGGACCAAATTCTCGTTGATATACTTGCATAAATATCTCTATCAATACACATACATATTTAAGGGGGGTTATCTAGATAGGTAGGCTTTTTAACGTATTTTGAAAACAGCTAAGGATCAGCAAACAGATGAGGATAAGCTCGCTTTATTAGTTATAAGGGATTGTTGCAAAAAGTTCGCGCTCGCTAGGTTCACTGTTCGCAGAACTGTTGGTTATTTAAGTTGCTGTCCGATTAGATAAACTCGCTGGTCTGCTTCATAAAATATAGTTTTAATCGCGTTCAGGCGGTCGGTAGAAATACCGTCCAGGTCCTTAGCGGCTCTTGGCCTGTGGAAACTAAGTCCTAACTTCTAGAACAATTGCAAGCGACCGCAATAAATAACAAACTCACTATAGGTATTTACTTAGTTCCCCACCCGCAACTATACAGGGTGAAAGAGGAACGTTTACAGCACAATATGTTATTGAAGAAGAGAAAATTGATTTCTACCTAAAAGTATTAACATTTCTTTTATAAATACCTATTTTATTGGTAAAGTTTTTTGTAGATTTTTATGATTACAACGAGCATCTTAGGTTTTGCTTGTAAAATTCATATACTTTTAGTTATTTTTTCTTACATTACACATATGTATTATACATATGTATATACCGTGGTGCATGTTTATACATGATATAAGACATAATTAAAATTTTATTTAAATCGTTTAGCTGTTTAAGTGAAAGTGTAACAAACAAAATTTTGAGCGTGTGTTTGTATCTTAAAACACACACTCAAGCTTTTCCGTAACTATTATTACTAGGCACATTACGTCGGCTAGTTTTACCCTTTATATTTTACAGAAACAGCAAAGTATCCTGTGTTGAGGTTTGAAGCTATCACCATTTCGAAATTTTTATCTAATCAGTTCAGCCGTTTCAGTGTGAAATATAGCTTCCTTTTTTATTTCAAGTTTTGTTTCTGTTCATGAAAACAGACACACATAATTATACACATAAATTTTACACACGCATAATACACAAAGAGGCATACCTTTGTGGCATACTGTAGGTGTACGTGTGTAAGTAAGATTTTGATTGTTCTAAAAGGAAAATTTTCAACTGTCACAATTCCATATTGGTATTTTTTTTGTATATGTGTCCCCTAGTTCCCTACCCATAATTACATACCTACTAGTTTCATCGTGTGTCGAAAATTAAAAAAAAATAATATGGAAATGGGTTGGTAAGCCAGTTTCCTTAGAAAAGTATTAGTGTCCAATTCGGATTAATACACTATGTGTTGACTCCTTTCTAAGTTTGTAAATTTAAATATCACCCTGTATGTAGCGGGCGGCGCGGCGTGCGGCGTTCCGTGCGCACAATAACCAGTTAATTAAGAAAGTTGAGAACTCCACTCCGCGGTTACTCTGTCCAATCAATTCGACTTGCTGTTGCACTAAATTATTATTTTCCCTTGTCAATTTGATTTAATTTGGATGGTGATGTGATAACGAAGCCTATTAGTATGGGGCTACTCTATGTAGTATATAGGTTTTCTAAAAAACAACTAAAATCTCACATATATGTGATATTACGAAAAAAATCTAAATAATCTCCAATTAGATCCACATTCCACAGCTCGGCTCCACATGTGGATCCAAGGATACCTTTATCTCCTGTTAAATCTACCATTGAGAGGATTCAATAGCACACGTAATTTTATTAACCGACTTCGAAAAAGGAGGAGGTTATCAATTCGTACCGTATATATTTTTTTATGTATGCACACGAATTACTCCGTCATTCGTGAACCAATTTTTATGTTTCTTAAATTGATGTATAGAGAAAGCTCCCAAGTTGGTCCCATAATTGATGCTTTATTACTTTTTGAATAATATCTAAAAGTAAAAATATTTTCATTGTATTCCTGAGTGAGTGCGCCAGATTATAGAATAGCAGAGTTCCACTGACACGTTTTTCTTTGCAAAAGTGTCAAATGTTGAGGTTTTTCGTATAAACATCTGCACATTTTCTAATCTGCGACGACGAAGCATTTAACATTCAGTGACAAATGTCATACTTGAAAAAAAAAACGAGCGGGTGAATAGAGGTGTTTTAAAAAGTTTACAATCGTGAGAGATTTATTGATCTTGAAAAGTAAAACCTACTTACTCCTCATCCAATGTGTATAAATAGAGTTACTTCAACGCTTGAGCGCCTTGTTTAATTATTATCCTTATATATATTACAATCCATATATGTATTACAAGTAAACAAAATAAGGTACTTTGAAGTCGGTTGTTTCAGTTTTTTAGGGTTCCGTACCTCAATAGGAAAAAACGGAACCCTTATAGGATCACTTCGTTGTCCGTCTGTCCGGGTGTCAAGACCTTTATCTCGGGAACGCGTGAAGGTATCGAGTTGAAATTAAACCATATACGCAGATCCATAGTATCTTGCTGCAGAAAGAAAAATAAAATTTCTCAGTTTTCGTAAAAAAAGTTACAGCCGAATATGTCGTAAAAAACGCACATTTCGACACTCACACTGAGGAATCAAAACCTATAGGGTACTTCCCGTTGACCTATAACTCTGAAGTTTGACAAGAAGCATTGTGTTAGAGTAAACATATAGGAAAGAATCCGAAAACTGGACATTTTTAATTTAGTAAAAAAAGTGTCTCTATGCAAGGTATGAGGGCCCAAATTTTAAAGTGAATTAACCGTATCATGTGGAGTATCATATGAAAGAGCCTCATTAGCATAAGCTAAAACAGGTTTTTAACACATTCTTCGCCCCCTGTAGACCCTTCACTTCAGCTGGAAACCAAAACTTTTTAGGCGAATTTTGATTAAGTACAGAGTGGCCGTGCAAAGCAACGTTGACTGCCTCAAACGGTTTACTGACTACTACAAAATTAACGAGATGCTCGCTTGGATCCGAGTAGAAGGCGCCGCTATTATAGCCCCGCCCCATTCGGATCCGAGTGGTGAGCAAGTAATTAAATATTTTTACGATGTATATTTTTCGGTTTATGAAGGAAAATATATAAAAAAAATGATTTCCCCCTTTTATTTAGTTTGTACGGAACCATGGGCGTACCCAGGGGGGGGCAGGGGGGGGGGCAGCTGCCCCCCCCTGGAAACCTCGGAGAAAATGTATGAACTCGCCTAATTACTAATCAAGGTGTAAACGGGGCCTTATACTACCTTTTACTTTACTTATGCTAACTTTTAAATAAACCGCGCAGTAGACACTGGCAAAATGCACGGTGCAATTATTATTGCCATAAAAAAACCGCGCAGTGAGCAAGCGCTACAGTCGTATTAAATAAGTGATTTCACTAGAATTATTCAAAATAATGCACATTTATATTCTTTTACAGTGGTACTTTGTCATAAAAACGTATGTTTGTAATTTTCTATAAAGTCATGTTTTTTAATTAGGAATAATAAATTTGCAATCAATGCATTCAAATGGTTGTATTTATAATTTTTGATAACGTAAATTTTAAATTTATGTCTAAATTTAATCAGGAATAATACATTTGCAATCAATAAATTCTAATGGTTATATTTATAATTTTATATAGCGTAAAAGTCGTTCTTATCAAGTCGGTTATTTCATTTTTCTTTTAACATAAATACTCGTTTGGTTCACCTGTGACACAAAACGTAGGACACGCTAACAAGATCAATGAATCAAATTATTTTCAAGATTTAATTTTAAAAACCTTCAAAAACTTCGCGCTCACTTCGCTCGCGTTTTTACTACTTGAACATAGAAATACTGTGGGCTCACTTATATGAGAAATAAAGCGTATAACTTTAAAACACACAATTAAATTTTGAAAAAATGTTTAAAACCTATGTTATTTATTACCTATGTTTTATTACTAACCAAAAAATTGTTACACTCCCCCCCCCCCGCTATGTTTCATGTAGGTGTTTTTGTGTAGTGTGTATGACAAAACAGCTGCGGACGATCTGACCTAAAAAAATCTGACTTGCCCCCCCCTAGACCAGAAGCTGGGTACGCCCATGTACGGAACCCTCAGTGGGCGAGTCTGACTCGCACTTGTCCGGTTTTTAATCTTTAAAATTATAAGCCATTTCGATTCACAAACTCTCTCTCTGGATCTAAATATATGGCTTTGCACATAATATCTCGTAAAAAAATAATACCCAATATCCAGCGATTCCAGCGTAACTAATAGCGAAATTAACGCTACGAAAATAGCTTTTATGCAGTCTGCCAACCCACACTTGGTCGGCATGGCAGACTATGGTCTTACCCTTCTCACAATTAGAAGATGACCCGTGCCCAGCAGTGGGACAGTTTGTACAAACAGGGCTGAAAAGGAAAAGAAAGTCGGATTTTGTTTATTTTTTAATATAAGTATATACTTTATCACATATCCGTCTTCCTCTTGTATTCTAGTATAAAAAAAATTAAACAATCGTTATGAAAGTTTGCACAGCGATTCTTTAGGACCTGGAAAAGGACATAGGACAATCACATTGTGATTGTGTGATTGGGATTGTGACAAAAACATTTTATATATTTTGTTTATAATTTTTATTTTGTGTTGTATGTTTTTTGTCACAATAAATTTCTGTCTATGTCTATGCTATATTTTATCATCATCATCATAATCACTGTTTTTCATCACTACGGAGGTGACACCGCGGGGCGTAGCTAGTTAGTTCATAAAATGCACAGACCGCGGAGTCTGTGAAGCTCAATTTTATCTATAAGTGAATACTTGATACATTATCATATTAAATTACATATGTAATTACAAAGGGACATTTAGGACAGTGTCTCACTAAGAGCTCCTCAGTCATGCTGTCTACCTGTAGATAGAACATTAATTATACAATGTGCTGAAGCCACACATTGATGCCATAATAGGACATAGACGTGTTGAGAGAGCCATGAACTACAAAGCCTGTCTGTAAACACCTTTGGGTCCAATGACTCAAAGTGAACACATAATAATAGGTGACTATTAGGTGTGTGGAATGCTTCGGTGTAGAATGTAATTACTGAACTCAAGGAGACAAAGATAGTGACAAAATGACAATGACGAAATGACAAAGATAATGTTGGAGATTTATTTTTATTTTTAGTGGGCCTTTCTATATTTATTATTGGGTGTTTTAAATCGCGAGTGAATCGTTTTTTTGTATGTAAGCGTAGTCTGTCGTATGCCGCAATGGTAATTATTTTTAAGGTTCCGTACCTCCAAATGAAAAATGGAACCCTTATGGGATCACTTTGTTGTCCATCTGTCCGTTTGTCCGTCTGTTAAGATCTTGTATCTCGAGAACGCGTGGAGGTTTCGAGTTGAAATTAAAACCATACCTATATACGCAGATCTATAATCCCTTGCAGCTGTGTCAAACATCAAACTATACACGCAGATCTATAGTCCCTTGCAGCTGTGTCAAACATCAAACCAACGCAGATCTATAGTCCCTTGCAGCTGTGTCAAACATCAAACCATATACGCAGATCTATAGTCCCTTGCAGCTGTGTCAAAAATCAAACCATATACGCAGATCTATAGTCCCTTGCAGCTGTGTCAAAAATCAAATTTTTCGGTTATCGTAAAAACAGTTACAGTTACAGCCATATGTGCAAAAACCGCATAAATCGACACTCACAAAGGAATCAAAACCTATAGGGTACTTCCCGTTGACCTAGAACTATGAAATTTGGGCAAGAAATTTTGATTTAATCACAAAAAATGGGATCGTTATGCAAGGAATGAGGGTCTAAATCATATTGTGAGTTAATCGTATCTTGTGGGATATCATATGAAAGAGCTTTATTAGCACAAGCTAAAACTGGTATTAAAATATCTTTTCATTACTCATACTCTGAAAGTAGGTCTGAAGTTGCCTGAGGAGCGGGTTGAAAGTAATACTTTTCAGCCCTAGGCAGAATCACTTTCAACTGCCAGCTGTAAATAAAAAAAAAACTAGTTCTATTTCACGTTTCTATTGAGCCACGTCCAACTTTCTTTAAAGCCACTCAATTACAGCGCGGTGTAAAATTGAAATAACATAAAGATAAGTATTGATTAAAGAATATATATTTTTTAAATAACTATTATAATTTAGTTTCAACAATTTCTTTAAAATAACTTATATTTGAACAAAATATTTACCATTTTTATTAATGATGAAAATGAAAAATATTGGCTGAATAGATTGCTTACCAAAGTTTTTGATCTAAGTATGTAAAATAAAATTTACTCATTTTTTCTGTAGCTAATTCGTGTTTTCATTTTTACTTTCCTTGTATTCGTAATGAAAAGCACAGTGTTTACCTCGCGTTAAAGACTTATTTAGTCCCTCGAACTACTGGCGCCCTCACTTCGTTCGTGCGCCAAACCCCGTCTCGGGACTAAATAAGTTACTTTCACCCCTAGGGCAACAATGTACTATTACGATGTATATTTTCGGTTTATGAAGGAAAATACAAAAAATATTTTATCCCCCTTTTATCTACTAGTTTGTACGGAACCCTCGGTGGGCGAGTCTGATTCACACTTGTCCGGTTTTTATTTTTATTCTGGAAACTTATCCCTCACGGAATCTCTAGAAATGAGTTATATCGTGGTATCCGATGAGGTCAGCTGTTTTCAGAGCGCTCCGGAGTACATTATAACCCAAATTCAATAGTTTACTTGAAAATATAGTAAAGCAGAAAGAAGCAAATTGAGTTAGGAAGACAAACTTCCGCAAGGTGAAGCCTGATTCAATAGGTTGTAGAATGTTTCTATCTCATCATCATCATCTCAGCCATAAGAAGCTCACTGCTGGTCATAGGCCTCCCCCATGGATTTCTAAAAAGACCGATTGGAAGCGGCTTGCATCCAGCGTCTTCCCGCCTCTTGTATGAGGTCATCTGCCCATCTCGTGGCTGGTCTTCCTACCTTGCGCTTGCCGGTGCGTGGTCTCCACTCGAGAACCTTTCGGCCCCATCAGCCATCAGTTTCTATATAGCAGTGTGGTATAGGGGGATATACCTAAACATATATATATATCTAGAAACAATGTACAAAGTCTTGTTATGGGTACACTATTTGCTTGTTATTTTGCATGTGTACGAGCTAAGTGTGATCCCTCACACTCGGTTGATTCGATCGATCATTTAGGCATTGAAGTGTACATTTACCTATAACTAAGTAAGTAAGCTTTAACTTAGAACTAAGTATATGTTAGCTAATAAATAGTGAAGTTGTTTGCAATAACCGGGATGAAGCCTGCCATGGATAAATTTATTATTTATATTTAGTATCCGTTATGAAAAGAAGTAACAATTATTATTTTTCTGAAACGAGTTTCCAAACCTGGTAAAAGTAATCTAGTCATATGAGTCCCAATACTAAATAAATTACAGTTTAATAAACTAAAAACACGCTACAAATTATTGTGGTCAAAGTTCATTACAAGACTTTTCTAACAAATCCAAACACAGCTATGATACGATGTTCCATCATGAAGTTCTAGTTCATGTCTTCCGGCTCCATCATCAGATCAGTTCGACAGTACCATATTATTGTATTGTCATCAGAACTACATACAGCTGCCAATTGTCATGATGCTACGATCCTTGGAAGATGGTTAAATTAGTTACCTTAGATTTTATTACATAGTTAGTTACATACAGGTCGACCTAATAAAAGCGTGTTAAAAACAACCGACACTAAAATCTTTCAGGGTCAAACAAGATCCAGTGGGCCAAAAGGTCCAGTAACCCAAAGGTCCAGTTCATATAAATTAAATCGATTGTATCATTTTATTTATGCAATTATTGTAAAGTTTAGTTAATATATCATATATTATTTATATTATTATAATTATTCATGTATTTATTTATATACATTTTTACAATATTTTTATAAAATCACATTAAAAACATTATAAAAACCTACACCTAGATTGCCACCGGCAACGGGGCAGGGCCCAAGCTGCTGGCGGTGGAGGCTACAGAGTGAGGAACCTCCTGACAATGCGTGCCGTTTCCAAGATAACTGCCTTCTGCATTTGACCCTTGACCCAACCATCAAGCGAGAGCCTCTTAATATGATGCCTCTTAATTATTATTATTATTTATTATAATTATTTAATAATATAAATAATAATTATTATAATGATTATTTATATTATTCAAGGTTAATAAATATTCTTATTCTTAGATTCTTATTCTCATAAAAAATAGGATCTATCTAAAAGAATATTCTTTTAAATATATTCTTTAAAAAAACAATCCGGTTTATAAATATAAATAAATGATGGAGTTATATATGAGGTAATAAACATAAAAGATACAACCGAATTATAACTTCTTTTTTTCGAAGTCGGTTAAAAAGGGTATATATTTTCGTCGTCGATCAGTCGGGTCGTATAGGATGTACCTAGGTGAAATAGCTCTTTTATTATAAAATAAATGTGTACATATGTCAGTTTTGCTAGCAATGCACTACTCTTGTCACTCTAGTACTCTGGTATACTTATTAGATGTTATGTATTTATGTGACCGGAAAGTTGTTCTTATACTAAATAAGGAATATAGCCATGCCATGCCATGGCATTAAGCCATGTCAGAAGCTAGCTAAAAAACTAGTAATCAGGGATAGCCTCCATGTTCTAGGTTCTTATGATCAATTGTCAATCATTAATATTCTGGTCAAGCGATCTCGATAAATGTTTAGACATAAGCTACAACAAAAACTACAGTTATGAGAATCACTTACGCCACATTTAAAATTCTCTGCAACATTGTTGCACACAATTTTTTGCCGCAAATGTTTACTGTTCCTTTGTATTCCGTAAATAGAAGTTATATTTCTTGTTTCGTTTAGAAAGCAGGCCACAATTTCGTTTGCATTTCAGAGAAAGGCGATTATTGCGGCGTGCTCGAACTGAGTAAACCTAACTCATTATTCATTCAAACTAACTCCATTGGCAATCATATTGCTTTATGTCGAAGGTGAAGAATTTCTACGTAGCCAGTTGTTTCTGGTTATTTACAAACTTAATTATTATAAATAAAAGCTACGGGTGTAAGCTAATACTTACTTTTGTTTTGTGTCGAAATATCAGACTATATTTCAACCGCATACGGTGACGGTCTTCGGTCTACGGTCTTCTTCAAAGGAGCAGCGTTAACGCCAGTCTCGGTCGGTGACGCACCTGATTTTTTTTTTCCGTTTTTTGCGATATTAATTAAAAAATAATTTTACAAATCGGTTTATAAATGACGGAGTTATGTAGAAACAAACAAAAACAAGTATACCTACAATACATTACAGGTATCTTTATTAAAAGAAAAACATAGGTAATACCCGACTGCAGGAAAGAGGTTTTTGCAGTCTACGGCAACGTAAACGTAAGTCTAGGCAACTTACGATTTTGTTACACTTGAGACGCTGTTCAGTGTATGTTTTTTGTGAGAAATACTGAGAAAGTATGTGTAAAATCACTGTTAAATATTATAAATCCACATTCTTCAGAATAATTCTAGTAAAATCACTTGTTTATTATGAAAATGTGCGAGAGATGTATTTTATTTTTATTTTTCTCAGCCTATGTCTCTCAGGAAGTGAAGACAAATCTGATGACACTTCGCACATCAAAATCGGTCAACCTGGTCAAAATAAAAGCGCTAGAAATTTAACTTTCCCGTCTCATGTCTACCGTTGGCCTTTAAATAAACAGCAATATGTTTTCCAATCGATCGCTGCTAGGAAAACGTTCCCAGTGGATCCTGAATTAAGTCGAGACACCAGATGGATGACCCCGTCCAGGGGCGACCATTCGTTCTGAAGCCCGTCGGAGTTTAATTGATTGACGTCGTCTGTCCTAATTAGGACACTGGCCCATCCATCATGGTAATAGGGTTTGTTCAGCACAATTTGAAAAATCCCTTTTTGGAGAGAATTCGGGAAAACTTTAACTGGACACTTTGTGGTGAAGGGTCGCGAACGATAAAACATTTGATCGAAAATTGGAAACTGGGATAGTTTAAAAGAAATAATTGGACAAGAATTTGCGATCATTATTTGTTATTATATTCCCATTTATTTATTTAGATTCGTAATTTTATTTTTTTACAATACAAATATAAACATATAAAAAAGAACATAAAAATTGTAAAAAACTTAAAACTAGAGTGCCACCGGCAGCGGGGCAGGGCCTAAGCTGCTAGCGATAGGAGCTACAGAAAGATTTAATATTTGTTATTTAACCGATTATTTCTGAAAAGTCAACAATTATGTTTATAATAGAAGAGAATTTTCAAAGTAGGTGTACTTTGAAAATTCCTTTATGTATTTAATGCTAAAATACAGTTTCCGAATAACATAGTTGATATACAGTCGGATGGTAGGGTTTGTTGTTAGGTTTTCTCGTATTTCTACGAGACCCTAAAAATGAAGAATATAGAAAGTACAGAGATCAAAACAGGCAACAGTAATTTGGCCAACTTGTACGTCATTAGTAATCTGAACATCATTATTCATTACTGAAGGAAATAGCAGATCAGGAATTCCAAGAAAAGACGTAGGTAGAAAAAATAAAAGAAAAGACAAATGCTATTGGTGAGTAGGTATAGTTATTAGTGTAAGGAGGCTAATTTAAAACGCTGGCAAAAGACAAGTCATTGTTATACGGACTTTTATATGAACTCTTGAGTTCAAAGTTTATTTGACATTCGTACTCGAGTTGGTACCATACTCTACACAAAATAAATAGACATGTGAATATTTAAATTTTAACGCGCATCTGAAATAAGAAACCAGTGAAACATACAAAAATTTAATTAAACACTAAAAGCACCAAAACCTAGGCTCACATGAAAGACCTGAACTGGAAGCACTACGCTAAGCGGATATAGTCTGGGAACTGATGGTTTATTTGTATTCGGTTTCTTCTGAATTCAAAATTATAAGCGTGGTAGGTACATATCGTATATATATGACCATTCTATGTAGTTACAACGATCACAAAACAAGTAGTACAAGGGGGCTAACTCGCATTGATTCTCCTCCTCCATTATTGACTTCCGAAAACGAGTACCAACGAAATTTTAATAAAAATTTTGGTTAATAGAATTAAAATCCGAATGGTTGAAAGCAGGAAGAAGATTGTCGCGTTAACAATTTAAGTGAACGATTGCGTGCAAACGAATTCTTGAATATCGTTCGAAAGAAAGCCATAATATATCAGTATGCGATAGCTTTCAAAGGGATCGACGCATATGACCAGGAACGCAAGAGGCCAATAGACGCATTTAACCAGATACGCAAATGACCAGATACGTACATGGCCAGATATGCAATTGACCAAAACTTGTGTACGCAATTGACCATAAACTGAAATACGCAATTGCCCAAAACTGAAATACGGGTATCAAACTTGACAGGCTGAGAGCACAAGACAAATGACATTCCAAAATTAAGGACTCCTAAACCACTAGTCACAAACTGTCGATATAGTTTTTGAGATAATACGAACCTGCCAATTTTGACAGCTGTCAAATACTGAGGCCTAGATACTCGTATGCTACGCAAATCGCTACGTTCGTAGACAGACTCAGTGACTGACAAAAACCTAAATAAATTGAACGCTACGGAAGTGATTGGCGGTTGAATAAAATTATTTACCGAAGAAAATAAGCTCACATAAAGTATACCAGAACAAATTGACAGGGCTTATTTTGTACAACAGTAACTTAAAAACTGTTTATCATGCTAACACGAGTCTTGCGCAGTAATCGACTTGCTAGTCGTTAAATATTTTAGTAAGTGAACTTGAATGTCATATTATATTGCTTTTTATAAATTTATCAGGATGCGCTGTGGGGTATCCACGGTACCGTTGGTCTGGCGCCGTGGAAGCTGATTTATATGACCTCCAGAAGACGAATTGGTGTGAAGCGGTGAACAATTAAGCACTTAGCCGCAAAGCAAACAGTCTTTGTCGGGGGCCACGGCGCATTATGGGGCCGCTATCCTAGTATGTACGTAATCTTGGTTTAAAAATTAATGCAGTCGGATCTTACACTATACCTGTCTAGATTGCTGCGCCACTTATGCCGCGCGAATTTTAATTGGGACCAATTTTTGATTGACGACTATACCTATGTGTAGTTAACTAATAGAGGCATATGTGTACTTTTGAAATGCTGAAATTTTGGCTGGTATCGAGATTCAATAAAAAAAAAATCAGAAAAAAGAATATTATTGTAATTTAAAAAACTAAAACTAGCGACTTTTAAATACGTAATTTCGTTTCGATGACATAATTTTCCAGTTATTTTGTTTTAAAAACAAAACTGCTGAACCGATTTTCATGAAAATTTATGGGACCAATATTGAAGTACATTCTTTCTATTAAAATAATTTTCCAAATAGTTTTATAAATGACGGAGTTATGCGGTACGAAACTTAAAAAATAATAATCGAATGCCGTTTTTTGAAATCGCTTAAAAACACCCCTATAACACATATGTGCAATCACATCCTCCCTTATGTGTAATAATTGAGTAGACTTACTTAAAAAAGTTAGAAAGATTCTGTATAATACTCGTAGATATAGCACATCTATTTAAATTCTACAAATACATGACAGCTAGAGAAAAGCACGAAAAGTTTATTCCCGTTAAATCATTGTGACAAGTAGTCATTACTTGTCACATTATGACACAACAGTAATTGTTTTTCCGGTTTAACGGTAATAGGTTTTCACTAGAGAGCATAGACTAGTTATTTTTAACTGACTTCAAAAAGGAGGGAGTTCTCTATTCGGTTGTATTTTTAATGTTTGTTGCCGCATAACTTCGTCATATGTGATTTTTGTACGATTACTCATCCAGTTATTAATTGTTTTTGATGATATTTTTTTATTTGGTAGGTTATATCTTAGGGGTGGTCCCATATAAATGTTATCAAAATCGGTTCAGTACTTTGGTTTTTATAAAAATATACTGAAAAATATCATCTAAGTAAACAAATTGCGTAAAAACCAACTTCAAAATGTCAGTTTTCAGTTTTTAAACTTTAATTGTTCTACTTTAGATATTTTTTGCTAGCATCTGCATATCCTACATGAGTTACATACCAAATGGCTACCAAGGTACAGTTTAATAGTTAGTAATATGTTGTTATAGATAGTGAATTAATAATTAGTTAGCGGTTCATGCATATTGAAGCTTGTGGCGACAACAGCGATCTTCTCCATATTCATACAGCGGAAGCAGTTTCAGCCGGTTGAACGTGGCTTAGTTAATTTCTCACTAGTTTACCAACAGTTTTCAAAGTGAAGATATATTTTGTACAATATACTATTAGTCTTCTGTGCTATTATCATGTAGATGTTGTAATCGGGATATCAGGCATCGAACGTGATTTTTTTGAAAATGATATTAGAACTTTTAACGTATACATAACATATAGTACATATATTTTGAAAGGTCAATCGCGCCGGGTATGTATGTAACTTGGATGACTGAGCTTTATTAAAATGAAGCTTTTTTTGACTGCCAACTCGCCTTACGCTAATCCACAGTATGGCTGAGGATGGAGTAGCTTTAGCATTGAAAATTGCTATCTAAAAAGGTTTATTTAAATTAGAATTTGTTTTCGCTTCTGCCAGCTTCGTATGACTTGGTTGACTGCGGTGGTGATAAATTGGTGATAATGAACGGTAACCTAGATTTAGGAAGAAAGGCCTACATGCAGAAGCATGTAGGCCACAGATGTAGGCCTAGTTTTAGCAACCTCCATACCGAATTTCAGTTGCCAAAAGGACAAACATAAATATACAGATACCCAATACAGACGCAAGTACTATTAGTTATTATTATTCTATATTATTATTATTTTTGACTATTATGATATTTTTTGTTATATTATTATTATTTTTAGCCAATTAATTAATGAATTATTAATATCAAAATAGTTTTGTCAACCACCCTTTCACATGATTTATTATGAACTTGACTTGTAACTTGGGCGTTATGAATAAATTATTTGTATTTGTTATTCTGTACAGATTATAAATTAGCTCATAATATCACAAATAGGTCAAACATCAAGTTTCAATTCCCAAGTCCCTTCTGTAAATGCTCAGCCAACTTTCGCCTTTGATCAACGCCCACCCTCAGGCAACTTGAAATGGCCACTGAGCTCACTGACTCGAATAATATTTTTCCAAGAAGCTAACAATTGCAAGGCGACATCACCGGGTGGCGCTGTCACAAAGTTAAATGAAATCTTGGGCTATGTCTGTGTCGTGAGCGGATGGATGAATCAGTCTTCCATTAGAACGGCTAGACTGACTGTTCTGTTGAACGTGCATCTCGTTGGACGAACATTGGCAACCATTTTTTTGTTTTCAGTGATTGAAAAGTAGTAGGTTAGGGTTATTCTTAATCGATTGACCAAAACGAAGGTAATATTTTTCGACATATATAAATATTATATGTATTCAAGTATGTTTCTATATTACCTCGAGTAATGCATACAGCTTGACCAGTTTTCACATAAAACGTTTCGTTTGATTTGCTTGGATCTTGCAGATATCTGCTCTTTATCTCTCTCTCTTGCTCATTTTAGGGTTCCGTACCTCAATAGGAAAAAACGGAAACCTTATAGGATCACTTTGTTGTCCGTCTGTCCGTCTGTCCATCCGTCCGGGTGTCAGGACCTTTATCTCAGGAACGCGTGAAGGTATCGAGTTGAAATTAAAACCATATACGCAGATCCAAAGTATCTTGCTGCAGAAAGAAAAATAAAATTTCTCAGTTTTCGTAAAAAAAAGTTACAGCCGAATATGTCGTAAATAACGCACATTTCGACACTCACAGAGGAATCAAAACCTATGGGGTATTTCCCGTTGACCTAGAACTCTGAAATTTGGCAAGAAGCATTGTGTTACAGTACACATATAGGAAAAAAACCGAAAACTGTTTTTATTTAATTTAATCACAAAAAAATAGTGCAAGGAATGAGGGCCCAAATTTTAAAGTGAATTAACCATTATCATGTGGGGTATCATATGAAAGAGCCTCATTAGCATAAGCTAAAACAGGTTTTTAACACATTCTTCTCCCCCTGCAGACCCTTCACTTCAGCTGGGTACCAAAACTTTTTAAGCGAATTTTGATTAAGTACAGAGTGGCCGCGCAACGCAACGTTGACTGCCTCAAACGCCGGCGGTTTACTGACTACTACAAAATGAACGGGACGCTTGCTCGGATCCGAGTGGGAGGCGCCGCTACTATAGCCCCGCCCCACTCGGATCCGCGTGGTGAGCAAGGAATGCGTAAATATTTTTACGATGTATATTTTTCGGTTTATGAAGGAAAATATAAAAAAAAAAATGATTTCCCCCTTTTATTTAGTTTGTACGGAACCCTCGGTGGGCGAGTCTGACTCTCACTTGTCCGGTTTTTTTTAGCAATGGCCATTTTATGGATGCACTCAACGCGCGCAGCTGTTTATTGACCTCAAGGACCTGGGATAGCTTGGGTAATGATGCTAGGGGCTTATGTACAATACACCCCGAGCAGGACGCTAGTGCCTATCGTTCCCAGTTTCAATAAGCATAAATGTTCATCTAGCCGTTTAACAGAATGGCAGACCCATTCATCCCGCAGCGACATCTGTGTAATTACAAACAACTCTGCGCTAAGGTCGACGTGTACCCCGTCAACCGTGTAATGGACTTTTCAAGTATTCCTAACGTGGAAACTTTCACTTCAGCCGACTTAAACGCCTCCGACAATGTGCTTAACGATGTTTTTAACTACTTCTCTCAGCTATTGCTGGTTAAATTAATTATTCATCTGTGCCACGTCCTCGCTGCATGTTACTAATCATGTGCTCATCTGGTACCTGTTCCCTCGTGTCTTTTCGCTAACTACATCTTCAGAACTTTATTAATTGCAGGAGAGAATCGTTTGTTGCATTAGCGTGTTGCGTTGCTTTTGTTTCTCAAGTTGGAAACTGCTTTTCCTACAGATTGGGATGTTACACATAACAATATAATTGGCTGCAATGATATTTTATCAAAGACTGACTAAAGGTACTGTAGGACAGGACTGTAGGTAAGAAAGACTGAAGGTGAAGATTTTATTCTTCGTATAAAGTCGATTTCGAGATGGATTTCATTTCATTTGATACATATTTGCGATTTAGAATATTGTTTTGTTACATATTTTAGGCCTGGAAGAAACAGATTCACTATCAATTTAAAAACAGATTAGATCTATAGGGAAATAACCACTCAGTAAGCGTATTCGACGATTTAGTTGCACAATTTCAATTAATTTTATTATTTAATTTGTTTACCTATGGTAGTTAATCCTTTCGAAAACAAAAGCCTGAAATAAATAATCGGCCAAGTGCGAGTCGGACTCACGCACGAAGGGTTCCGTACTATCATCTATAATACTACAAAGTTTAGTTCTGTTTATAAAATAACGAGAAATCAACGAAATTCCAAGTAGTAAATTGCAAACTTATAGGTAGGTTTTCGATACACATCCGGGCAGCATGACGACGCTCGCGCAAATACGCGCGGCTATGGCTCGCTCCGTGATGTTACCTCCCCCGCTAACCGCGCGGCCGTGGCTTAGCAACCGCCTCGCTCTCGCGCCACCACCACACCGCGGCGCGGCGCTCGCACCGCGTTTAGATGCACGGATTATTTTCATTTTGTGAGTTTTTATGTATTAGATTAGGTATTTATTTTTATAGTTAATATATTTCTAAATATTTACTTACAAATATTCAAGTTTCTACCCGTTAAATTAAGATCGAGTAAAAATTGCTTAAAAATTACGTTTGTTGTATGGGAGCCCCCCTTTAATATTTACTTTATTGTTATTTAATTATTTATTTTGAAAGGTAATATACAAGTAAATATTCTGTGAAAATTTGAAGCGTCTACCTGTTACCGTTTTTAATATTGAGCAAAAAAATACGAAAAAAACACGTTTATTGTATGGGGACCCCCCTTAATATTTTTTTTTTTTTAATTTTTAGTATTTGTTGTTATAGCGGCAACGGAAATACATTATTTATGAAAATTTCAGCTTTCTAGCTATCACGGTTTATGAGATACGGCCTGGAGACAGACAGACAGACAGACAGACAGACAGACAGACAGACAGACAGACAGACAGACAGACAGCGAAGTCTTAGTAATAGGGTCCCGTTTTTACCCTTTGGGTACGGAACCCTAAAAAAGTAACTAGTTAAAGACACACACCCAAAAACTTTGTAAAAATAAATTCGATGTGGTGTCCTTCCGGAGTTTGAAAGTGCACGAGATCAATAAACGCATATTATTTCAGGCTATCTATATCTACTGAATGGCACGGAGGGGAAAACATGCGTCGAATACGGAAACGTACGAAAGTACGAAAATTGGTGTGAAACAAAAACAAATACTTATTTTTCAAGGCTTAAAAAATTTAAGAAGCGGTAGATAAAGTACACATACTATATCGATAAAACATTTTTTGATAAAAATAAGTATTTTTCTGTTCAAAATCACGACGTACAGAGTTATTCACCAACTTGAAAATAGTATTTTTTTGTTAATAGTTACGAACTTACTGTTCCATATACTTTCACTAAATGCAGTTAACAACAAAACATGTAAGTACCGATCGCCAAAACAATGTAAACATCGAGTTCACCGATCCCCCACAAGGTACACGCAGATAAAAACGTCCAGACAAGTCCCAATGTTGTCACGTACATAAAATATCACCGTGATTCCCGGGCGATCAAGATTGCGAGCACGTTTTTGGAGATCCGTCTACAATTCTGAGTTATCACAATTACCGTCGGCCAAG
Source organism: Lycia hirtaria (assembly GCA_947563715.1). Lineage (NCBI taxonomy): Eukaryota > Metazoa > Arthropoda > Insecta > Lepidoptera > Geometridae > Lycia > Lycia hirtaria. Next base: position 21,591,217 of record OX387375.1, on the reverse strand, counting down.
AGTCCTGGATGGCACGTCGTCGGGTCTCGTACAAATCGAGCTGATTGCACAAAGCTCCTTCCGATCCCCTCTCATTCGTTATAGTTGCAATTGCCCGCCTTTGTACACAGTTCTTAATAACAGGACGATCGAATGCAATTCTGGGCGCATTGTGGTGCTGGAAAAGTCGACGAGTATACGCGTTCTAATTAAAATAATTATGGAAAACCGATTTCACATAGCCTGCGTCTCGAAGCACAGCTAGTAATAAAATAAAGATTATAATCTTTATAATAAAGATAAGATAAGATTTAAAATAAAGATTATAATCTTTATAATAAAGATAAGATAAGATTTAAAATAAAGATTATAATATTTCTTTTATCTAATTAAGTTATTTATTTATTTTAATTTTTATTTAGTAACAAAAGAAAGATCTTTATAATTTTATGATTAGCTGTGCTTATGATTAGTGGTATTTTAAAAAATAATTTTATAGACCGACACCTTCGATTCTTGTAAAATTACTTATTTTGAAAAGAGATTACGAAAAATCTCCTCTATTTTACTAACCGACTTCAAAGAAGGAGGAGGTTATAAATTCGTAGCGTATATTTTTCTTATGTATGTACACGAATTTCTCCGTCATTTATGAACCAATTTTTGTGTATCGTGAATTGGCGTATAGAGAAAACTCCCAAGTTGGTTCCATAAATATTTCAATCAAGTTATGTTACTATTATTCAACCAAAAATATAGCTCGGGTCACTCGGGAAACAAAGACTCTTCGCACATCAAATTCGGTCGAGCCGTTAAGGTTTTAGGAGGTAATATAAAAAACATACATACATTCGCACATACGGTACACTCAACACAGCTATATACGGTACACTCAAAAACGTTACCCTCTTTCTTGGGCAGTAGAGTAAACTGTTGGTAAAGAACCTTCTTATTTCGAAGTCGGTTAAAATACAATTCCAGCGCATTGTGGTTTCGTTGTAAATTCGACGTGACCATATCATTACAATTTAGTCAACATTTTTTTTTATGGACAAGTGACTTTATTAGGTACAACAAAACTATAGGACAAGTAAATTAATATTTAAAATGAGGGTAGTTACAAATGTTTTATAAGTTTTTGGAAATAAATATATTTGTATGACAAGTAAATCCACTATTAATTAAGACACGTATGCGTTTAGAAAACTCAAAAACCCTCGACAAAAATCGGCTGAACCGATTTTGATGAAACATAGCTAAGAACACTCTCGATAAAATTTTCTTTCGACCAAAACCAAAATTAGATCAAAATCGGTCCATCCGTTTGAGAGCTACGATGCCACAGACAGACACACATATACACAGACATACAGATATATAGATACACAAATACACACCTCAATCATATAACATCCTTTTTGGGACGGGGGCAAAATACAAAATACGAGTAAAATCGCGATAAAATGAACATTTTAAGGTATTTTAGCTAAAATGTATGAGAATTTTCTTTGAGACGAGTTTCCTGTATTACATTACAACCAGGCAGCTGCCGCCAGCTGTAATTATGTTTCTAAAAAGGGTTGCCCAATTAATACGGCTTGTTCTAAAATTAGCACGAAAAGTTTATGTATGTAGGAAAGCTAATTAAAATCATTGGAGTGTTTATGTTGAGTTTGGATAAATCTTCAAGAATTGCTTTGTAGTAAGTTTAGCTAATACTGAACAAAAAATCCTTTTATCAATATCATCATCTCAGCCATAAGAAGTCTACTGGACATAGGCCTCTCCCATGGACTTCCAAAAAGACCGACTGGAAGCGGCTTGCATCCAGCATCTTACCTCCACTTGTATGTGGTAATCTGTCCATCTTGTGGCTGGTCTTCCTACGCTGTGCTTGCCGGTGAACCTTATCTGATTAGACCACAACTGGTTGTACAGGGTTATTGTGGTACCCTGTAATGAGCCTAAAAGAGGTCATTGTCATTATAATCAACAACTTTTATTCAAGGCACAATTTAATATCCGCGAATTTTTTTACATATTCTATAAATGGAACAGTTGATTTTTTGCGATATTTTATAATGATTAATACAATGATCTTCACTTCACTTTTTAATTTTATATATAATGCAATATTCAAGTTCAAATCTGTCACACTACATGCTGTGACTCACGAACGTGCAAAAATATAACTATATTAACTATCTATTAGTTATAATATTATCGTATTACTTCTATCGTGTGGTCCTAAGCATACAGTTTTTTTTGCTACTATGCGTTCGCCAAGATTTCTCCCTAATTCTATGGTATAACTTCTATAATTCTACTGTATGCAGTAGACATGAAGCTGATTTTGTACGTAATCGCAACGCAGAAAACTCAGCAGAGCTTCATTTCCTCGTCATATCCGGAAAGTTTATTTTCCTTTTTCACGGAGTAATGTTTTTTCCGTAGTTCGCAGTGATTTGTATTTATGCTTACCACTGCTGTTGAAGACGAAAATCAAGAGAAATAACATTACATTATTTATTCGCTGACCGCACTTACATTTTGTGGCTCATCTATTCTTCATATCACGGTGTGCGGCTATCCCTCTCACATTAGCATTATTTTTCAAGATATAAAAACAGGGATGCCTTTTAAGTTTTGTCGTTTGAAAAAAAAAAACACAACTAGAACCTTATAGTACTTTTTATTGTTTTTCAAAGTATTCACCACGTAGCTTAATACACTTTTACATTCGCTCAAACCAGTTATTATAACATTTATTCCACTCTAAAGTGGGGGTGTTCAAAATGGCTGACTTGAAAGCGTCGACTGCTTCTTCACCGGACTGGAACCTTTGACCACGAAGACTTTTCTTAATTTTAAGAAATGTAAAGAAATCGTTAGGGCTTAGGTCAGGAATGTATGGAGAATGGTCAAGAATTTCTACTTTTTCCTGCTTCAAATACTCAATCGTTTGACGAGCGCCGTGTGAGCTTGCGTTGTCGTGGTGCAGGATGATGCGTCGCTTTGAGTAAAATTTTCGAAGTTCGGCGATGACTTGTGGTAAACAAACTGTGGTATACCACTCTGCGTTAACCGTTCTACGATCTTCAAGTGCAATAGTCGCAACATGGCTGGTTTTTCCAACGAACGTGGCCACCATTTTCTTTTGAAGTGCTTCCAGAACGAATAACTTTAGTCGGCTTTGGCTCGTCTTGAAAGACCCAGATTGTAGATTGTTGTTTGGAATCAGGATTGTAGGCATAGATCCAAGATTCGTCACCACTGATGATGTCATAGACGTGATTTGACTCTCCTCGGTTGAACCTTTGCAGAGTTTTCTTACACCATCTGACGCGAGCCGCCTTGTGATCGTCGGAAATCAGATGCGGTATCCAACGGCAAACTAGCTTTCTCACACCAAGCGCTTCATGCAAGATCTTCTGAATGGCTGTCCCTGAGATGCCTAATAGAGCCTCTATCTCTCGATACGTCACATGACGATCTTCGAGAATTAGTTGTCTCACAGCAATGATGTTATCTTCAGTGAAAGCGGATTTTGGGCGTCCTTCGCGAGATTTGTCACTAACACTAGTATGTACATGCTGGAATTCTAAATACCAGCGTTCGACAGTCCGCAGACATGGGGCTTCATCACTGAACACAGATGTTAGCTCTTCAAAACACTGAAGCCGTGTCAGGCCTCTTCTAAAGTTGTAGAAAATTATTGCACGAACATTTTCCTTAGAAAGATTCATTTTCGTACGTAACCGTGACAGATTCCAATCGACGCTGTGACTAAACAATAGCATTAATCCTAATACTTTAAACTGTTTTGAGATTCAAAATTAAAACACATTCGAATATAGAACAGTTCCATATTCAAAATTGCAAGAAATATGGAAACGACAGAACTTAAAAGGCATGCCAGGCATGGGCGTATATAAGGGGGGGGGTCCAGGGGGTCCGGACCCCCCCCATGGCATTGGCCGAAAAAAATAATTAAGTGCTATCAAAATGCCGGATTATCGCGGATGGCACGGATGTTACAAAATAATACATAAACACCTGATGCGCGGTTGTCATATCGACAGTTTTGCTAGAGATGCAGTATGACCTTAGTCCATCCTTCGCCCGCGCCACAGATCATTAAAACAAGGGAGATATGGTGAGTAGGCGCGGCCCGTCGGAACGCATGCGGTGCAAAATGCACTTGATGGACGTTTCTGTATTCAGTCGGTCTGCACGTTGTCGTGTTCTCACATCTCCGTTTTAGTAGATTATTTTAACAAAATGCCTTGTTGTTCCGTAGTTGTTTGCAAAAACTCTAGTCGCAAAGTGAATTATGTCAAAGATGGAATCTCATTTCACACGTAAGTACTGTAATATTTATGTTTTTAGTTTAAATTTAATAAAATATTACAAATGCACAACCTAAGGAACTTTCCAATGCATAAACGTCCATATGGCTATGCTTAAGTGATATGAAATACAAAGTGCAGTTACATTGCTTGTTTAAAATCAGGCATTCAATGAATAGACTATTCTTACGCTGCAATGGATAAGCATTCGAGTGATACTTTCACTAACATAGATTATCATGGTGCGCATGCACGTAGCGTCCGTAAAATAGAGATGTACTGTGGGTTTTGTGGTTGTCGATATTTTTAACGTTTCGTATTCAATCTTGTTATTTGTGCGTATATCTAATATATTAAAATATTATTATTTTGTTAAATAATCTCAGCTTTCCAAAGGATTCAATAACAAAAGAACAATGGATTAATGCTTGGATGGATTATATGTAATATATAATAATGAATTATAAACATATTATTTGTTTTTATAAGAATATACATTGTTTTTTAACTAAGGGCATCTAAACATATTATCTTATTTTTTGTATTCATTTTAAAACCAGTTATTATGATATGTCTTCTCAAAAAAAGAAAGCGGCGTAGAATAGCTGTGGGCTATTGTGGAGCTTTCGTACATTTTATTGTGTTTAATACTTTTGTAGAACGCAAGCTTAAAATTAAGAAATCGTTCAAAATTTATAAACGGCCTCCTAAGTCAAATTTATGTAGGTTTTATATACAGATGACTCAAAATGAGCTGCATATAAGTTTTCTCGCGAGGTCTACTGTTCGTAGAACTAGTCGTTTATTTAAGTTGCGTTATTTTTATCTAGTAGTATTTGTATATTATTTAAGTTATTTAGGTTGTTTTAGTTTAGTTTTATTTACGTTTATTCATACAATTAAATATTTAATACCTAAGTTTAAAAACTAAAAACAGAAGGTTGTGTATTTATAACAAAATAAGAAAAACGTTTAGAATTTTTTGACGCTAATATATTATCCAAGGATGACTGGAAGTATAATATTGAGCTTTGCTTAACCTCAAGTGAAGCTGATTCAAGCACAAACTAATCACTAGTAAAAAAAAAAGCAAATTAATTTAGAAATATAGTTATTTAAAATAATGTATTAATTTTATTTGACAGTTGTTTATACCATGCATAATAATGATGAGCCAATTTCATCGAATTTTATCTATCGATCAGTAGTTTACATCTCTATTTGTCTAAGTGTTTGTATTCTGAGCTCATAGCTACACGTCGATGCACCGCCTTGTTTTTGTATGTGTGCAATTAACTGACCAATTGACTTTCAACAACATTTTTAGTGTGCGTGACAATCGGGGAGATGTTTGCTATACTTACAGTTTTTGTGTTTGTGTTAGTTAAATGGGTGGGGGAAGCACGGCGACACCGGGTTTCAAACATTATAGTGAACAAGGCTTATCTCCCTTGTTTTATGATCTGTGGCCCGCGCATAACAAATTGAAACTATATATTTTTCTCGACTGCATAAGAAGGAGGGTAATGTTTTTCGAGTGTATGTGCGAGTATGTTTGTATGATTCTATATGACAGCCTACAGCCTGAACGGCTTGTCCGATTTTGATGTGCGAGGTGTCATTAGATTTGTCTTCGCTTCCAGAATGTCACAGGCTATAATTTTTGTAATAATAACAATACATCTCTTGCAAAAATTAAAAAACGTTTTTTCGTAACCTCTAACGAATTATTTCGTAATAAACAAGTGTTTTTTTTTAATTATTACATAGAATGTGCATTTGTAATCTTTTACAGTGATTTTACGCATTTTTATTCTTACAAAAAACTTACATTGTTTAAGTATGTTTTTGAAACATTAATATGCTTCAAAAATTTTCGCGCTCGCTTCGCTCGCGCATGGCCACATTTTAAAGATATGAAATAACTGAATAAACTCATATAAAAACATCCTTCGTAAAACTAGAAAATAACATCGTTAAACATCAGGCGAGTTGGCAATCAGTCGTAGATCTATCCTATGTAAACAAAAACACAAATATTCCACAAAAATTTCAATTCGATCCAAGCCAATTTTATATAAAAAATATTTCTTTGTTAATAAAATCGAGCAACTCTTAACATGCTGTGCTAATACAAGCAAATACTTCACCAAAAAATAATCAATAACCAAAAAATATTTTCCACCTGCAAGGGAGTACCGCGTAGGTATGTTTGTAATTTTCATTAAAATCATATGTTTAAATTTAGGAATAATAAACTGGCAATCAATGCATTCAAATGGTTGTATATATAATTTTTGATAGCGTAAAAGTCACTCTTATTCAGTGGGGTATTCCATTTTTTCTTTTAACACATTAATATACTTGTTTGGTTCATCTGGGCCACAAACACCTAGGCTCGCTAACACGATCAATGAATCAAATCACTTCCAAGATTTCATTTTAAAAACCTTAAAAATTTTCGCGCTCGCTTCGTTCGCGCATTATTACTATTTTACCATAGAAGTACTGTGGGCTCACTAATACGAGAAATAAATCATGTTACTATAAAAACACTACAACAATTTTCGCGCTCGCTTCGCTCGCGCATATTTATTACCTATCATTTGTTTACTTGGGTCATGCAAATGTTGAGCGCTCTTTAAACTAATTAAAACGGGTGAAATCATATCTAGTATAATATGAATTAATAATGTTCCGACGTTACTTATACACTTTATTTACAGTTATACGTTTGTCCGTAGCTTAATTTTCGTGTATTTTAATGTTTTTAAACTAAGATTGACATTTAGAAACCAGTACTCGTCTGCGTATAGTCTGCGCAAATAAAGAGGCAAATAGTAGTAAATTTTTGTACCCGTGGACCCCCCCCATGAGAAAGTTATAGCTACGCCCATGATGCCAGGTATTATAGATATTAAAAAAATGCCGTGTTTAGGGTCCCGTACTTCATTTGCTGTGTTCGCTCAGTTAAGAAACAAAAAACAAATACTTAGCCGACAGTATAGGCTGGAATCGCTACTTCTACCAAATGTAATAAAAGCCCAAACACATGTCGGTAGGTAATACGTCATCAGGTCTAACGAAGTGGGGAGCCACGGGCCCCACTACGTGTCGATAATTCCGTCCCGCGGGAGGCCTTTGTGCAATCAGGGCGGTTTCTTCACAACTCGAATCGGACATTTTTATTTCGGATAGTTATTGAAACGTTTCCGAGAGATAATTTCATCGGTTTCGCCGATGTTTTATGAGCGCGAATATTTATTTGCAGAACTTCAGAAATTTTATACAAAAATGTCTAGAAAGTGAAGAACTGAGTTTGTAAAAAGAAGGGGGATTTGTTTTTAATTTACTGACAAGTTTTTCTGAATTAAGTTACTTTTCTCACGCAAAATGTTAAAAGATAAGATAATGTTAATGTTAAGATCAAAGGGATCTATGAGAATGTAGAATTCATTTTAGGATTTAAGGACTTTTATGATGAACACTGTCTCTTCAAAATTTCGCCTAAGTAATCCTAGAAGAATACTCAACTAGTTCTATCTCTAGATTTCAGGTTCAATTACTGAGATAATTTTTAATATGTGTAGATAAGTTATATTAAAAGTCAACACACATAGCTATTTATGACATGTATGTAAATCCTTGTTACTTAAAAATAAAATATTCATAGTTAACAGACCTTTTTGACAAAGGGAAACCTTTGAGAGATGCTTGGCTGTATTGGGGATGCAACCAGTTTATGTAAAATCATCATCATCATCCACAGCCTTTTTTATCCCACTGCTGGGTATAATAGGCCTCTCTCTTATCATGCCATCTGCCTCGATCCTGTGCCAATCGAGTCCAGGTTCGACCCGCGATGGTCACAATATCGTCCACCATATTGCAGCTGGACGACCTACGCTCCGCTTTCCTTGTCTTGGCCACCACTCTGTTATAACCTTATTCCGCCTGTCATCACTGCGTCTAGCAACAATTCCCGCCCAGTTCTATTTTAATTTCATTACCGCAATTCCGTCCCGAACTTTTGTTCTTTGTAAGATTTCGGTACTTTGAACTCGGTCTTTGAGTTTGATATCGAGCATAGACCTCTCCATGGCTCTTTGTAAAATAGCTGTCTGTATCCAATCAAACCCTCTGGCAGTCTTATGATAAACTGCGTGAGTCTCTTCACGTGGTCTTCCACCTCGGGCTTGTTTGAATGGATGTACAGAGTTCCAGTCCTGAACATTTCCAAGGTTTTCCACAATATACATATAAACTCTTCCTTTATGGTTCCATTCACACTCCAAGAATAAGGAAAAGATTAAAAATACAAAAACGGGGTCAATCGCAAAAAATCAAAACCAGTTCCAAAAAGTGCTTGAAAATTTCGAATAAAAACACGAAATCTAAAACTACTTTCAATAGCACATTCCTATAAACTCCTACCGAACGCATTCACCTGATAGTAAACTGGATCGCTTCAATATATTAACAGAATCGTATTGTCCTGCCCCGGGCGCACATCCAGACATTCGAGCTTTTCGATATAATAAGCCGTGTAATTAGGATTTACGAGGCTTTTACGATGATTAATAAATGGTTCACTTGCTCATTAAACCCGTGGAGTAATACATTGCCTCGGACTCTCGGCTGTGAGATTTGTGAGCTATAAAATCAATTGAGCTTGTGAGTTCTTGTTTTTGAACAGAATTTGCAGTAGGTAAGAGCGCTTTTTGAGATGTTTGAATTGTGGTAATGATATTGAAGTGGTACTTCACGAAACCGCCAAAAAGCTCACACCCACATTTTGTATAACTGGAAATCCCATACAGTCAGGTTCTCACGCTCCTTCCTCCCGCGAACCAGCAAAATGTGGAATGTCCTTCCTCGGAAGGTTTTCCCGCCGAGCTTCAACAAAGAGCGTTTTAAAAAGGGTATCTACAAGCACCTTTCCGGGTTAGCAAAGCAACAGTAATGTCAGTGATGTTGCAGTTGTCCATAGGCGACGGTTATCGCTTACCATCAGGCGAGCCATCAGCCTTTTTGCTTCTCCTATTTTATACAAAAAAAAAAAAAAAAACTGGGTAGGACATGTTGGTGACGATAGATGGAGTAAGGTAGTGAGTGACCTTGTGGTGGCTAAGACAATGGAAGCGGAGCGTAGGTCGTTCTGGTGCAGGGTATGCAAAAATGCATTTCCTCTCGAAAAAAAAATGCAAGTGTGTGACCAACCTGCCGTGGTATTATGAAATCCATGCGCTAGATGGCGCTTTCACCAATGTTTTCCTATACTCGTTCATGGTGTATTGATAAATGTTTGATGGAGATATTATTCTAACTTCTATAACACTAACTTATTGGGACTTTATATTGTAATTATTTGAACGCCTACCATTTCAGGCTATTGAAAATATGTGATGTTACAAACATTAGTAATATATATAAAGCACATTTTTCTGAGTAGTAAATAAGCCTGGTATTTTTATAGTCGTAGTACGGAAGCCTCGGTGTACGACTGAAAGTCTTACTTTACCGAATTTATTTTTTATTCAGTGATAAGCGATGTTGCGGTCCCCGATGGAGTTCGCTTACCTAGATGAAACCAATAAACCGAAGAAACCTAGAAGAACTCTCAATTTATTATGACACCCAGACTATATCTACCGATAAAGAGCTAATAAAGAACCGTAGAAGTTTCGTTTTGTGTTTTGTTTCGAAAATTTAGGCAGACCAATCCATTGTGGCCAAATTGTGGCCCACTAATTTTCGGAATAGCCGTGCACTTATCTTCTGCGTGAATATTTTACTCTACGGCCATTGAATCGTGTTTACGTAGCTCGCATGCTTACAACAGTACACGCGGTTATATTTCTACGCACCGTTTGTTGCACACAGGCATGATATGTACGTATACTTCTACGAAAATATGGTCGGACGATTCCACTCAAACGAACTTCTTATTTTTGGAAGGAAATTTCACGCATAATCATAAATCGCCGATGACGAAATATGTTATGTGAAATTGTGGAAGTTTTAGGTACACAAAATTTCGAGTAGAAAACTACAAACTTTCCTCCGATTACATACTTAGGTATTTCACAATTTTTAGAGAAAAGTTTGTAGTTTCATCCCACGGCTTCTTTTATAATTATGGATAATTATTTACAAATTATTATATATAATATACCACAAAAATTATTATTTATACCAGATTAGTTATTAGTTTATTGAATTCGGATACCATCAAGGGTACTTTACTCATAGTACTAGCACAGTATAAAGATTTCTCTAGACTGTACTACTAGTTATTACTCACACAAGAGAGAAAGCAATTGATTTCTTTCTTTTGTGGTATTACTAAACAATTCACCATGTTAAATAAATATTTTAGTTTACATAGCTTTTGTTTTATCCAAAAATAGGTTTGCGCTTGACCGTCAACTCACCGGGTGTTAAGCGACAGCGGTCTACGATGGGAACAAAAATAATATAGGACACCTATTTATTTAACGTGATAGGAAACAAATAAACTTTTCATGATGTAATTGAAGAATAAATAAATAAATAATAAAATAAACTACAATTTATATGGAACTAACTGCGCCTCGCGGTGTTACCCGCTGTTTTACATAAGTTACATCAAAGGAGATATTATTTTTCGGGATAATAAGTAACCTATATCTTAATCCAGGGTGTCATCTATCTTCATACCAAACATCAAATTGGTTTAGCCGTTTGAGCGTGAAGAATTAACAAACATAGGTACAAACACACTCAAACACACACAAAATTTCGCCTTTATAACATTAGTGTGATTCTCCAGACTCAAATACATTGAGAAATAAGTAAGAAGGATAATATTTTTTTATACAAGGTAGATCTACGATTGACCACCAACTCGCCTGATGTTAAGCGACGGTGTGGCCGAGGATGGAGCTCGTCGATCTAGAGGATATCTATTCACTCTAGCCTTGAAGATTGTAGGTCTCAATTGTAGGATTGTAGGCTTAAAATTAATTGTTATTATTTGAGCGTGAAGAATTAAAAAACATAGGTACAAACACACTCACAAAATTTCGCCTTTATAATATTAGTGTGATTCTCCAGACTCAAATACATAATTGAATAAGTCTGAGAAATAAGTAAGAAGGATAAGTTTTTTTTTATACGAGGTAGATCTACGATTGACCACCAACTCGCCTGATGTTAAGCGACGGTGTAGCCGAGGATGGAGCTCGTCGATCTAGAGGTTATCTATTCACTCTAGCCTTGAAGATTCCAAGATTGTAGGTCTCAATTGTAGCATTGTAGGTTTAAAATTAATATTATCGATTTTACTCGAAGATTTGGAACATTGATAGCATTGTCTACGTCTACGACATTCGTCTTCAATTTGGCGACGGTCCAAATTAAAACAAGCTCTTTCTACACCTGAACGCATTTATCACATAAGAACTAGACTTATTTTTGTAGAACACTAAGCAGAGACAAGTATTTGTACTCTTTCAAGTATGAAAAGAAACAATGCAGCCAGATAGACTGACCTCGCAGCTCAGTTGGTAGTATGCCTGCCTACTAAGCCATAGGGCGTGCGTTCGATCCTCACCCAGAACAAGCATTTGTGTGGTGAGTATGGACGTTTGTTCTATGTCTGGGTGTTTCTACGAGTATGTATTTATAAGAAAAAATATAGTGTTCTACTCGTGAAATGCCATCTGACAGCTCATACAGTTAAGTTTATAATCACAAAGATTAAAATCTTTCTTCTTATTCTTACAAAGATTAATATTTTCATTTATCTCGGTTATACTAGTTAAAACAAGTTCTTTCGCCGCACCTGAGATAAGCCGACATTTCTCTTAACAGAATCGACCAACATTAGTTACTTTTAGCAAGTACGTGAATCAATGCAGTCAGGTAGTCGGTAGTGGACCGGACTTGCGAACCGTCAATTAGACACATGCGAGATTTATAAGGCTATCTATCTTGTGGAACCCGGAGGGGAAATTGTTTTCCGAGGGTATCGGTGAAGGCGAAAAGTGTATCGAATAACGGTGATCTCGATAGTATTGGGTCGTAAAAATATCGATAGATTGTATAAAAATATCGATAGATTGTTTACTGTGATGTAAAAATGCGTAAGGGAAAAGCTAGTCATGAAAACTAAAATGTTTTAGGAAAAGGAGTAGGAGTAGGAAAAATGTTTTCCTACTCATACCGTTGGTAGTGAAAATTTGAAGTGCCTACTTGTTTGTATCTTATAAAATACAAAAATTGTATAATTTGGTAAAAAAATAATTCTATTAGACTTTAATAAAAATGATGAACAACAAATACCTACCTACCTAGTGAAAAATATGGTTGGTGTTGGGTTTGTGAAAAAAATCATGGTTCGTAGCGTGTACAACGAAATTAAAAGAAAAACCATCACGGCAAGGTAGGTTTTACAAGTTAACGAGTATATTAGTCGTTAAGTTAACAAGTAAAGTTAAAATTACTCGTTAACTCATAGTTGAACTAAAAAAAACGTAGTAAGGAATGACGTGTAAATTAATTTTAAAATAACATAAGTTAACTTGTATGCTCATAATATTAAACAAGAGTAGGTTACATAAATTGTGATGTGCAACTACGGAGCCTACTTTGCGCATGGTCTGACGCGCACTTAGCCGTTTATTAATTCACAGTTTTAAAATTAATCCTACAGATATTGTAGTTTATAATAAGAATAAAACTACCTCAAAACCCGTCTATTATACAGTGTTTCACTTCGTGTAATTCAGCAATTCTAAACAATCGACTATTTATAACATCGATTATATTTATAAAACTTCATCATCCTCATTTTTGTTATCGCTCACAGCTGAGCCATAGGCCTTTCTACAAAACATACGCTAAAAACATCGATATTATAATTTTCCTACAAAGGCATCTCTAAAATTCTATACCACGTTTGCCGCGCGTTGAATAAAAATTTAGCAAGGTAAAACTTGGGTAAAACGAGTAAAACGGATTTACCCGAAACAAATATGATACAGCATGATGTTGGGATCAGATTTATGGAGGTGATTCCACTGGCGACGAACAAGTTTTGTTCTAGTTTGGTGAATTTATGGAAATGGCGAAAGAATTGTGGGAAAAAAGTAGGTTAGCGCTTTGGATAAACATGTGACTGACAGAAGTCTGAACATGTATGTTCGTTTCATACGTGGTCAGACTTGTCATTCAACTCATGGATGACCACTAGGGTCCGCGTCACCACTGAAGCCGATGATGAAATTTTAGAACAAAATTTGACAGGCTCGCCGTTGTGCGCTGGAACACAGAATATCTTAATAGTATGTACGGTCAATATCATTAAAGGAAAAACAAAATACCCGACTGAGTATGGTCACAATGACATTTAAAAATGAGATGTACAATTTAGGTTCATATTTTGGGTACTTCGGCGTTTCGCACCGCAAGTGATTCGAACCGCGGTGCGAATCGCCCATGTACTGTTTCCGAATGGGCCCATTCGCACCGCAGTGGTTGGTTCGGTGTGAATCTCCCAAGACATATTTTTTGTAGTCACTTTTAAAAACTCTCCATAATATAAATCATTTTGACGCCCCACATCTAGGTTTAGGAGATTTTTTTTAAATATTTACTTTGGCTCCAAAAATCCGCCATTTTTAGGGTTCCGTACCTCAATAGGAAAAAATGGAACCCTTATAGGATCACTTTGTTGTCCGTCTGTCCGTCTGCCCGTCTGTCTGTCCGTCTGTCCGGGTGTCAAAACCTTTATCTCGGGAACGCGTAAATCGCGTAAATCTCGGGAAAGGTATCGAGTTGAAATTAAAACCATATACGCAGATCCATAGTATGTATCTTGCTGCAGAAAGAAAAATTACATTTCTCAGTTTCGTAAAAAAAAGTTACAGCCGAATATGTTGTAAAAAAAGCACATATCGACACTCATAGAGGAATCAAAACCTATGGGGTACTTCCCGTTGACCTAGAACTCTGAAATTTGGCAAGAAGCATTGTGATATAGTACACATATAAGAAAAAAATCCGAAAACTGGACATTTTAAATTTAATCACAAAAAATAGTGTCTCTATGCAAGGAATGAGGGCCCAAATTTTAAAGTGAATTAACCGTATCATGTGAGGTATAATATGAAAGAGCCTCATTAGCATAAGCTAAAACAGGTTTTTAACACATTCTTCGCCCCCTGCAGACCCTTCACTTCAGCTGGGAACCAAAACTTTCTAGGCGAATTTTGATTAAGTACAGAGTGGCCGTGCAAAGCAACTTTGACTGCCTCAAACGCCGGCGGTTTACTGACTACTACAAAATGAACGGGACGCTCGCTCGGATCCGAGTGGGAGGTGCCGCTACTACAGTCCCGCCCCACTCGGATCCGAGTGGTGAGCAAGGAATGTGTTAAATATTTTTACGTAGTATATTTTTCGGTTTGTGAAGGAAAATATAAAAATATATATGATTTCCCCCTTTGATTTAGTTTGTACGGAACCCTCGGTGGGCGAGTCTGACTCGCACTTGTCCGGTTTTTATTTTATTGTTTAGTTTTTAATCTAACATGCCCAATAACACTCGTTCAATAAATACAAATCTAACGAAATACTCATATCATTCAGCAAAATCGGCCTATGCGTTTGGTATTTACTTCTCTAGATTGCCGCAAAGGAACAAATACATAAGCTGATAAACAACATTACCTTTCTTTGCATCGTGCAGTCGGGTAAAATCGTATGAAAACGTTGAAATAGAAACGATTACAAAAAAAAAACGCAATTCAAAGTTGGCTCGCTTCGACTACTGTTTTGAAGAAAAACAACAGAAAGAACAAAGATACTCGGGAGGTAAATATGGGTCTAACAATAAATACCTCATTTATCAAAATCGATAAAGCCGTTTAGGTTACAAGAGTTAATATGGTAACACATTGTTACGTAAAATTATAAACAGTGATAAAGCTCGCTATCTCCCTCACGCTTTTGCTCATTTAACGAGATAGCAAGCTTTATCTCTATAAGCTCTTAGCGTATAATAATAACTTCTGATTCCATTAGGAAATGTTTATTGACGTGATTCGAAATCATGGTAATGGATTAAATGAAACAAGAACTTACACATTTTCACGCTACCACGCCTCCTCAAGAGAAAAGCACAGACAAAACAAAATTAAAACGTTCATGTAAAGGATTAAGTTAATGAGAAAATATAATCCATGAAGGTAGCGTTCCTACGTGATGAGAATTTATTAATGAGTCATGTTTCGACCACCTGTCTTATTACGGATGTTTTTTACTCGCTATCGCTATCTCTTTTTCGATGAGATTATAGTTTAGCCGGTTGTTAGACAGACTTCCGACTTCTAGATGGAATAATTATAAGCTACCGATTACTTACTTAAACAACTTGAAAAGTCACTTAAGTGTGATACCTATAGCGGAGAAGGGCGACAAAATCGACTCAAGTAAGCCAGGCAGGTATTTTTTATCCGATCACGCAAGAAAGTACTCAATGTTTTTGGGTGTTTGTATGTATTATAATATATAATTATAATTATAACTTAATTACGTTCTTACTCAAATACCTTGTCGGATTATTTAAACGTCATAAACTAGAGTTACATCGTCATCATCCTTCGTTCGTTCGTTCTTCGTTACATCCTTCTCTCTCTGATTAAGTTACAAGTGCCGACTCGTACTACTCGACGCAATTTCTCAAAAATTCATACTGAGACATGCGCGACAAATTATAGACAGAATTCCTTCTTTATTAGAGCTTGTATCACATTTAACTGTAAATTTTCAGAGGATGTCGACTTGTTTTCAATGAGACAAAACTATTTTAAACATCGTGCAATGTCAAACTTTTTCAAAATTAATTAAGATCACATACATATGTATATGTATTTCATCATTTTTTTAATTTCACTTATCTTATTAATCTCACTTATCATATTATCACTGATCGATATGGTTTAGTAACTTTTAATTATGTATTTCTACTATTTATTATTTTAAAAAGTATTTAATTACCAGATGTTTATTGGCATGTAAACACAAATTCTATTGGTGAAAACTGAAAGCCTTATTTTGTAATATTAATGTATACTATATATATGTTCAAAGCTGTTTGTTTTCCTAATATAAATAAATAAATAAATCATTGGTGACTGAAAAATTGCGGCTACGCCTCGGCATCGTTGGCAGACAAAATCTTGGGCGTTGGGTGAAAAACAATGTGAGTGAAATGTTGATAGCGATAGCATGTAACATAATCATACGTAATAAGAGCATGGGTGCCGTATAACGGGAATATCGGGATGAATCCGGGATCCGGGATGTTCGTTATTATGTGTAATCCCTGGCCCTTTTACTTATTTACCATCTGATTGGATTGTTTGAGATAATCCTCGAGGTATGAGGATCTAGGATGCATTATTTAGTGCTGAGTCTTTGTAGCATATGGACCCTACTCTCAATCTGTTTGTATAGGTTAATCAGGTTGTACTTACTATAAGTAGTTTGAATTTCCATGTAATAAATTATTCTAGGTTATTCTAAGGAATACTGACGATATAGATATTTTTATCCGACAGTGCCAAGGTGTTGTTTTTCGAATATATGTTTTGTTACAGTATGTATATATACACATACACAAGCACTGTTACTTAATACTGAAAAAATGTACTTAAATATTAATTATAATCTTTTTTGGCTTTCATTCTAATACTATAAGCAAATTGTGAATAATTTAAGATGTTGTTTTTTTAACAACATCTTAAATTATTCACAATTTGCTGTTGCCAACTAAAAATAAAAAATAAATATTAATTAGATGCCCCGTCAAAGCTGTTTCTTTACAGCATGATTAAAAAACGTATAAAGCTGCTGAATTTGTGTTAGTATGTGTCTGATTTTTTTTGTTGATGATATTCGATCGAAGTTTATGTACAGCTATTATAAGTTCTGGGTTTTACTAGCGCTGATCAAAAAAGCTCAAAAAATTACCATCATTATCTTAGCCACAAGAAGTCCACTGCTGGACATAGCCTCTTCCGTGGATTTCCGAAAAGACCTGATGGAAACAGCTTTATATTCAGCGTCTTCCTGCTACTTGTATATGGCTGGCTTGTTGTCTGTATGTGGTTGGTCTTCCTAATCGCTCAATGTAAAAATGTTATAGTTATTAATGAATATACATGCAATTTGGTAATTTGGTTTACACATTAATTGTAATTTTGAATTGAGAACTTTCCAGCTTGGACTCAGTTATTCAGTTCAGTTCATAAAAATGATCTCCATATCGAGGCTTTTTTTTTTCTTTTACCTAGAAGCGCTTACCTAGAAGAAACCGATTCACTCGCGATTTAAAGACACCCAGATTGTAACCATCGGGGAAAATCCACTCAGGAAGCGTATTCCATAATTTAGCAGTGCGATAAATGTGGAATTAAAACGTTTCGTTCGGCCTTTTGGAATATCCACCATGAAACGATGACGCTTTTTCATGTTTCTAACCGTCCGATAGAAAGGCTGCCGGAAAAGCATTCGCCCATTACTCCATTAAAGCGCTACAAAATCTCCTTCCTCAACTATAAGCACAGTAAGTGTTAACCTTTACTGTGTCGACGGCGACTTTAGTTTTATTAACAGCTATAAAGTTGGGTTCATTAGATTTTTTATTTCCTGCGAAGTAAAGCGTAGTGTTCACGTAAGGGGTTCATACTTCATTCAGCTCGTAAAATGTAGGTTGGGATTACTTGAATTTATTCACAGAGACTTCGTGAGTCAGCGAGTGTGAACCCGACTTGGGTGGACAATGGATGGACGAGGACTGTGTGTACTGTGCACATATAAATCAAAGTTTCTAGACATTTTGAAAAGAGCAGTGAGATCGCAGTTTTTTGTATGATTTTTATCAAACTTAATATTTTACTACAAACCTAATGAGGTGTGTAAGGTGTACACAAAATACATATGTAGATTGATTTTATCTATCTATGCTAAAGGTAATTTACCTATGTACCGAAACGTAAACTCATGGACATGTGCATTCTCCTAAACTCTCTCTATTAAACTTGATCTTTGACAATGGAAAAAGAGTCCACTCTCGCGATTTGGCAACGAGCGATGGAGCGCAGTATTCTGGGCGTAAACCTACAAAATTGCACCAGAAATAATACTGCGTTCCAAAACTCAGATTATTGTTGTCACTCATAAAGCTGCCATGTTAAAGTGGGATTGGACTGAATACATAGATCTGCCGGATGCCATCGTTTCGCCATCGTTTACCATCACCATATTTTCATCACTACGCGACGCGGTAGAAGCTGCCGGGCACAGCTACTGTACTGTCCCACTCGTAGGCAAGTCTTCCCCACTACCCTGCACAAATCGCGCTTCATCGCTGCCTCCTGCCAACATTCCCGGAATGCGTCAAGATCGTCACGCTAGAGGTCAACGTCATCAGAAACCCATTGTGTGACGATCGATGAGCCAAGATAGGTACATTAATATTTCATAGAAATAATAAATTAAATAAAGTAGGCACACTTCTCTGTAGTTACGGAATAAATCTTGATTAATGTTTGTATGTGTAAATATTTACTATCAAAGTAAAAGCCTTCAAATTTTCTCGGAAAATATCAAATACCACCCTCATTGGCTGGATAGGCGGTGGAATTATTGTTTGTTACTAACAAGAATTTTCTTTTTGTATTTGGAAAGTATGTTTATTTAGAATAACTCGTCGATGTTATTCCCTAACAAGGTATTCTTATGTTGAAAAACTAGAACACAACTACGTCTTAATGTCTGCGTATTTTCTTATAAAAATATATTTTACAACTGGTCATATTTATTACATAAGTGCTGTATGTGCTGAGCCCTTCATTTGATAACCAAGAAGGCATATTTTTTTTTATTCCTTAGCTAAGTCCTCTAGATACGTCATGTTAAATTTAGTGTGACTGCACATACTTAGCTTACAACCAACGAAAGATCAAGACACTTGTAACGGTAAGTATCTCATTTATTAAATTATGGTCAGTAGTTTATAAGTTCAAGGAACAGATGAACCTACATGATACATTAGTACATAATCGCCACAGCAAAATTTCACCCTTTTTAGGATAATTACCCTCCTACCTTTTTATTTTATATTACCTAAAAAAAATAGTTGTCTGTAAAGTCAGTTTACGGACGATAACTTTGCGTGATAACGATGCGTCACAAGCCGAACGCTTAGGCCGATCGTGCCTCTCTATCGCATCTTACGCGCTCTCGCTTGCACGCTTGGCTCAGGCGGAAAGTGACAACGAGTCATGCTTTTTCGTGCGTGCAGCCGGCGTTAATCGATTTATAAGACGTTATCATGTCAATACAACCACAACAATTAACACATAAAATAAACGAAACGGACAACTACAGTTATTTTTGTCACAAACCGGTTCCAACTCAGCATTCGCTGGTTGAATTAACCAGCGCTGGTCTTCCGTTGGGACCGGCAGGTGAGTTGATACAGAGACTTTTGTTTGCTTCTTTCACTCGGCCAGTCATACGGGCATCTTCTTTCAGTTGGGTAAAAAGTAGACTTATATTTGTTACGATCTAACAAATAACAATGTTACGACGTCCGTATAAAATGCCCGAGGTCAGAATCCAAATCCGCGCGTTGTCTTATAAATAATCTTCAAATGATTCCTTTTCATAGCGTCCCTTTTAAGCACGGTCTTATTTATCAGGTTTGGTGAAGGGTCACCTAAAAGAGCGGTCGCACAATACACGGGCTTTGCTTACGATTTGCGAGTTTCGTGCACAATGCCGTCTGATTTATCGTGAGGCACAACATCGGTCCTTATTGGGGAAAATACGACGCCTACACAACTGGCTGGACGATATTGTTGAGCGGGACAAATCGTATTTTGATTTCTGTGGAAGTGTTGCTGTTGAACTAAATATAAAAGTGGCGACGTATGGAATGCCAATGTTTTGTGAGATACATATTATGTTTCTAACCGTTCTATCCTCCTCTATTATGTCACTAACCGTTGTACCTCACTATATCATTGACATATACGAATTCGCTTTAGATGCAAGTGACACGTACTCTATGAAGCGGTTAAAGTGAAATTACCTGATTTACATGGTTGAAATAATTTGGATTTTGACAGAAAATTTAAATCACCTGTTTTTTATAATTTGGGATTATTATTTAAGTCATGATGACTACATTTCGATACATCTACACGAATATCATATATTTTGTTATTACGAAAATGTTTATTACATACATACAATAAATCATTTTTCCTTACGAGGTCAAAGACTATGAGACCATTTGTAAGTAATTTAGGCGCAGGGTGACGACACGAGGGTCTCCGGGGATGTTGACGAATAAAAGAACACACGTTCGATTTAAAAGGCCGGTATATTCAACTTTACACAATCACACGCAAAGTACAGAAACACAGACAGGTATATTAAGAATTAATTAAGAGAACTAAACGAATATATTATAACGAGAAAATGACCGCCGAGGCGGGCGCGCTCGCTCGTCGGTGAGCGCGCGGCCGATGCGCACGGGTGTTTTTTACGGTTGTCGCCGGCGCACTACTCGTCCGTCGCGTCGCGTGGTGGCGTGTTTCTTCGAGGCTTACCGCGCCCGCACCCTTGCCCCGCCCCGCGCATTTAGAGCCGTGCGCATCCGCCGCCACCGAGATTACTGGGTTGCCTACACCATTTGATGCCACATTTGCCCATTTCAGATAACATTTGAATATTAATTCTTAATTCGTAATATCTAATAAGGTGTAGCTGTAATATACGTCTGATTTATTATTTAATTATTAAACATCAGCTTTATAATTCCCTTTTCACGTGAATCAGCATAATCCCGAAAAAGTAAAATGATTCTGAGCGCTATTTGAAATGCAAGTGTCTCCGATATCGTTGATAGAAAATCCTGTAATATGTAATTTCGGCGCCGCAAAATGATCACCGAGCAAAATTCAAATTTTCGCCCGGTATGCTCGCACCAGATTATTTACTTTGAATTGCACAAAATTTAGTTTCAATCTCAAAGACGGCGCGGTGTGCATACGTCGTCTTGTCGCCTGAATAATTTAGCTGAGACGTCTCTTTATTCGAAGCGAGCAAATCTTTGAATTATAAAGTGAGCGAGGTGGGACATTTGGGCGTTCCTGTGCCATCTGGCAGGACTACGTTTGAGTTAACAAGTTACATTCATACATATTAACTCGTAGCCCGTTGTTATTCCATATTCATGCGAGACTCGCGAGCTACTCCTGAATAGGCTGATTTTATGAGATGATTGCATCACTGACTTATGTTATAGCTCCGACGCGCTCGTGTGTACTCGTATAATCCTCACGACTGGCAAAAAATCTATACTCAACGTTTTTTCCTTGTACTTAACGCAAGACTCTCCGGAAATTGTATCCACGCAAATTTCGACGATCGGAATATATTGAAATCGCGTTAAAGATGATCAGATTTCCAAAGCCAATCGTTCTCGAAGGCCGCACGAGAAATTGACAGATTTTCCTCAATAAATCACGAGTGCAATTTCTTCAAGACTTTCGTACGCGCAATCTGTACAAGGGATCTCTGTGTCACCTAAAATCTCGGGCTGAGTTGAAACGGGCTATGTGTCTCGTTTCCTCACAAATCCGGAGATAACAGGCCGGTGCCGGTGTCGGCAGGCTCTTCCGTCTACTAGCCTGCCATAAAGCCTGCTAGTCTGGATATAGAATGTACACACAAAGAAATCTTGGGAGAAATCTGCGCTCGCTCACTGTGAAATTGTATGGATTCCAATCATAGCGAATTGCTCCGATAGAAAAGTTGGTAACTTCGTTAAAAATTTATGCATAAAATTGGTATAGGTGGGAATTGGTATTGAAATGAAAAACCGGGGTTGAAGTAACTAGATACCTACGGAGAGGCAAAGGTCGTTATTTCAAATAATATAAATTTATTTTATTTCAAATTTTATGTAGTTATTTCATAGAATTACTAATTCATAAAAATGTTTACTCTGTAAATTTGTATTACTAGACGTGAGGTATTTTACAAGAGTAGCCTACTTAAAGAAAATTAAGCAATATCTAGTAAAGCCTCTCCAAAAATGTCTATGAATAATAATGAAAATTACAGAATTTTCGTAGACACGTTGCTATAGCGAAAATTTCCCAAGGTATAAGGGAGTAACGAAACATTCGCAATCTAAATTGGATCTTGTTTTTAAAGGACGATTAGGTACAAGAACGAGCAGTAGTTTTTAATTAATGATATACGTACCCGTGCATTTATTTAGAGAGAAAAATTATCAATGTTACATTTTTAGGGTTCCGTACCTCAATAGGAAAAAACGGAACCCTTATAGGATCACTTTGTTGTCCGTTTGTCCGTCTGTCCGTCTGTCCGGGTGTCAAGACCTTTATCTCGGGAACGCGTGAAGGTATCGAGTTGAAATTAAAACTATATACGCAGATCCATAGTATCTTGCTGCAGAAAGAAAAATAAAATTTCTCAGTTTTCGTAAAAAAAAGTTAAAGCCGAATATGTCGTAAAAAACGTTAAACACATTTCGACACTTACAGAGGAATCAAAACATATGGGGTACTTCCCGTTGACCTAGAACTCTGAAATTTGGCAAGAAGCATTGTGTTAGAGTACACATATAGGAAAATGTTTTTTTTTTATTTAATCACAAAAAAATAGTGTCTCTATGCAAGGAATGAGGGCTGCCTCAAACGTTCCGAGTGGTGAGCAAGGAATGTGTTAAATATTTTTACGATGTATATTTTTCGGTTTATGAAGGAAAATATAAAAAAAATATGATTTCCCCCTTTTATTTAGTTTGTTACGGAACCCTCGGTGGGTGAGTCTGACTCGCACTTGTCCGGTTATTGTTGTTATATTGATAAGGTACCTTATCAATACTACCTACTTAGTTTTTTAGTGCTTTGGTGGAAGCGTGTAATTTGAAAACATTAAATTTGTGTCTACGGACACTGCTGTGTTTGAAACGAAACGGAAGGTCTTAAAATTATGTAAACTATATGCTAAGACCGTTAAAAGTTGTTCAATGTCAGTAAATAAGAATCACGAATACTTTAGGCCTCATGGCTCAGTGGTAGTCGACTGCTTCCTGAGCTGTATGTAGGTCGTGGATTCGATCCCCACCCAGGGCAAACATTTGTGTGATGAGCATGGTTGTTTGTTCGGTGTCTGAGTGTTTCTATGTATTAGGTATAAGTATGTATTTACAAAAAAAGTATATATGTATTATATCATTTCCATAGTACAAGCTTTGCTTAGTTTGGGCTAGATGGTGTTGTGTGAAATGTCCACCAATATTTATATATTTATTTATACCTAAAAAAGCAATAAGTTTTACCAATTCAAAGTTTCCAAAGCAGAAAATCCAAAATAAAGAGGATTTCGATACCGTCGCAGCGATGTCGTAAACAATTGAGCGAAAACTGAAAAGAGTGTCGTTCTGGCAAACAGTTTGTACGCAGTATGTAACGTACAGTTGTTACTGAGATGCTGGCAGAAGTTTCGTATAGTGGCCTGTAATTTCAACGGACGGTCTAGCACTAGCTCTGTAGAGTGCTTTTACCTAGGGATTAAGTGCAAACGACAAGAGAATAGCGATTTTTACTCCGAAAGAAGGGGTTAGATATTTTTATGGTTATACCAGGTGTCAAAGACCCAACGATGCTTAAGGATGTATGTCGATCTACCCATCAAAGTGAATAAATTTTACTAAAGAACCATTTCTGAAATTGTGAAAAAACAATCAACAAACGTGTTCAAAATAACACACAACTCAAGCGGCTCAATTGATTTGGATGTAAGATGTGTGTCGTTTTTGCTGTTATTTATTTATTTATTTTTCTAATAATCTACAAGTACAACACAAATTTATGTACTTTTTTGGAACCCCCTGTGTCATATATGTCATATTTCGAGAATTGCTATATACCGAAGTCACGTTCTCGCCACGTCCACGCTACACCCACGCCACGGCCACGCCCGCTATACGTCCGCGTCCGCTATGGCCACGTTCAGACCACGCTAACGCCATACACACGCATACTCAGATTCAGTACAGCTCACATCAAATATATTTGATTATCATTAAGTAATATAGTCCTAATAAGTTTTTATTTTTATTTTATCACATTCTATGACATCTATGTTATAGATGTCATAGAATGTGATAAAATAAAAATGTTATAGATGTCATAATATAGATATCATAGAATAAAACTCGGGCAATACAGCTCTAAGGGACAAAATATGTGTAAAACTTGATATAAAAAAAAACAGCTGCTTATTATACCACTTATTAATTTGGAATGCAAAAAAACATACATTGTCTAAGATATTTTAGAGATAATCATAAAAAACCTTCTCCTGAAAACCTGGGTGTTTGCAATAGTGGCTGTCTTCGACGGATATGACGATATAAGCCTTGGCCTCAGTGAATGAATGAAAACATATAGTCTAAGCCAATGAGATTTTATCAATAGGGAGGTTATACTCATTGAATATGAAGTAAAAGTATGGCAAAAATCCGTACTCAGCGATATCGATCCACATTCCTGTTGCGTACTGCACAAGAATGGAATTCGTTGCCGCCATCTTTGTTTCCTGAGACCTACAATCTTGGAATTTTCAAGGCTAGAGTGAATAGATATCTTCTAGATCGACGAGCTCCATCCTCGGCCACACCGTCGCTTAACATCAGGCGAGTTGGTAGTCAATCGTAGATCTATAATGTATAAAAAAAACTCATTTCTCAGCGCTTTCGAGGATGAGACCACATCCTTAATGCCTTTTAGTATCTTGGCTTTATAATATATCTTGTTGTTTTACTTTTAATACACACAGAATGGCTTTGTCACTGCTCACAAGTCACGATACATGTCTAACAGCGTTGCCCGATGTGTCGCGATTGAAGACGAGTCGGGTGATTACCTTAATCGAGGCTTGACACGCAAAGCCGGGGAAAAATAATCTACGTATAATATTATCATTGGTCTAACCTAAGCCACAAATCCTAGAGATCCGAAATTTAAATTCGACCGTCCATATATTCTTTTTAATTTCAGAGGCTTCTTGTGAAATGATAATATCCACTGAGAAAAGATTTCTCAACGTGATAACATGTTTTAATTACACTCAATCGCTTATAATATAGACCACAGCTAAAGAGCGGGATGTTAAGCTGATGTTACAACAGATTTGCTGCTCTCATCCACCGCTCGGATATGCCCTGACACCAATGGAAGAATATCCGCCACGTTATAGAGTTAGTGTTGACTGTTGATATATCTATCCCTGTCACTCCTATGTGTAATGCAATGAAAGAGAATCACTCAACGGACGGACGGTGGACTAAAGCAATCATAGAATAGTGGCCGCGAGACGGAAACCGAACACCTGGCAGACCTCCAACTCGATGGTCAGATGACATCGACAAGGCAGTGGGAAGATAGGGGATGAGACTGGCACAAGACCGGAAAGAATGACGCGCTAAAGAAGAGACCTATATTCAGCAGTGGGTAGACAATGGTTGATGATGATGATGATGATGATGAATCGCTCAACAAGCGAAAAACAGAATGAATTTATACAATGATAATTGAGAATGTCAATGGTTTTCAAGATAAAACGGTAATAAACTGATGACAACATACTTAGTAAGTCAGCTCTATATATCAGAGTTCTATACCCACATGCTTGTATTCATAGAAGTAATAAGCTTAGAATGCGAGTCATCTGTAGCTAAGTGAAGCAACTTTTAACAGCCTTTAACCTTAACCTTTTAAGGCCTGTTACGTCACTCTGCCCGTCGCTACACACGATAGGTAAGCAACATTAGGCACAATTGTGACAAATACGTTTACTCACTTAATATATGGTGCACAAATTTTGATAGATTTTTGGCTTCACTTTATACACGGAAATTTGACTAAAACTACCACTAATCCGCTGAACTGAGAGATAAAGTAAAACATAGAATGTACCAGCTACTTCTCTTCCTCGGCATACCGTAAAGTCAGTTGAGAGACTTGAGGGAAATTGACGTATATGTAGGAAATGGGCTGACCCCCTGTCACTGCAAGCTAATATTACAGCTTACCTTCTAATCCCCTCTAACCCTCTAATCCCTTCCACTTAATCTTCTAACCACGTTCAAATGTCGCGTAAAAGGGCTTATGGTCATTGATGCTCTGCCTACCCTGTAAGGGAAAATGGTCGTGATTTATGTTTGTATAAGATCGAAAATGGACTGTGAATTATTACGATTACAGTAAACTACTTTCATGAACAAACTACAAGCATAAATTATACTTAGAGAAAATATATTTGCTCGCCTGGGTCAGCCGCTTAGTCGTTTTCAGTAGTTCTTTTATACTAGCCAAAATATAACAGTTTCTTTACTGCCGGAGACAGTAGCACCTTGAATAGAAATTGCCTCATTATTTCAGAGAAAACAGTAAAACTGTACCTAACTTAAAGTAAATAAAGACAGATAAAGTCTAGAAAAAATGTGACTCAAAGGTGTTGTTTACGATGTACTAAAGTAACTCTGAATGATTTTCAGTCCTACTTTTCTGATCTTTCATCACACTAATAAATTTAGGAGTCATTTGGAATGTTCGTCACGTTTTTAACAATAAACGAAACTTTTTTAAATAAACCTACGGGTCACTCACGTCTGTTTTGAGCCGAAATATCCGACTATAGAACTATAGTCGGATATTTCGGCTCAAAACAGACACACATTTTTAAATAAAAAGGTCACTCACGTCTGTTTTGAGCCGAAATATCCGACTATAGAACTATAGTCGGATATTTCGGCTCAAAACAGACGTGAGTGACCTTTTTATTTAAAAATGTGTGAAAACCACGTTAATTTCCATAGTAAAATAAACGAATCTTATGATGTTCAGAATACAGTGAACAGAAAGAGTGTGCAGAATTGAAAATGTAGTCAATTGTACAAAATCATATTTAACTAAACACAAAATTGCGTATTATGAAGCATCTTTTCCTATTTATAAAAAATTAGGTTTATGTAAATTGTAAATAAGTTGAATAGATAAAGTTATGGAGTTAGTTTTGTTTTAGAGAAAGGAAAACTGTGAGTCGAAAAATATAACTTCTAGTCTGTGTGTAATTTAACCAGAAAAATGACTACTAACAAAAAACTTTCCTCTCGCTTCTTCAGTAACGTAACAAATCCTCATTGTTCAAAAGTCTTATAAATCAACGCAATTAGACGACGAAAAATTTCGTTCAAACAAGGAAATCGTTACGACGGGCACAGAATAATTCCCCGGCGAAACAGCCCGGGTTTCAGTAAGCACCTAATCCTATGGACAATGATTCCGCGCCGGGACCTACTAAGAGTTTTTTCTCATAACTCAAAATGAGATCATAACGTCGCAAATCTCGGGTGGCCTTAAAGAATAACAAAAGAAAAAGCTCAAAATTACGTGGGGCGAGTAATTTTCGGGGCGAGCCACGCGAAATGGTTCCTGTGGGACTCGGGCGGAGACCCTCCGCGATTATGTTGCGGCTTTATAAGCTTGTTATGTTTTATGACCGAAATATAATGTTTACGGATACCTTTCTGGCCGTCAGCCGAACGAGAGACCAACTAATTTATTAAAATTTTCACAATTTGTACGCAAACAGTTTCGCCCGATGAGCTCGTGTTTATTACTGACAATGTGTTTCCTTTATGGCCGTGTAAGCTGGGTATACTTTCGTGTTGGAGTGCTGCATGGGTAAAATTTAATGTTACGTTTCACGCGGACAAATTGAAAACCTTAATTTTGCAGAACAGTCTTGTATTCAATTAGATCCATTGATTTAACTGAGGCGGTCACATTGGTCGTATCGGGTGAGTCACCATTCTGATACTATAACTTTATTATTATAAATCATAGAATACATATAAATAAGACGATTATTATGATTTATATGATTATAAGTGCTATAGTACGTATATATCTGGGTTTAGTTTTTTTTTTTTTTTTTATAAGTATTTCGTTCCAGACAACACGATTGATATACACATACCCACACACCACACTGTCCGTCTCAATATTGTTCTGTGGTCCGTCTTCGGCCACACCGTCGCTTAACATCGGGTGAATTGGTCGTCAATCGTACATCTAACTAACATAAAAAATATATATTATACTACTCAACGACGCCCAATTTACTTTCCATATCAAGTTCTACACTTCTGCACCTTAAAAACTAATGTTTCATCTGAGTAATAAGTAAATTAACGAAAAGTAAGTCCATTTAACGAAAGACTGGCCTTGTGGCTCAGTTGGTAGTGTGTTTACGTCTACCTGCTGAATTGAAAGGTCGTGGGTTCAATCCCCACCCAGGGCAAACATTTGTGTGTTGAGCATGGATGTTTGTTCTGTGTCTGGGTGTTTCTATGTATCTTAAGTATATATTTACAACAAAAAAAAGTATATATGTATTCTATCAGCCATCTAGTTCCATATTACAAGCTTTGCTTAATTTGGGCTAGATGGTGTTGTGTGAAATGTCCACAAATATTTATTATTTATTTATTTATTTGAGATGTACGATGCCACAGACAGACACACAGATACAAAGACACACAACTACACAGATGCACACATAAATACACTTATACACAAATACACACGTAAAACTTATAACACCACTAAAAATTGAATAATACAGTCCAATGTTTTATGTCCGTTTACAATCGTGAGTCGCGAAACTCTCCAGGGTTCGGTATACGAGTAGGTAGAGCAGCCATTCGGCGGAGTAGAAGCCAGAGAACGGCGCTGTAAAGTAAATGGCCCTAAGATTTATTTACGTAGATAAAACCTGTGTTTACTTTGCGACCAGTTGTTACCGGCCAATCGGCGGGAGAGCTTTGTGAATTAAACACGTAAGTACGGCATTTGTGGTCTCTTTGCAGTGCAATTTCAAACTACGTCTTGATTATTTACTTACGACATGGTACGTACTAAAGTTCCTTCCTACCATCTGTATATATTCGTGTTTGTTTATCACAAATGACGGAGTTATGAGGTAACAATCATAAAAGTCGGTAAAAAATATAACTAAATGTATAATTATTAAAATGACAATATAAATAAAAGTAATAGTATGTTATAAAATAATCATTTTCATTTGTCTCATTATTGATATGTGCACGAAGTGTCGGAAATACATTTTAACTTAATTCAAATCATTAATGTAGTTTTTAATTTAATTTTAGGAAAAGTGGACTTTGTTGTCTTTTAATAAACGAATTTGAATAATTTTTTTTGAATTATTGATATGACGAAATTGGCAGGTCCCGTAATCTCATTCTGATGCTGTGAACACAGAAGAACACAGGAACACAGAAGAACACAGAAGTATCTTACTCACTGTGCGGGAGCAACTGCCAATAAACTAGTTTTCTAAGTTATAACCATTTCACCTCAATTTATCAAATTTCGTACAGTACAGTAGTTAATTTTTCCATAAAATCATTGTATCCATAACCAACAGTTCAGAAGTACTACCACTGAGCCATGAGGTCTGTCCTACAAATCAATAAATAATCTATTAATTTAAAATATTCATGTCATAAAACATGTTTTGTTTGTATTGGTCTACATAATATGTATCTTTCTGGATACACATTGTATCCAGAAAGATGTTTACCATCAGACGAGCTGCTTTTGAAATTTCGAAAGCTAATTCGTACTTTTTAGGGTTCCGTACCCAAAGGGTAAAAACGGGACCCTATTACTAAGACTTCGCTGTCTGTCTGTCTGTCTGTCTGTCTGTCTGTCTGTCTGTCTGTCTGTCTGTCTGTCTGTCTCCAGGCTGTATCTCATAAACCGTAATAGCTAGAAAGCTGAAATTTTCACAAATGATGTATTTCCGTTGCCGCTATAACAACAAATACTAAAAATTAAAAAAAATAAAATATTAAGGGGGGTCCCCATACAATAAACGTGTTTTTTTCGTATTTTTTTGCTCAATATTAAAAACGGTAACAGGTAGACGCTTAAAATTTTCACAGAATACTTACTTGTATATTACCTTTCAAAATAAATAATTAAATAACTATAAAGTAAATATTAAAGGGGGGCTCCCATACAACAAACGTAATTTTTAAGCAATTTTTACTCGATCTTAATTAACAGGTAGAAACTTGAATATTTGTAAGTAAATATTTAGAAATATATTAACTATAAAAATAAATACCTAATCTAATACATAAAAACTCACAAAATGAAAATAATCCGTGCATCTAAACGCGGTGCGAGCGCCGCGCCGCGGTGTGGTGGTACTGGTGGTGCGCGGGTAGCGGGGGAGGTAACATGACGGAGCAAGCCATCGCCGCGCGTATTCGCGCGAGCGTCGTCATGCTGCCCGGATGTGTATCGAAAACCTACCTATAAGTTTGGAATTTCGTTGATTTCTCGTTATTTTATAAACAGAACTAAACTTTGTAGTATTATAGATGATAGTACGGAACCCTTCGTGCGCGAGTCCGACTCGCACTTGGCCGATTATTTTTTATTTATTTTTTGTAATGAAAAACGTTTAACTTTAAGTGCTCTCTTATTGAGCACTGTGGGCAATTTCTTCAAAAACTCGAGCATTTAGAACTTCTCAATTTTGTACGGTCTGTTGGTCGACCGCTTCGAATAATCTACAGCAACTTTCGAGAGTTATTTGCTAAACAGAATTGTTTATGATTTAATTAAGGTCAAGATTGTTTTTACAGGTTTCGAGAATGCTTGATCAGGAGGTTCTTAATTTAGGTAAGAAATTGGGGTTAATTTCTAAGAGATATATTTTGGCGGAATACACGAGCGTAGATTTCATTTAATTCACTTTTAGACGAGCATTGAGCATAATACCGATTTATATTGAAAGAAAAGCAAAGTAGGCATGAAAATTCATGCAAAGAGATAGAAAATAATTTGTCATAACAGAAGTTTACATCTAGATACATATATGTTTTTACTTCGCGTAATACTAAATAGTAACGCGCAGTAAAAACGTTTTATGGAGGAGAAATACAGAAACTAATAAACTAAAACGACAACAGGGTGGTTTGCGGCTGAAAGTTATTTTTTAAAGTTTGTTTATTAAACTATAATTACTTGTGTCAAATAAACTAAAATAAAACTAAATAATAAAATTAATAACTGTCGAATTTCAACCACTGTGCGGTCACTAGCTATACCGAATTAAAAACTGAAATAGCAACTTAATTACGCAGATATTAATATTAAAGTAAAGAACTAGATGTTTGAAATTATTACTACCCCTGAATATTAATCTTTCTAAAAATATATTTAGTACAAAAACTGAAATAAACTATTAAACCGATTTTGAAAAAAAAACTATGGGACCAATCTGAAAGTATGTTTTAAAAAAACTAAATCGGTTCATAAATGACGAAGTTATGTGGTAACAAACATAAAAAAAATACAACCACATTGAGAACTTCTCTTTTTGAACAAAAAGAAAAAGCTCTTTCAATCGTAGTGTAATGTTAGGAAATGTAAAGTTACGAAGTTTTGAGAAGTCTAGAAGTCTAGAAGTTTAGAAGTCCTCCTTTTCTAAAATCAGTCGAAATAGATATGAAAGACATATGAACCGCAGTAGAATATTTCATAGCAATCATCATGAACGTAAGCTAGATCTTGGGAATTGGTTTTCTCAGTTCGCCCTAAACGTTTTCCCGATAGGTCAATGGTTGCACCGGAAGGTCAACCAACAAGGGTCAACTGATAGTTGACACCGCGTGTCATCAGTCAACAAGTCTGTGCCGAACTTAGGTCAACCAGGAAGCTTAGTCGTCTTGTCACATTTCCGACTATGTATGACTGACATAGACATAGGTAGGTGTCTATAGACAATAGGCTGTGCAGGGTGGTAAGTATAAAGCTTACATTTGTTTCAAGACTTAAGTAGGCACCTACAATTAATTTAATTCTTCATCATCATCATCAAGTCACCAGAAATGTACTACTGGACATAGGCCTCCACTTAGTTTTATTTTAATAAAGGCCGATTGCTCACGGTCTAAAACAAGCAAATTCCTGCCTTGAGGTCGTACATATTATGTCCAATTTAGTGGCTGGTCTTCCTACGCTACGTGCGTCGATGCGAATGTCATCAGCTATGAAAATATAGAAATAATTCAATGTAACATTATGTTGACTTATCTATTATTCTTATCAAGATTAATAGGTGTATTTAAGTAGGTACTTATTAATTAGGTAGGTACCTAATGAATAACTAATTATTTAAATTAATTTGCTTAATAAAATCACAAAATATTAAAGTAACGTAATTTTGCAATTTTCAGTTTTGAATGTACTTACTTAGTACTAATATTATAAGTTAGTAATATAAATTATTCTCATATTAAACCAACGAGTTACATGTAGTGGTCAGTGTCAAAAGTCAACACTTTTGGTTTAATATTTTACTAACAAAGCTTTGAATAAACAGGTAAATAAGACTTGTTCCGAGTTAATAAATCTTGTGCAGTCAGTGTGCCACATTAGCGGGAGACAGGGTGCCTTCGTTTGCGAGACGTCGACCGCGCCGCGTACCGTCCACCGCTGTACGACGAATTTTGTAACTACCCACGTAAAGTTCTAAGCTCACTAGACTCTGTTTAAAAATAACTTTTGTGGCATTGGGGGTGCTGCTGTCCTTATTACCCGACTGCGTAAGAAGGAGGGTTATGTTTTTCGAGTGTATGTATGTATGTATATTTCTTTGACACGCCCTAGAGCCTAAACGGCTTGACCGATTTTGATGTGAGTAGTGTCAATAGATTCGTCTTAGTTGTGAGAGTGACACTGGGTACATCAAAATAAAAAAAAAATGTTAGGCTGCATAAACCTCTTTTCTGCAGTCGGGTATTTTGTTTTTCTTTTAACATTGATACTTGTTTTATTCTTATGTTCAATTAGCAAAACAATGGAGATGTCATTTCCCATTTTTAACCGACTTCCAAAAAGAAGAAGGTTCTCAATTCGTCTGTATGTGTTTTTATATGTTTGCTCACCGATTACTCCGCCAATTGTGAATTGATTTTGATGATTCTTTTTTATAAAGAATGCATGTGGAGGTGGTGAGGTGCTCTCATATAAATTTCAGTTCCAAAATCGTTACAGTACTTTGGTTTATTTAACAAAATAACTAGAAGAATATCATCAAAGTAAACAAATTACGTATTTTGAAGTCGGTTTTTCAGTTTTTATTTATTTTATTTTATTTATTTATTTACATGCTATTATATTTATTTAAACAGATATTGTGCCAAAAAACCACACTAGGTTTGTCTTGGCACTCAGATTCGCACTGCGTTGACAAAAGTACATAATGGTATTATAACAAATATTATACAGACTTACGCACAGGATTACTTTTAAACTACTTATTAGGGTTCCGTAGTCAACTACGAACCCTTATAGTTTCGTCATGTCCGTCCGTCCGCAGCTTAGCTCAAAGACTGTAAATACTAGAAAGTTATAATTTCGTATGGGTATATCTAAATATTTATCACGCCAACAAAATGGTAGAATAAAATCTTTAATATAAAATAAAAATATTGGAATTTCCTCCCCTACACGTAAAGTGGGGATGAATATTTTATCTACCCCGTCGTGTGGTCATCATATCAGTCATAAGAAGCCCACTGCTGGACATAGGCCTCCGCCATGGATTTCCAAAAATACCAATTGGAAGCGGCTTGCAGCAGCCAGCATCTTCCCGCCACTAGTATGAGGTCATCGGTCCATCTCGTGGCTGGTCTTCCACCGCCGGGCTTGCCGGTCGGGTTGTAAGTCGATAAAAATAATGAAATAAGGACAACAGCGTCCTCAACCCTCAATGCCGCATTAGTTCTCTTTCTGAACAAAGTCTATTACTTTGGCGGCTTTATTTCAATAAAATGCAAAACGGAACACATTAATAAAATGGCTAAAACTTTTTTACACCGACAATACTATTATACGGTATTGTCTGCATTTAAAAATGTATCATGATACCACAGAATACTATAATGGTAATATATTGTCTACATCTTGGGTAGGTATCTAATCTAGCCTTCATTTCACATGCCACGGATTCTACCGGCCATCCCAGCTCGTGCCGGAATCCAGACTAGAGACATTCAGTGCACCGTAGTAAATTGTTCGCTACTAGACACTAGGTGACATGGCCAGTTATATACATTTGTGTAAAACGCTCTATGATTTATGGTTATGATGATTTTAAACGGTGATATGAAAATCTAAATACAATATAACTAAATGTGGAAATTTAGGACTATTTCGGTTAGAATACCAATGAAAATTAACAGTTATTGTTAATACAGTGTTTCTACGAGCCTAATATTATCGTCATAGTGTCAACAAACACCCCATTTAATTAAATCTAGAGATTAGAGAACAGTTGAACATACATAAAGACATAAAATGGCAAAATCATAACTCTTTAGTTCCGCCAGGTAAAATAAAAACCATCACCATCATCATCAGCCCTGAATAATAAACATGCCACATAATATGCACCCTT
The DNA here is from genome assembly GCA_947563715.1 of Lycia hirtaria. Taxonomy (NCBI): domain Eukaryota; kingdom Metazoa; phylum Arthropoda; class Insecta; order Lepidoptera; family Geometridae; genus Lycia; species Lycia hirtaria. The sequence goes on along the minus strand of OX387375.1, from coordinate 21,556,226 downwards.
TTGTGTTTGTAATACATATATTCTTAGAGCAAGACATGGATGGACGAGACTCGCAAATCATAATAAAGCCAATTCACAAAATGGTAAGAACATAATTTATGATAGGCAATTTGGGTCTCAAGATATAAACTAGCTTTAATCAAATTAAGAGGAAGATAGCGTGAAAACGTGTCGCTGACACTAAAGTCAATGACTATTATAGACTAGGTAGGTATTTGATTTATATATATGTATATTGTTATATAAAATGTCTAAGACATACAGTCAAACGGCCAAATATGACAAATTTATAATTGCTCGCAGTAGAGTGAATCCTAAAACTAAGGAATATTGCTAAAAATATCTAAATAAAAGACAGAAAAATGTAGCTTATGACATTCAGTATACCTATAACGAAACCTAAAGACATTCCAAACACTAATATGCATTTCGCCATTTAGGATCCTGGAGGACACATGGAGTCAGATAAAAATCAATTCAAAGGTGTGTATTGCTGTCGCATACTTAATTTGAATACCAATTTTCCCGTTCCTATGCTGCTTAAACAAATATACTTTGCTAAATCATGTGAAGTAGCGTAGTAACACAAACATAAAAAATAAATTAACAGTCGTTATTGGTATGTTTGATCGTAAAACAGCCGAGTGATTTATGCAAACACTTCCTCCCCCATAGAAAGCATTCGTCAATGGTATTCTGTAGATCTCCATAGGAATTTCCATCAGAGATATGGTCATAGACGATAGAAAAAATGTGGATATTGCTTTAAGAACACAACTGGCGCTGTAAAGCACGGTTTTTACCGCGACAGGAAAATCAGCGGGAAAAAGCCATATATATCCATTTTTTCAAAATTATATTTATACTTAAATACCTTTTTTTTAATTTGTTAGTTTTTTTAAATGAAAATTTTGCCAGTATTATGATTATTTGTTCGTATTAACGAGTTTCATGCCCTTAAAAAATAAATTGCATTTTAGAATGGCCTAGTTCGCCTATACGGATGGGCCGGCCCTGGTCACAGGCTGCCGTATTTGATACAATCTTTCGTACAAATTAAAAATTGTACTTTTTTGTAACCTCCAATGAACTTTTTCGTTTTTTTTTTTTAATAATAATTATCCTAAACCTTGCTCAACAAATGATTTAAATATTATTTTACAGTGGCTTTGTGCTACATGCATTCCAAACGAAAACGTCCACTCAACATCAAATCAAGCGTATCTTAAACTACTATTAATATAATTATAGTTTAAAAAACTGAAAAAAACCGACTTCAAAATACGCAATATGTATAACGCCTGTAGAAAAGTGAATAGCAAGTTGCCTATACCTATGCGTTTACCTACGCGACTTGCTATTCACTTTTCTGCAGTTGTTTGGATGATACTTTACCAGTTATTTTGTTATAAAATCCAAAGTACTGCATCGATTTTGATAGATTTATATGGGACCATCTCTGACGTATGATCTACTAAATACACAAAGAATCATCAAAATCAATGCACAATCGTCTGAGTAATCGGTGAACAAACATACAAAAAAAAACCATACAGACCGAATTCAGAACCTCCTTCTTTTTGGAAGTCGGTTAAAAATCGCTATCAATCGGATATTGCATTTAATATGTATGTAATAAAAAACAGTTGCAATAAATTGTTATTCTTTGGAAAATGTTTAAAAATAAGACAAAAAAAAAACAAAAAAAAGGTTGACTCGTGAAGGATTTGAACCTCCGCCCTCCGATGGTCAAATAGAATTATATATCGGTGCTCTAACCTACTGAGCTAACGAGTCTTGTTTACGAAGGTTGAAAATAAGCATTCGTTCTAACAGAATGATGTCATGACACAAGGATAGCGTTGTGCATACCATATTGAACTTGAATTACGGGGCGCTAAAGTAGGTTTTGGCCTAACAAGAATGAAGGAATGAATCAGACTATTATAGCTGTTGATTTGTGTCAGCTTCAATGTCGGTGCATGTTACCCGACTACTGTTCAGTTCCAGAAGGAGGATGTTTTTTATTAATCAATAACACTTCTGGAACTAAACAAGTTATATAGAGACATGTATATACATATATATGAACATACATACATGTAGGGACATAATAACATATATTTTAAGGGTACACCCGAAAAACATAACCTTCCATATGCAGTCGAGTAAAAAAAAAGTAGTAGGTTACTAATTACCCGACTGCGTAAGAAGGAGGTTTATGTTTTTCGAGTGTATGTATGTATGTCTGTATATTTCTTTGACACGCCCTATAGAGCCTAAACGGCTTGACCGATTTTGATGTGAGTGGTGTCAATAGATTCGTCTTAGTTGTGTGAGTGACACTGGGTACATCAAAATTTAAAAAAATCTTAAAGTTAGGCTGCAAAACCCTCTTTTTTGCAGTCGAGTATTTTGTTTTTCTTTTAACATTGATACTTGTTTGTTATAATGTGTCGTCTATCTTTGTATCTTCATTCATGGATATATTTTTATATTTGAAGCTGGAAAATGCATTCGCGAGGGGCAAGAGGTCAATAAGCGAGGGGAAACTTTTCCAACCCCTAACTGTCAGCACAAGTTATTCACCCCGTGTCAACTAGGGTTAAAAACTTATCGCCATGACTCAATAGGAGAAAACGATAACTCCCCATATTATAGTCATAGCTATCCGATTTGAAGGAAACTTTCGACTTTAAATATAAATTGATTTTGTACCCTATTCTGTTTTTACTCGATTACGCAAGGAGGGTTAGGTTTTTCATATGTATGTTTGTATATTGTGGGTATGTATGTATGTTTCTATATTACATCCTACTTGTCTTCTCTTTCCCAGAGTAGGCTACATAGGTTACATTTTTTTTTTGTAATAATAATACGACTCTCGCAAAAATAAAAAAATGCGCTTTTTCGTAACTATCAACGAAAATTTTCAAAGCAGATAAGTAAGTGATTTGGCAATGTTCAATGTTCAAAGAATATTCATTTAAACATATGTACAGTAGCTTTTCGTATACTTTCTCACAAAAACGTACACTAGAATATCAAGTGTTACGTGTAAGTGTTAGTGTTAAGTGTCTTATGTTATTTTCTTTTTATTTGTCACAATAAAGTCTAAAATGTCTATGTCTAGTACACAAATCACTCTTATGCAGTCGGGTATTTTGTTTTTCTCTTAATATATACACTTGTCTCAAGGGATTTCTTCTCTGTTTGGAGTTTTCAGACTGTCTTTTGGGAATGGATTTCACTCGTATATATGCATGTAGAAATTGTATTCAATAAAGTTGCATAGAAGCTCACGTTGAACGAATCCTTTGGGTTTTCGTATTCTATCGCTAGGATAGTTTAGAAAATATAATTTAAGCAAGCTTTTATATTGGTAGTTTGCGGTGAAAATGTGCGGTGTAGATGTATAGTAAGTCAAACTAATGTATGTGTAGTAATTAAAGTTTTGCGAGCTTTTAATTTTAGCAGTCTGAAAAATGTTTATTGGAACTTGATTTCAACTTTCAAATAACACAATATGTTAGATCTGTCAACTTTGGGGTCTTTGGGTTCACTTTTAAGTCATTGCGAGCGTTTACTCAATTTTTTTATATTTTACTTTACTTGTTACTCTGCCTAACAACATATCTCGCCCTTAACATTGGGTGAGGTTGTAGTTTTGTATTATCCACCCAAGGTCGCAGTTCAACAGTCGCTCATTTCAATTATTAAGCACCATACCTGAGGCCCTAAAGGCGAACCTTTCAGGCGAGTTAATTGTAGAACATAGGCTCTGGCCGCTTCATAAATCACCGTCGACTTAACGTCGGCAAGTGAAATATTAACCGCACGCCCGTTTTGACGCCGAGACACTGCGATAAATAACTAATATAGCCTACTAACTGGTTAACTGGAAGCGATACTTGATATTATGAATTTTCGAGAGGTAGCGCTGATCGTCTCCTATTTGTCTTGATTAAAAAGCCCTTTAAGAAATGATGGTATTTAGTGATTGCTGCCGGGCGAGAGTATCCTGGTTTTGAAGATATAGGTACCTATTGCTATCGGGCGAGGGTATCCTGTTTTTGAAGATATACCTAACCATGATTGCTACCGGGCGAGGGTATCCTGTTTTTGAAGATATACCTAACTAGGATTGCTACCGGGCGAGGGTATCCTGTTTTTGAAGATATACCTAACTAGGATTGCTACCGGGCGAGGGTATCCTGTTTTTGAAGATATACCTAACCAGGATTGCTATCGGGCGAGGGTATCCTGTTTTTGAAGATATTCCTAACCAGGATTGCTACCGGGCGAGGGTATCCTGTTTTTGAAGATATACCTAACCAAGGTTGCTACCGGGCGAGGGTATCCTGTTTTTGAAGATATAACCATCTTCCTCATAAACCCTCAATAAGCGCATTTTAGTTAAACGGTGTTTTGTCCCGTTTTCGCGCATAACAGTTTCCGTCTTACAGATGTTCACAAGTCCTTATTCCGTGAATAAGATTTTACCATGCGTTTATAAGTAACACTGAACCAAATCAAGGGACAGAAATCTAGAATCAGTAGGGGTAGTTCGTGATGATGGCAAGCGCCCGGATGGTATTCAGTTCAGTTTCAGTTTCAGTTTCACTTTATTTCAACTAGGTATCATAAAGAATCTCCATCACAATAGAAACCGTGTGCCGAAATACAGGCATAAACCTAGCTCGGCTGCGGTTGATCAATTAATTTTAAGTGTACAACTTGTAAATTGATCAATAAAGTTTTTATTATTATTATTATTTATTAAACCTATACTAAAAAAAGGAATGGACCCAGAATGGATCCCTGAGGAATTCCTATATCTACGGCCATGGCATCCGACAGGACACCGTCAATATAAACTTGCATAATTCTCCGAGACAAATAATATTTGAGCAGTTCCAGAGATCCACCTCTAATGCCGTAATGATTAAGTTTATCTAGCAAGATGTTATGGTCAACGCAATCAAAAGCTTTGGATAGGTCGCAAAAAATACCCAAAACGTCTTGGGATTTTTCCCAAGCATTGTAAATGTACTCAACAAACGTCATTACCGCATCAGTTGTAGAGCAACCCTTAGAAAGGTAAGATGTTGATCCCTTGGAAGTGTGGGTGGAACCTCGTGTGCGACGCCACATTCGTCGACATGTTAGCTCCGTCTCGCCTCAGTGGATCCGTGTCAAGAGCTGGAGTCACGGAGGAGGCAGCTGAAGATGTCAAGCGGTGCAAATATACTTTGCTGTAAAACAACTATGTATTTGTGCTACTTGGTGTCGAAACCTTTGGTCCGTGGGTTAAGAACACGAAAAGATGATTCGGTGGCTAACTGAGCCCGCAGCCCACAGAGCCCGCGGGCTCAGTTGACCACTTTCAGTTTTAGGGGTTAGCTCGATCCACGAAGCGATGTCTTATCGATGCGAAGTCTTATCTTCGCATCTCTTTCACAGTAACTTTTGTATTCATTATGTGTTCACATTTTATAGTATAGATACTTATACATATGTTCATATATATTAGTATATTGTAGATATTTTATGTAATTTAAGTATTGGGATGTAAGTAATTTATATTAGAATTTATGTATTTTTTAACTCTAAGTAGGTATATTATATTCGTATCTGTTTTATTTATTGTCCAATTTCATTATTAGGTATTTATTTATTTTTATTCTTTTAAAAATATATTGTCTGGAATCTCCATCACAAGGTTGCCTGGAAGAGATCTCTTTTAGCGATAAGGCCGCCTGTTGTTTTCGCTAGCCTGTAAGCTCTCTTGTTAATTAGTGTTTTAGTATAGTGGTGTAAACAATAAAGAGTTTATCTATCTATCTATCTATCTCTTAGCTCACTGACTCATTTGACCACTCTCAATCCTTTAAGGACAACTGAGCCCGCCGTCTCCATCAACCACTTTCTACTGTTTCCGTGGTCAACCCTGCCCATATCACATCTACAAATTATAACCTAAGCTCATCGACGATGAAGAGGGTTGGCTCATTCCATGCTCAAAGAATATCATTAGCTAGTAGACGCGGGAATGCAGCCAGCGTTCTTGGCACCCTGCCTCAGGAGCATCGCCTCTTTTTTGAGTGCAGTTGAATATATATCTTAACGGCAAATATAATGTATTATGCTATTTCACTAATAAATAAATGCGTCTTTAGTAACATTAATAGTACCTAACTGAAAATAAATAACGTAAGTCCGAGAATTTGTACCTTTAAAATTTCCCACAAAATTGGGTGATTCTCCCCAATCTGGTGTCAGTGATTCAGATATATTTACACGATTCAAAATGACGCATCAATCAGTCACTAATGAAGTGACAAGGTCGCAACGATTACATTAGCCGATTACTTAACACGAGCTGTAGGCAGTTTTATCAAATAAATACCTACTGATACCTCACTAGACGGGGAGATTAACAAATCATATAAAAACCTGAATCTCGTACATAATTAGTTATCAGAACTCGTGATGTGAGATAACTGTTTTTATGTTTTTATCATTGGGCGTTTTTGTATTTGTGCTATTCGTACTAAAGGGACCACGCATAATATTCAAGTGGCTCAAGAAGAGGTAGCAAGGACATTGTTCGGTATTTTTTTTGGACCGTATAACACACGTAGGAAATCGGGAGTCCAAGATGTTTCACAAGATTGAAGTGGAGATGGGCGGAATGCTTGTTAGAAGTGACTAGTGGCCGCGATACGGAAATCGAACATCTGGTATACCTCAAGTTCGTTAGTCATAAAATATTGACAAGGAAGTAAGAAGACATTGAATTAGGAAAACATTGAATGAGACTGGCACAGGAGCGGAACGGATGGCTTGCTAAATAGGAGAATATATAAACAGCATAAACAGCACATTATAGTATATATTGGTTGATGATGTTGATGCGATTAATTAATTGTTTGATCATATGTCACCTCGCGGAAGGTGGCGATGTAATATGCATAGTCAAAAAGTTGGAGCTAAGCTGTAACATGCTCACTTACGAAATGTTGTCAAATTTTGCTGTCGAACGATTGATAGGCAGGTGGCTCACCTAGTTCAGTGGTCCAAAATGGTATGTATACTTAACTAGGAATAAGCACTCTTTCATCCCCCATCTCGGAAAGAGTACTTTTTCTTTTCTTCGAGTTTTTCTGAGTGCAAAAGCCGTTTTTATCCTCTAGAGGATAAAGTAAATTCAAATTTAGAACATCGTGTGCACTGAGTTCGTGAATTCAAAACATCATTAAACCTATTTTCTTCTACCTCCATGGTGCCGAATTTATCATACAACCTTTTTTAATTTGTTAAAAACTTAGACGCGGAACCTTCTTGGTGTAAGTACTTTTTTTTATTTGCTATGCGCGCCATGCGCGCGCCATTTTTTTTCACGACATATTGTATAAATCTTAGAGTTAAAAACAAGAAATTGGAAAAAAGCGAAAAACCTAAAAATAGTGATTCTAGCGACGAAGAAGTTTATTTGATGCCAACAGAATTGAGTGAAACTGTTAATAATGCGCAAATGAGCTTTTTCCCTCAACAATCACGCGAGAAGTATTTGAAACAGTACGGTATGTTTAACACGTGGCGACTAGCTAAAGGAGCCAAAACTTTCTCAGAAAACGTTTTGCTGGCATATTTTATTGAATTATCCGATACCAAGAAATCAAGAACTCTATGGAGTACGTATTAAATGCTAAAAGCAACAATAAAGATGAAAAAAGACATACATATCGACACCTATCCAAAATTTGTGGCATTTTTAAAAAGAGCCTCATCTGGTCATCAACCGTTATGATATAACCTAAGTGTTATTTGTTATAATTTAAAGATTATTCTGTAATACTTAAGTACCTATCATAATGTGGTAGTTAATACTTAAACTGAAATAAAAGTATCTTGTGATTGTAAATGTTTTTTTTTGCATTTAGTCATTTCCTCGCTGAGGTGGGATGAAAAGTTACGTGTTGCACTCGAGTGCAAAGATTTTTCACCTCGTGCTCTTTTGATTCCCTCGCTAACGCTCAGGATTCTAATTTTAGAATCCTTCGCTTGCTCGGTCATCAAAATTGAGCACGTGGTTAAAAAGCTACTTTGCATTCTTGTATAACAAATAACTATTGTAATGTAGTAGTTCTTGAAAACGGTGAGTACAGTGTAAAAATGAATGTTAGTTTTGGTTAGAAAATTTTTCTATAGGTACAAAGTCGCGTGTAACATTTAATAAAGAAATAAAGTGGTCTATTTTCGTCCTTCCACCGTATCACGAAAAGGATTAAAGACAAGTGTCCAAAGAAAACTGCCAGTAAGGCATCAGATACATCGTGTAGAGGCTGCTGAGTGTTTATGATATACGAGCGGCCGTCGCTTCGCATACGTTCAGTTTTTACCCCAAAATGATGGATGGGTTGACATTGACCCCGATCGATTACCCCACTGCCTCAATTTTCTAGTTAATTTCGGGAACATTCTGTCGGTAATTCGCTGATCGAGGGGTAAAGGAAAATCGAGATAGGATAGGCTTTTTCTTACCGTCAGGCTGTTTTCAATCTGTTTTATTTATAGAATTACGATGGTTTATTGGTTAGTAGCAAGATATTGGTTTCGTTACAAGGTAAATGAAATTCTTAAATAACAATTTATTTACAATTTACTCTATTTTTTTTTTATAATGAGAAACCGAGGCAGTTTCGATGTGTCGCTGCAACCTATGAAGATGTGTATTGTGACATTCACATTATAGCCAGGTGCCTAACTCCTATGTACGTCAGCACTGTATCAGCGCGAGGCATCAAATTACATTGAGATACGTACTAAAAAGTTAATTAGCAACGATTTTTTATGCGGGTTAAGCACCACAGCCGTACCGCCGTAAAGTTGTTAGTTTATCGGTCTCTGCCGCCAGCACACGGCGTATTATAAACGCGCGTCGTCTGCGCATTTCAGCGCCGTAGATGCAAATTTTTGCGTTTTTATAGATTCGAACGCGCGTAAAATGCGATACAAACGCGCGTTCGAAACTCGTTTGATGCGCGTACAAAGGGGCGGAGGAGGGGTAGAGAAGGAGCACGCGTTCACGCCACGGCACCGCCCGCGCCGCAGTTACAGCGCGTCTGTATCGCTGTATCTGCGCGTATCACGATCACCCCGTGTGCTTAGGTTACAAGGTTGCGTTCAAGTCTCGTTTGAAGTGCGTATACGTGCGTTAGCAGCGCGTCGTCTGCGCGCTTCAAACGAGATTTTAACGCAACCTTGTAACCTAAGCACACGGGGTGATCGTGAAACGTGCGTCTACTGCGCGTATACGCGCAGATACAGCGATACAGACGCGCTGTAACTGCGGCGCGGGCGGTGCCGTGGCGTGAGCGCGTGCCCCTTCTCTACCCCTCCTCCACCCCTTTGTACGCGCATCAAACGAGTTTCTAACGCGTTTCACACGCGCGTCTGTATCGCGTTTTACGCGCGTTTGAATCTATAAAAACGCAAAATTTTTAATCTACGGCACTGAAACGCGCAGACGTCGCGCGTTCCTGAAACGCGCATCGTCTGCGCGTTTAAAATACGCCGTGCAGAAGATATTCTGGATCGTAGAACGGGAGTGGACTGTAGATAGGTTCTTGTTCGGTTCGATTCTTGAAGAAAAGACTCGGTGCGTATTAGTCAACAAACGAATCGTGCCTTGCCAGTGGCCTTACCAGTGATTTATCTTATACGCGGTAGATAGGTTTTCTCCGACTCTGTATGGCAAAATTCAAGTAAGTTAATCACCCGACTCGTCTTCAGTCCCGACATGTTGGGTGACGCTGTACACGTGTCGTGAGTTGTGAACAGTGACAATGCTATGTTGCGTGTTTAAAACGTGCAACACCAAAATACATTATAAGGTCAAGAAACCAAAAAACCTTAGGATGTGGGCTTATCCTCGAAAGTACTGAGATCTGAAATTCGCCATACCTTTACTTCATTCAAAGTATATCCTCTCTATAGATAAAATATCATTGTTTCTTACGGGATACATTTCGGTGGGTATGTTGTTCTGCATATTGTTATAAATTGATAAAAAATACAATTTTAATTGTCAATCTACATATAATTAATGTCAAAATATCTAAATGTCAATTGTATTTCAAGATATGCAAAACCCTATGTAATTAGGGCCACAAATTCTGAGTGCAAAACGAAATTCTCTTCTTAGAAACAACAAATAAAAGATAAAATTAAACAATTTTCAATGGATTTAGCGGGTAACCTATATTTTATACAACAACGTCAAGTCATAAATGTAAGTAAAATATACACGATAAATCCATTAAAAAATATTTAATTTCAAAGAACAATAATCCCAAAAATCTTAGAAAACAACAACAACAACAAAAAACAAATTTAGCCAAAATTAACGCTTATTAGATTTCACTCGGAACCGTCGATAGGCACACTAACGGCCTTACCGAAAAACGTTACTTAGCTTTAACCATCGTCTTAAATTCTCTGTATTCTTTCCGCAAGTGTCATTACGTGTCAGCGAGAAGTTGACAACATATGTTAAGCATTGCTTAAATCTAAGTAACGTTTTTCGGTAAGGCCGAAACTGTCCAACATTACAAAATTATTGCACAGAAAGATTTGTGCGACTGTAATTCGAGTTAAAGTTAACAGTTAGGTTTACAGCCGACGTAAATCGCGAGCTTATTCATCGTCTCTCTTCGAGCATGAAACAATAAACTCGGGGTCTCCTACGTCATAAATATCGCATTACTATAAGTGGTGATAATAAAATTTTAACGATATTACCCCATAATGGCAAGGATTTGCCTAGGAGCGTAAATTTTGAATACAACACTCGTAATGACTGCGAGATTTATAATAAACTGGATGTAAAGCAATTATTAGTTGTTTAATGGTTATATAGTTTAGTAGAAGTACAGTGTTCAATTGTTTGTTATTTTTTATCCCATCTATTCGAAAAGGACGACTTGGTTCGCCTTTAAGTGCACCCAAAGGTGGTGTTTTCTATAAGAAACTTTTAGCGGGCAGTAATGAGTTTTTAATCCTCTTTATAAGTGCGCCGCAATTATCTTTGCCGCGCACTTAATGAATTTGGAACATCTTAGTGTTCAGCGCCAAAGAAATCGAACGCAAATAAGTTTTTAGTTGTTTTATTATTATATACTATTTAGTTGTTTCTGTATGTTTTAATAAATAATAATATTACAATAAAATATGAGGCACCTTTTATTTTCTCATAGAGGGTGATGAAAAGTAGAGTCTATCACTCGGGCGCAATATATATTTTTGGCTCGGGCGACGTACTTTGAATCCCTCGATACGTTCAGGATTCTACTAAAGAATCCCTCGCTACGCTCGGGATTCTACTCTAGGATCCCACACTTCGCTCTGGATTCAAAAAAGCGCCCTCGCCGCCTTATTATACTTTAATAAAAAAAGTAAGTAAGTACTTACTTTATACTTTCATAACTCCGTCAAACAAAACATTGAGGTCAATTCTGAAGGCACTATTAACTAATTAAAATTTTTAAAATCTCTATGTTCAAAAAAGGAACGAAAATTGTTTAGGAAAGTGGTTCGTATCTGATTTAGTTGTTTTAAGAATTTTTATTAGTTCAGCATGCATAACGGAGCATAATATAATGGCTGGTTTCGAGCAACTTGTTTATGTTCCTAATTATACACTAGCTGCATCTTTCTGCAGAGACAGTACAAATAAAGGTGGTTCGTGTATCTTAGTGAGGAATGGACATGAATGGAGAGAGGTTCCGGAATTAAAAAAAAAATCACTGACCAGTGTATTTGAGTGTTGTGCCGTAGAATTGATTAGACATAAATTATTGATAATATGTTTATACAGAGTACCTAAAACATCAAATTTAAAAACTTTCTTATGTAAACTGGATAAAATATTGAGCATGACGAGTAACAAAAAATATGAACAAATCGTCATTGCTGGTGATTTTAACATTAATATATTAAAAGCATCTAATTTGACATCAGACTTCGAATCAATTCTAGGAAACCATAATTTTAAATTGGCGGTGAAACAACCGACTCGCTTTGCAAGCCAAACATGTATCGATAATATGGCATATAACTGTAAAAAGATTTGTAATACGGAAGTGCACGAATTAGATTTATCTGATCACAGTGCTTTAGTAATGAAGTTCCCAGTCCATAAAAACGCGCTACTTAAATTCTGGAGGAAAAAGCAGCGTGATTATTCTGTTGAAAATATTAATAAATTTAAAATGTGTCTTAGTAATGTTTTATTCCAAGAACTATACAGCTTTTCTGACGCAAATCTTGCATATGATTACTTTTTTTCAAACTTCAAACTATACTATAATTTGTGCTTTCCATATAAAACAGTTATTATTAGAGTTAATAAATCCATAAAGTGGTTATCACGTGGCATAAAAATTTGTAGCAAAAACAAAAGAAATTTACTTTGGAAATATAGACTGAATCCTACAAAAACTAATAAAAGTATCTTCCTTAATTACTCAAAACGTCTTAGAAAGATCATTGTTCTAACTAAACGGGCACAAAATAACTTTAAGATAAATTCATCTCATAACAAGTCAAAAACTGCATGGCAAATCATAAATAGTACCAAATTAAATTTACCTAAAGAAGCCATAACAAAAATTGAACAAGATAATGAAGATATAACGGATCCGATAGCTATAGCCAACGCATTTAATAATTTTTTCATAGATAAAATAAAACCGGTCCCTGAGTCAGGATATAAAGTGACAGCTAATATAAATCATAGCAAAGATTCTATGTTCATGGCACCAAGCACGCCACAAGAAATAAGCAAAATAATACAAAACCTTAAAAACACTAAAAGTGTTGGTGATGACGAAATCTCAACTTTCATAATAAAATCAGTAAGTGAGTATGTATGTACCCCTCTAAGCTATATTATTAATTTGTGTATATCCACAGGCACATTTCCGAGTTCTCTGAAAACGACCATTATTAAACCTTTATTTAAAAAAGACAATAGAGAGAAAATGGAATGCTATAGGCCCATTGCACTTATATCGATATTTTCAAAAAATTTCGAGAAGTATGTTTATAATGAGTTAAATGATTATTTAGAGAAAAATAATATTCTATGCAATGAACAAAAGGGTTTCAGAAAAAATAGAAGTATTAATATGGCCATATACGATTTCATTAAAAACGTCTTAATGTGTATGGATAAAAGCACTCCGGTGTGCGCCATATTCTGTGATATGACGCAGGCGTTCGATTACGTAGATCACAGAATCTTAGCTAGTAAATTAGAAGCGTATGGAATACGTGGTAACGTTTTAGATTTGATAGAGTCTTACCTAGCAGATAGAATACAAATCACGGAAATCAGTCGAGTCAATCTTATCACGAAAGCAGAAGAAATATATAGATCGTATGAACGCAAAGTGGCGTACGGAGTTCCACAAGGTAGTGTCCTGGGACCACTTTCATTCATAGCATACATAAATGACTTGCCTAATGCTACATCTCAACCTATGACATTATTTGCAGATGATAGCACTATCACCGTAGCATGTAAAACACTTGACTCTTATGAAAACGATATTGTTAAATCTTTGACCTCAGTTATATCTTGGCTTGACAACAATAACTTAAAAATTAACCTAAATAAAACAAATATAATGCATTTTAGACAAAGAGAAACAAACAAAGGTAATATTAATGTAGCATATGACAATAACATTATAAATGAAGTAGAAAGCTCAAAATTTCTTGGATTATATATTGACCGAAAATTGAATTGGAAATCACAAATAGAGCACCTTTCGAAAAGAATAAGGAGCCAAACATATGCCATCGCCAAACTAGCTCGTACTCTAAATATAGAATCTTTACTTAAAGCCTACTATGGGTTAGTTGAATCAATTTTGAGGTACGGGATTATTTTTTGGGGAAATTCAACAAATAAAATTATTATTTTTAAAAGGCAGAAACGCTGTATTCGTTCAATGTTTAAACTCAAAAAAAGAGATAGTTGTAAGCCCTATTTTTTAAAGTATAAAATTCTTACACTTCCGTGTTTATACATTTTAGAAACGGCCCTTTTTGTAAAAACAAACCGGGAGCGATTCCCCACACTATCTGATACTACTGTAAGAAATAGGCGCGACCAAGACAAACGGCGCGTACATGAAGGAAAGACAGCACTGATGCAAAATAGCATCGTATGTATGGGTCCTAAAATCTACAATAAGATTCCTAAGTCAATAAGAGACCAGAATAGTAATTTATTTAGAAAAAAGTTGAAGGCATTGTTATTGCAGAAGTGTTATTATTCTATCAATGATTTTTTAAATGACAAATTTTAATTTTATTTGACATTATGTGTATCTTTTATTGCTTCTGCTTTGTCATATTATAGATATTTTTGGTTTGTGTATTAATCTAATAACAAATAATAGTAATTATTATTTTATAATTTTTCGCATGTGCATGATGCTGTCTACCTGACATTTGTACGCCTAATCGGCACAACATGATTTTAAGCGACTAAATTTAGTGTAACATCTTTTATGCACTTGTTGTATAAAATTCTCGTGTTGTATGCAAATAAATTATCTTTATCTTTATCTTTATCTTTATCAGCGATGCCATAAGAATTGATACCATACCTAATAGGTACAATCTAGATATAAACTGCTACACAAAATAACAGATTAACGCCATACCGTTGAAATGACCGTTAAATACTCAAACTCACCACCAGTTGGCAGCGTACCCAGCATGCATATTTATAAAAAATGGATTTTTGTACAGATTATGTAACTATAATCCAATCAGGCGACTTTATCAGCTTAGGCTGGCTAACAAGTCAACACGAGGTGGTTCTTTTATTTTTTTAATTTTTAGAATAGCTCTAAGAAAAACCTTGGATGTACAGAGTTAAATGCTGGCAAAGAATCGATTAACAAAAAAATCTAGACTACAGACCATACAGACACATAGATATATTAAATCTAAGATTTTACCAGAAAATCTTAGGATATTCCTTAGTTTGCAAATTTACAGTAACACATACACCTATAAGCAGTGCATATTCCCTCTTGAGCAGGTTCAAACTAGAAACAAATTCAAACTAGAGCAACTTGTTCCGTATTGAGATGATGTACTATGTTAGCTTCACAAACATGCTTCCCACAAAGACAAAACTCAATGTAACAGCCACAATCAAACTGACCACATTTAACATTACGCTTAATAAACCTTGCCAATGTAATTGCAGACATATCAGCATTAACACAAGTTCGCAAATTGAACACAGATGTTGGGGGAAACTTTCGAAGTTCATTAAGACGCTACGGTTCGCCTGCACCGGTCAAAGTTAGGCTCTCAGACATGCTTGAGCACCTTTAGTTGCCGGTCTCCTACTTAATGTTGCTAACTAAAGATGTATCCAGCAATGCTCTGGTTGAGATATTTTCTCAGCTTAGTGAGTTTTATCCGCCTTGGTCAGACTTTTGCATTAGCTTGGTTACTTTGTAACATAAGTTACTCTGTGTTTGTATCTCTTATGTGGTCGTGTCTCTTGAGTGTTTTTGTGGGGAGGGATAAGTTTTTGCTGGTGATAAATCAGTTATAATAAATAGGTCGGGTAAAACGTGTCTTAGTTTTTGTATGTATTTACATAGGTAAATATCTGTGACAGAGGCTTAAATCGATCTGTATCCTTGACATCAATTTTATAAGTTTACTCATTTTCATGGTAGGAAAAAATAATAAATTGAATATATTTTTGGCACGCTTTTATTTTTGGCTTCACCGTAGAGAAAATTTTATGTCTGTGGCTTCTCTTATATTATGTACTCTTATATAAAGGAATCATTACAAAAGTGATTTTGACCTACTTCAAAATAGCGGATTAAATTGAAACTTTGCACATTTATTATTATTATGATTAACCGATGACAATATGTATAATAATTAAAATAAAGTAACTGTATTTTTTTTATTAACGCAAGCTTTAAAAAAAGTACTCCGCATGATGAATCAATCGAGACCAAACAGGTTTATTTTGTTTCGTTCAGAAGTTCCTATGGCCAGCTTCCAGCTCCATTATCAGAACAGCTCCATGGTACCATATTGTCACCGAAGATACATACGCATACAAAATTTAAGCTCAATCGGACATTGGGAAGTGGAAGTCTAATTTAGCTTCCAAGATTCATGTCGAACACACATATGTACGCTACATACAAATATTAAAATAAAAGCTTGTAAAATACCGGATCTCCGGATTTTTTTCTGGAAAATTTATAAAACGTTTACACAATCATTCCTTAGATAATTTCTCGTTGGACTAGCGTTCGACCATCATTTATTTTCAAGTAATTAAATACAAGATATCGACACATATGTACAACATAAATACAAGATATCGACACATAGGTACAACATAAATACAAGATATCGACACAACATAAATACTGTTCCGTACGCCTAAATATGCAAATAACTTCCAACAAACGAACCAGCTGTACTCAAAGAGCGCCCTCTTCCGTTACCCATTTTAATGAATACTTCTAAGAAGAATTCTTTCGCATAGTTCTGATAAAGAGAAGCGTCGAAACTTCAAATTAAGATTCTTCGAGTTCCGCGCCTCGAAGATTAATGAAGGCGACACCTGGGGGTCGGCACGCTAACGACTCGTTCAAGAAAACTGTTCAAATAAATGCTGAGACGAGATGGATACCGTAAAAAATATCCTAGTCCGAAATAATTATATCAGCCTAATCTAATTCATAGCAAAACATAGACTTCTTCCATTGAATGCCTGTACGCCTTTTTGTAAATTTGCCGGTTTCAGACCCTGCCAGTTTACGTATATCGTCACTGCATTGTATCTTAGGTACATATATGATATAATTAAGATATGACTAAACCAGCCAATGCCACTTCATTATGATAATAAGCTGTGACTCTGGATCTCTGAGCAGTAAATAAATATAAATATCGGTCGACATTTCACACAACACTATCTAGCCCAAACTAAGAAGAGCTTGTACTATGGAACTAGATAGCTGATAGAATACATTATTATATTATTATTATATCAGCCTGTATTGTCCCATTGTTGAGCAAAGGCCCCTCTTCCCTCCTTCCAAAGTTGTCTATTGGCTGTTATTGAGCGCCAATCCTTGTTATAGGTGTCGAGCTTATCTCTCCACCTCTTCCCAGGCCGACCAAGCGGCCGTTTACCTGTTGGGACCCAGTTAGTGGTGGATTTTGCCCATAGATCTTCTGGCATCCGGCAGACGTGTCCAGCCCAGTCCCACTTTAACATAGCAGCTTTATGAGTGACATCAATAATCTGAGTTTTGGAGCGCACTATTGGGCGTGAAGCTACAAGATCGCATCATATAGAATACATATATACTTTTTTTTTGTAAATACATACTTATGACACATAGAAACACTCAGACACAGAACAAACATCATAAAAATGTTTGTCTTGGTTGGGGATCGAATTGTAAAAAAGTGATAGTTTAATATGGGTTTTGATCACCAACTCGCCTGATGTTAAGCGGCATTGCGGCTTACGATGGAGCACGCTTACCTAGAAGAAACCGTTTCACTCGAGATTTAAAGACACCCAGATTATATCTAAAAACAAATTTGCTATTCATATATACTCGTACATTTAAGCCCACAACCGATGCGTCAGAGTTTTAATAAAACTGTATGCACATGTCTCAAACAATGACTATAATGCCTTCATAATGGGAATGAGAAAATAGCTCGTTGACTGCTCTCGGCTAACAATGAAACTGACAACAATGGCCTAGGACCTATATTCTCGAGCCTAGACTAATGAAACAAAAACTCTTATGAATAATGAAAAATGCGGGTACGTGGCAAATTGGAGGAAGCTTTTTGAATAAAGCAACTGCGCGTTTGATGGAACTGTATTATTAGTCATTTTAAGTGGACTTTATGATTCAGTTACAGCACGGTAAACTTTAATATTATTACATAGTTATAGTTCTATTTTTTTTACAATGTTTACCATTTATTTACCAACAATATTACATCGTGTTACTCTTCAACTTTTTTTTTTTAAATAAACGGTTCTATATTAAACTTGATATATATATAACTGTACTATTTGGTATATTGTGAATAGTTTTTATTCAACTGCACAAGAAGGAGGGTATTGTCATGCCAACAAAGTGGTAAAATAAAGTGTTTTTTTTTTTTTTAGGGTACCTACCCTACAAGTAGGGTGAGGATGAATTATTATTTTCTGGTCTACTCCACGGCGTGAGGTTTAGTTGAATACGTAATTCAAAAATATGGTGGATGTGTCAAAACAATTTTTCAATTTAGGGATCCGTTTGCGAAATATTAAACAGCTAGGCAAGCTTTGAAAGTAAATGAGTAATAATTGATCAATCTAAAAAATATCGTGCATTTACAGTTCATTTACAATAACATAAGTTAACTGGTATGTTCATATTATCAAACAAGAGACCCTGTTTAAGTTCACATACATTGTGATGCGTAATTACGGAACCCAACTTGGTTGTGGCCTGACATGCCCTTAGCCGGTTATTTTGTAATGATGCATTATTAGATATCTCGCAAAAATTGCTCTGTTCCGTGAACAAATCAATAATTTAACAAAAACGATTCCACAGAATGTTTTACATCACACTGATTTCGTGTATACGTTCTCGCGAAAACATAAACTCAACATCATATCAAGTGCGTAGCATAGGTATGCGAAAGTTACACTCCGAAAAACGCTCTTATGCTGTCGAGTCGGGTATTTTGTTTTCTTTTAATATTCCGTTTTTCTTTTTATATTACTTGTATTATGTACACTTTAAATTTTCCGTTTTTATGAGCTGTTTTGGTATATCTCCTTAAGTGAGATATACATCGTAAATAAAGTAAAAGAGGGTGCATGTGAAATCTCGCACTAAACTTCGGGAAAAACTGCGCACAAACCGTAATATATGGGCTGTGGACCCTCCTGCATTAGAAACGCTTAAAAGCATTGTCTTGTTTTTCCCTCAAAATGAGATGTTGGGTTCTCTGTTCTAAGATTCCTTCAAGTTGGCAAACTTTCTCTCGGGTGTGGATTCAGTGATTTCACATGTACGCAGTAACATTTCGAATGCGGAAATTCCAAACTTTGCCCTAGACCTAATGAATACAACGTACCATCTAACTCCACACCAATAAAACAGTTAGGAAAGTTCAAGGAGTTCTTAAAAACTATTAATTACGGAGGCATCTCAACATGCATATTTAAGTCAAGTAAGTTTAGAAAACTAAAAAAAAACCGTCACAAAAAACGGTTGGACCAATTTTGATGAATCTTAGCTAAGGTCCACTCTCCATGAAATCCTCAGTCTAACAAAAAATAAAATTCAAATAGATAAAATCCATTTGAGAGCATACAGATACATACGTCAAACTTATACAACCCCTGTTTTTGGGCCTGGAGTTAAAAATTAAATGAAATGAAATTACCACGAAAGTAAAGTAACCATCTGAGCCGTATCCGCGCTGGTCCAATACAAAGAAAAAATATTGGTTCAATCGAAGTTTGATAGAATATTGACAACTGCCATCATAAATAAAATACATAGCAAGCGGTCGTAAAAAAATGTATGAAAACGTAGGTAGAATATTAATGGCAAAGTGACAAATTGTAACATGAGTATGACTTTTCTTACGTAGTCATTGTAAGTATTCTCTTTTCACAAACGGGCAAATAATAAGGCCTCGAATTCTGTGTAAAACAAAATAAAAAATAAAGCAAACTGTTTCATTTCAACAATACAGAAGCTGAACCATAATTTCAAGCGATGATCGTCCAATATCCCCGTTGTCAGTATCAGCTCGTCACCAGCTTGATTGTGACTATAAATCTCTCTGTTGTTCCACAATAATTGCGTTCATAAACTTCGCGCTGCACATGCAGAAGTAATAAAAATGCACGGCGTAAACTTTAGCACAATAACACTCACAACCGTAGGGATCCTGATGTATTCTGTGTAATTTTATAGGTGTTACATTTGGAGTAAATTTGTAAATTGAACCGGATATAGCTTTAGTCGACTCGGATATTTTTCAATGTTTCGCTTTTCATTTTTAGAGGTTCGTATAGTTTTGCTATGTCCGCCCTCTGTTTGTTAGCGGATTAGCTCAAAAGCTGTAATTTTGTGTGGATATATACATATATAATGTGGATGTTACTGTTTGCTCCTATATCTCATCATGTTAATCACTCATCCAACTCGAAAAACATTTGCCTTCTTCCGCAGTGTAAATGATCTGTAAGTTTTTCACCAATAGAGTTTTCACAGTTTCCTTCTTTCTATCTTCGCCGGTATAGTTTATGTAAATCCTCGATATATTTCAATGATAAATGTCGAAATGTACACCATGAATCAGGCTTCGTGCCCGCTCGTAATTGCACTGCCAATCGAATTAATGCTTTATATTTTATGGTGCTGTTTTTGTAATTGATTCTAGTGAGCAAGCCTATTGAAACGTGCACGAGTTGGCGTTTTGGATAGAACGCGGCGAAAATTACGTCGCTGCTTCGTTTTGGCACGGACGGACAGGAACAAGAAAAAGTGACACGTTTCTTATTACATTTCAAAATCCGAACAAAGCGTTTTGCTTCCATTTTTATTATGTAAAGTGAATTAAGCTATCTGAGTTTCCCCTTAAAAGTCTTTTCTAATATATACTTATAATTGAAGACATGGGTGTCTTCAAATTGCGAGTGAGTAAATATTAAAAAAGACCGACTTACCTAAGAGTTGGTTGCAATGAGTAAGATCCACTATCAAGTTGTATAACTCTGATAACTAAATAAAAAAAAAACGGGTTGCACTCCGGGAGCGCCGGCAGAAGTGAAAACTAAAAAATAAAATAGCAAAAAGACTGACTCGTGAAGGATTTGAACCTCCGCCCTTCGATGGACAAATTGAAATTTATATCGGTGCTCTATACGTTAGAGCACCGCTGAGCTAACGAGTCTTACGTGCATGTGTCGAAAATAAGCATTCAGTGCAACGAAATGACGTCATGCTAGAAGGACAACACACTTGTACATACAATAATGAACTTTAAATGCAGAACGTTAGAATTGGTTTCTGACTAAAATAATCCTTCCGTTTTACGAATTTTCCGTCTTGCGAATTTTCGTATTACGAATTTTAATCTGACGATCAGAAGCGAGTTTAACATTTTTTACCCATCCAGAAAATGCACAACGTCGCTAAAGAAGTATTCACTTCAAAAAATATTAATGTTGGTGGACATTTCACACAACATCATCTAGCCCAAACTAAGCAAAGCTTGACTATGGAACTACTACTTTTTTTATGTAAATACATACTTACGATACATAGAAACACCCAAACACAGAACAAACATCCATACTCATCACACAAATGTTTGCCCTGGGTGGGGATCGAACCCACGACCTACAGATCAGGAGGCAGTCGTACTACCACGGAGCCATGAGGCCTGTCAACTGCACTACAACCTTCTACCGCTATGAATAACCCCGTCCAGTGCTATAATTTAAAATAATCTCTCATCTAGCTGTAGCTGTAAATAACTTTAGGGCGTATAATTTTTTATAATCCTTGTTTACTTGAAAGGATTTTCGTGGGTTCTGCCCAGGCGCAGAGGCCACATTAAGCTGTTTATTAAGGCGACCCAAGATATCTACTTTTATTACAACAATTTCTTATATTTATACGTCAAAAAAGCAAACTCTTGTACCTTTAGAGTAATAAAATGTAACGATGGCAACCGAAGAGGGTATCGTTTTGTCGGGGTGAGGTTGAATCTCGGAGGGAGTGTAATTTTGTCCAGGATTATGACTTCATCCCTGGATGGACATTAAAAACAAGATTACTGAGGTCGATGTACGTTGTTTAGTTGGATATACAACGTAGGTGTTAGGTAAGTAATTCTTTTCGATTAATATATGGGTGCTTAAAGGAGACAGCTATCTCTCTCGCGCATCACAACATTTTTAAACATATAAAATGATTGAGTAGGGATATTAGAAAAGTTATAGCTAAATTTGTTGATTTAGAGAGGAGAATATTTTAAAAATAGTTTTAATCAGATATCATTTATACTGGCGACGGAATTAGAAAAAAACATATATTTTCTTATTCCTCAGCTAATTTAAAAGATACCGAAGAAAAATTTGTTTTTAAATATTTCTTCTCTCTAAATAAACAAGTTTAGCTCTCACTTTTCTAATATCCCTATTCAATGGTTTTATTTATTTAAAAAGGTTGTGATGCGCGAGAGAGAAAACAGTAGGGTGTGGTACTGTTTCGCTCGCACTCGACTATTTCTTTCATGATACGACATTATTGAATCTAGTTTTGTAATAAATTAAGTTAATATTTAGGTATTCAAAATGTGTGAAATATATCTTACGGCAGCTTTTTCAACACGAAAAATATCAAAATTCAAATCAAAATTCAGGGAAGGTACGTACCTACAACAAACATATTTACTTCGACCTACAACAAACTCATACGTACCTACAACAAACATATTTACTTCGACTTTTTTTTTTCTACTGTAAAAAAAAAACATTACTTACTAGATATAAGTTTCAAACTTAGTATGATAAGAATTTTGAATAATTTTAACAAATATTACAATCTACCCGATCTCACGCTAACTTTTTAAATCGATTAGCACCGGTCTTATCGGTTGTATTTTTCAACCAATCTTTACTTTATCGACTCAAGCTGCACTCAACCAACACACTCGTTATGGCCATTCATGTTTATAATGCGTTGCCGGAAGATCTCAAGTATATAAAAAATGACATTACATTTATACGTAAATTAAAGGAATTCCTGACTTGTAAGGCTTATTATACGGTAGACGAATATTTAATTGATAAAAATGTTAATCCCAATTAATTTTCAAATTGATTAAATTATTATGTTGACATTTTTATTACATCTTGACATTTATATATATATATATAATTATTTATTTGTTATAAAATTTGACATAAATATTTTAAATCTTTTTTTTTTTTTTTTTTATAAACATAACCGACATTTTAAAATAATTATACATTATTATTATTTTCTTTAATTATCAAATCATTTATTGGAAACACGAGAAATTCATGACATAAAAATAAAAATTTATATTAAAATCAATTAATAACAGATATTATAAACAGGTAGTCCTCCTCTCTCCTATATGTTGCTGCGCCCGACAGGGTCCCTATGATACATTTATTTAATTTACCAACATTTTAATACTGTGGAATAGCAATAAAATATCTGAATCTGAATCTGAATCTGACTTTACTAAACTTGGCAAAAGTACCTATAGGTTTTACAGATTTTTGATTAAGCCGTATTTCCCTTAAAAGCAAACAATTTTTGGCTCCCAAAAAAGTTTGCTGTGGCGGCATTTAGGTACTAACTGATTTTGATCATATTTGCTAGGAACGTGTGGTACTCAATTTTGAACAAACATTTAAAATATGAGCAAAACCGTTCGTGACAAAAGGCTTTATAATAATACAAATATCGGTTAAAAAGAGATGTTTGCTACGTGGTCATTTAATTTTGATGACCGATTTCGAAAATATTTGGCGGAAATATGCGATACTCAATTTCGAATATGAATAGTAGACCTCGCGATCACAGAGTTTTTTGCAACAAGTATTTCGTACTATACTTTTATTAATTTTATAAACGTATAACCTTTAAACATTATTGATCGTGTAACTCTAATTTACTGTTATATATATATAGATATGTCGTCTTACTTATAAACACATGTTGAAATCTTATTCACTGAATAAGGGCTTGTCACTTTCTGTCACGAGCGAAAACGGAATAAAACACTGTTTAACTAAAATGAGCTTATTCATCGTTTATAAGTAACATAGATTAAGTTTAAAAATCTGGTGTCAGTATTTAATTTGTGTGATAGAACGAAAACCTTGATGAGCGAATAAAACTCGTACTTTGAAGGTTTAATTTTTATTTCCAATCATCATCAACTACATTCCGCTGTTTCGTCACATCTTTGTACAATAGTGCTCGCTAAAATTTCAAAATAGGCCGAAACAATTTGTTCATATTGGTGTTATGGTGGTAGCCATTATTTTTTATGGTAACTGCCAGATTCGCACGAACCCTCCTCAATAATAATAGACTGTTCCATCCCGGAAAACAACCATGATCCTACCTGCTAGGTACGTATAGTACGACGTCTTTATGGAGATTTGGCGGGAACGTCATAGAAACGTGTTTTTTTTTCATAAGGTTGTGTTATTGTTAAAAAGTCCCTTTACCGGCGCGTCGAAGTGTGTGGTGTTAGGAAAATAAGCTGTGCAAAATAATTATAGTTTAAAAAACTGAAGCAACCGACTTCTCATGGATGCCATTGTCAGAACTGGACCAAATTGAAATGGGACCGCATGGGAAACACCAGCTTTCAAATAAAACAATAAGCACCAAAATCCGTTCACTCAATCGAAAGTTCTGAGGTAACAAACATAAAAAAAATACAGTCGAATTGAGAACCTCCACCTTTTTTGAATTCGGCTGAAAAGGAGACAGCGCCAGATCCCTCCGGACTGCTTTCACCAATTTTCGATGAAGTCACGAAATCACCAAATGGTGTACTGAAAATTACTTCAATTAAAAGTCTGCACTTAGATCTACAGCTTGGTTCCACATGTGGATCCCAGGCTACCTTTATCTCCTCTTAAATCTACCATTAAAAAGATTCAGTATCACACATAATTTTAAATGCCACTTCGATCCTCAAATACGTGTTTTAGAAAAATCCTGAGAACTTTATAATACAAATTTTGGTTATTTGGAATGAAATAAGAATAGTTAGCAGTGCCCTTAATTCCACATTAGTTCTCTTTACGAAGAGCTTTCAACAAAATTGTGGAGTTGCTTTGCAACACTTCTCGAGTTATTTTTTATTTCCAATATATTTGCTAAGTTTAAATTGTAGTATTTTTTACATTTATAATTTATGAGCGTGTTATAAGCGGCGTTATTTTATGTAGAAAAAGCGGATTTTTGGAGGCTTGTGATTTGTGCTTCATAGTATTCAATTTTTAATTCGATAGAGACTTAGATCTACTGCACAAGACACTATATCTGTTATAACAACTTATTTAAATAAAGTTTTATTATTATGTCATAAAGACGTACGAGCCTTTATATTGAAAGTACATCGAGTTGTTTACTCTTAACGTGTTAACGTGACTTTGACTTCGAGTCATTATACTCTTAGCCTTTTTCGAGGGTTCTCTAAAAGATTAGCCAGTCGAAGACAGCTAATTAATTAATAATAAAAAAATTGGTTGTCTGTAAAGTCGGTTTACGGACGATATACTTTAACGTGACAACGTCATAACAAATTATTGATGAAATGATGATGATGATGATGTAACGGGACAATGAGCGTAACGCGTAACGGGACAATGAGTCATACTTTTTCGTGCGTGCAGCCGGCGTTCATCGATTTATTAGACGTTGTCACGTCAAAAATCGATTTACAGCAAAAAAGGTTATCAATGAATTTTATGCCTGAGATTGCACATTCATGCTATATTGGTTTTGATGATTGATGTTATTTGTTATTTTTCTATGGTGCATAAGTTTGAAGTTACTCTATGGTCCCGTTTACGTTTATATGTTTTGTCTATGGTGTACCGCCTCTTCTTACATAGATAATGGTATAGAGGGAGTTTTGGCGGGAACGTCATCGAAACACGTTGTTGCTTTGTTTTATTTTCCTACACTTGTGTTATTTTGAATATTAATGTGATAAAAATGGTGGTGTTTTATTCATTAAGTGTTCGATCAAGTGTATGAGTGTGGGCAAGTGAAATGTGTCATTTTACGTTGTCGACAAAACTTCATAGACTGTGACTAGAACATTTACAACTTGTTTTATTCAAGAAACTTGAAAAACACCTTTTACTTGACACTGGCAAATTCTTTAATGCGGGTCCAATACAAAAAAGAAGAAGAATGTCATAGAGTAGTAACTATATACTCTCTTTGGTTATATCGTAATAAATATTCACAATCAGAAAATTTTAAATTTATCAGTATAACACATTTAAGAGTTCTTAAAATGAAGAAATTATTGGATAGGACTTGCAAACCAGGATGTATTGTAGAAGGTGAAACCCATGAATTCCCCGGCAAAGTGAGAGTTGTTCTGGTTGAGGGTTCCAAATGTGAGGAGTATTGGAGAAGTTTAGGTGCCACCTTCTTGGGAATGGGCACCATGATGATCGGCAGCAATATTATTATTGTCATTTTATATTCGATCAGTCACAGAGAAGACTGGAAGTTTTCTGCACACTGCTTATCGTCTACTATTGGGGTGTGTACATTATTTTTTTTAAACAGAACTTACACGAGATTATTAGGTTACCCCTTCCAGTTATGGTATATCTGTGCGTGGCACGCTTATTGGAAGAGATATACAGCCAGACAGTAGTATGTATATCTCATTGCAAGAGATATACAGATAAACAGTATTACCTACGTGTATCTCATTAGCTGCAAGCGTTTTGTCGCGAGCAGTACGCTTGCTGTCAGAGAGATAGTGGACAGCCTTCAGGGCCCTTATTCCGTATGACCATCGGCTGTATAACGTGAATTTGACGTTGTGCGTCTACAATGAAAATTAGACTTTGGCTTCTTAAACTTAAAAGCTAATTTTCATTGTCAATGCACGCACGTCACGTACGTGAACGCGTCCGATGGTCATACGGAATAAGGGCCCAGTACCTTTACTACTGTTGCGAATAATTAAATAATATTGCTTACAGCTTCAGTTTTGCATACCGATGTCAATTTTAATTCTGCATGCATTGCACGGACCCGCTGCATGTATACAAAGGAACAAAAGGAAAACAGAACATATTTGTCTCAGTTTATTAGGCACTGTCTTTTTCGCCGCTGGATCTACCATAGGATTTATATTTCCCCGGGAATGCACACCTAAAATTCATATTTACGGAGGTAATTATTATTATGAAACAACCTATAAGACTAGATTCTAGATACTTACCTAGAATGATGGAAATAATACGTTCACAGTTCACACACAGAATGATCAAAACCAAATATCAAAATATGTGTATTTTATGTATGTCTGCTTAAGCTTTCCACTTCTTCTTTGGGCGGGCTGAGCACTTTGGTTTGTGGGTAAGTATAGAATGAACCTTAGCCAGCTAAGCCCCCCACCCCCCTTAGCTGGCTAAGGTTCATATCGATAATATATTATCCCCCCCGTCGATATTCAGTCAAAGCATCACTGCTGACTGCTATAAATTAACGTCGTATTATTATATATACTGTATTATTAACGTCGCTTTGACGAGTTTTTTTTTTCATTTTTTAAATTTAAATAGAGGATTTGAGAACGTTCTTATTCTATGTTCCATCAAAATCGATTTAGCCGTTTTTAACATCCGGGGTTTTAAGTTTTCTAAAGTTACTTATTCCTTTTAATACATGGCGTAAATAAAGGGTCGATATAAAATTGTTATTAATTAATTAATTTATTGGTTTTGGAATTATGCATGATCCGTCTTACTTATATGCACATGTTAAAATCTTATTCTGTGAATAAGGAATTGTCACTTTCTGTCAGACGGGAAATGCCACGCGCGAAAACGGAACTAAACACTTAAAACAACTAAAATGCGCTTATTCATCGCTTATACCTAAGTAAGACGGATTGCTTGTAACTCTGAATTGTAAACCAATTCCACATAAAAACAATATATATAGCAATTTTTTTTATTTCAGCAATTTCCACTTCCGTTATTTTATTGTTTACCGTTGTGACTGGAGTACTTGTAACTTGTAAAGAGAGTGAAGAACAACGTCCTTCAATTCTAACACATATTCATAGAGTATTTGGAATGATATCTCTTGTCATGTCCACCTTCACTTTTCTGGTTTCTATAGGAGGCTGTCGTGCTAATATGTGGCTTTGGTTTTATGGCATAGGACGCGAACCAATTCTGTATTTTGTATATTTCATTGTTTTATTTTATACTCTTGTTGTACTTTTTATTCCTGCGTCTAAATTTATATATCGAACCAAATATATTGATGATTCCAAGTAATTAATTGATTTTTATTTAGGGCTCGGTCGCTTGTGGCATACTGTCGTCGGCTGCTTCAAAATACAGCATAGGCGTTGAGGTTCGTGATCATTATGTCGGGCCGCATCGGGACAGATCAATGCTTAAAAATCTGTCCAGGACGCATGTATTTTATATGATTTTTTATTTCATCGACTACCAGCTCGAGACATGGCACATTAGTTAGAGTACGTCGAGATGTACACAAAAATACTAGATTGCCTCCTATCTTGAACGATTTGAGTTCAGCCTAATTTTGTGGTACGAATAGTCCAAATAAACCAATTCATAAAAAAATGGGGCTGCCTGCCCTCAGCTTGGAGCATTTCGTAATCCGCACGTTAAAGTTGCATCGACTATGCATCTCATTTGTATGGAAGCCTACCTTTAAAGAAGTTTATCAGCGTAATTTGTACAACAGTTTGATAGTATTGTAATATAACCTATTGTATGTAAAGTTTAATCAGAATTGGTGAAGCTGTTTTTGAGATATTTGTTTATTAAAATGAGTTTGATCAGGCATCTCATTTGTATGGGAGGGTGGTACCTTTATTCACAGATTTAGAAATTATTACCAGACTGCGTAAGAAGGAGGGTTATGTTTCAATCGAAAAATAGAAGAAAATATTACCTACTTATCTATTAGATTAGTATTTCTCTTGGTAAAGAATTTCGATTGCTGCCCCAAACTTTGCTTCTGTATTTGTATTTGAAATTAAAATTTAGTTAAAATTGTATGCACTTAACTGCTGTCAGTTGACTGACAACTGAGTTTGTATATTAAAGGTATGAGAGACACAATTGGTAACATTCTCAGGCGTACAGCTTTTATCCACACTTATTTCAAGCCACACAGATAAACCAGTTCTTAAGACCCGTCAAGTCAAATATTTCCTTGCAAAATTAAATTTGCCAGAAATGTATAAGCTTAACTGTGAGTGTGGATTATCATACATTGGGCAGACAAAGAGAAACATCGGGACTCGAGTGAAGGAACATATTATGGATATGAAAAACAGATGCTCCAACAGGTCTGCAGTGTAAGCATGCACTAGATAAGCCAAACCACTACATCCGTTTTGATAATAGAGAGAAGAGGGATACGTTATGTATCGAGAAGATGGTCGGCAAGTGCCACCTGTATTGGACCCGGTCATCGAATTAATAAAATCTCAGCCTCAACACACATCTGCAATACCTGTTGACACAGTGAGCGACTTCTGCCGACAACGAACATTGCCGACACTAAAAATAACCCAGCTATGATTCCTTTAGTTCGAGATGTGATTCCGTTCATTCATTGTAAGTCTTGCATCAAAATAAAACTAAGCAATATAATTTTCTTTCTTTATTCCGTTTCCGTATAATTCCAACCAGGAAAAATAAACATTATAACAATGTAAAAGAAAGTCGTAACTCCTATTGCAATATTAGGACCATAAAATCCATGAAAATACATAATTGTTTGTATAGTGGGTGTTAGCATGCCAAGTATATAACTGATAGTACCTCCCAACATTGTTGACATTCCGATAAATCTATGAGTGTATACAAACAGCTTGCAGGGAGAGCGTCCTATCTTTTGGAAAAAAGTTACAACTAGCCCACTTAGAACGGCTCCAATGAGGAAATATTCTGTATATATTCCTGAAAAAATAAGAGAAATTACTATTTAATATCTACAACACTTGTCTCGTAACAATATTGGTCAGTTTAAATCTTAATATGGCGCTATAAAAAAATCAAATCATCCCCACTTTTCGTATAGGCACAGAACATATATACTACCTACGTAAGTACGTAGTATAGGGGAGGGAATTTGAAAATGGAGCAATGCATTTTTAGGGTTCCGTACCCAAAGGGTAAAACGGGAACCTATTACTAAGACTCTGTCTGCTGTCTACTGTCTGTCTGTCTGTCCGTCTGTCACCACGCTGTATCTTATGAACCGTGATAGTAAGACCGTTGAAATTTTCTCAGATGTTGTATTTCTGTTGCCGCTATAACAACAAATACTAAATAAAATTAAAAGAAAAAAAACTTTTTAAAACAAGCTTTTATTAAGTTCTTGTTAATAAAAAGAACTAAAAATTTAAAAATAATATTTCAAACCTAATAAGAAAAATATAATTATATAGGTAATTACCTACATTGCAACCTTTAACGATAATTATCCATATTCGTCACAATAATCCCATATCGTACACAGACGTGTACGATATGGGATTAGATTGGGAGTTAGGTTGGAGTAGGATGAAAGCGTCGCGAGAGCGAGTTAGAGGCGAAACAGAAACGGGATATATTTGAAGCGGGAGTGGAGTGGGTGCGGTGCTGATGCGAGTCGTTAGCAGGGCGAGAGTGTAGCGCGTTTCTACCGCGTACCAAGTCGCGGGTAACAGATAGTGTTATATAGACTCATACATAGGTATGTATATACCAACACACATACAATACAAACTTATCTAGACATTTTATCCGACTGCGCTAGTATTTGGTTATGTGTTTGGTATATATATAAATATACAGTAAATTAGTCTTCTACAGTGGGATATCTTGTTTTTCTCTTAATATAGTATGATATATATACTCCTCTTAACTATAGTCTTACCTGCTCGTATATGGTATAGACCAAGAGGAAACTGTTCGCTCAACATCCTCGATACGAAATAAGAATACTTTTTAGTTGTATTTGCGTAACCATAATAACAACCAAATGCTATAAATATTATGGCTATAACAAGCATTCCAACATGTTGCCAAATTCTTGCTGGTTTTTCCAAAGGTGTCGCTGGTCCATACAAGGGATGAAGCATCAATATAGATAAGGGCAAACAAAATTGATACTGAAACAGATACATCGTGATTTATTAAGAATTGTTAATACAATTTATTTAAGAACAAAATAAAATCGTTGCCGAAACGATTCCTTATTGCACCACGAAAAATCGTTACCGTTTCTTGCTGGATATTCCAAAAACACAAACGAAACGCTTTAATTTCACTTTTATGCGGAGCGCTAAGCTGCGAAAAACACTTTCTGAGTGAGCATTTCTCAAAAGATGAAATCGGGATGTTTTGAATCGGTTTCTTCAGGATAGGGCGCGCCATTGCGGAGAAAACTTTTAAAAAATCAGAACTCTTACATAAAAATGCCTAAATAGATTCTGTTGAAATATAATTGAGAATACGCTCGATAAAATCCTCTCAAAAAAAACTAAATCAAAACCGGTTCATCCGCTTGGAAGATATAATTCCAGTAAGATGTAGCCTACGAGTATAAAGCTACTCCTGGATCTATAAGCAATAACTATGCCAAAAAAGGATAAGCTATTATGTAGCCGATGAGGCTGATGAGTTCTCTAGTAGAGTCCACGCATTGGCAGGGACGAATTGTGATACAGAAGATAAAGCATTCAACATACCCCAATAGTACAAAGCAGAACATGAAAGTTCGTAAGTTCATTCAAATAAAAACTTAATGTGAACAATATCACGACGGTAAAGTTGGCCGCGATCATCATACTAGCAAACGATATGAGCCCAGCTGCTGCTCTTCTGCACACACCTACTGGTGGAGGATCCACGAGAACCACCTGCACAGGGCCATCGAAACTGAGTACTTTTTTAACCTCGTCTGTATCTTTCTTTTGATTACGACCAGCTTTTCCTTTTCCTTCTGTACGTATACATTCTAAATTACATGATGGCTTGTTATCTCCAGAACAACATGGCAATTTGAGCATGGCCAAGTTGAGAATTAGACTAACTATCTTGAAATGTTTGATAAATGCTTTATGTTTCTGTACCTCTATAGTTAGCTGGAATTTTGTTATAACTGAGAGAACATTAATAAGTATATAATTTACAAAATTATATAATTTTACTAAGAATTGAAACGTTACTACATAATTAGATTGCTGTAATTTTTGATTTATCTAATCTAGGAAGATGGATCACATTTGCGAAAAATTATTTATCTTCTTCTTCTTTTTTGTATTGGACCCCGCGATTAGCGATTTGCCAGTGTCAAGTATTGAAATATTTTCAAGTTTCTTGAATAATACAAGTTATATAGTGTTCTAGTCACAGTCTAAGTCACGTAAACAGTCATTTTCAAATTTAAGTCTTGCCTCAGTAAAATGATGGCGACTTTACTAGAAGCTTCTATGGAGTTTTGCCGACAACGTAAAATCACACGTTTCACTGCATTTTTTCACTTTCCCACACTCACGCACTTGATCGAACACTTAATGAATAAAACACCACCATTTTTATAGCATTAATGTTCAAAATAACAAAAGTTTAGGAAAATAAAACAAAGCAACAACATGTTACTATGTTGGAAGACTTAGAGACTCTTTGGTTAGGATATTATTTCTTTGTGTTTTCATATTGAAGTATTACGTTTTGTTTTTTGTTTAATCTGTCAGACGTTCCCGCCAAAACTCCAATTCTATAACTATGAATTCTTCTTCTGTTTTGTATTGGACCCGCATTAAAGCATTTGCCAGTGTCAAGTATTAGGATTTTTTCAAGTTTCTTGAATAAAACAAGTTGTAAATGTTCTAGTCATAATCTAAGTCACGTATACAGACAATTTATAAGTCGAGTCCTGCTTCAGTAAAGTGGTGGCGTCTTTACTAGAAGCTTCTATGGAGTTTTGCCGATAACGTAAAATCACACGTTTTACTGCTTTATTTCACTTGCCCACACTCACGCACTTTATCGAACACTTAATGAATAAAACACCACCATTTTTATAGCATTAATGTTCAACATAACACAAGTTTAGGAAAATAAAACAAAGCAACAACATGTTAATAGGACGTTCCCGCCAAAAAAGCCTAACTATGAATTTAATACACGTGATATCATGATTTGTATTATCTGTTGTTGACCAAAGAAAATAACTATTAAGATAGTTGACCAAAGAGGATACAATAACTACGTCAAAGAGAATTAATACTCTACCGAAAAAAAACATCCGTCTTGTTGTATCTTAATGATGAACAAGGAAAATAAATACTCTCTAAGTAAGTTTATTTTTAAGCATTTCTTTCAATCGTAGAAAGATAAGACTAATGTGTATAATATCTATACATCTATGCTTTCAATTGTGTTCTCTTTGAACTCTTTGATAAGCAAAATTTTTATATAATATTCTCCTCGTCATAAGTATGTCAATGCAAAAAATATACTCTCTACTGTTTCAATGTTAACGATCTTGTATTCAAAGAAAATTAGTACACCTAGAGCTTGTATT